>OY755235.1:118467174-119097174 GCA_963576725.1 Azorinus chamasolen | reverse complement strand
ATCTTCTTCTCTGAAACCACAATTTCTAGAGCTTTGATATTTGGGATATAGCATCATCTAATGGTCCTTTACCAAGTTTGTTCAAATGATGACCCCCGGGCTAAAAATGGCCCTGCCCTGGGGCTTGTAGTTTTTACATAGACTTATATAGGGAAACCTTTAACAATTTTTTTTCTGAAACCACATAATCTAGAGCTAAGATATTTGGTATGAAGCATCACCTAATGTATCACTACCAAGTATGTTCAAATAATGACCCCTGGGCCAAAAATGGCCTCACCCTGGGGTTTTATATTACTTTAACATCAGGAAGCTAGTTAAAAAAAATTCCTCACAGTTATTTCCCTTGTCCCATCAGCATAGCCATAATGGACAAAGGGAGATAACTGCATTGGAATTCTAGTACTTCCAGAATAGTGATTCTATTTGTAACTACTTATAATAAAATGTGGAAGGTGGAACAGTGTAGCTGTTTTAGAAGGCATAGAAACAGATATATCAAATTCCATTTGCAAACAGCAGACCCTGATCCTATAGGAGCCACCTTATCTGGGTCTACTCTGTTTGCAGATGCATGAAAACAAGTTTATATGATGGAAATTAAGGGTTAAACAGGCTTTTCTGCAGTTAAAGGGTTATAGCTCTGGGCAGTAAAATCTCTCCAGGTCAATGCATGACTCTTAACCCTTTGCACGCTAGTGGTGAAACTGTGATTACCTATGCAAACAGTTTGGATCCAGATGAGAGGCTGCATAATGCAGCATCTCATCAGGATCCAAACTGTTTGTCATCTTAACCATATTTTTGAAAAAAAAATGAAAGTAAGTTTATTTTAAGAATTGAAGCAGATGACAATAACTTTTTGTTGCAGACGAAACATTAAAGGGATTTGGAAAGGAATGTTGACCTATTAACCCCATAGTGTGAGTGCTATACAGCTAGATGTTACCAATGTCTCTCAAATTAGATGTGGGAGATATTGGAAATCCTAAGCTAAGAAAACATGATCATGCATATGCCCCCCCCCCCCCCCAATCCTAAGCTAAGAAAACATGATCATGCATATGCCCCCCCCCTTGTTTGCATCCTGATGAGACACTGCATTATCATCTGGATCCACACTGTTTGCATAGGTAATCAAGATGATTATGATGAGAATCATGAGACGCCACATTATGTGCAAAGAGTTAAATATTTAGGAAAATAATAGGTATTTCTTAAATTAGATAATACCAACAATAGATTCATTTTAATACTTTTAATTAACTAAAAAATTGTCATTTTAGGAAAAAAATAGGCATTATGCTAGTTACCATATTTAGAATATTAAATATTAAGGAAACTATTAGGTATTTCTTAAATTTAAATACATAACAAACAGTTTGAATCCAAATCACACACCACCTTATGCAGTGTCTGATCTGGAGCCAAACTGTTAGCAATGTGAAATACATCAAACTGTTCAGGATTTCGTGTACATATGTATTGAAACCTTTCACAAAGCATCTCATCGGGATCAAAACTGCTTGAAACAGTCATAATTTAACAAGTTCCTTCACATAAACGTGTTTTCATGCATTTGCAAACAGTAGACCAAGATCAGATGGAATTTAACGGAATTTAATAGATATGTTTTTCCTTCATAACATTACTCAACATCTCATCAAGAATAGACGGATTTTAAGATATAAACTGCTGGAAACAGTCAATAAACAGGTTTTCACGCATTTGCAAAGTTTACCAGAGTAGACCAAGATCAGACAGACTTTAATAGAATTTATTTTTTCGATTGCATCAAAGACAATATTTTAATATGACTTTGATTATGTGATTTATGTGATTTATACAATTACAAACAATACTAAGTGTCTATTAATTAAGCAATCTGACTTAATTACATGTTATACTTAAATTACATTCAACCCTCAACTTTTTCCATCATCTTGTTTGAGTCATTAACTGTAATTATCAGTTTTCTGCATATATTTGTTCTCTTTCTATAGGTAGGCCAGTTCAAGCAACCTATAAAGCAATCAATTGATACTGACTATAGTCTAATGCATGCTCCATTGAATTACCTGTCTGGCTTGATTGTGGGACTTATTGGAATTTTGTCAACCAAAATGTGGGAGACATTGGAATAAACCGTTAACATTTTAGTTTCACAGGTCTTTGCACAATGTTATGTTTGTTTCTGCAGTTAATTTATGTGATTGGAAAAAAATAGTTTCATTATGATCATTTATTCTAACAAATTTTATTATGCAACTCTTGTTTAATTGCATTTAGTTGAAATTTAGGTGTTTAATAATGTCTTTTCTCCTTGCTACTAATTGTATTTGTTTTAATTTGATTTTTAAAAAAAATAATGTCTTTAAGTTAATCAAAATTATTGTCGATCAATAATTAATGTTACTCAAAAAATTAGTAACTCTTCTCAATTTCAATTGTTAAAAAAACTAATGACCCTTTTAATTGACTTATCATCAGATATTCACACCTAGAGCTAGAATTATTTCTAAACACCTATTAACCCCTTACCTGTTTGCTTTGACAAAAAATTATCTGGGACTACTCTGTTTGCTAATGCGTAAAAAATTATTTCCATAAAGAGAAGTTTTAGCTTTGATAAAACCTGTAAAATCAAATCTATATCTTGTCAAATGCAAACAGAGCAGACCCTGATCAGACAGCTTCTATAGCAGCCGTCTAATCTAGTCTACTCTTATTTTTAATGCGTAAAACACATTATTTTTGTGAAGAGAAGTTTTTGCTTTGATAAAAACTGTAGAATCAGATCTATATTCCATAGGTGTCGTTTGATCTGGGTCTACTCTGTTTGCTAATGCGTAAAAACAGCTTTATATGAGGGAAAGGGTTAGAAGATTTTTAAAGATATTTTTATTGGTCATTTCACACAAAAACTGGCATTATGTACTGCCTAGCACTTTATTTGCCTATATACCTGGATCAAGGTATAATTGCATAGCTTTATTGACGTCATTTGAATTTCTCAAAGACCAGTTTTAGGCATTTTGAGCTAAGGCAAAAATGGCACAAGTTGTAAACAGTTTAGATCTTGGTCAACCAGTCACTTGGTATTAGATCTGAATCCAGTTCAAGTTTATTCAGCAGTGAAAGGGTGAAAGCAGTGGACTAAGCTTCTTTCATCTGCTAGAAATGTTGTCCACTGAAAAATGTCAATATATTACTGTAACTCAGGTGAGCGATATAGGGCCAATGGCCCTCTTGTCTGTTGTTGTGTTCCTCTTCATCTCTCTCTCTCTCTACCTACCTCTCTGTCTCCGTCTCTGTCTCCTTCTGTCTGCCTGCCTGTGTCTCTGTTTCTCCGTCTGACTGGCTGTCTGTCTTTCTCTGTCTCTCCTTTTCTCTGTCTTTCTCTTTCTCTGTCTCTCCCTCTCTCTCTGTGTCTTTCTGTGTCTCTTTTTCTCTCTTTCTCTCTCTCCTTTCTCTCATCTCCCCTAACTCTTTCACCCTCTTTCTCACACTCACTTTTTATCTATCTCCCACTCTTCATCTACCCTCTCCCTTTCCCTCTCTCTTTCTCTCTATTTCCTCTATATCTCTCACACTCTGTTTCTCTCACCCACACATTCTACCCTCTACCTATATCCCATTCTGTCTTTCTTCTGTCTCTCTCTTTTCTGTCTCTCATTCTCTTTTCCCTGTCCATCCTCCCTCTCTCTATCTATTTCTCTCTATCCTCTATTTTTCATATCACCCTCACTCTTACTCTCTTTCTCCCTCTTTTCTCTTACTTTTCTCTTACCCTTCTTCCTCTTCCCACTCTCTCTTTCTCCATCTCTCCTCTCTATATCCCCATCTTACATCAAATAATGAAACTTGTTGCACGAGTAATCCTAGCTTTAATATGTTTGTTCTTTTGAACAAGCTGCCTTCACATGCAGACAAAGTTTGAAGTTCCAATGATGAGAATGCTGCTTGTTTGGTTTGCAAAGAATATGGAGCATTGTTTTTAGCTCACCTGGGCCAAAGGCTCAAGATGAGCTATTGTGACCGCCTGTCGTCCGTCTGTCAGTCCGTCCGTCCGTCTGTCCGTTCACTTTTTAGCTCACCTGAGCCAAAGGCTCAAGGTGAGCTATTGTGACCGCCTGTCGTCCGTCGTCCGTCTGTCCGTCTGTCTGTCCGTCTGTCCGTTCACTTTTATTTCAAATGACTTCTTCTCCTAAACCACTGGGAGGATTTCAACCAAATTTCACAGAAATGTACCTTAGGATGTCCTCTATCAGTTTTGTTAAAATCATGACCCCCGGGCAAAAAATGGCCCCGCCCCACTACTTTTACAGGTTTTTTTTTTAAATCTTTAAAAATCTTCTTCTCTGAAACCACAATTTCTAGAGCTTTGATATTTGGTATATAGCATCATCTAATGGTCCTTTACCAAGTTTGTTAAAATGATGACCCCCGGGCCAAAAATGGCCCTGCCCTGGGGCTTGTAGTTTTTACATAGACTTATATAGGGAAACCTTTAAAAATCTTTTTGTCTGAAACCACATAATCTAGAGCTAAGATATTTGGTATGAAGCATCACCTAATATACCACTACAAGATGTGTTCAAATAATGACCCCTGGGCCATAAATGGTCTCACCCTGGGGTTTTATGCTACTTAACATCAGAATCTGTAACACTTAAAAGGTAATTTCCTCACAGTTATTTCCCTTGTCCCATCAGCATAGCCATAAGGGACAAAGGGAGATAACTGCATTGGATTGCTAGTATCATTCTATTTATAACTATTTATAATAAAATGTTGAAGGTGAATCGGTGTAGCTGTTTTAGAAGGCATAGAAACATCTATCAAATTCCATTAGCAAATAACAGACCTTGATCCTATAGGAGCCACCTTATCTGGGTCTACTATGTTTGCAGATGCATGAAAACAAGTTTACATGAGAGAAATTAAGGGTTAAATAAACAACTCCAGATCTGCAGACCAGCAGCAGGTCAAAGTTACAGCTGCTTGGCAGTAAAATCTCTCCAGGTCAATGCTGACTCTTAACTCTTTGCATGCTAGTGGTGAAACTGTGATTACCTATGCAAACAGTTTGGATCCAGATGAGAGGCCGCATACTGCGGCGTCTCATCAGGATCCAAACTGTTTGTCATCTTAACCATATTTTTGCAAAAAAATGAAAGTAAGTTTATTTTAAGAATTGAAGCAGATGACAATAACTTTTTGTTGCAGACGAAACATTAAAGGCATTTTGACCCATTAACCCCAGTGTAGTGTGAGTGATGTTAAATGGTGTCTTCCAATGTCTCTCAAATTAGATGTGAGAGATATAGGAAAGTAACAATTCAGGCAATCAAGGAAAATGATCACCATCTAGACTTTTGATCTGGGTCCAAACCCAACTGATGTAAGTCATGGTAATGTTTAAGAAAACTGTGAAAACATGATTATGCAATGGCCCAACTGATATAAGTCATGGTAATTCTTAAGAAAACATGATAATGCATTTGCCCCCCCCCCCCCCCCCCCCCCCTTAACAATGATAGGTTAAACTTACTACTGTGGATTAAGTCTGCTGCCCCAAAAAGCATCTTAAATATTACTTTTTCATAAAATTTGATGACAACACATTAAAAAGTTCTAAAATGTCTGAATCTTGTATGATATTAATGAAATAACTAAGTAAATATAACTTCATTATAACAGTAGAGGTAACTCTTCTCAATTTCAATTGTTAAAAATACTAATGACCCGTTTAATTGAATTATCTTCAGATATTCACACCTAGAGCTAGAATTATTTCTAAACACCTATTAACCCATAACCTGTTTGCTTTGACAAAAATTGATCTGGGACCACTCTTGTTTGCTAATGCTTAAAAAAAATTTATTGCCATAAATAGAAGTTTTAGCTTTGAAAAAAACTGTAAAATCAAATCTATATCTTGTCAAATGTAAAAAGAGCAGACCCTGATCAGACAGCTTCTATAGCAGCCGTCTGATCTAGTCTACTCTTATTTTTAATGTGTAAAACACATTATTTCTCTGAAGAGAAGTTTTTGCTTTGACAAAAACTGTAGAATCCGATCTATATTGTGTCAAAAGAAACAGAGAAGACCCAGATCAGACAGCTTCCGTAGGAGTCGTCTGATCTGAGTCTACTCTGTTTGCTAATGCATAAAAACAGCTTTATATGAGGGAAAGGGTTAAACGATTTTTAAAGATATTCTTATTGGTCATTTCACACAAATACTGGCATTATGTACTGCCTAGCACTCTATTTGCCTATATACCTGGGTCAAGGTATAATTGCATAGCTTTATTGAAGTCATTTGAATTTCTCAAAGACCAGTTTTAGGCATTTTGAGCTAAGGCAAAAATGGCACAAGTTGTAAACAGTTTAGGTCTTGGTCAACCAGTCACTTGGTATTAGTTCTGAATTCAGTTCAAGTTTATTCAGCAGTTAAAGGGTGAAAGCAGTGCACTAAGCTTATTTCATCTGCTAGAAATGTTGTCCACTGAAAAATTAACATGTCAATATACATGTATTACTGTAACTCAGGTGAGCGATATAGGGCCAATGGCCCTCTTGTATTTCAAATGACTTCTTCTCCTAAACCACTGGGAGGATTTCAACCAAATTTCACAGAAATGTACCTTAGGGTGTCCTCTATCAGTTTTGTTAAAATCATGACCCCCGGGCAAAAAATGGCCCCGCCCCACTACTTTTACAGGTTTTTTTTTTAAATCTTTAAAAATCTTCTTCTCTGAAACCACAATTTCTAGAGCTTTGATATTTGGTATATATTATCATCTAATGGTCCTTTACCAAGTTTGTTAAAATGATGACCCCTGGGCCAAAAATGGCCCTGCCCTGGGGCTTGTAGTTTTTACATAGACTTATATAGGGAAACCTTTAAAAATCTTTTTGTCTGAAACCACATACTCATCCCTCATCATCATGTCATCTCATCATTCATCGATGCTATATGACCTATTCAGTGTCACATTGCCGTAAAACCCAACTCGATCACTCACTCACTCACTCTCACATATAGTAAGCACTTAAGCCTTTCGCTGATAGAGATGCTTTGCAAATGAGTAGACCAAAATTCAGGTGAGTATACTCAGATAGGAGGGGGCTGCTCTGTTTGCATATGGAATTATATACATGTAGATATGATTCTACAGTTTCTGCTATGACAATCAAATCCTGAGTTCATGTAATATGAATTCAGCTAATCAGTATTCATACATTTTTAGCTCACCAGAGCACAAAGTGCTGAGGGTGAGCTTTTGTGATCGCCTGATGTCCGTCGTCCGTTGGCATGTGTCGTCCGGCGTCAATCATTTGAACCTTTAAAACTCTCCTCTGAATCTACAGGGTTCTCAGTTTTCACCTCTGGCACATAGCATCATCCCCAAGGGATGCCAGTTTTCTATAGAAACATAGAAACTTTGAAAATTTTCTCCTGATTGTATGGTGAACGATATCGGAGGGTCATCATGGCCCTCTTGCTTATTTTTTCTATGAATATTTATGAGGTAAAGGCTTAAAGAACAAACCATTTGCCTATAACAGCTGCATTGTCAATCCTGATGCATGGTGTTACATTCAATATACCAGCACTTATAATTTGATCTTACAGCCATTGGTAATTAGTAGGCTATATATAAATGGTTTATGAAGTAAAAGTGTATGTTTCAAATACCAAAGGTTTGGAGAATCAGATTTCATGATTTGGTTTTGTTTTGGCAACTGTGCAATCTATTTACATTGTATATTTAAAAGTAACAAATTAATCAAGAAGCATAAGTGCATGAATTTCAATATTGAACTTAAATTCATTTAAATTGCAGAGTGTTTGTAGGAATCTATTGGGAATGACATGCTCATAGTTTCTTGATTAAAAACCTTACCAAATCTCGTTAAACGTGCTGAAAATAGTTATAACATGGTCTAAGTTAGCGTCTACTCCAAACTGCCAATTTCCATAAATGCTGTCAGTGTAGTTTAATGGAAGAACACCTTCTTGGCTTAGCCATAGAGGGGAGTCTAGGTTCAAATCCTAGCACTGCCTATTGGAAAGGCTTTTGGAGTCAGTTCAATGATATAGAAAACATATTAACAGAAAAACATTAATTGTCCCCAACAATGTGTATGATACTATCTCCACCTTTTATGTCAATTGCTTTAGCAGGTCTACAGATAGGGATTATTTTTTGAATGGCACCTTTTGGGGAGGTCACATTTCTGCTGGCACTTGACAAACGCTCCGTTGAAGACTATTGATTTCTATCATAAGTCTCTCTTTTTTGTCCATGTGTATCTCAAAACAGTTTAAAATGTAGACTAATTTAAACTGGGTCTTGATTCATAGACAGGGGATAGCTAATTGAGTTTATTTTGTATGCATTATCAACATTTTATTGTCAACCTTAATTAAATTAAATTAAAGCTTTAAAACATTCAACTCACCTTCTCATTTCAAAATGGCACACTTAAACATAATATGTATGAGTCTTTATTATCCCCCCTGGTGGGGGGGGGGCAAATTGCTTTTGATCTTAGGGATAGCAAGAGGTCATACCTCAAGATCAAAGGTCATATCGGGGGGGGGGGCATAGTTTCACAAACATATCTTGTTTTAAAACTGACTGTTAATTTACTTTCACAATGAGTGATCCGATTTTTATCCAGCCTGCCTGTGGTCAGCTCAACAGTTGTGTATGTGAATGCATATGTCTCGTCTATTTGCCTATTTGATTTTGTTATAACCAGGCAGATCATTATTTTGCATCAACAAATCTCAATATATTTGGCCCATGTCTTAGTCATGAGTAGATGGTGTACCAGGTACAAAAGCCTTAAATCTAGCATCATACATTTTGAATTTTATACCCAATTTAATTTTTTTCATTCACTGGGCCTTGCATACTCAGATTTCAGTATCATTTCGTATATGGCTTAGTCAGCGTGTCATGTACAAGAACCATAACTCTAGGTTCAATCCACTAGAGGCAGGGCTGATTTTATTTAAATGGGTGTAGAAATATTTTCTCTGACATCACTGATCAGATGGTCAATAAAATTTGGCAGGTCGCTGGGAGGCCTGTTTCAAAATTGTTCAAGCAGATGTTACTCATTAAATCAAAAGCACCTCATGCGGATGCCATTGCTCGTCGGTTCGATTGTAGCCTTTGTGTCAATGAATAAATTTCATGGATGATGCCTGAATATTAAAGAAGTAATAGACTAGTAATAGTATGTTAAAGTTTTCAGACAACATCAACTAGGAAGACAACGTGGACACCGGAGACAATAGCTCATATTTTTTCTTCAAAAAGCAGACAAGCTAAATATGGCCATTTTAGGTTGGGTAATTTTGTAGGAATAATCCATGAACTTTGCTAAGTATTCATTTTATTTCCTCAAGGAAGAAAACTGCTGCATGCAGTATACATTTTTAGCTCGTCTGTTTCGAAGAAATCACGAGCTATTGTCTTAACTTCGGCGTCCACGTCGTCGTTGTCGTCGTCAACGAAATCTTAACATTGACCATAACTTCTTCAAATTTTCATTTACAACCTTCATGTTTGGTATGCATGTTCATCTTGACAATGACGACAGACGAGCGTTGGCACCCGCTTGTGGTGCTCTTGTTTGCTATATTTTAAACCTTATTTTGACATACACAAATGTATGTTCTTATGTTACACTATAGATCTCATGACCTATTGCCTTAGATGAATGATACTGGACGCTCTCATTTATTAGTCCATCTGTCTGTCCGTCCGTCTGTCCATCTGTCTGTTTTTGGTTTCCGCACAATATCTCCTCAAGGAATGGTCCAATTTTCACCAAATTTGCTTAGTGTACTTGATATCCAAGTACCTCGCACGGGTTTTGTGTTCGGCAATTTCCGCACGTTTTCCGGAAAATTATGGGCATTTTCACTTCGGCTGCTGCAATCTGATAGCCAACTGGTTTCCGCGCAATATCTCCTGAAAGAATGGTCCAATTTTCACCTAATTTGCTCAGTGTGCTTGATATCAAATTACCTCACATGGGTTTTGTGTTCGACAAATTCCACATATTTTTAGCTCACTAGAGCACAAGTAGCTCAGGGTGAGCTTTTGTGATCGCTTGATGTCCATCGTCGTGCGTCGTTCGTCATCAACAATTTGAACCGTTAAAAAGCTTCACCGACGAATCTACAGGGTTCTCAGCTTTCATCTTTGGTACATAGCATCATATTTAGGTCCTCTACAAAAGTTACATAAATTATGCCCCTGGGGTCAAAATTGGCCCCGCCCCAGGGGTGCCTTGTTTTCAATAGAAACATATAGTAAAACTTTGAAAATCTTCTCTGAAACTGGAAGGTTCTCAGCTTTTATATTTGGCACATAGCTTCATGTTCAGGTCTTCTACAAAATTTATATAAATTATGCCTCTGGGGTCAAAATTTGCCCCGCCCCAGGGGTGGCTAGTTTTCAATAAAAACAAATAGAAAAACTTTGAAAATCTTCTCCTCTGAAACTGGAAGGTTCTCAGCTTTCATATTTGGCACATAGCATCATGTTCAGGTCTTCTACAAAAGTTATATAAATTATGTCCCTAGGGTCATATTTGACACATAGCCTCTTCAAACCTTATATAAGTTATGCCCCTGGGGTCAAAATTGGCCCCGTCCCGGGGGGTCAGTTTTCAATAGAAAAATATATTGAAAACTTTGAAAATCTTCTCCTCTGAAACTGAAATGTTCTTAGCTTTCATATTTTACTAAAAGCATCATGTTTAGGTCCTCTACAAAATTAATATAAATTATGCCCCTGGGGTCAAAATTGGTCCCACCCCAGGGTGGCTGGTTTTCAATAAAACAATAGAAGAAACCTTGAAAATATTCTCCTTTGAAACTGGAAGGTTCTCAGCTTTCATATTTGGCACATAGCATCATGTTCAGGTCTTCTACAAAAGTTATATAAATGATGTCCCTGGGGTCAAAATTGGCCCCGCCCCAGGTGTGGCCAGTTTTCAATAGAAACATTTAGTGAAAACTTTGAAAATCTTCTCTTCTGAAATTTTAACCAAACTTGCTCAGTGTACTTGATATCCAATTACCTTGTATGGGTTCTGTGTCCGTCAATTTCCGCGCATTTTTGGTAAAATTATGGTCCAATTTTCACCAAACTTGCTCAGTGTAATTGTCACTAATTGATATCCAAGTACCTCGCATGGGTTCAGTGTTGGCAATTTCCGCGCATTTTTCAGAAAATTTCAGGCATTTTCAGTATTTTTCACTTAGGCTGCTGCAATTTGATTAGCTGATTGGTTTCGGCGCAATATCTCCTCAAGGAATGGTCCAATTTTCACCAAATTTGTTCAGTGTACTTTATATCCAAGTACTTCGCATGGGTTCTGTGTTCGACAATTTCCGAGCAGTTTTTAACTCACCAGAGCACAAAGTGCTCAGATTAAGCTTTTGTAATTGCCTGATGTCCGTCTACCGTCGGCGTGTATCGTCAGTCATCAACAATTTGAACCTTTAAAGCGTCATGTTCATGTCCTCTACAAAAATTATATAAAGTATGCTCCAGGTGTCAAAATTGGCCCCGCCCCAGGGGTGGCCAGTTTTCAATAGACACATATAGTGAAAACTTTGATAACCTTCTCTGAAACTGGAAGGTTCTCAGCTTTCATATTTGGCACATAGCATCATGTTTAGGTCCTCTAAAAAGTTAAATAATTAATGCCCATTGGGTAAAAATTGGCCCCGCCCCATGGGTAGCCAGTTTTCAATACAAACAGTGTTTCTAAAAATAGAGTTTCCTTGCAGCTCCAAAGAGTTAAAATACATTCGAATTGACCTCGAAAACACATTCCTGACTTGTTTTTGAATTCCAAAAAGTTTCTCGGTCTCAATAAATTGGATTCACAACTTTCCAAAGAGTTTCGGAAACAGAGTTGGCTTGTAGATACAGGTCCAAAGAGTTTCTCGGTCTTTATAATTTGAAGCAGTAACTGTTCAAAGGGTTTCTAAAAACAGAGTTTGCTTGCAGATTCTGCTCTTAAAAAGTTAAAATACACTCGATTTGACATCTAAAACACATTCCTGACTTGTTTTTGAATTCCAAAGAGTTTCTTGGTTTCAATGATTTGGAGTCCAAAGAGCTTCTAAAACAGAGTTGCTTGTAGATACTGGTCCAATGAATTTCTCGGTCTTTATAATTTAGACCTGTAACTGTCCAAAGAGTTTCTAAGAACAGAGTTTGCTTGCTGTCCAAAGAGTTTTAAAAAAAACAGAGTTTGCTTGCAGATTCTGGTCCAAAGAGTTTTTCGGTCTTTATAATTTGGATCTTTAGCTGTCCAAACAGTTTCTCAAACAGTGTTTGCTTGTAGATACTTGTCCAAAGAGTTTCTCGGTCTTTATAATGTGAAGTGTAACTGTCCAAAGGGTTTCTAAATACAGAGTTTGCCTGTAGGATTCAGCTCCAAAGAGTTAAAATACATTCGTTTTGACCTCCAAAACACATTCTTGACTTGCTTTTGAATTCCAAAGAGTTTCTCGGTCTCAATAAATTGGATTCATAACTGTTCAAATAGGTTCGAAAAACAGAGGTTTCTTGTAGATACTGGTCCACAGAGTTTCTCGGTCTTTATAATTTTGATCTGTAACTGTCCAAAGAGTTTCTAAAAACAGAGTTTGCTTGCAGATTCTATCCCAAAGGGTTAAAATCCATACAAATTGAACTCTCCAAAGCACATTCTATACTTCTTTTTGAATGCCAAAGAGTTTCTCGGTCTCAATAATCTGAATTCATAATTGTCAAAAGGGTTTCTAAAAACAGAATTTGCTTGTAGATACTGGTCCAAAGAGTTTTTAGGACTTTATAATTTGGACCTGTCACTGTCCAAAGAGTTTATAAAAACAGAGTTTACTTGCAGATTCAGCTCCAAAAACCAAAGTTAGTAGATACTGGTCCAAAGAGTTTCTCGGTCTTTATATTTTCGACTTTGATCACCACCCTTCAGAATTTTTAACTGTCCAAAGAGTTTCTATAAACAGAGTTTGCATGCTGATTCTGCTCCAAAGGTTTAAAGTATATTCGATTTTAACTCCAAAACACATTCTTAACTTGTGTGTGGCTTTTCCTGCTTGACTTTACTATTTTTCATTGTACATGCAGTTATGAATCGAAATTATTGAAGCTGAGAAACTCTTTGGACTTCACAATGAAGTAGAAACTATGTTTTTAGAAACTCTTTGGACAGTTACAGGTCAAAATTATAACGACCGAGAAACTCTTTGGACCAGTATCTATAAGCTAACTCTGTTTATAGAATCTCTTTGGACAGTTATGAATCAAAATTATTGAGGCCGAGAAACTCTTTGGACTTCAAAAGGAAGTAGAAACTATGTTTTTAGAAACTCTTTTGACGGCTACAGGTAGAAATAATACCGACCGAGTAACTCTTTGGACCAGTATCTATAAGCTAACTCAGTTTATAGAAACTCTTTGGACAGTTATGAATCAACATTATTGAGGCCGAGAAACTCTTTGGAATTCAAAAAGAAGTAGAGACTGTGTTTTGGAGCGTAATAATCGTCTGTTTTCAATTTCTTGCGGGCAGAATCTGCAAGCAAACTCTTTTTAGAAACGCTTTGGACATTTACATGTAGAAATTATAACGACTGAGACACTCTTTGGACCAGTATCTAAAAGCCAACTCTGTTTATAGAAACTCTTTGGACAGTTATGAATCGAAATTATGGAGGCCGAGAAACTCTTTGGAATTCAAAAGGAAGTACATGTGGAAGCTAAGTTTTGGAGAGTTACAATCGGATGTATTTTATCTCTTTGGAGCAGAATCCTCATGCAAACTCTCTTTTTAGAAACTCTTTGGACAGTTACAGGTAGCAATTATAACGACCGAGAAACTCTTTGGACCAGTATCTATAAGCTAACTCTGTTTATAGAAACTCTTTGGACAATTATGAATCGAAATTATTGAGGCCGAGAAACTCTTTGGAATTCAAAAAGAAGTAGAGACTGTGTTTTGGAGAGTAATAATCGTCTGTATTTAATTTCTTGCGGGCAGAATCTACAAGCAAACTCTTTTTAGAAACTCTTTGGACATTTACATGTAGAAATTATAACGACCGAAAAACTCTTTGGACCAACTCTGTTTACAGAAACTCTTTGGACAGTTATGAATCAAACTAATTGAAGCTGAGAAACTCTTTGGACTTCACAATGAAGTAGAAATTATGTTTTAGAAGCTCTTTGGACAGTTACAGGTCAAACTTATAACGACCGAGAAACTCTTTGGACCAGAATCTATAAGCTAACTCTGTTTATAGAAACTCTTTGGACAGTTATGAATCGAAATTATTGAGGCCGAGAAACTCTTTGGACTTCAAAATGAAATAGAAACTATGTTTTTAGAAACTCTTTGGACAGTTACAGATAGAAACTCTTTGGACTAGTATCTATAAGTTAACTCTGTTTATAGAAACTCTTTGGACAGTTATGAATCAAAATTATTGAGGCCGAGAAACTCTTTGGAATTCAAAAGGAAACAGAAACTATGTTTTTAGAAACTCTTTGGACAGTTACAGATAGAAATTATAACGACCAAGAAACTCTTTGGACCAGTATCTATAAGACAACTCTGTTTACAGAAACTCTTTGGACAGTTATGAATCAAACTTATTGAAGCTGAGAAACTCTTTGGACTTCACAATGAAGTAGAAATTATGTTTTTAGAAGCTCTTTGGACAGTTACAGGTCAAACTTATAACGACCAAGAAACTCTTTGGACCAGTATCTATAAGACAACTCTGTTTACAGAAACTCTTTGGACAGTTATGAATGAAACTTATTGAAGCTGAGAAACTCTTTGGACTTCACAATGAAGAAGAAATTATGTTTTTAGAAGCTCTTTGGACAGTAACAGGTCAAACTTATAACGACCGAGAAACTCTTTAGACCAGAATCTATAAGCTAACTCTGTTTATAGAAACTCTTTGGACAGTTATGAATCGAAATTATTGAGGCCGAGAAACTCTTTGGACTTCAAAAGGAAATAGAACTATGTTTTTAGAAACTCTTTGGACAGTTACAGATAGAAATTATAACGACCGAGAAACTCTTTGGACTAGTATCTATAAGTTAACTCTGTTTATAGAAACTCTTTGGACAGTTATGAATCAAAATTATTGAGGCCGAGAAACTCTTTGGAATTCAAAAAGAAGTAGAGACTGTGTTTTGGAGAATAAAAATCGTCTGTATTTAATTTCTTGCGGGCAGAATCTACAAGCAAACTCTCTTTTTAGAAACTCTTTGGACATTTACATGTAGAAATTATAACGACCGAAAAACTCTTTGGACCAACTCTGTTTACAGAAACTCTTTGGACAGTTATGAATCAAACTTATTGAAGCTGAGAAACTCTTTGGACTTCACAATGAAGTAGAAATTATGCTTTTAGAAGCTCTTTGGACAGTTACAGGTCAAACTTATAACGACCGAGAAACTCTTTAGACCAGAATCTATAAGCTAACTCTGTTTATAGAAACTCTTTGGACAGTTATGAATCGAAATTATTGAGGCCGAGAAACTCTTTGGACTTCAAAAGGAAATAGAAACTATGTTTTTAGAAACTCTTTGGACAGTTACAGATAGAAATTATAACGACCGAGAAACTCTTTGGACTAGTTTCTATAAGTTAACTGTTTATAGAAACTCTTTGGACAGTTATGAATCGAAATTATTGAGGACGAGAAAGTCTTTGGACTTCAAAAGGAAATAGAAACTATGTTTTTAGAAACTCTTTGGACAGTTACAGATAGAAATTATAACGACCGAGAAACTCTTTGGACTAGTATCTATAAGTTAACTCTGTTTATAGAAACTCTTTGGACAGTTATGAATCAAAATTATTGAGGCCGAGAAACTCTTTGGAATTCAAAAAGAAGTAGAGACTGTGTTTTAGAGAATAATAATCGTCTGTATTTAATTTCTTGCGGGCAGAATCTACAAGCAAACTCTCTTTTTAGAAACTCTTTGGACATTTACATGTAGAAATTATAACGACCGAAAAACTCTTTGGACCAACTCTGTTTACAGAAACTCTTTGGACAGTTATGAATCAAACTTATTGAAGCTGAGAAACTCTTTGGATTTTGAATTTAGATAATCCTTATTTTGATACTATGGTTTCTTCAATCTACCCAAAAGAACTGTCTTGAAACAAAGCTAATCAATCTGACATTAATGCTTCATTTCTAGATTTGAATCTTTCAATTACAAATGATAAAGTTTCGTCCAAAGTATACGATAAAAGAGAAGATTTTAATTTTAAAATTGTTAATTATCCTTTTCTAGATGGGGATGTGCCACGTTCTACATCTTATGGTGTTTATATTTCTCAACTTATTAGGTTTGCCCGAGCCTGTTCTTTGCTTGAAGATTTTAACAGACGTAATTTAGTTATAACTAATAAACTTCTTAAGCAAGGTTACAGATATCACAAACTTCGGAAAACCTTTTCTAAATTTTATTATCGAAATTTACCTCTCATTAGTAAATATAATTGCAATCTACGGACGTTACTGCGACAAGGCATTTCTCAACCAGAATTTTATGGGGATGTTATCTACAAACTTAGGAAAATTCGGGGTCATATCCATTTTCATGATTTGTTTATAAAACGCATTAAAAAATTTAAAAAGAAAGGTTATGATCCTATTATATTGCAACACACTGCATGTTTGGTTATCGACCCTTTTACAGTCGGTAGCTACGCTTCTCTCTTTGCTTGCGCGATGACAGGCCGAGGGTAGTACTCTATGATGGTATACTCTTAAACTTGGATACAGGAGGAGCTTACCAGACTCATGTATTATTTTTTCCCTGTCGTGCCCTTAACGGCTTACCTGCAGGTGCTCTGACTTCAGCAAAGTCATTGAGTACATATTTGACGGATTGTCACAGTTATTATGCTATGTTTTACATGTTGTCCTGTGTTCACCGTCGTCTATGTTGTGGGTAAGTCCAGCGGGGATACCTTTATTTACAATATTTGTAAAGCTAGGGTGACTTTGAGAGAAGTGTGAGGTTAGGACGTCCGTAAACCGGTTTAAACCCCCAGTGGTGTTTTTGCTGCTGACCGTGCCAAGGCGGTACTCTCTTTGTCACCCTTCCTTTTGTTTGCATTGCGTCTTTGTGCTTGTGGTTTGTTCATGTTGTGGAACGTTTGTCCCTGGTTCTTGTGTGTCTTTTGGTGTTTTCTGTGTTCATTTCGTGTGTGTGCGTGTGCGTTTGGGTGTGTGGTTGTGTGTGTGTGTGTCATGCTGTCTATCGGTGTTTTGGTGGTGGTTGCGTCTTGCATGTGGCTTTGCCTGCTTGACTTTACTACTTTTCCATTCACAATGAAGTAGAAATTATGTTTTTAGAAGCTCTTTGGACAGTTACAGGTCAAACTTATAACGACCGAGAAACTCTTTAGACCAGAATCTATAAGCTAACTCTGTTTATAGAAACTCTTTGGACAGTTATGAATCGAAATTATTGAGGCCGAGAAACTCTTTGGACTTCAAAAGGAAATAGAAACTATGTTTTTAGAAACTCTTTGGACAGTTACAGATAGAAATTATAACGACCGAGAAACTCTTTGGACTAGTATCTATAAGTTAACTGTTTATAGAAACTCTTTGGACAGTTATGAATCAAAATTATTGCGGCCGAGTAACTCTTTGGAATTCAAAAGGAAACAGAAATTATGTTTTTAGAAACTCTTTGGACAGTTACAGATAGAAATTATAACGACCAAGAAACTCTTTGGACCAGTATCTATAAGACAACTCTGTTTACAGAAACTCTTTGGACAGTTATGAATGAAACTTATTGAAGCTGAGAAACTCTTTGGACTTCACAATGAAGAAGAAATTATGTTTTTAGAAGCTCTTTGGACAGTAACAGGTCAAACTTATAACGACCGAGAAACTCTTTAGACCAGAATCTATAAGCTAACTCTGTTTATAGAAACTCTTTGGACAGTTATGAATCGAAATTATTGAGGCCGAGAAACTCTTTGGACTTCAAAAGGAAATAGAAACTATGTTTTTAGAAACTCTTTGGACAGTTACAGATAGAAATTATAACGACCGAGAAACTCTTTGGACTAGTATCTATAAGTTAACTCTGTTTATAGAAACTCTTTGGACAGTTATGAATCAAAATTATTGAGGCCGAGAAACTCTTTGGAATTCAAAAAGAAGTAGAGACTGTGTTTTAGAGAATAAAAATCGTCTGTATTTAATTTCTTGCGGGCAGAATCTACAAGCAAACTCTCTTTTTAGAAACTCTTTGGACATTTACATGTAGAAATTATAACGACCGAAAAACTCTTTGGACCAACTCTGTTTACAGAAACTCTTTGGACAGTTATGAATCAAACTTATTGAAGCTGAGAAACTCTTTGGACTTCACAATGAAGTAGAAATTATGTTTTTAGAAGCTCTTTGGACAGTTACAGGTCAAACTTATAACGACCGAGAAACTCTTTAGACCAGAATCTATAAGCTAACTCTGTTTATAGAAACTCTTTGGACAGTTATGAATCGAAATTATTGAGGCCGAGAAACTCTTTGGACTTCAAAAGGAAATAGAAACTATGTTTTTAGAAACTCTTTGGACAGTTACAGATAGAAATTATAACGACCGAGAAACTCTTTGGACTAATATCTATAAGTTAACTCTGTTTATAGAAACTCTTTGGACAGTTATGAATCAAAATTATTGAGGCCGAGTAACTCTTTGGAATTCAAAAGGAAACAGAAATTATGTTTTTAGAAACTCTTTGGACAGTTACAGATAGAAATTATAACGACCAAGAAACTTTTTGGACCAGTATCTATAAGACAACTCTGTTTACAGAAACTCTTTGGACAGTTATGAATCAAACTTATTGAAGCTGAGAAACTCTTTGGACTTCACAATGAAGAAGAAATTATGTTTTTAGAAGCTCTTTGGACAGTTACAGGTCAAACTTATAACAACCGAGAAACTCTTTAGACCAGAATCTATAAGCTAACTCTGTTTATAGAAACTCTTTGGACAGTTATGAAACGAAATTATTGAGGCCGAGAAACTCTTTGGACTTCAAAAATAAATAGAAACTATGTTTTTAGAAACTCTTTGGACAGTTACAGATAGAAATTATAACGACCGAGAAACTCTTTGGACTAGTATCTATAAGTTAACTCTGTTTATAGAAACTCTTTGGACAGTTATGAATCAAAATTATTGAGGCCGAGAAACTCTTTGGAATTCAAAAAGAAGTAGAGACTGTGTTTTAGAGAATAATAATCGTCTGTATTTAATTTCTTGCGGGCAGAATCTACAAGCAAACTCTCTTTTTAGAAACTCTTTGGACATTTACATGTAGAAATTATAACGACCGAAAAACTCTTTGGACCAACTCTGTTTACAGAAACTCTTTGGACAGTTATGAATCAAACTTATTGAAGCTGAGAAACTCTTTGGACTTCACAATGAAGTAGAAATTATGTTTTTAGAAGCTCGTTGGACAGTTACAGGTCAAACTTATAACGACCGAGAAACTCTTTAGACCAGAATCTATAAGCTAACTCTGTTTATAGAAACTCTTTGGACAGTTATGAATCGAAATTATTGAGGCCGAGAAACTCTTTGGACTTCAAAAGGAAATAGAAACTATGTTTTAAGAAACTCTTTGGACAGTTACAGATAGAAATTATAACGACCGAGAAACTCTTTGGACTAGTATCTATAAGTTAACTGTTTATAGAAACTCTTTGGACAGTTATGAATCAAAATTATTGAGGCCAAGAAACTCTTTGGAATTCAAAAGGAAACAGAAATTATGTTTTTAGAAACTCTTTGGACAGTTACAGATAGAAATTATAACGACCAAGAAACTCTTTGGACCAGTATCTATAAGACAACTCTGTTTACAGAAACTCTTTGGACAGTTATGAATCAAACTTATTGAAGCTGAGAAACTCTTTGGACTTAACAATGAAGTAGAAATTATGTTTTAGAAGCTCTTTGGACAGACGGTTACAGGTCAAACTTATAACGACCGAGAACTCTTTGGACCAGAATCTATAAGCTGACTCTGTTTATAGAAACTCAACTCTTTGGGTAGTTATGAATTGAAATGATTGAGGCCGAGAAACTCTTTGGACTTCAAAAGTAAATAGAAACTATGTTTTTAGAAACTCTTTGGACAGTTACAGATAAAAATTATAACGACCGAGAAACTCTTTGGACCAGTATCTATAAGCCAACTCTGTTTACAGAAACTCTTTGGACAGTTATGAATCAAACTTATTGAAGCTGAGAAACTCTTTGGACTTCACAATGAAGTAGAAATTATGTTTTTAGAAGCTCTTTGGACAGTTACAGGGCAAACTTATAACGACCGAGAAACTCTTTAGACCAGAATCTATAAGCTAACTCTGTTTATAGAAACTCTTTGGACAGTTATGAATCGAAATTATTGAGGCCGAGAAACTCTTTGGACTTCAAAAGGAAATAGAAACTATGTTTTTAGAAACTCTTTGGACAGTTACAGATAGAAATTATAACGACCGAGAAACTCTTTGGACTAGTATCTATAAGTTAACTGTTTATAGAAACTCTTTTGACAGTTATGAATCAAAATTATTGAGGCCGAGAAACTCTTTGGAATTCAAAAGGAAACAGAAATTATGTTTTTAGAAACTCTTTGGACAGTTACAGATAGAAATTATAACGACCAAGAAACTCTTTGGACCAGTATCTATAAGACAACTCTGTTTACAGAAACTCTTTGGACAGTTATGAATCAAACTTATTGAAGCTGAGAAACTCTTTGGACTTAACAATGAAGTAGAAATTATGTTTTAGAAGCTCTTTGGACAGACAGTTACAGGTCAAACTTATAACGACCGAGAAACTCTTTGGACCAGAATCTATAAGCTAACTCTGTTTATAGAAACTCAACTCTTTGGGTAGTTATGAATCAAACTTATTGAGGCCGAGAAACTCTTTGGACTTCAAAAGTAAATAGAAACTATGTTTTTAGAAACTCTTTGGACAGTTACAGATAAAAATTATAACGACCGAGAAACTCTTTGGACCAGTATCTATAAGCCAACTCTGTTTACAGAAACTCTTTGGACAGTTATGAATCAAACTTATTGAAGCTGAGAAACTCTTTGGATTTCACAATGAAGTAGAAATTATGTTTTTAGAAGCTCTTTGGACAGTTACAGGTCAAACTTATAACAACCGAGAAACTCTTTAGACCAGAATCTATAAGCTAACTCTGTTTATAGAAACTCTTTGGACAGTTATGAATCGAAATTATTGAGGCCGAGAAACTCTTTGGACTTCAAAGAAAATAGAAACTATGTTTTTAAAAACTCTTTGGACAGTTACAGATAGCAATTATAACGACCGAGAAACTCTTTGGACTAGTATCTATAAGTTAACTCTGTTTATAGAAACTCTTTGGACAGTTATGAATCAAAATTATTGAGGCCGAGAAACTCTTTGGAATTCAAAATGAAGTAGAGACTGTGTTTTGGAGAATAATAATCGTCTGTATTTAATTTCTTGCGGGCAGAATCTGCAAACAAACTCTCTTTTTAGAAACTCTTTGGACATTTACATGTAAAAATTATAACGATCGAAAAACTCTTTGGACCAGTATCTATAAGCCAACTCTGTTTATAGAAACTCTTTGGACAGTTATGAATCAAACTTATTGAAGCTGAGAAACTCTTTGGACTTCACAATGAAGTAGAAATTATGTTTTGAGAAGCGCTTTGGACTGTTACAGGTCAAACTGATAACGACCGAGAAACTCTTTGGACCAGAATCTATAAGCTAACTCTGTTTATAGAAACTCTTTGGACAGTTATGAATCAAAATTATTGAGGCCGAGAAACTCTTTGGAATTGAAAAAGAAGTAGAGACTGTGTTTTGGAGAGTAATAATCGTCTGTATTAAATTTGTTGCGGGCAGAATCTGCAGGCAAACTCTCTTTTTAGAAACTCTTTGGACATTTACATGTAAAAATTATAACGACGAGAAACTCTTTTTACCTGTATCTATAAGCCAACTCTGTTTACAGAAACTCTTTGGACAGTTATGAATCAAACTTATTGAAGCTGAGAAACTCTTTGGACTTCACAGTGAAGTAGAAATTATGTTTTTAGAAGCTCTTTGGACAGTTACAGGTCAAACTTATAACGACCGAGAAACTCTTTGGACCGAAATCTATAAGCTAACTCTGTTGATAGAATCTCTTTGGACAGTTATGAATCGAAATTATTGAGGCCGAGAAACTCTTTGGACTTCAAAGGGAAATTTAAACTATGTTTTTAGAAACTCTTTGGATAGTTACAGATAGAAATTATAACGACCGAGAAACTCTTTGGACCAGTATCTATAAGCTAACTCTGTTTATAGAAACTCTTTGGACAGTTATGAATCAAAATTATTGAGGCCGAGAAACTCTTTGGAATTGAAAAAGAGGTAGAGACTGTGTTTTGGAGAGTAATAATCGTCTGCATTTAATTTCTTGCGGGCAGAATCTGCAAGCAAACTCTCTTTTTAGAAACTCTTTGGACATTTACATGTAGAAATTATAACGACCGAAAAACTCTTTGGACCAACTCTGTTTACAGAAACTCTTTGGACAGTTATGAATCAAACTTATTGAAGCTGAGAAACTCTTTGGACTTCACAATGGAATAGAAATTATGTTTTTAGAAGCTCTTTGGACAGTTACAGGTCAAACTTATAACGACCGAGAAACTCTTTAGACCAGAATCTATAAGCTAACTCTGTTTATAGAAACTCTTTGGACAGTTATAAATCGAAATTATTGAGGCCGAGAAACTCTTTGGATTTCAAAAGGAAATAGAAACTATGTTTTAGAAACTCTTTGGACAGTTACAGATAGAAATTATAAAGACCGAGAATCTCTTTGGACCAATATCTACAAGCTAAGTCTGTTTTAGAAACTCTTTGAACAGTTATGAATCCAATTTATGGAGTTTAAATGGTATGCATTTTAACCCTTAGGGGGCAGATTCTGAAGGCAAATTTGTTTTAGAAATTCTTTGGACAGTTACAAGTCGAAATTAAAAAGACTGAGAAACTCTTTTGGACCAGTATCTACCATATAACACTGGTTTTAGAAACTATTTGGACAGTTATGAATCAAAATTCCTGAGACTGAGAAACTGTTTGGAATTCAAAAACAAGTCACAAGGTGTTTTTGAGTTAAAATGGAATGTATTATTAGTTAAAAATTAACACATTATTATAAGCTCTTTTAACACTATAAATACAACGTAATTAACTCTTCAGACCAGTATCTACAAGCAAACTCTGTTTTATAGAAACTCTTTGGACAGTAATAAATAGGTCCAAAGTATTTCAACAACCTTTGGAATTCAAAAACATTCCAAGAGTGTTTTAAGGGTTAAAATAGAATGTATTCTATAGTTGAAGGTCGCGTGTTATGTTTTTCTCATGTACACTTAGTGAAAAAAATACAGTCTATCTCTTTCCCTGTTCTGTATTATTCCAATGTTCAATACCTAAATTAATGCTAAATTACGTTTTATTCAGATGTTGTGCGCCTGCTCTGTCCCCTTTGTGCTTTTTCCTTGTTTCTTTTTATGTTTGCATTACACTGTATTTAATTTAATTTGGATTTTTACATATGTTTGTCGGAAAATAGCTCATGAGCTAATGTTGTTTCTTATTTATATCCGACGTAAAATAAAATTTCTGGTATCTTGTACCTACTGAATATTTTTAGCCTCTATAGATAGATTAGATACATATAATGTATAATGAAATATGGAAGATGGACAATATTGTGGTCATTTTAGAAAATAAAGGAACATATCTATAAAATTCCATTTGCAAACAGAGTAGACCCAAATCAGATGGCTCCTAGAGGAGCCGTCTTATCAGGGTCTGCTCTGTTTGATCTGGGTCTACTATGTTTGCAAATGCGTGAAAACAAGTTTATATAAGGGAAAGGGTTATACTTGAATTATAAATGATGAGACTCTTTGGAATGTAGTTTATATCTTTGGGAACGTGCATGGCAAAAGTACAACGAAAGGAAAAGTATTTGGAAAAAAAAGATTTAGCAGTATTTACAAGCAGTGAGCAGTATCTACACGTAAACTGGCCAGTCGATTGGTTAATGCATACATACTATCCTTTCCTTTCCTTTCCGCCTATTTAATATCATTCCTATAAATTAGAGGAGAAATAGTCCTACTTGTACATCGGTTATCTGCACATTCTAAAGGCATTTGATTCAAATAAATTAATTCAACAGTGCTATCAAGCACTAAAATAAGTAAACATTCTTTCAATAAGTTTTGAAATGCATAAATTGATAATAAATGAAAAGCCAATATCACTACGCGAAAATTGAGAAACTCTTTGGACTCTTTCGGTTATAACAGCTTAAAACTCTTTGGAAATTTAGGTCGACCCTCAATATGAGGGAATCGGTTAAGTTGGTCCGAATACTTAGGACAAAACAATATCTAATTACTCACCGGGATCCTCTCCCTACCTACAATGGTCGGGAAGACAGCCACAGGTGCATCGTTTCCAGCGAATCCGGCCTTAATCATACCGGATCCATTGTCAATGACTATAGCATTAATATCATCGTCTTCCGCCATTTTACCAGACTTATTATTTCATGCGTTTTAAAATGTGTGAACATGTATTATTGCAAACTCCTCACAGTGATCTCCCTTGTCACTACGTACGGTCATAAGATAAGTACGATATAATGACCTTTTTACCGAAACGTCGGAACGAGTTACTATATAAATTCAATTTACCAAAACGTTGGGTACCCCTCACAATTACATTTCACGTAGGGTCATTGATGAATACCAAAAAAAAATGAAACAGACTGTTAAAATACTATAATGTCAGATAGCTCAATTGGTAAGAGCGACACAGGTCTAATGTTTATCTGGCCATGTGGAGATTCAGGTTCGAATCCTGATCTGACAAAAGCAGAATATTGTGTCCAAAATTATAATTACCGGTACATGTATGACGTTGCTTGCTTAACCCTTTCCCTGTTCTATGTTTATTACAAATTCAATTTTCATTTATGGACAAAGTAGTTATAATGAAATATGGAAGCTACATTTAGCTAGGTGGAACATTGTATTAATTTTAGACAGAAACAGATTTATCAAATTCAATTAGCCAAAAGAGCAGACCCTGAACAGACAGCTCCTGTAGGAGCCATCTGATCTGGGTGTACTCGGTTTGCAAATGCATGGAGACACGTTTATATGAGGGAAAGGGTTAACTCATCATCTTCTAATGTTGCATATTTGTATTTGCTAGCAAATAGTTTGGGTCTAGATGATATGTCTTGAAAATTGGCGTTTCTCATGTTTCAAACTGTTTGACATATTGGCATTATGTTTTACAGGCACTTCTAAAATTAAAGGAGTGAATTGGAGATGGTCAAAAAGACAAAAACTATGTAGATCTACCTGTAAAATGTTTTTTTTTTGCTGAATGTGATTACCTGTTTGTGTTAAATATTCTAGTAGACAATGCATTTTTAAAAGCATTTTGTGGAATAAGTATTAAATACAAATTTATCACATACAAGTATGAATGTAAGAAAAACAAGATTGAAAAGTTAGAATACAATTTTTATTGCACATTATGATATTGAATTATTATTATTATACAAAAAAATATTTGTCAGCAAATAGCTACCAATCCATGACCTTTATTTACGACAAATATATATTATATGAACAGAATTTATCTGTTAACCCTTTCCTTGATGTTAATGCATTTTTTTATGCAATGGCAGGAGCTACTTGTTTTGATCTGACAATACATTTAAGTGGTAAGAGAATATCCCAAAACTGGGTGTAAAATGTTTTTAGTGCGGTGATCAAAATATAAATTTTCATACGACTGAATATGCATGAATACAGGACAGGGAAAGGGTTAAGTCAATTATTAAAAGAAAACCAGGTATGAAGAGAAGTGTTGGGTTTCCTGGCCCCAATAAATGTCTTGGACCTTGGCCAATATTACCGGCAATGTATATGGTCCTGCAGTCTATCGCTTTGACAGCGATATGATAAAATCAAGATCAGTCTTATAAATCTACCATAGAAATGGAACATTTTATAATTTTGTATTTTGAAACCAAAATGAGGGAATGGGTTAACATGGAATGGGTTAACAGAAATGCTAAATGCATATTTTAAGTTCAATTGTGCGATCTTGACCTTAGATAAACTTGAATACCAGAGAAATGGGACATTTTAGAATTTTGTAGTTTGAAACCATTGTGATAAATAGAGCATTTGCTCCTATAGCAGCAAATGCTCTATTTATCACAATGGTTTCACAATTTGACTTTTACAGAGTTGTCAAAATGAGGGAATGGGTTAACAGGGAATGGGTTAACCCAAATGCTTAATGCAAATTTAAGTTCAATTGTGCGATATTGACCTTATATAAACTTACCGGGACTGGACATACTACTGAAGCATGTCCAGATAAATATTTGGTTAATTTGAGAAGGATCTACCAAGCAGAACTTGAGTTAGAGATTTTACAGACAAACAGGCAGTGCCATTCCAAAATAGTCCTGTTTTTTCAACAGACATATAAAAAGAAATAATGTACATGTAATGCTTATTTAATACTACCGTTAGCCAAAAGTAGCTTACAAATCTACAAAAATGCGAAGTTTTATTTTATGAGTATCACTACTGGTATGACTGGTATCTGAAAGTTCATGAAATCCGTTTACTTTCAGGGGAGAAGAATTTCGTACTTCATTTAAGAAGCTGAAAACACTACCAGCTGTATTTGACAACACACCTTTCATAGCCCTAAGTGGAACCTTAACAATTGCGCAGCTGAAACACCTGCCTGAAATATTAGGTTTAAAAAATCCAGCCATTGTGCAAAAGAGTCCAGACCGTGAAAACATTTTTTTACAAAAATTTGAAAAAGTGAGAAGTAACGATGTTTGCGAGATGTATGAGGATGTTTATAAAAAAGAATGTGACCGTCTGAAACAAAATCCAACGTTGTACCCAGTAACTCTTTTGTTCATGCCATTGTTTTACATCAGTCAAGCAGCAGCATATCTTCAACACATATTTGGTGAATCTGACATATCCACTTCATGTTATGCAGTTTTGTATTCTAGACAAGATAAGGCTGTTATTGATGCAACTGTGTCAGACCTGCAGTCTGACAACCCACGGATACGTTTGATTCTAACTTCCTCTGTAGCTGGGATGGGTTTTGATCCCCCAAGTGTTACACATGTTATTCATGCCAAACCTCCCAGATCCATGTCACAGTATCTACAAGAAATTGGAAGGGCTGGAAGACGTGGGCAGAAAGCAACAGCTTCTTTGTATTATAATAATAGAGATATTGCTAAAAATATTCCAGGAATGCAAGACGATGTAATTAATTACTGCAAAACTGAGGACAAGTGTCTTCGTGAATCACTGTTGAACAATTTTGGATTTCGTAAAACCACACTAATGTCCAATTTGCATTGTTGTTCTGTCTGTGAAAAGAAAGACTTTGGAATTGCTGCTTTGTTTGACAAAGTTCTGTAATCTAGATTGCCAATGAATATTCATGATCATCATCCTTGGAATTGATATAAACATTAAAATTTCATTTAACTTTTCTAAAACTGCTGAAATTTTACATTTTAAAAGTCGAAATTAAGAAAAAGCTCTATGCATATTCAGTAGGTACTGAAATTCAAATTAAATATAGAAGAAGTGAAGTGTTAAAAGCCAAACTGTACATCCCTACTCATCGCTGTGTTAGTATTCAATGTAAAACACAATGCATAATGAAAACTTCAGTTAATTAACACTACACGTTCTATATTTATTTGGAATTTTAATACTTACTGAATATTCATGGAGAAGAATTTTACTTTTCAACATGGAAGATGGACTATTAAACCTACTATGCCTCTGTAAAAGTAACTTCATGAAACCATTTTGATAAATAGAGTATTTGCTCCTAAAGGAACAGATGCTCTATTTATCATAATGGTTTCAAACTACAAAATTTTAAGATTTTGCTTTTCTCTATTTCATGCTCCTTTTTGTAGATTTATTCAAAATGGTTAGATCTAGAAATAGTCTATGATGATACTGATGGAATGGGTTAAAGCTATTTTAGGAAATATATTATTATATCTATCAAATTCAATGTGCAAACAGAGCCGACTGGTGAGGTTTTATCTGTTTGCCTGTGCGAGAAAATGCATGATAGTGACGGAAATGCTTAACACATTGCCAAATACAATAATATAGTAGGTAATAAAATGCAAATTTGCAGCAAAATTGAGCATTGCAACAATTGATACTATATTTTATCAAAACATTCAATCTTCCTCATCAGAGCTTCCATTGTCATTGCCACAGCTATGTCCATAATAAAGCCTTGAAACTACTTGATTGATTCTGTATTCAAAATCACTGATATCAATTTTTTGCAAAGAAGAACTACAAATGTTAGGTAAACCATCACATGTTCTTCCTGGATTTTTGCTGAAAGGTCTCAAGTCCCGCAATGACTTACGAACAACTTCATCTCTCAATGCTCGAGGCACATGATGGTGACTAGATTTCTTTTGAGAAACCATGCATGAATCTATATTGCTGCACACTGCATCAACATTGTCAGCAGCTTTAGTACACCTCAAGATTGCTTTATCAGTCTTATTTGCACCCAGCGATCTAATCAAGTCTTTCTGATTACGAACAGAGTTTTCCTGAACCAAGTCTGACTCAATGTTTTTGCCAATCCCTCCATGAAGATTGGTGAATGCTCCCTCTAGAACACGAACTCTTTGCATAGGGCTAAGTAAAAACTCACATTTCAGGATAAAGTCCAAGCATTCTTGAAAGTATTTAGATAATCTTGAATGTGAAAAGAAGAACTGCATGAGTAACATAAGGCAAGGGAGAAGTCGTGTAATGTCTCCTTCTTTGACCAGATCTTCAAACATCATCAACTGCACAACCCATTGACAGAGATTACAACAATATTTATAAACTCCATCTTCACTATCAGATTTATAAACTCCATCTTCACTATCAGATATCTTCATATCGGAGACATTTTCCAAGTATCCATATTGTCCCATGAAAGCGACCAACATAGTCTGCATCTGTACTTTTCTTTCAGACACAGATCTAGAGGGGTTTGGCACATTCTTGGTGGGTGCACTTTGCACAGTCTCCATACCAAAATATTCCAAGAACTGCTCAACAATCATTTGTTGACCGACCAGCAACAGGAAATCATGGTGGCTCTTAAAGGCTCCTTTTACCTTTCCATTAACGTCATTTCGCTGCAGTTTGGATTTATAATGGTACAATGTTCCAGCTTGTCGAAGACTCTTTGTTGAGTAAAGTTCCTTGTAGCATTTCTGTGGAACATACAAACATACAATTTAACTGTTAGATTAACACAATTGTGCATGAAAAATATCTGTTTATAACATAAAATCACAGCGAATCAACTCTTTGAAAGATAATGAATGGTTACAATGACCAATTCAGTAAGTAATTGCATCAAATAAACCTTTACATTCCCAACTCTTCAAGTTATTGCAATAGTGTCTGTAACAATATTATGGCATAATCATTAACAAGTCTGAAGTGTGAGAAGAGAAATGAATATTAAATATATAAGAGAAAATGGTCATGCCCTGGTTTGCCAACTGTTTTCCTTTTTCATCATGGAAGGTTAATACACAAACTTGTGGAAAGCGCTAATGATGTCATGGGCATCCATACATGATGATGACGATGATGATGGCGACGATGATGATGATGATTATTCTGTTGTCAAAAAAACCCAGAACAAAGCCGCAACACTAATTATGTTTGCTTAATGGTTTCCATGATCCTATCCCTCTCCACACATATGTTGATAACAATAATGATGATGACGATGATGATGGTGATGATGATGATTTTCCTGTTGCGTACAGCAAACTAACCAGCAAAGCAGTAATGCTGTTGTCAAAACAACAGAACAAAGCCGCATCGCTAATTATGTTTGCTTAATGTTTTCCATGATCCTGTCAGCCTCCACACATATGTTGATAACACAAATGATGATGATGATGGTGATGACGATGATTATTCTGTTGCAAACAGCAAACTAACCAGCAAAGCAGTAATGCTGTTGTCAAACAACAGAACAAAGCCGCAACACTAATTACGTTTGCTTAATGTTTTCCATGATCCTATCCGTCTCCACACATATGTTGATAACAATAATGATGATGACGATGATGATGGTGATAACGATGATGATGTGATAACGGTGATTACTCTGTTGCAAACAGCAAACTAACCAGCAAAGCAGTAATGCTGTTGTCAAACAACAGAACAAAGCCGCAACACTAATTACGTTTGCTTAATGTTTTCCATGATCCTATCCGTCTCCACACATATGTTGATAACAATAATGATGATGACGATGATGATGGTGATAACGATGATGATGTGATAACGGTGATTACTCTGTTGCAAACAGCAAACTAACCAGCAAAGCAGTAATGCTGTTGTCAAACAACAGAACAAAGCCGCAACACTAATTACGTTTGCTTAATGTTTTCCATGATCCTATCCGTCTCCACACATATGTTGATAACAATAATGATGATGACGATGATGATGGTGATAACGATGATGATGTGATAACGGTTATTATTCTGTTGCAAACAGCAAACTAACCAGCAAAGCAGTAATGCTGTTGTTAAACCACAGAACAAAGCCGCAACACTAATTACATTTGCTTAATGTTTTCCATGATCCTATCCGTCTCCACACATATGTTGATAACAATAATGATGCCATGAGTTGAGTAGGAAGTTGAGATTGTTCGTGAAACCAGGCCCTGATGCACTGATTTATATAAAACAACTCATGAAGATAAACCACACAATAAATTGAAGGCTATTTTATTTTTTGTAAAATACCTCAACCCATTCTCTCATATAGAAACGTCTTTAGGAGCTTTCTGATCAGGGTCTGCTGTGTTTGCCAATGAAATTTCATTCATCAAATCTTGTACTTTCTATTAAGCTGAACATTTCATGGAATTTTCCAAAACTCTAGAACAGGGAAATGGTTAAGCTATAATACATAAAAATTGCAACAATTACTTTCTAATAGCATGTTTGAAGACAAAACAGATTTTTATCTCCTATTGCTATTTTGAATTGTGAAAAATACTAATATAATATACATAGTCCACTCCTTGGTCTATAATTATCATGTACCTCAATGTAATCCTGTTTAGTGTGCCATAACTCAATTACGAAAGGCTGCAGATCTTCAAATCGCTTTTCTGGGGTTGTTGCTAATGTCCGCAGATTTTTAGCTTCAGTCAGTCTCATCCTGGTGAGTTGGTCACCACCACAAGGCACATGGAACTTGTGTAGTAAGTCAGCTGACCCTATAATTAAAGAGGCATGTATGAGCTTTTCACAACACTATAGTAACCTACCCCCTCTACAACTCCACAATTACCATTTATAGACAAATCAAATTATCTGGCAGTCTGGAAGTTGTATCTTGAAAGTAATGTACAAATAATTAATTAATCATATTTAAAGCTCAAATTATATGCATTTTGTGCTAATCTGACTGTCGAATTAAAATTGTCCTTAGGGAGCAATTAAGAATAGTTTTTATTCTGATTTTATTCAGATATAAGATTCAACTTATCTACAGGTTTTAATTGTTTCACACTTTACACACATACTTTAGGTATATAATCTAATCTTTCCAAAGGCCTAGTGCAATCTAGAAGGCATGATTTTAAACCTAAAACAAATCTTACTGCATAGACATATTAATCTAAAAAAATAGTCACCCAAAGATCCTTTCATTTTCAATTCAAAAAGCTATCATTCCACAGTAAAAATACCAGTCTACCTTCAATGAAAAAACACCCAGTTATTCATTGGTAAACATTCAAGAGATATCAATAATTTGTATACATGTAACCAAACTTACTCAGACTTTGAAAAGACTTTAAAGTCCTTTATTCTGTATTGAGTAACTCAATGTTACCACTGTCTTCCATGAGGTGTGAACTAGAACAAAACAAACAAGTATAACTGTAAACAAATAACTAGAACAAAACAATCCAGTTTAACTGTAAACACATAACAACTGCAAAAACGGACAAACGGAGCAAGAACTGTCTGATCTAGGTTACAAATGATGATGAAGATTGAAATCATCCTGAAACTGAAACAGTTTTATGATTTCAAACACAAAATTAATGTGTTCAAATTTCTGGATATCTCCTAGTTAAGGAAAATTTCTTAGCCCTGCTGTGTTTACTGTAAACGCAAACAAAAATTCAGAAACAAATGTCAAATCAATTGTACTACCAAAGGCTTTCATGTACAAGTCATTCAAAATGGATTCGTATGAGTCGAGGATATCTACACAATCTTCATGTTTGGACTCATTTTTCATCATTATTGGAAGCTGGTAGACACTTGACTTTTGACTCATTTGGACCTGGAATGGGTGGTAGATATGTGCAGGTAGCACAGGACGGAGCCATGAAAAGGCATCCAGAGTGACCAATATTCTACCTGAAAACAACATTATACATGTACAAGTATTTACAAATACATATTAAACCCATTCCTCCTTCAGCAATTCTGAGACCCAACCTCTCTGAATAAATCTACAGAAAAGGAACACTTACTGGAGAAAAGTAAAATTTCAGAATTGTGTTGTTTTGAAAAATTATGATAAATACAGCATTTGTACCTCTATTAATCACAATCCTTTAAAAAAGTGACATTTACAGAGGCGTAGAAAAGTGTTATTATGGAGGAAATGGTGAAATCAATAATCAGAAAATAGTTTACAGATGCAATAGAGATATTACATAATTCTTTTCTATTTTGACTTCAAACAAGCTTATAATGTTATAACTTCTAAAAAACATGCCAAAAATGTGGAAATCACATTAAAGCCTGAATTTACATGTTAACAAATTACCCACTTGCCCACTGTCCCAACCCCATTTTTCCCGCTGAATTATAATGCTAACTAAAAGTTAACATTACAGGTACAACTCATACATACTGCTATCCTATACACAATAAGTATGACCCTTATATACCAAGTATGATGCAGTAGCTGTTCACCAAAGTCTCTCTGAATTGTCCTGTAGGAAAGAACATTTCAGGTTTAATTCTTTCTAATGGGGTTTGAAGTGTTGAGGTACTGTAATGGCCTGGTTTGGCTACCTGAAATATATTGTCACACAATAACTTTTACTTCATAAGTACGCTTTTATACACCTTTGCAAAGAGAGTTGAACCAGTTAGGTTATAATATATATATCTGTTACTGCAAAAACAAGTGTGTTTATGTGCTTTTAGAAAAATTATTCTACTAAATATTCATGACATCTCAATTACATGTACTTACATGAATATTCATGGAGTAAATGATTAACCTTTTCCTGCAAAGAAACATGCTTCCCGAAATTGGTAAACAGGGTAGGTCCATATCAGAAAGTTCCTCTCAACGATAATCTGATCAGGGTCTGTTATATTTGTCATATCTAATACGACATATAATTTAGTTTGTATCAGAAAAATAATTTGAACTGCAAATAAATTTTCACGAGTTCAGGATATTTGGAAGAAATGTTTAACAGGGAAAGGGTTAACATTACATCCCAAGTATAGCATTGCTTATAGAAAAATTGATGTAATTACAATATACATGTATATATGAGCTTGGAATATGAGTTTTGCTATTTTTATAAAATTATTGAGATTATTTATATTGTGTAATTTATGATTTTCTTTAGTGAATGGGTCTGGAGCCTAGGAGCTACAGACTTAGACTAGGATCTACTGACTTAGACTTTTAAGGTTTTTCTTAACCCTTTCCCTCATATAAACCTGTTTCACGCATCTGCAGAGTAGACCAAGATCAGACGGCTCCTGGAGGAGTTGTCTGATCAGGCTATGCTCTGTTTGCTAATAGAATTTGATAGATCTGTTACTTTGCTTTCTTAAATGTATTCAATGTTAAACTTTACAGATTTCTTTATAATCATTCTGTTGATGAATATTCAGTAGGTGCTGAAATTTGTAATAAAAATAGAACAGGGAAAGGGTTAAAGGATTTTTGATTGCAATTTTGCACTCTTATTTGATTATATTGATGTATGTTATGTGACTTTTCCCCTATTTAAGTGAGTCTGTTCAGTTCTTCAGAGACCTTTCAATGGTATTTACTATTTAGCATAATTTTACTTTAATGCTATTTTGTGAAACCTTAAGCATTTCTGATCTTTGGCATTTACTACTTTTTTTTCTAAATCACTCACTCAGAGAATCACTCACTCAAATCTAAATTATTCCTTAGTTCCCTTTTTGGGTATTTTGCTCATTGTGTACATTTTGGCTCTGATGTAAATATTGTTATTTTTTCATGATTCTTCGATTAGATTGTTTTACTTAGATTAGATTGAGGTATTACAATTAGGTATTTGTAATACTTACCCTGCTAAAGATGATATTGGATGCAAACAGGTGCAGATCATGGTTTGCTCTATCGAGAGACATGTGGCCAGTCTTTATGTACATATCCAAATTGTCACCAGTTACCTTCACCAATGGGTTGTTGACTAGCTCACGGACAATGCTAGTGTCCATGGCCTCCCCTGCCTCTTCCAGCAGTCTTATCTTTGAGGTGGTACCGAGTGTCAAACCCATGTGATTTAACCGTGTAAGTGCCTTAGCAAATAAATCATAATCAAAATAATGAGAGTACATTCAGAATACAGGAACCCCATTATTTAATCCATTATAGAGATTGTGACTATAAATACTTTCATTTCACTCCATTCGCAAAGCGAGCAGACCCAGATCATACAACTCGTCACTCATGTAGGACCTGTCTGATCAGGGCTAATATGTTTGCATATGAATAGGTATAGATCAATATCAGCAATTCTAACTATGAGGTATGTCTTGAGGTAGTTTGACTATGAACTTCTTTACTTAGGGTTAAAAAAATATATTGAGCAATGGGTAAACAACATTTAATACAGTTAGAGAATGAGTTTTGCTTTGAATATATTGAATAAATGCATATTTGAATAGGAAAAAGATTTTATTCCTGCTTTATGTAGACTTAGGGTGAGAACTAAATTGTTTTCTGTTGTATGCTATGTTTATCCCTTCTTTCAAGAAAAGACAAAGATCAGACAGCTCCTACATGAACTTTCTGATCTGGGTCTGTTTTGCTTGCACTTTGAATTTTATAGATCTAATAGTCTAGTTTTTCCTAAATAAAATTGCATTAATAGTCCATCTTGCATGTAAAATAAATTCTCTATGAATAATCAGTAGTTATTGAAATGCAAAGTAAATATAGAACAGGGAAAGAGTTAATATTTATCATGACTTATTCATTTAATGTGGTTTGGAGAAGAGGATGTTTCCAATTACATGTATAATGAATGGTAGATAATTATAATGAATGGTAGATGTTCAATTATAAAATACCATAGGCAAACAGATAATACATTTATCAGACAGCTTCTGCATTTTTGATCTGCAGCTAACCTGTACACAAATTAGGTTAAATGCATATCCATGAAGAAAAATTAATATTTGTATTACAATGCAATAACAAAAATCCATACAGAATCATCCAAATGTCCTCTGACTGCAACTAGAGTCGTCATTCTGTGCCAGGCAGACAGTTTCTCATTGCGGGACTTCATTAGAATGGCATATGCTGCAACAATGGCCATGACCTTGGGTTCCCGGGGCTCATTTCCACCTGTCGATATGGCAGTAAACAAGTCCAGCAGAAATGGAATCCTGCAAACAATATTGAGATAACTACCGGTATTACACCATTCTATTTGCATAAAGTATGTAACAAGTTTACAAAAAAATAGTGTGGTATAATTTATATTTCAAATGTGCACATTTCCTTTTTTGCAAAACAAAAAAGCAGAAAATGTTGAGAGAAAGAGAAGTTGGTTTGGTATAGTTTCATGGCTCTGTGACACAATGTAGATCTAGATTTAATTTGGTCCATACATAAATATATCTAATGGATCAACAATACATTTACATATAGAGGAATACTTAAGGGTATAGATTCTGAAACTTTACAACTGCTGGAATATGATAATGCTGATAATCCAGAATCTGTTTAAACCCCATTTAGTCACTTCTTACCAATTTGCGATTAGTGACCAGTGTTCTCAGTGTGACTATCAGACACCCCAAAGAACCATATATACAGAGAAACGGAATCAGCATATCACTGATTATTTGATCCTAGAAGTTAATATTAGCTTATAACAAACCTTTCTGATAATTCACGGATCACTTTGTTGAAGAAAGTGTCACCATGGGCATGGTGTAGCAGATTGCTGACATCTCTGTTTTTTGACAGAACACTGCATAATGCAGCAGATCTTGTTGACAGGGTTGCACATGCTGCATTCATGTCGACAATGAGCCTGTTTTGCACAGCCCTCAACAATACCTTAAAAGAAACTAAAGCTTGATCTCTAACACTATTAAAGCTGTGCAGATAATGAACTATACACAATCAATTGAAAAAAGATGGATGACTTATCCTAAATTATATTTATTATCAAAATTCAAGCCCAGGTTTGTTTTTTTATCAAATTTAAGGATAGTAAAGGCCCACTTACCTTGCTCTATGTGTTAACCCTTTATATAAACTTATGTTTCTGAATTGGCAAATAGACAAGACCATGTATGATCTGCTCTGTTTCAGCAAAATAAAAATGTACATCAAAGCCAGAAGTTTCTATCATGCTAAAATGTGATTAGTCGATGTCATTTTATGAAATTACAGTCAGTCAATAATCAGTAGGTCATTAAATTATGATGAAGAGTTGAACAAGGAAATATTCTTCATATTCCTAAATTAATCTGCAGCAGCATGCATGAAACATGAATATCTTTTTTAATATTATTTTGTACCAGTCCATAATTATTGACTTTGTTATTAAAAACAACTAATCTTTTTAGTGTACATTAGATATACCTCATTGGAAAATATGGTATTTATTATTTCCTCAATGACCTGAGCAGCATTCTTCATGGGATTTGACTGCTCCAAGTTCTCCATCTGATTCAGACCCGTCAACAACTGATGTTTTTGCAAAATGGAGACAGTGCATGTATTGGTAGTTGCAGTCTTTGAAATATTGTTGTCATCCTTAGATGAATATGTGTGATCAAACGAAATATCTGATGATAATACTTCTGGCCCGCTAAGGTTCTTACACCCAGGAGATTGAACGGTCTCTGATGACATGAAGATAGAACGTTTAACAGACGCGCAACGTTTCGGAGTGATAGGGCTAAGAGTCTGTCGTTTCTCCCTCTGAATAGCAGGTGGGTTATCATCTAGCTTAGCTTTGAGCTTACACACAAAGTCATATGTATTGTCGATCTTTTCATAACATGGCCTACAAATACCTGGAGACTGTTCTTCATTTTTTTCTAAATACAAATGAAAATCAATATTTGTGATAACGTTTATCTTTAATACAATCTCTTTGGATTTCTTTCCACTCAGATTGTAGAATCTCTTCTTATCGCAGAGAAAACAGTCAAGAAGAGGTACCTTCTTCTTCGGCGTTTCGAAGGCAGACGCCATAGTTTGATCACATGATGTTCTTCATGGTCACGTGAATGTTGTGGTGGCAGGGATCTCTTCCGCGTAGCGATTAGGGGAGATAACTGCGTTGGAGGTTGGTATTATTGAACTAATGCAAATCAATACCTAACAGTATGAGAGTTTAACAAAACAGTATTGATAACCTGCATTTACCTTCCGTAAATCCCCGGTCTATCTATTCATCGCTTTTTGGACCAGATTCAAAGTGGAACATTAACAATATTTTCAAATATTTTCAAATCACCTTGAACATACACCACTTAAACCTTTTACCTGATAAAACACCATTGCAAATAGTAGGCCCAGTTTAGACGGCTCCTATAGGAGCCTTATGGTCAGCGTCTGTTCTGTTTGCTTATGGAATAACATACATTTGACTCTGTAGTTTCTGCCATGGTAAAGCAGTGTTTTGTTCATGATGCCATTATAAAAATACAGATACTTAATATCCATACAATAACTACATGTATATCTTAATGAATATTCACCAGGCAGTGGCCTGAAAGGAACTTTTGACCCTTTCGCTGCCAATGCCACATCTCTAATTACCTATGCAAACAGTTTGAATCCAGACGAGACGCCGAGTAACTCGGCGTCTCATCAGGATCCAAACTGTTTGCTACTGTGACTGTTTATTGAAACAAACATGAAGAAAAATAAATATGGAAAATTGCAGCAGACGACAAATGTTGCAGACGACAAAATTTGGCAGCGGAAGGGTTAAGCATTAAGAAAAGAAACAATAATAAAGAACAGTTCATCTCAATCTCAAACCTGTAGCACGTTATGTCCGAATCCATAATGACATTTGAAAACAGTTTGGATCCTGATCGGTTGTTCATTTACTCGGCGACTCAACAGGATCCAAACTGTTTCATTCTGATCACTCTCGGAAAAGAACACAGATTTTGGTCATAGCAGAACTTTGGCATATCTATATTATTGCATAAGCAAACAGAGTAGACCCTGATCAGTTATTTCTATGAATTAGATGGTTAACCTGCCAAACAGGTGTAGCACTTACAGTACGTTGTCTGTTTGACGAGGAAGCTCGTCAGGGTATACACTGTTTGATAATCTAATGTGTAATCATCTAACCTCTTTGTCTGTTAACCGTTTAAACCCCGTAATATCAGGATGGAATGGCCCATCTGTGTTTAACTATTGAGTCCATTCAGTATGAAAGGCTTAAACTTGCGAGAGGATTTTGAATAACAAGCAGTGCAGATCCTGATCAACGGGCTCCTCTAGGACTCGTGATCTCGGTCTACAGTGTTTGTAAATGACAGAGCATACATGTCCAGCATTGAAAGGGTTAACACTTTCCCTAATATAAACGTGTTTTCGCGCATTTGCAAACAGAGTAGACCCAGGTCAGACGGCTCATATAGGGGCCGTCTGATCAGGGTCTGCTCTATTTGCTAATGAATTTGAAATGTATTTGTCTTTACTTTCTGAAATGGCCACACTATTCCACTTTCCGTATAGCATTATAACTTTTTTGTTCATGAATATTCAGTAGGTATTGAAATTTGGAATACACATAGAACAGGTAAAGGGTTAAGCATTTTCTCTTTCCAATATTTATGTAAGAAATAATGATAACGAGAATATTTACGAGCCGATTTCTTTTCATGTAAAATTTTCAAGGGGATATTTTCTTTTGACAGTGCAGTCAATTTCAGGTCTACATTATGTCATAAGAAACTAAGCATACCATGATCTGACGACCCTTACAGGTGTTACCTGAGCTGGGTTCTCGGTACCATGATCTGACGACCCTTACAGGTGTTATCTGAGCTGGGTTCTCGGTACCATAATCTGACGACCCTTACAGGTGTTATCTGAGCTGGGTTCTCGGTACCATGATCTGACGACCCTTACAGGTGTTATCTGAGCTGGGTTCTCGGTACCATAATCTGACGACCCTTACAGGTGTTATCTGAGCTGGGTTCTCGGTACCATGATCTGACGATCCTTACAGGTGTTATCTGAGCTGGGTTCTCGGTACCATGATCTGACGACCCTTACAGGTGTTATCTGAGCTGGGTTCTCGGTACCATGATCTGACGACCCTTACAGGTGTTATCTGAGCTGGGTTCTCGGTACCATGATCTGACGACCCTTACAGGTGTTATCTGAGCTGGGTTTTCGGTTTGCAAAGGCATGGATGTGAGGGAAAGGGTGAAACAGTATATATCCTCTGATCATATATCGAGTTTCTCACGAATTATCATGTCTGGACCCTAGCTTACAAATCACGAGTTTGGGTTATTTCTTGTTATGGAGAGGGTCATCCATATGCTTAAACCCCCTAACACTACTTTAGAAATAAATCGTGTCTGCTTCCCTTCTATAAGCACATTAATTTATGTCCATAGGACATTGATGTCCCAAATTTACTATTTTCACCAAGCCACAGTGTGTAACTATCACGTGACAACGAAGTGTCATGGATTTCTTAAAGTTTCAAACCAGTTTTAAACGAGTTGGACACAGACATAATTTCGAACAGTCAGGCTCATAATTCTGCAAAAGTATAGCTGAAAATCCTTCCTTTATGCATATCTTCATATCGATGTCATTCATCTTAGAAAATTTAAAACAAATTCAACTGATATGGCGTTGAACTAGTTCAACACACAATACGACCTAGTCTACAATGTATTTTTGCAGGTGAATTTAGGGAATTGAGTATCACCTTATGCAGCTAACGGCAAAGAAACCCAAGCAAATTCACAGAATTGATATCCCTTGCCAAACAAGCGTTGACCTCAGTATTAAACAGTTATTGATCAAAGGGACAAAAAGGGTTTTTAAAGTTTCAAAGAATTTTTTTATTCCGTTTCTGAGAAATCGCTCTAGACAGACAAAGGTAACATTTTTTCGCAAATAACTGGCCATAATTCTGGTGTCCTTAAGTCAATATATATGATACTTGCATAGCTGCATGTCCTCATGCTACTTAATATTTACACGTTTTACAGAAAAACACTATACCGTTTCTGAGAAATCGTTCCGGACATGCAAAACATTACATTTTGGCAAACAAAGAGCCATAACTCGTGTTCCTAGGCCAATGTAAGTGATACGTGCAGGCCCACGTTCTGGTATGGTATTAAACATGTACAAAATGAAAAATTCCAAACCGTTTCCGAGATATCACTCCGGGACGCACTCATTGACAAACGCAGACAATGGCAAAACAATATCACACCGTCTTCGGCGGGGGATAATCATAAAAAAAGAAAATTATTCGTCAAATGAAAGTACGAAGCAAATACTTCAAGTGGCGAATGAGTCCCATAACTTTGATAAAACGGTCTAAATAAATTCCCATCTTTATGTGCATCATCATTGTGTATTTATGAAAGTAAATCTTCAATTGACGTACGAGGAGTTAGACACACAAGAATGTGCAGGACATATAGTGCAAGTGTAGATTGAAGCACAAAAAAGAACAAGGCTATATGCCTCATATATGCCTCGTTTTATTTATAAAAAAACCTGCCTATAGTAATTACAGAACTTTAGTGATCAAGCTCACATAACCCACGCCGCCACATTGTCATAGCAAAACAGTGGTTCCCCATGACATATTCCTCTGAAAATCGAACTCATCAAAGCTTTTATTCATGACAATTCTTAAAGCAAATTTGAGATAAATTGGTTAAGAAATCAAAATGCAAGGTGAGTAACAGTGCATTATGACACACCATTGTGCTTGATTATTCCCTTAGACAAGCTATCCAGGGAAAAGAGCTGGACCTAGGGCTTACCATCACACCCGGAGATCATCGAGGAACCTGAGGTCGCCCTCACTGATCTCGACTTCGCAGATGACATGAGTCTCCTCTCCAACAACATACAACAGGCACAGGTTCTTCAAACCAGGGTGGAGAGTGTGCAAAAGTCAGCCTGGCACTCAATGCCAAGAAAACTGAAGCAATCACCTTCGGCCAATCACAAGACCACCCTCCCTTATCCACTGCTGGAGGCTCAACGCTTAAGGAGGTCCAGGACTTCAAATACATGGGACCATGGGTCAATACCTCCGAGAACGATATCAGGGTCAGGAAGGCTCTTGCATGGAAAGCTCTGAATAGGTTAAAGTCAGTTTGGTGCTCGCACATGTCACGCAAAATCAAGCTCAGCTTTTTCTTTGCAACAGTTGTGTCCGTCTTGCTCTATGGCTCGGAATGCTGGACAATCACCTCACAATTACAGAGGTCCCTTGACGGCTGCTACACCAGGATGCAAAGACAAGTCCTGAACATGAACTCAAGTCAGCACATTGAAAACAAGGCCCGGCCTTTATCAGGATGTTCCAAGAATAACGGACAAGATTGCCTACCGAAGAATGGAACTTGCTGGACATTGCTATCGACACCCAGAGCTGCCAGCGAGTAAAGTGGTGCTGTGGACCCCTACACACGGAAAACGCACCCGAGGACGACCAAGCTCAACAATGGTTGACATCCTGATGCAGGACACAGGCGCATCAAGCCCGGATGAGTTAGGCCGATGCATGAGGGAAAGGACAGATTTGAGGTACCAACGACCTGAGAGAGTGAGATACTTCTGTTGCTAGTATCTAACATTAGTTTGATGTGATATTCTTGTTGACAGCAAATTCAGTCTATATTAATGCTAAATTGTTTCTTTATCTTTTTAAAATGAATCAGTGTGTAAAACAGGTTGAATCCTGATAAGCCACTAAGTTACTAGGTTTCTAATCTGGATCTGAATTGTTCTCCAAAGTGATCATAAATACATGTATGTCCAAACAATGCTAAAAGTTTGAAAAATGTCTGTCGAAAAAATTGAAGGGATTGTGCATAAATATTAGAACTACAATCTAGGGTAAAACCATGAACTATTTTGCCAATCAGTCTGAATACAGATGAAACACAAGGTTACACAGTATCTCATCAGGATCCAAAGTGCTACACACTCCTTTTAATGAAAGAAACAGGAGATAAATCTGCTCAGAGAAATTTAAGATGGCATATAGGCATTTAACCATTTACTTTAACCCTTACAGTGCGGGACACGAATCACTAATGTCCTTTGCAAACAGTGAAGACCCAGATGAGAGGGCTCCTAGAGGATCCCTCTCATCAGGGTCTGCACTGTTTGTCATGTTAAACTTTTCTTTAGAAAAATCCCTAAATATTCACTGTAAGCTTGGCCTGTTTGAATTTTGGAATAGTCCATTTGAAAAGTCAGCCTTGTAAGGGTTAAAAAAAAGAAATAATGACTTCAGGAATATGTCTATACTGTTTTTTTTATAGCATATATACACTGGAGTCTTTAGGAGGCAAAACTGTTGAGGCAGATCAATATATTTTGCAATGCAAACAGAGCAGACTCTGATCAGATATCTACTGCAACAGCCATTTGATCTGGGTCTACTCTGTTTGCAAGAAGTCAACAGGTATCTCTTTCCGGTAAAGAGTTAAAGATGGTATGATTTGTTTTGTCTGAGTATTTGAGATTCTCTTCATCAGGAAGTTTTATAACTGAACTCAGATATTTTTCCATCAAATAGTTATCTCATTATTCTCGTTATGTCTCCCCCAGTATACTAGGGAGAAATTTTGTTTTTGTGTGTGGCGTCAGTCTGTCCGATCTTAATTTTTCCGCGCTGTTTCTCAAAAAGCTTTGGACAGATTTCATGAAACTCCTTAGGCCTGATTAGCACCATGCCTAGTTGTGCATATCTTGTTCCTGTTCCAGGTTGATTATTTTCTGCAGTACTTTGAAATTTTACATGGAAAATTTTGTCTGCTGGGTTTCTCCATAACCGTTGATCAGATTTTCATGAAATTTCATAGGATTGATCAGCAGCATGCCTAGATATGCAAATCTTATTTCTGTTCCGGTTCGATGATTTTCTGCAGAGTTATGGGACTTTGAATTTTTACATGGAAATTTTTGTCCAAACGATTTCTCCAAAACCTTTGTTCAGATTTTCATGAAACTTCATAGGATTAATCAGGACTATGTCTAGTTGTGTATATATTATTTCTGTTTCGGTTCGATGATTTTCTGCAGAGTTGTGGGACTTTGAAATTTTTACATGGAAAATTTTGTCCGGGCGTTGTGTCCACGCAGTTTCTCCCAAACCTTTAGTCGCATTTTCATGAAACTTTAGGATTGATTAGCATCATGTCTAGTTATGTATATTTTATTCCAGTTCCGGTTCAATGATTTTCTGCAGAGTTATGTGACTTTGAAATTTTTACATGGAAAATTTTGTCCGGGCTTTTTGTGTGTGTGTGTGTGGGGGGGGGGGGGGGGGGGACATCAGTTTTTGTTTCAAAAACAATTCTAGTAATTATTGTCAGATACAAGTACATGTTGTAAGTTCATCACAACTTCTTTAATGAATTGTGTTACAACAGTAAAGTTCAACTTGCTAGAGTATATTCCCATCTTGTATTGTCTATAGACTAGTAATTGCAGTCAAGCCCTTATCTGGACAGTAATAAACCATTTAAAATCATATTTCTGCACACAAGTATATTCTTTCAATTAAGCCAATTCTCCACATCCATCAACACTTCATCAAACCATTCATCTGAGTTCTTTTCACACTCAGCCTTACTGTTCTGTTTTTCCTGGAGGACTCCAACTGGTTGACTTGAACTAATATCAAAGGTTTGTATATTTTCTTCATTACTGAAATTCTCTGGTATTCTAAAGCATTTCTGAGGCAGTTTTATCAATGAAACCTGAGACTTCAGAGAATGTTGACTGAAAATCTTCATGTGTAAGTAATTCAAAATCAGCTCTAGACAAGTTTACAGGTACATGTATTGCTTTATCTGTGTAAGTTGATTTTAAATCATAACTTCTACAACTACCAGTATTTTTAATTTTTACTGTGGTTATAGAGGAAGCAGGTCTCTGAGATTGTTTATCACAGTTTCTAAAACATTGCTCAATGTCTTCATCTTCCAAATTTCTGGTCTTCAAGTTTTCAAGATCATGTCTCTTATCTTCAGTTAGATCGTTCATTCTTTGTGAAAATTGATCCAATTTATGTGGATCTTCATTCAGTGCATCATCGACATGGTGATGTATTACATCAGTTTCTGCAAGTTCTTGGAATGGAGAAAGTTCTTGCATACTTTCAGTAATCTGTGCTTGTTCTGGAGTTCCTTCAATACAGTTAAAATTGCTCTCTGGAATTTCTTTAGCAGACAAAAGTTGTTCATCTCTTTCAGGATCATTTTCTACACTTGATTCTGCAATTTCGTGAAATGGTAACCTTTTGTAACCATTTGAGTCTCTTAATGTTTCAGTTGTTTTTGAAATCTCTGAGCAACATTCTTTACTAATTGCTTTATAGTTGTTCCAAGTATATGGTTGAGGAAAGATTTCCTTTGCAACATACTTCGTTTTCTTGCTACTTGTGTTAATTTCCTGTGATAAATTCTTGTTTTCTTTATCCTGAAAAAAGAAAAAGCACATGGAATTGTGTACAAATGTACAAAAAAAAAAGATTCTACCAACTGTTTTATAAAAATAACCATCTCTATTTAAAAATCAGGCATTTTACCAATACTGATGTTTAATAGTTTATCTAATGAATATTCATGTAAGAACTCATTACATGAATATAAATTCGCTAATTCTTTGTATGAAAACATGATTCTTTTGCCATGGAAGTAACTGTAGAATCAGATCTATATAAATCCACAAGCAAAGCGAGTCAGTAGATCTTGATCAGACGACTCCAACAAGAGTTGTCTGACCTGGTCTCCTTTGAGTTAAAAGGTATCTCTATAATGTAATGGGTTAATATCTATTTCAGCAGTTATGCTATAACAGTAAAAAGTACCTCAGAGAAAGGGGCAGTAAATGTTTCTCCTATCCATAGTGAATGATGTTTTTGTTTACTCATTCTCGTCAACTTGCTTACCAAACTTATCCCCAAATCTATAGTGTCTTCTACCTAAGAAATAGATGAATATACAGAAAAGATTTACCTCAAATAACCTTTTACCCCATGAATATTCATGTAAGAAAATACTGACATCATGAATATGAATTAGATTAATGTTTATAATGACACATGCAGTTTTGGCTGTGGCAGAAACTGTAGAATCATATCTACAGTCCAACCTGCTGTAAGCGGTCAGTCTAGGGAAGTGGCCACTTTGGCTGCTTACAGCAGGTGACCGCCTAAACCAGGTGCATGTTACCAAGCATACTTTCGAGTAATTATGACAGAGATGTATGTTGTGTACAGCAGTATACTAATCAATATTTATACAGACCGTTCTGACCTAAAGTGCCCGTAATAATTGCAAGTCATATTGAATTAATTGCCTTGTTTGTCGTTCTTCAACCTTTTGTCCCTTATTTATAAGTGTCAGTTCTTTCATTTGAGTAATACACGTGCCAGTGTTATTCGAATTTGGCTTCGGGGTGTAACTTCTAACGGTGTAGCCATGTTTGACACGACTGGTTTCCCGAATATTCCGTCTGCGAACATCTAACTCATAAAGCGGAAGTCGGGAACCAGCTAGTTCACGCGTGATTACATTCCTGGGGAATTCCGAGTAGAAGGTTAATCCCCAATTAATATGGCGTGAACAACCGACGCGCTTTGTTAACAAACACAAGAAACTCTGATAAGGGGTCCAAATGGGTCATGATCGTTAGTTGTATGCATTCAAAGGTGACAAAATGTCTGATGTTACCGATCGATAGCCATGAAAAGTGTTTACAAGCTTTACATTTGTAGAACACCTGGCCGCTTACACCAGTGTGTATTGGCCATTTGGGATGAAATAGAGTGGCCGCTGGCCGCGTTAGGCAGGTGACCGCTTATACCAGGTGTAATATATAGTGTTTTTCGTTGAGAGGGTCCTAGCGTGGCCGCTTACAGCAGTGTGGCTGCTGATACCAGGTGACCGCTGAAGCAGGTTGGACTGTATATTTATTCCATAAGTAAACAGAGCAGACCCGGATCAGAGGGTTCATACAGGAGCCGTCTGATAAGGGTCTGCTCTGTTTACTTATGAAGTTATAACAGATCAGACTCTTTAGTTTCTACCAAAAACCAAATATTCCAGCCTACATATGCTATTATAATAATTCAGCTATAAATATTCATGATATCATTATTTCTTACATGAATACTCAACAGGGAAAGGGTTAAGAAACATCTTATTGCTTAAATATATGAGTTTAAACAGCAGGTGGTTTCTAAATGTAGGCAAAAATAATGCAGAAAGGGCAGAAACTTACTGATTGCAATTACATGTATGTTTAGACTTTCCAAAAAAAGTTTCAATTAAATCTGATCAACAGTTACGCAGATCTTGCTGCGGACAGATAGACGGAATCACAGATTGAGTCAAAGACAGACCAATGGAATAACAGACAAGAGCACCGCTGTGCAGCAAAATACGCCCGTCGGCAAAGTCAGTGATAAGCCAATTTAATAGGAAATTGAATCTGTTACAATGTGAAACTATCATTGGCAACTGCCTAGTAGAGCTATATATATAATATAGACCTGTTGTAACCAAATTAAATACTTAGCTTCATCACCATACAGGGAAGACAGCTATTGATTTTGTGACAAGTCCAATGACTTTTCCTGCAGTAACCCCCCTTTTCATACATAGATTTTTAAAAGAAAATAGAAAATACACTGAACGTTTCCAGGTGTATCGAACTTGACCAAGTCATTTTGACTATATACATGCTGACTAAGTTTGATGAGGATTGGATTTTATTTGTTTGAGTTAGAGAGCGGACAAAAAACGAATTTTGTTTAAAATTTGTTAAAAAGTTAATAAAAAAGGGGAGATAATTCAGAAGTGTGCAGGGCGATGATGCTGATTATCGAACTTAGCCGAGTCATTTTGGCCATATACATGCTGACCAAGTTTGAAAAGGATCCGATTCAATTTGTTCGAGTTAGAGAGCGGACAAGAGAATTTTGTTAAAAATTTATTAAAAAAGGGGAGATAATTCAGAAGTGTGCAGGGCGATGTTGCTGATTATCGAACTTAGCCGAGTCATTTTGGCCATATACATGCTGACCAAGTTTGAAAAGGATCCGATTCAATTTGTTCGAGTTAGAGAGCGGACAAACAAAAGTTCACGGACGGACGGACGGACGGACAGACAGACAGACAGACAGACGGACGGACGGACGGACGGACAACGCCACGACATAATACGTCCCGTCTGAAGACGGGCGTATAATAAATGGATAGATGACACAAAAACAATATCCCTCTGCATTTGGTGGAGGATAATTAACTACTGTATTCTATCATAAGTTTATACCTCTACTTATCAAGATATTACTTGCAAACAGTATAACTTAAAAGGGTGAACGTTTTGTTAATTTGCTGTGTTTGGATTTTTTTAGTCATCTGGGTTCTACATGAATTTCCACATTTATATTTATTACCAATCAGTTTGATAGTGCTACCTGTGATCCAATAAGACGTCATTAATCAACATAGATTAATCAGAGCATGCACACTGGTTGGATCCTGTTGTAGAACACAGTTTACATCAACAAACAAGAGGGCCATGAGGCCCTGAAGCGCTCCCCTGAGATACCCCACGGACGGGGCCATTTCTGACCAAGAAGTCATCATTTGCACAACCTTGATAGAGAACCACAAGGCAAAGCAGTATGACATTAATTAAAGGTCTAAGCCTTATGGTTTCAGAGAAAAATAATATTTTATAATTTTACCATGAAAAACTGATAAGCCCCAAGGCAGGGCAAAGTTTCGCCCAGAGGTCAGGGTAATAAGTCATAACATTCTTGGCAGAGGACCACCAGCCAAAGTTACATATTTGCAGAGGACCATTAGATCATGTTACATACCAAACATCAAAGGTCTAGGCCTTACAGTTGCAGAGGATTTTTAAAGATTTTCCTAAGAAAAACTTATAAGCCCTTGGGCAGGGCTATTTTTGGCCTGGGGGTAATAATTTGAACAATGTTTGTAGAAGACCATTAGATGATGCTACATACCAAAGGTCTAGGCCATACAGTTTCAGAGAAGATTTTTAAAGATTTTCCTATGAAAAACTGATAAGCCCTTGGGCGGGGCCATTTGTGGCCCGTGAGTCATAATTTGAACATTCTTTGTAGAAGACCATTAGATCATGCTACATGCCAAATATCAAAGGTATAGCCCTTACAGTTTCAGAGAAGAAGATCTTTTAAGATTTTCCAATGAAAAACTGATAAGCCCTTTGGTGGGGCCATTTTGGCCCGGGGGGTAATAATTTGAACAATCTTTGTGGAAGACCATAAGATCATGCTACATGCCAAATATCAAACCTTACAGTTTCAGAGAAGAAGATTTTTAAAGATTTTCCTATGAAAAACTGATAAGCCCTTGGGCGGGGTCATTTTTGGCCCGAGGGTCATAACTTGAACAATCTTTGTAGAGGACCATTAGAACATGATACATACCAAATATCAAAGGTCTAGGCCATACAGTTTCAGAGAAGAAGATTTTTAAAGATTTTCCTATGAAAAACTGATAAGCCCTTGGGCGGGGCCATTTTTGGTCCGGGGGTCATAATGTGAACAACATTTCGTTGCCCCTAGCCACTGATGCTTCTGACAAAATTTGGTTAAAATCGGGTCAGCAGTTTCAGAGGAGATGTCGTTTGAAAATGTGGACAGATGCCCCATGACGGACGGATGCCGGACGGATCGCGATCACAATAGCTCATCCTGAGCCTTTGGCTCAAGTGAGCTAAAAATAAAAACATGTTGTCATAAAAAAGCTAGCAGCTTTCAAAAAGAACTAATGAAATGTCTATGTTAAAAGCTGAATACAAGAAACTTGGCAATACCACAAAAGTCTTTTTTTCCCGAAACTTTAGTAACAGTAACCCTGATATTTACTTCTTGCAAGCTATTTGTACACCAAGTTTGATCACAGTATGTCTTTCCAATTAAAGTAACTATCTGGAAACTGTTGGTCTAATTTTATTTTCAATGACCTTGACCTTGAATATCCACATGCAATTCAAGCTGTTGTCCCCATGTAAGCTATCTGTACTCCAAGCATGATCACAGTAAGTTTTTCTTTTAATACTAGTTATTGTGCAGAGCTAAAAGTTAGATGCTCACACAACCGCATACCAAACGATGCACCAAAATTTAACTACCAGAATTTCCTCAAAAAAAAGTCATTGTAAATGGCAATACCTGCATACAGGTGAGCATGTTTCTTCTGAAGTCCTCGTTATTACTCATGGAAACAATCTTAGTAATTGCCTTACTCATTGATTGTATTCTTTTCTGAATCATCTCACGTGTCTACAAAATTTCAGAAACATATGAAAATACCACTAATAAACAAGCATTGAGAACCATATGCAGAGGACAACACTCTACTTATAGGGAAAAAATTGCAGTTTTTGAAATGAAACAACTCTGTCAATGTGCTTATAATGTAAAATCATAATTGAGAAAAGTTCAACTATGGACCAGTTGTGATGAACTTTGCAAACACTTTGGGTACAGATAGGATGCTAGCATCTCAGAAGGATCTAAACGGTTTGACACTGGTATTTTTAAAGAATATGAATATGTACTAGAGGACAGTTTTTTTTGTAGAAAAGAGTTATTTAGTGCAACAAGGAAATGGATAAAGTAAGTACATGAAAGAGATTGTGGTGAAATAAGTTGATAGGCTTTACTGTGTGGCTTGGTAGCTCAGTCGGTAGAGTGTTGGCATGGTAAGCCAGAGGCCCTGGGTTTGAGTCCCAGTCCAGTCACAACTTTTTCACCATGTTCCATTTGGCGCTCAACGTAAATAACATACAGGGTGATTAATATGAAGATTATATGAATATTATTTGTAATAATAAGGAACTCGTGGAGTGTTCTTTGAGTAAGAATTCGGGATGAATTCTTGTGTAGAAGGGGTGTGTGTAGCCGGGTAGAGATTGTGGTGAAATAAGTTGATAGGCTTTAATGTGTGGCTTGGTAGCTCAGTCGGTAGAGTGTTGGCATGGTAAGCCAAAGGCCCTGGGTTTGAGTCCCAGTCGAGTCACAACTTTCACCATGTTACATTATGAAGTTAAACCTTTCCCTAATAGATCCTTTGTAAACAGAGTAGACCTAGATCAGACAGTCTCCTATTGGTCATCTGATTAGGGTCTACTCTGTTTGCCTATGATCAGTGTCTACTCTGTTTGCCTATGGGCTACTATAGATCTGATTCTTCAGTTTCTGCCATGGCAATACATTTCTTTGTTCACTGACCATTACTAAATGATGAATACATGTATAATTTCTGTATAAATATTCATGAGGAAGAGAGTTAATTGGCTTAGCTCTGTTATGACCCATGCTACAGTTTCTGCATAATAGAGATTTCATCAACAACAAGGTTATATGTCAGTATGTCTTTTTGAATAACAGATACTTATAAATGTATCATAATAAACTTCTAATAAATAATTCATGTCAAAATAATTTGGTCTATTCGTAGAATTCATATCAAGCATCTGTTGTAATTTTACCGGACATTTCAAAATGAATGATTTCAAAATGAAAGAACTTCAAATTTATAAAGGATAAACATTTCTAATTCTCAATACTTGCTTAACCAATTACCTCATGAATATACAAAATAATGACATCATGAATATTTATTCATCAAAAGGTGTATCTATGAGGTAAACAGTTAACTCTCAAATGTAAATAGATCTGATATTGCAAATTGACGCTGAGGTTTCACAAATTAACTGAGGTTTCACAAATTAATTTTACAATTTTAAGCTAAACAAGTGGGCCTTTTGGTTTTCAAATACAAAACAAATGTCAGCATCGTATTGAAGATTAAGCTGAGGATCTTAGTGATGTGTGAAACACACTTCCTATATTGTTCCACAACTGTATGAAAATTAATTGAAAGCTTCAATGTATATGTTGTAAGAAAAGTCCTGGCAGAGACACAGCTTAAAGTAATTAATAAACAGATATATGAACTAAATCATTGTGTTTTGTGAATATCACTCATATACTGGGTAAAAAGCACTTTAAATACGCATGGCCCCTTATGAAACTAGCAGCAATTTTGATGGTGAATAACTGTGTGAAGTTTGATAGAGATGGCTGTACTGATGTTGAAACTGTGACAAAAATGCCAAAGCTTTTCCACAACTTTGACAGCTGGTAAGAACACCAAGGCTAGGAAAACGCCTAAACTTTTTTTTCTTTGATAAAAAACCCCCAGACAATCTGAGAAAATAAATGAATGAACAGTGCAATAAGAATATGTTCACTATAAGTTGACAAACCTTTAATTTCTCATACATTTGTGATAGTGACCTTTCTAAAGAAACTTCAATACAGTGTGCAAACTTCTGGGTGTGCTGTTTTAATGTGCAATCAAGGCTGCTGTGGTCCAGAAACTTTCCTAAATATGTAAAACGTTCAGTTATATTTAAATCAAAACAATGGACAAAGAGGTATGCAACATATGACAGGTTACTTTAGAATACAGTAAAACCCCACTTATGCGACCACCTAAAAGAGGTAAAATTCTGGGTGCTAGATGCAGGTGGTAGCTTAATGCAGGACAAAAGTATTAAGCATTAAGCAATCACCTGCTTATAAAGACAAACATGTGTATTTATTAAGTGGTCGCATTAGAGAGGTTCTACTGTATCTGGATGAAAATAGGCTTTCCATTTTATTTAATAAATGACATTGTCTCTATTTTTTTAATTAAACATACATTTGTATTTTATTTCTCAATTTTGCAGATTATTAAATTACACATTTCAATGATAGGATTGAAACAAAATATTGAAATCTTATAGAGTTTCTCTCCTTAAGAAAATGACTTTTCATTTATACGAGGGAACATTTAATTTCAATCAGAGAAATATATAACATTGATACAAAAGACAAATAGCATTTAACACAGAGGCAAAAGCACATCCAACATGTCAACTACCATGAAAGATGAAAGTATTCTTTAACTGTCCAAATCAATCAGAACATATACATAATATGATGTTTGTTAAAGATTGAAATTTGTTTTGGCATGTTAAGAAGTGAGATCATCTTTTTATTATACATTGAACCAGGATAGAACATAGTTTGAAAATAGGTTGATACAATTACAAAATAGGTACACAAATATATTAAAAAGCTATTGTAATAACAAGACGTTTTGAGTAGGACGCTGTACATATACTATATACATTTTTCTTTGCTAATGATTGAAAAGGATCAAAGAATATTTTACCCTTTACTCCATGAATATTAATGTAAGAAATAATAACATCATGAATATTGATTAGATTAAATCTTACAATGGCATATGAACACAAAAACGTTTGGCAAAAGAAGAAACTGTAGAATCATATCTAGAATCATATGTAGAAAGGCATATTTATAGAGTATAGGGTTAAAACAAGAGCCTTGCGGCACCAACGCTTGTCTGATTTGGTACTTGTCCAGCTAAATTAAAATTTGAAAATGATAAAGGGCCATAACTCCAAAATTTTGAAATCAAGAGTTATGGTTCTTATGTAGCGGCCTTCCCCTCAATGAAATCTACTAACCTATGAAGTTTCACGACCCAGTGATCATAATAGCTCGACTTTTCTTCAAAACAGACTAGCTAAAAATGAGCCGTCTACTGTTATGACATATATATAACCCTTTGAACATAGAGTTTTCAAGGTGGAAATGTCCATCATCGGTAACTGTTCAGAGTCCATTTAGTATGAAAAGAAAAATTTAAAATTGCTTAACCCTTTCCTTCAACACCTTTTCATGCATCTGCAAACAGAGTAGACCCAGATCAAACAGCTCCTATAGGAGCCATCTGACCAGGGTCTGCTCTGTTTGCTAATGGAATTTGATATATTTGTTTCTTCAGTTTCTAAAATGGCTAGAATGTTCCACCTTCCATATTTCATTATAAATATTTTGTCCATGAATATTCAGTAGGTATTGAAATTTAGAATAAATATAGAACAAGAAAAGGTTAAACATCTTAGGTTGTACACTTTCTGTATTCAAAGGGTCAAGAAATCTCATCTGAAAAATCTCCTGATGTATGACTTTCTCCCATCACTGACTCAGCAATGGATCCAAACTGTCTGCAAAGGTTATCACAAATTCACCTGTAGCTGTAGCGTGGAAAGGATTAAAATACAAATGCTTGAAATCAGACTTGCTGGAACTAGAAAAGTGACTCAGTCAAAGAGGGCCCTCGAATCAAGGGTAGATAACTCTAGACATAGTGATTTGATGCAACCCAAAAACTACAGGTGTCTCCCTCTGATGATACTAAGCATATGCCCTTATTATGAAACTAATATGTGAAGTACTGTTTGAGTTATCGTGTCACATCAAAAATGTTGATGAATGGACGGACGGATGGACAGACAGACAGAAAATGTGATTCCTATAGGGCTTCTGCATTTTCAATGCAGGGCTCTAATAAAGACATGACTGTATTATTTACCTTGTGATAAGTCATCGAGGGGTTCAAGCACCAGGAAAACAGGTATCACACAGGTACAGACTGGACTGTCTCTATGGCAGTCTCTATCTGAGGTCAAAGTCACCATGGCACTGCTGGGAAATGGAACTGAAATGTTGTTTGTTAGATTCACCCTTTTCCTGCCACTGAATGTAAAGATCACTGACATTTGCAAACAGCTTGAATACTGATCTGATGAAGAGTTAACTTTTTATCTGATAGAGACACCTCTGCAAACAATGAAAACACATATCAGATGACTTTGTTTGCATATGAAGTAATTCATATCCGATTCTATATTTTCTGCCACCGTTATTTTTCCTTGCTTATGACACCATTACAGAAAATGAACATATTAATATCCATAATTCATTATTTCTTAATATATAAATAGTTATCAAGTTAAGGTTTGAGCTGAATGAATATTGTTTTAAGTCTTCCTCTTCATTTTCTCTTCCAATTCAATTCAATCATAGAACATACAATAAATATCAAACAGTTTGAATGGTAAGGAGTTCAGCAATTCTGCATAGCTATTTGCAATTGGAAATCATCACAGATATAACTGCTTACATATCTTTTTAACCTTTTACCCGATATAAACACCTATTAATACCTTTGCAAACAGAGTAGACCCAGACCAGATGGTTCCTGTATTAACTGTCTGATCAGGTCTGCTCTGTTTGCTCAAGGAAAATGAAGATATGATTCTGCCCTTTCTGCCAAGGTAAGAACATCCTGTGTACATGCAATTTAATATTGAACAAGTAAAGGGTTAAAACATCTTTCAGATTTTAACAGAATCTGTGACTGTTGTGAAACCTTACAAGACTACAAAGCAATGCACATATAGTAATGCATTTCATCGTCTCTACTACATACAGCATATCTAAGTTGAAGCTGAATTGAAGATTGGTAAATATCATTTTCAGAAACCTTTAACTCAAACATGTTTTTGTTTAACGTTTTTGTTCAACATTCTTTAGTGTTTGGTAAAGTCAAAACTCGGATGTGTTATACAATTTATTTATCCCCGCTATACTTACCTTTCAGGTTTAAACCAGCAGCATTCATCATCAAGCCCAACTTTTTCCAGTCAACCATTTGAAGAATTCCAAGTGAAGTGCTTTCCTTCATCTCTAGTGGCATACAACCAGGTCCATAAACAGTCATCTAACAAGTTATGTTAAAGAAAACCATCCTCTTTTTTAATTTGTTCATGCTTACTGACAACAATGAAAATAAGAAACTCTACTGAAATGTAACTATTGCAGCAATGGAAACTTAAATTATCTCTGAACGCAATTAATATCTCCACACAAGTACTTGTCAGAGTATTTGACATTTTGAATAATCGAGGCGCAATAACTCTATTAAAAATCATCAGACAAGAATGCTTGTTAAAATTTTCAAATCTCATTTAGATGATAAACTACCCATAAAATTCCTATCAATTGTTGCTGTGAAACAGTACAGACAAGAGAAACCAACAGACGGACAGATTGACAGACAGATGGACCAACAGATATGGTGACTCCTATGTACCCCTAAACACTTTCTTTACGGTAGTATAATCAGTCTCGGTAAGACCTATATCACAGAAAAACTTTAAAAAATAGCTTCATAAGTGGATAGTTAAAATATCTGACATGTAACCTTTCATTCAAATTACAAGTCCGCATAGTCAGGCATTTTCTGCACATAGAATTTGAAGTCATGTAAGTTTTTGCCTGGTAAGTAATTGTACAGTGCAAAAATTGGTTTCTGCTTTTAGCAGACATTTAATGTCTGAAGTCAGTTTTCTCCAAGTTTTTGTCAAAATAATAACCAGTGTGAAAGATCACTAAGTAGACAATAATTAATTAAATATACATGTACATGGTCAAACAAATTCCCTGAGCATGAACTATATTTTCAAGGATACTGTCATGATAAAGGGACTCTCAGAGAGCTCTTTGACAGGTATAACATGGCTGATAGCTGAGAGCTGAATGTCAACGTTTTGAACATGAGCATCAAAATGGAGCTGTTTCTTTTCTTCAGCAAAAGATGGCATCCTAAAGCAGGCAGTGAAGCATGCCTCAGCTTTCTTTAATGTGCAATTTCTGTAAAGAATTGAGAACACCTGATCTGACAGTAGGCGATTAAACAACATGTCCCTAACAATCTGCATGTATCACATGGATACTTGTACATGTGTACAATCATACTACTATCTAATTATATTCACATTTCTAGCTTTGTCTACTCCGTTTTTTCTTTCGTATGAATTGGGTAATGCATGTCCATTCTGTTGTTAAACACATGTTGAAGAATTGGCTGTTAAATAATGTTCAAACATTTTCAAAACATGTATTCATAAAGCAACCAAACTCAGGAGTATATTTTATCATTAAGATATGAAACAGAGATGTGTTAACCATTTCCCCATAAATATTCATGAAAAAATAATGACATCAGAAGTAGGTATTAGCTGAAATTTTATAATGGCATACAGAGGCGTAGCTGGGTCCAAATGTAATGTATGCTGCTTTATGCACTATGGTTGGGGTAGGTGGGGGATGCTAGATGGCTGTAGGTGAATTTTGGAGTATGCTTCAGGATTATTTCATGGCATACATAACCATCAAATGCACAAAAATCAAGAAATTTAAAGTACATGTATATAAGACTAACCCCATTTAGCCTTTGATATTTGGCAATAATAACATTTTCACCTTTCAGATGTTACACTTGTACTTAAGTGCATATAGCTAGTTAAGCCCCTGGCATATGAACACAAGATTTATTTGTTGTGGCAGAAACTGAAGAATAAGATCTATATTATTTAAAAAAAATACCAGAGCAGTTTCTGATCTGACAGTTCAAACTCTGTTTACAAAAGTGTCAGAAAGCCTAAGGTAAAGGCTTAAAATAATATGTACTACTAAATACCAAACAATTGCAAATCATCAATATTTAACCCATTCTACCATAGGCTACTTTTAGATCTATAATCTTTAAATAAATCTACTGAAAAGTTGCATTTACTAGGAAAAAAGGATTTTTTTAGAATCGTTCAGCTATGAAACTATTGTGATAAATAGAGCATTTGCTCTTATGGAGCAAATGCTCTATGTATCACAATGTTTCAAAAATTGACTATTACAGAGGCGTCAAAAGTCGTAAATATGAGGGAACAGGTTAAAATGTGTACGACAGAACAAAGTACGTACTGCAGAAAATACTTAGCATCAGTCACCATTGGAGGCAAGAACTCAGAAACCAGTTTACATCTGTCAACTCTGAAATACAATCATTCTGATATCAACAGTAAGCAAAGCAAAAATTCAGATCATACATTACTAACATAGCATACAAGATGATTCACCCAGTCCTCTGCCAGACATCTGCAAACATTACAGAGTGATATCAACCACTACATTGGGACACCACTCATCAAGTGTAATCAGGGTCTACACGGTTGTTCACTTGTCAGAATAAGCAGTTTGTGAATGAAATTGATCTGGTAGTTAAGGATGACATAATTATTTACGACGGCAAATACAGCTCTATTGGGTAGCTCACCTTGGCACTTTGTACCAGGTGAGCTGAAAACTTTTAATGCTTTGACATTTATATTATACAAGAATCAGCAAAGTTTGAATCATCTGACAACCAGCATGTTGAAGGAAGTAAACATTTGACAGCCTAATCAAATGCAAAGGTTACCTAAAGCTGCTCCTTGATTGCACATCCCCCAGTTTCATACCAAAGACAATATTCCACTGTAAGAAAAAAAAAACCATTTCACATAATTCATTGATATACACATTTCAGTGTTTTGCATTCAATCAAAACCTTCTTTGTTGAACAATTATGTAAGAAATAATGACATCATGAATATTTATTCACTGCATTTTTATAATGGCATACTGTACACACACAAATTTGTTTGGTATTGGTAGAAGCTGTAGAGTGAGATCTATTATAATTTCATAAGCAAACTGTGCAGACCCTGATCTTGACCTTCTCTGTTTGCAAAGGCGTGAAAGGGCATTTATAGGAAGGAAAGGGGTTAACGGGTCTCACATTATCAGTGTCTTGTAAGTCAAATCAAATTATTAGTTTTAACAGAGATCATTCTCTACGCAAATGCCATATAGTCCTTTGGAAAATTGTTGCATCCAAAATCAATTTTGCATGGTCCAAACTGTTTGAAGAAACCAACAATAGTGTTCGGAGGAGCGCATGTGTCACCTGTTCTCAGCCAACACAAAAACTTATTGTTAATATGAAAAAGGGGAATAACTAAAAAATTATTGATGCTAGAGTTGTGGCCCTTGTTCATGACACTTCCTCTCATCATGCTATTTCCATGTGTGAAATTTGAAAGCTCTATAATGAATAGTTTAGAAATGACAGCCAAAAACAGAAAGTATAACAGATAGACAGACAGACAGACAGATGGACAGACAGACAATGGAAAAGTGATCCCTAAGTGACACACTGCCTCTCGGCAGGTGACACAAAAACAAATTTTGTGTAATGGGCGAAAGAAATACTGTAATTTTATAGGTGACAGGGTCTTTAAAATATCATAATTGTAGGTAGGTGGCTGATTAGTACATATATGTGTGATGGGTGTTTCTTAACTCTCCTATTAAGTAAATATAGGTCATTCTATAACTTTTCTTTTTCAGCAACCTTTTGGTTTGGCAACCTTTTCAGACAAGGAACATAACCTAACAGTACTAAGAGTAGCATCTTTCTTTTACATTTACATATCTACCCATAAATTTCAAATCAGAGAATTTTTTTAAAGCAAAATATTTACTTTTGCAACTCATGCTGCACACATGCCAATATGATGTATGCCTTGCTAGGTGACAACAAATGATGCTTATTTTATTGGTGGTGGAGTAAATGTGGTGTATATTCTGTACAAGTCAATGGGACTTCCATAATCATGTTCATCCTACAATATCACAAACTAGACATTTTTTCAGATTTATTATTACATGTATATACAAATGAAATTGTAGAGAAATAGTGTAAAAAAGAATACAATGTATATAGGAAAGATGGCTTGTGAGACTGGACCATTTACTATCTAACCCTTTACTCCATGAATATTCATTTCAGAAATAATGACTATGAATATGAATTAGCTGATTTTCTTTTAGTGGCATCATGAAACAAGGTAATTTATACCATGACAGAACTTTGCAAAAGTGTCCCCATCCCACCCCATCATACCTTAGGTCTGAAGACTTTCAGTTGCATGAGGTAATCGTGGACATCTCTACAGTGCTTCATGACATGCAGAAGAGATTGATTAATCTGCAACAAAGTAAATATTGAAAGTTTTAACCCTTCTCTTGCTGAATTTTAAAATACATTTCTCCTTCTTTACCCATGCCCTGTTGTATAATTACATATATCTTCACTATGTACAAGTATATCACTGTGCAACCACTGCTGTGGAGTGCACTGGTTGCGCAATCAACTTGTAAATAGTGCAGACCCTGATGAGACAGCTCCTGTAGGAGCTGTCTCATCTGGGTCTTCACTATTTACAGATACATGTAGGTATATTGATGTGAATAGCAAGCGAAGGGTTAACACTCATTAAAACAACTAGTACCCTATAGAATAACCATTAAATGAAGAAATAGGTTTTTCTTCTAAAACCACAAATGGTAACTTAATGCAGATTGAAAGCAATGCTGAGAACTCCCCTAGGAGCTTTCTGCATTACTTATAATCTGCATTAAGCAACCGCCTGTGTAAAAAATGCAAGAAGCTCTTTTTCAAAAATGTTTTGTATTCCATTGCCTTAAATGTACAGTCGGCTGAGCGGTCATTCGGACTGAAAGTAGACTATATAACTAGGTACTTTACTTTACTTTTACCTAGTCATTTATTAAAAATAATATGGTACCTAGATTTGCAATATGTTTCGTAAGTTAATATGAATTATATCATAAGCTCCATTACCCTACTGAATAACAGATATCATGCTGTGAGATATCATGCTGTGTTGATAAACTACAACTGAACTTCGATATCTTGAACTCGCTTAACTCAAACTTCGGGAAAACTCAAAGTAAAAGTTCAGACCTTCCAAAATTTACAATACAGAATTGTTATAAAATGTATCACACTATGCATATCCAGAAACACATGTGACAGCTTTAATATTTACTTTAGACCTGCATTAAAATTGCCCAGATTTGAAATCAGATAACTTGAACTTCTTTTATTTCAAAGTAATGTGTATGTCTCTTTCTGTTTGAGATATTGAAGTTCAACAGTATTTGAAAAACTCAACTAACGAGGAGGCACTATAGTGCAAAAACAAATTACCAAACCAATTTTTCCTATTTTAACTTTAATGCTTACTTTAGAAGCATATTTTAAAGTGCTTGTGTTCTAAATTTGTCTGTAGTACATGAATGTCCGTATAACATAAAATCCTACAAAATCTCATTACTGAATCAAAACTTTTGGAGTTACACATGGCAAAATAGAGTGTGTGACAAATGGACACAAAGTTATGGAAGGAGAAACAGACAAATAAGAGTAAATCTTAATATCTCCCAACTCTTTCATGTGTTACAAATTCATATACATGATGTAGTTCTTTTATCTGCTTTTGTTTGTCTCTGGTATATGATAACTTTTAACTGCCGATCATGTACTAGTGTTTACTTAACATAGTATACAGAGTCACATTTCAATGTGTTTATATCAACCCACCCTCAAATACAATGTTGAATGTTCCAAAGGCTTAGGCATAGTCACTTTGTTAAGAACTTCCAGTTTTTCTCCTTTCAAGACAAGATGTATTCCATTGCCTTCTGACTCCAGACACAGATGACTCTCATCTTCCAGCTCATGCATGCAGTGCAGAATTTCAAATAGAGCTGAAGATGTAGTAAAATCTGGCAAAAGAATTAATTCATATATAGCTTAATTATTCAGACTAAAGATTACTTTAATCAAAAGTTTCAAAACTGTATGCCCCAACTGGCACTTGAACCTTATATCTTTGACCTTTGACATTGAAGTGCGACCATGATCTTGACATGACATCATTCAAAACTTGCAGCTTTATAAGATGAGAACTCTTGCCAATTACTAAATCTATATCCGTAATAGTTCAAAAGTTAACTGTTATTACCAAGGTTAACATTTTTTCAAGTTAACCTTTGACTATGACCATAACATCACTCCACTCAAATGTTGCAGCTTCAGAAGATGATATACATGCCAAATATAAAGTCTGTAAAAGCTCACAAGTAGTGGCCAAGGTTTAAGTTTCAGACAGACAATCAGATAGACAGGAAACAATACTCTTCCCCCAAGATTAAGTTCTTGTGTGCATGCAACTGTGAAAATGTTAATAATGCATATATGAAAGAAATGAACAGTTATGATTATCAAACTAACAAGTTTATATACTCACTGTTAAATACATACTTTACCTTCAAAAGTTTCTTTGTCGAAAGCAACTGATGACGAGACTGAAATGAAATTGAAAACAAAAGCAGTAATCAGCTAGATTCATCACTGAATGTGATCTGAACACAGACCCTGTGCTTGTGAGAACATAATATTTTGAATAATCAAGGAGTGATAACTGAAAACAATCATATGACCAAAATGTTGTAATGATATGTTCATCTCCCCTTGATGATGAAGCTGCTCACAAAGTTTGGTTGAAATCGTCAATACTAACGGAGAATTAATGCAGACAGGAAAAACTAATAGAAATTAATCAGGTCTATATTATTCCATAAGCAAACAGACAGACTCTGATCAGACGGCTCCTACAGCAGCTTCTGGTCTGAGTCTACTCTGTTAGCAAATGGGTCAATAGCAAGTCCATCAGGTAATGGGTTGAATTGTAGTACATACTTGTATATTAACTAAGATGTAACAGGTGTTTCTAATTGTTTGCACCATATTTGTCTTTATGTGTTGCATTATAGCAAAAAGAGTTTTTGTCCAAATTTTGAAAAGTGAATAAAATGAAAATATGTTGTTACAAAAAATGAAATTCTCTAAGAAGCGATACAAATACTGTAATATCATGATGTGTTTTAAATTGTATCCATATTTCTTCATTATTATTAAATTAGGAATAACAAGAGTGCCAGACAGTACAAAGTACGCCCATTTAGTCTAATTTCTGCAATGAAGGGCCATTACTTCATGGTGACTCAAGTACTATAACTGGCTATTTAACTCAATCATGATATTATGCCAATGATTTTCATTCAAGGTTAGGTAATGTTGGACAAAAGATTCTCAAGTTAAGGATTGCACAATAGGCATGCTCACATGACCACTGTGGACGGAAACATAATATATCTCATCTACAGATAGCACACAAAAAAAGGAAAATTAATGTTTTGTTATGATTTCAAATTCAACCAAAATTAATTTTAAATCTGTTGATTTACTGAATAGACCATAAATGAAATTAACCTACTTTGTATATAAAACCAAGGTCTGGTCACTGATGATACATCCTTTTTTGATGATTTTATGTACCAACGCAATTTGCCATCTTGACATTTTCCTGAGTTTTTCAAAATGGCTACCAAGATCTGAAATAACAAATACATGTAGCTATTTATTTAGACACTGAGTACAGTTGCAAAACTAAATACAACCTGGAAAACTGTTTCCTAGGTTTAATGCAAAAAACATTGTAAGTACAGTTTATTTGTGAACTTGTGATCATCATCATCACACCTTTGTTTAATTGAGTTGCCTAGACATTTAGTTTGCCTTTAATGTGCCTTGTTAATGTTGAATTGTCTTGGAAATGCTATAATGAAAGTAACTCAACACATGAACTAACAGATGGATGGACAACAGAGGAGTGATCCATAAGTGACGCCCTGCTCAGCTGAAACAAACCAGTGCTGTTTTAGTCTAAACATGTAGTAATCACAGATTCACCCATTGCAACAAACTTTCCAGCCACTTCTCAGTTCTGCAGTGAAGGAGTTAATGAGCGAATGAAGAGCAGTTCAAAATGCCTTTTTTTTTTAATTGAAATGAATAATGTGTGCCAAATTTGCCATCTGCAATAACAGCTTTATCACATGTTTTGTTTCTGGCATTAACAACTTATGTCCCCTTATGACTAAGGACAACCATAACCCTGCAGATGCTAATCATAATGTTCAACAAGAGTGCCAAAATGTCACAAAAATACACCCATCAAATGTCTGGAAGTTGAAAGGCCATTACTCCATATCAGGTTGGACAACTTCGAATATTAAAGTTGGTAACAAGCTATGGGGCAAAGGGTAAAAGCTGGTAAAAAGCTATGCGGGAGAAAGGGTTAGAGTACTGCTGAAAAAACATTTGTTTTCCCATGGTAAGGTTTGAAAGGATACATGATATCCAGTTTTAAACTGCAGCTATTCCAGCTATTAGTTTATCATAATACAAGTCAGAATATCACTTGCTATGGATATGACTCACAAGTTTGACAATTCTCTCACAAAGTGAAAGCACAGTTATTGTTTGAGTTAGACAGCAAACAAGCAAAAGTTCACGGAAATTCATAAAGTAAGGGGAGATAATTCTGGAGTGTCTGGGACAATCTTGTTTGTTATAGAACTTGACAAAATTTGAATAGGATTGGATTACATTTGTTTGAGTTAGAGAGCAGACAAGGAAACATTCATGGAAATTCATAATATAAAGGGACATAATTCTGGAGTGTCAGCGGTAATCTTGCTGGTTATCGAACTTGACTGAGACATTATGGCAATAATCATGCTGACCAAATTTTAAAAGGATTCAATTGGATTTACACATTTCTTTGAGTTAGAGAGCTCAGAGCAGACAAGCAAAAGTTCACAGAAATTCATAAAGGGGAGATAATTCTGGAGTGTGACTGTCTGGGGCAATATTGCTGGTTATCAAACTTGACTGAGACGTTATGGTAATATACAAGCTGACCAAATTTGAAAAGGATTGGATTACATTTGTTTGAATTAGAGAGTCGCCAAACAAGAATTCACAGAAATTCATCAGGGGAGATAATTCTGAAGTGTTTCGGGGCGATTTTGCTGGTTATCGAACTTGACTGAGACATTATGGTAATGATTCATGCTGACCAAATTTGAAAAGGATTGGATTACATTTGTTAAAGAGTTAAAGAGCGGTCAAGCAAAACTTCACGGACAGACAGACAAATGTGTATTGACCTTAAATTATGTTACTGAGTGCATATCATAAGAATGTACAATGAATTACTTTTTTTCATATTCTGATCCTAAAATCCATAACCAGGAATTTCCCTCTGAATTTGGAATTGGGGTCCCAGGACCCCCTTCTTTTTAAATTTGAGAGTCCATTGGACTTTTTGATAGTCCCAAGTATTAAAATTGATAATGCTATCGTGGAAAATAGGAGTTAACAGCAAACTTTACTGATTTTATACCATAACCTCATACTGCCGAACTCCGCAGAAAAAACAAGTTTAATTTCAGGGTGAATTTAGCCTTTTGCGAGTCCCTAGGATGCACAGCTACATGCAAACAGGAGTCCTACATGTCTAAAACGTGCGTCCCTGATGCAGAAAAGTTGCGTCCGGGAAATCATTGCATAACTTAATATTCTTAACCATACCATAATATATTAACCCTTTACTCCATAAATAATCTTTCTATGCCTTTGCAAACAGAGCAGAACCAGCTCTGAATGCTGCTGTAGGAGCCATCTTATTTGGGTCTGCTCTGTTTGCTTGTGATATTCTGTAGGTTCTGCCATGGCCAAAAGTACCTGCATTCCTGTGCTATTGTAAAAATTAATCTAATTAACCCTTTCCCTCATATAAACACCTTTTCACCCATTTGCAGACCCAGATAGAGTCCTATAGAGTCTGTTCTATTTGCTTTTGACATGATATAGATCTGATTCTACAGTTTTGTTTAATCAAAAACTTCCCTTGAAAAGTTTATATTATAAAAATTGAGCTAATAAATATTCATGATGTCATCATTTCTAACATAAATATTGAACAGGGAAAGGGTTAATTTTCATGATGTCATTGTTTCTGATATGAATATTCATGAGGTAAAGGGTTAAGAAACTACATGTACCTCCTTAGCTGCCTTTGATATATTCAAGTCTTCAATGGCATCATTATTTTCCATAATCTTCCATGTATTACTGGACCTTCTGGCTCATTTATATGATTCTTCATACATCTTGTATCTGTAAGAAAGCAACTCAGTTTCATTTAAGGACAAGTTTTCGACTGAAATTGTTTGAAAATAGCTTTGACCTATACTGACCAGGATATTGAAACTGCAAAATAAAATTCAAATAAAATGATTTGTATTAAGTTAATTTTTATTCAATGGAATTGCCAAACAAAATATTGTAATGGTAACAATTTGCTACACAAGAGAGAAGCCACCATTATTGTTATAGGCAACATGGTTTACCTGTCCTAATTATGATGCTTTTAAAGAATTTTCGGCTTCTTTAGTCTAGACTTTACAATGAGCACGCTACAAGCGAGTTTGAGACTACAGGTCTTGGATCCAGATGTGATTCAAAGTTGTGTATCCGCTATCGTCAAACTGTTTTTAGTCTTTTTACACATACTGTATTTAAGACAAATAATAACAAGTTAATGTTGTATTGCTATGCAATACATGAGTCCCCCACCAGATTAAAAAAAACAACACTCCTCAGACCCACACACCCATGGTATAGTTGACCATGGTATATACATGACCAACCTAAATGTTAATTGTAAAAATCATAAGAAAAACAATATGAAAAAGGAGTATAACTCCATAAATATTGATGCTACAGTTATGGCCCTTGTGCATGACACTTCCTCTCATCATGCCTGTTCCATATGTGAAGTTTCAAATCAATTGAACCAGTAAATAAAAGAGTTATTGTCCGGACAAGAAAATAGGAAAAAGGGGAATAACTACAAAAATATTGATGCTAGAGTTATGGCCCTTGTGCATGACACTTCCTCTCATCATGCTTGTTCCATATGTGAAGTTTCAAAAAAATTGAACCAGTAGATAAAGAGTTATTATCCGGACAGGAAAATATGAAAAAGGGGAATAACTCCATTGTCAGGAGTCAGGACCAAAAATATTGCTGCTGGAGTTACGGCCCTTGTGCATAACACTTCTTCTCATCATACTTGATCCATATGTGAAGCTTCAAATCAATTGAACCAGCAGATAAAGAGTTATTGTCCAGACAAGAAAATATGAATAAAAGAAAATGTGTCCATGGGACATGGATGCCCCAGCTGGCAGTAGATGAATGACAGACCTGAAAAGTGGAGACTGGGTACAACTCACTATGATTATGCTTCAGACCAAATATCAAATCATTGCAGTTTAAACAAAGCGAAGAAATTTTTAAAGAAAATGTTTTTCATTAAACAATCACCAAAATTCAATCAAAGTGTCGGCAAACAGGAAGTAGATCGACGACAGACCTGAAAAGGGGAGACATGTTACAACTTACTATGATAATGCTTCAGACCAAATATCAAACCATTCCACCTTACACATGCCAAGAAATCCTTGATGAACATTTAGGAAGTACGGACAGAGGGACGGACAAGGGTAAAACTTAATGCCCCCGTCGCCTAAAGGTGGGGCATAAAAAGGGGAATAACTCCAAAAATATTGATGCTAGAGTTATGGCCCTTGTACATGACAATTTCTCTCATCATGCTTGTTCCATGTGTGAAGTTATAATGAATTTAGTCTACCTTTGTAGGAGATAATGGCCTGGACACGAAGTGTGACAGACAGAGTGTGAAAATATGAAAAAGGGGAATAACTCCAAAAATAATCATGACGCTACAAATATGGCATTTGTGCATGGCACTTTATCTCATCATGCTTGTTCCATATGTGAAGTTTCAAATCAATTGAATGAGTAGATAAAGAGTTATTGTCTGGACAAAAAATATGAAAAAGGGGAATAACTCCAAAAATATTGATGCTAGCGTTATGGCCCTTGTGCATGACACTACCCCTCATCATGCTTGTTCCATATGTGAAGTTTCGAATCAATTGAACCAGTTGATAAAGAGTTATTGTCTGGACAAGAAAATATGAAAAAGGGGAATAACTCCAAAAATATTGATGCTAGAGTTATTACCCTTGTGCATGACACTAGCCCTCTTCATGCTTGTTCAATGAGTGTTCAAGTTATAATGAATTTGGCCTAACTTTGTAGGAGATATGGCCTGGACATGAAGCATGACAGACGGAAGGACAGACTGACAGACTGACAGACAGACGGAATCAAGCAAACCTATAGTCCCCCAACTGGGGACTAATAAAAATTTGTAATACAAATCTTTAAATACAAAACTTGCTTGTTACGAGAGGACTCCCTAAATGGAATGAAGAATGAAAATGGAATGACGTATGCCCTTTATGAAACGGAATGACACTGCTGTAAGATGGAATGATAGTGATTATAGGTGGAATGACATACTTTTGAGACATTGTAACCCTTATATGACATTTGGGAAATCTGAATGACACTTTTGTAAGTTGGAATGACACTGATTATATACGGAATGACATATTTTTGAGACATTGTAAGTTTGTAACCACTATATGCCTGTTGGGAAACGGAATGACATTGTTGTAAGGTGGAATGAAAGTGATAATAGGTAGAATGACATACTATTGAGTAACCACTATTTGACATTTGGGAAAAGGAATGGCACTGTTGTAAAGTGGAATGACAGTGATTGTAGATGCATAACATACTTTTGAGACATTGTAGCCCCCATATATGACAATTGGGAAATGGAATGACACTGTTGTAAGGTGGAATGACAGTGATTATAGGTAGAATGACATACTTTTGAGACATTGTAGCCCCTATATGACCTTTAGGAAATAGAATGATACTGTTGTAAGGTGGAAATGACAGTGATTATAGGCGGAATGACATACTTTTGAGATATTGTAGCCCCTATATGCCTTTTGTGAAATGGAATGAAGCTATTGTAAGGTGGAATGACAGTAATTATAAATGGAAGGACATACTTTTGAGACATTGTAGCCCCTATTTGCCCTTTGGGAAATGGAATGTCACTATTGTAGGGTGTAATGACAGTGATTGTGTATGGAATGACATACTTTTAAGACATTGTAGCCCCTATATAACCATTGGGAAATAGAATCACACTGTTGTAAGGTGGAATGACAGTGATTATAGGAGGAAGGACATACTTTGAGACATTATAGCCCCTATATGACCTTTTGGAAATAGAATGACACTGTTGTAAGGTGGAATGAAAGTGATTACAAGCGGAATGACATGTGTTTGAGAAATTGTAGCCCCCCTATGACCTTTTAGAAATGGAATGACACTATTGTAAGGTGGAATAACAGTGATTATAGGTGGAATGGCATACTTTTGAGACATTGTTGCCCCTATTTGCCTTCGGGAAATGGAATAACAGTAACACTGTTGTAAGATGGAATGACAGTGGTTATAGGTGGAATGACATACTTTTGAGACATTGTAGCCCCATATGACAATTGGGAAATGGAATACTGTTGTAAGGTGGATTGACACTGATAATAGGTGAAATGACATACTTTTGAGACACTGTAGCCCCCATATATGACCTTTTGGAAATGGAGTGACATTGATTACAGGTGGAATGACATACATTTGAGACATTTGAGTCACATTTGTGACTCTTTTCCTTAACAATGTATATAACATCTTGCAGACTAACAACCTGTCTCCTGACAAGCACCTGCCTCAAGTAATCGGTAACGATTAATGGCAGAAAAAGGTTGAAGCTGAATTGTAGCCCCTATATGCCTATTTGAAATGGAATGACACTGTTGTAAGGTGGAATGACAGTGTCTTTTGGCAGAATTACATACTTTTGAGACATTGTAGGTCCAATATGTCCTTTGGGAAATGGAATGACACTGTCGTAAAATGGAATGACACTTTGTAAGGTGGAATGACATACTTTTGAGACATTATAACCCAAATATAACCTTTAGTAAATGAAAAAGCACTGTTGTTAGGTGGAATGACAATGATTATAGGTGGAATGACATACTTTTGAGACATTGTAGGCCCTAGATATGAACTTTGGGAAATGGAATGACACTGTTGTAAGGTGGAATGACAGGTCTTGAGTCTTGGATCCAGATGTGATTCAAAGTTGTGTATCTGCTATCATCAAACTCACCTACATCTACCTTTATAAGTATGTTGTCCTGTCAAAACTTGACAATTATACAACGGTGCGCCTAGAGAAAGATAAGACAAAAGAGAAATGATAGATAAAGTAAGAAGAGATCCAAACAAGACAAACGGTGCAAGATAGATAAAAGGTAGAAAAAGACAAAAGTTTCCCAGGTTACTTTTCACCCATCAGAACATGACCAATTCAGCTACCGTGGCGGTACCAGCTAGGGTGTGAAACCCCGCTGACACAGCTCAAGTCCCTCATTTGGACTACTTTGTAACTGGGACGAGAAGGTCCCCTTAGAAGGTTAGGCTAGAAATCCCACTCTTAAAAGATGCCAAAGAGTGGGCCTCAGCCACAGAGGCTGGGAGGGAGTTCCATAGTGGGATGCTCCGCGGAAAGAAACTGTGTTTGCAGCAGTTTGTAGCTGTGTGGTATGGCAAGAACCTTATGCTATGGGAAGAACGGGGCAGCGTCTTTGCTGGTCTCAGGTATGGCTCAGAGTCAATGTCGACCAGATTATTTACAATCTTGAAGAACCTGTTTTTACACATACTGTATTTAAGAAAATTAATAATAAAAAATTGTAATACAAATCTTTGAATACAAAACTTGCTGCATTGCTGGTGAAACATTACTCAGGGTGCTTTGATTTTTAATATTCACAATGTTCTCAAATATGCCGGCAAACGGATATAATAACAAAAGTACATGCTACTTTTGTAAGAGTCATGCAGGAAACACCGCATACAAAACACACAACCGCCCAAACAGCACCACGACAAACAGCAAATGTACATGAATATAAAAGACACAAAGAGACCCACAAAGACAAAACAAACATACAATAGGGGAAGATGGAAGTAGCGCCTTGGAACGATCAGTGACAAAAGTCACTGAGGGGGGCGGGGGGGGGGGGTTAAACCCGTTTTTGTGCGCACAACCTCACACTTATTCCATCCCCACCTTAAAAAACAAACAGTGTAAATAAACGTATCCCTTATGTGAAATAAACAAATGTTGAAGAAATATCTTACAATTAGGGCATCTCTAGGCATTCAGCCAGTGCGTTTCCACTTCGTTTCACTGAAATGTGCTAAAAACTCATAAATGTTAACTCGGTCCGTGCAGCGTCTGCATGAAAGGTCCAGCTAAAACTCGTGCGTATTCTATCCAACTCGCAAAATATTGCGGCAGTCACAGACCGACGGACAGTCTGGGAGGATTATGATCAGCTTACTTTACATTTGTACCAATTTTTATCATGTATATATCCGCTGCCTAAGTATTTTAACCAATAACGCGATAACAATCTAGTTTTGAGGGTGGCGATTGCGATAAATAGACAAACCAACACATTTCCGCCGTTTTTATGCGGGTTTATGGCGCTGTGTTATACTGTACCAATCGAAAACTACTCGGCGATTTCCGGCAAGCTCCGCGTTCCGGTTATCATTTTCCCTATCAAGGGAGAATACTGATTTATTAAACTATTTATTGAAACAAGAATTTATCAACAAATGCAACATACGGTATAATACCATAAAATGATTTCAAACTAAGGTCAAACATATTTACAGATAAATTCCATTGATAAGAAATTAGTTTACCTTTTAATTAATTATTTTGAATGCGAAAATGATTAGTCCCTCTTAAGAACATTTTAGAAAATAAACAAACATGGCATCGGAAGATCAAGCGCGAAACACCACAACAGAAAATGAAGATGAACCGGTGATATCTATGGTCGATTACCTGAAAGAAGAAGAGGACTTAGAAAATGATGCAGATGCTGTTTTGGGCGACTGTGATGATAACATCTGCACTTACCCAGTGGTAAAAATACAATTTTCCATTCGTGAAAACCCATGAGAATGATGATATTGCACAATAAGTTTATAACAATTACCTCATTTACATAACATGATTTCAAATGTAGACTTAATATATTCTTTCAGACCTTTCCTTCAGCAGTTAATATGAACCAAGGAACTGCCTGAAATGCAAGGTTTAGCATTTTATATTCTGTTCTTTGTTAAACTTAATTTACAAAGTAAAGCCTAAATTCTTTTAGAAGCCTTTAGTCTTTAATTCTATCATGTCATGGATTTGCTGGGGGCACTTTCAGAATATGGCGGACCCCACACCTAGCTTGATATATTTCGGTCTTTAGCGGACAATTCTATAAGGATGCCTGGATGGGTGAAATACCTGCAAACTCCGAAAAATATGTAAACAATAGGCGCAGCTTGGATGGGGATCTGCCATTCTTGAATCTACCCAATTTGTTTATTACTTATGCTTATCTGCAAACAGTAATATAAATCGTCTGAAGTTTTTGTGATACATTCTCATAAAAATCCTTTTATAAATATTTCAATATGTATTGCAATTCACTGTTGCATATTTATCTAATTATCTGCCATTAAGTCAAACAGTCTCAGGTCGTTTCAGACCCAATCCGTTTCGGCCACAATTGGGACCGAAACGACTAAGGAATACTTGGAATAAATCGGCAATTGACAAGGGTTAGTAAAATACATTTGTATACAAATTGTATACAAGAAACAAAAAATGGAAGTACTTACAGTGTTAATGAATAATATTTTAATGAATTTCAGACCTAATTTGCTGAAGGCATCGTTAATTGAAAACCCAAATACATGAAATACTTCACTGCGATTGAGAATTATATAGTACTATATATAGGCAAACACAGTTAGTTCTGTGAAATATAATATCAGATATATAGCTCAAATACTGTATTGATAAGTATGTTTGCTCATTCATATTTGTTTGGTTATTTTATATTGCTTGAAGTGAGTATCCCATTTGTTTCTTATTGTAACATCGTGAAAAAGTTGGGACTCGAACCCAGGGCCTCAGGCTTACCATGCCAACACTACCGACTGAGCTACCAGGCCACACAGTAAAGCCTATCAACTAATTCACCACAATCTCTACCCGGCTACACTACACACACACCCTCTACACAAGAATTTGTCCCGAATTCTTACTCAAAGAACACTCTACAAGTTTCTTATTATTACAAATTATCTTCATATTACCTTCATATATAATATATCACCCTGTGGGTTATCTATGTTAGGCGCCAAAGGTAACATGGTGAAAAAGTTGTGATTCAATTTCAACTGGGACTCGAACCCAGGGCCTCTGGCTTACCATACCAACACTCTACCGACTGAGCTACCAAGCCACACAGTAAAGCCTATCAACTAATTCACCACAATCTCTATTTATATACCCTTGGATGTAATTAGGACTAAATTTTATAATGTGGCCGAAACGACCAAGGCCAAAACAGATTGGGTCCGAATCTAATAGTGGCAGAAATGGATTGGGTCCGAAATGACCCAACACCCAGTCAAACCCCTGCTGGGGACCTAGATATTGCAATATATCGCAGTACAAAATTTCCTGGCAATATCTATCCCTAGTTACAGTATATATAACACAAGCTCTAATGAGCTTTAAAACTGACTGTCCAGTTTTTATCCAAATAAATCATTTACACAGCTATTTTTCTAGAAATATTCAATAGGGAATGTGTTATATCATTGCCAGTATGAAATTGCATGTATTCTTGAGATGGTATGAGCTATAGAAAAGTTTTTTCCTTTTTATTATCTTTAAGCAACGCAAAATTACATTAAACTTCCATCAGGGCTTTGATGTTTTGTTTTTGTATTCTTTTCTCAGACGTTATACTTTCATTCTTGGTTTTTCAGGGATATAAGAGTAGACAAGCTGTGTATGCCTGTTCTACATGTACCCCAGCCAGTAAGCAGCCTGCAGGTATATGTCTAGCCTGTAGTTATGCCTGTCATGAAGGACATGACCTGTTTGAGCTCTATACGAAACGGTAAACCATGACCAAGTCCAAATTTAAGATTAACCCTTTCCTTACTACCAATTTAATTGCCTACTGAATATTCATGGACAAAGTAGTTATAATGGAAGATTGAACACTCTAGCCATTATAGAAAGTAAAGAAACAGGTCTATCAAATTCCATTAGCAAACAGAGCAGATCCTGATCAGACAGCTACTATAGGAGCTGTCTGATCTGGGTCTACTCTGTTTGCAGATTTGTGAAAACACATTTATATGAGGGAAAGGGTTAAGACTTTAAAGCATGCTTTGATAAATAAAATATATATTTATTAACCCTTTAACGCCTTTGCCAACAGTGTAGGCTCAGAACAAACAGCTCCTAGAAGAGTCTGATCAGAGTCCTCTTTTTGCATATGAAATAATTTAGATTCGATTCTGCACTTTCTGTCATGGCCAAAACTTTCAGCTAATTAATATTCATAGTCGTTATTTGTTCGACAAATATTCATGAAGTATAGGATTGGAGATACTAATAAATCCATTGATCAGCAATTACATGCATATACATATATGTGGAGCAGAGTTAAAGACGGAAACGTAATTCAAGATAAAGTTACATGTACAACATTTTACCCTTCACATCATAGAGATGCCTTTTGGAAAATGGGTAGACCCAGATCAGAGGTCTCCTGTAGGAGCCGTCTGATTAGGATTTTCTGTTTGCTTTTGGAACAGTATAGATCTGATTCTGCAGTTTCTGCTTAATGCAGGTTAAAAGTAGGAGCTTTCACTACGCCTTTCAGCATTACTTTAGAACTGCATTAAGCTGTGAACAGAACTGGGATTAGAAATCAGATGACTCAAACTTCTGTTATATATCTTGAGGTAATTTGTATGATGCATTGAAGTTTGAGATATTGAAGTTAAACTGTATGTTATATTATATGAGAAATCTTATTGTTATATTATACATTATGTAAATCTACATATACTTTTATCTGAGACTTCAAACTCGGAGAAAATATAGATCTAAAGCAAATATAAATGGCTTAATAGAATATTAGCAGCTGCAGAGATATCCATACATCTGTAAATAATGTACAGTAGAACCCCTCTAATGCGACCACTGAAAGAATAACCATAGCTGTCTTTATAAGCAGGTGGTTGCTTAAAGCAGGATGAAAGTAATGTAGAAAGCTCCTATATGAGCTTTTTGCATAACTTCCGTCCTGCATTAAGCTACCACCTGCAACTGCCAGACAGAATTATGTCCCGTTTTGGTGGTCGCATTAGAGGGGTTTTACTGTAGTTCTATGAGATGTGTCTGTTTCTATCAATCAGTTCTTTTACTTGCAGGAATTTCTGCTGTGATTGTGGCAATGCCAAGTTCCAAGAGAAGTGTAAACTGTTTCCAGTAAGTACAAACAGTCTATTCAAATAATTGTACAGCTTTCTTGGCCCTTTAGTCTATAGATACACCTTTGCAAAATGAGTAGACCCAGCCTTTGCAAAATGAGTAGACCCAGATCAGGGTTTGCTCTGTTTGTTTAACCCTTTCCTCCTTGAATATTCATGTAAGAAATAATGATGCCATGAATATTAATTAGATTAATTTGTTATAACACATGGACGCATGAATTATTGACCGTGGCAGAAACTGTAGAATTATATCTATATTATATCATAAGCAAACAATGCAGTCCCTGATCAGACAGCTCCTATAGGATTTGATTCTTCAGTTTCTGCCAGGGTCAATGAATCCTATGTTCTTGTACCATTTAGCATTATAAAAGTTCATCTAATAACTTCATGATATCATTAGTTAACAGGAATATTCATGGATTAAAGGGTTAGTCTAACACTTGTGTAAAAGCTGTCTGATGCTGTTGTCATGTCCCAAATGTTTCTCTATTGACTCCTTAGATTTGGAGTCTGTAGAACATTCTTATTCAGTTGAGAACAAATGTCTTAACTCATTACCTGTTCAGTAATGTATTCATATCAGAAATAATGACATCACAGATATTTATTAGCTGAATGATTATAATGTAAACTTTTCAAGGGATTTTTTTGCTTTGACAAAAAACTGTAGAATCAGATCTATATCATGTCATAAGCAAACAGAGTAGACCATGAATGATGATCAGATGGCTCCTGTAGGAGTCATCTAATAGGGGTGTGCTCTACATGTATTTGCTAGTGTAGTATGTAGATGTGATTCTACAGTTTCTGCCATTGCCAATAGATCCTGTTCTCGTGTCTTTATAAAAAATCAGCTAATAAATGTTCATTATGTCACAATTTCTTGCATGAATATTCATCAGGCTCATAGTTAAATTATACAATGCATGTAACTTGTCAAAACAAAACAAGCAATATAACTGAACAATAACTACAGATTAGTCATATTTGGATCAGGATGACATCTGACAGTTGTGAATCAGTGATGATAGTAAGTCTGGCAAGCTTTATTATACCCCACAAAACAAAATTGCATGGCGTATATAGTTTTTGACTCGTCCATCAGTCGATCTGTGTATCATAATGAATTGTTGCTATGACATCTAGCACTTCACTTTCATTTCTTGACCAATTTTTCTCAAATTTGCTTTAAGAATTGTCATGAATAAAGGCTTGAATGAGATGGATTTTCAAAGGAATCTATCAAGGGGACCACTTTTTTTTTCTCTGACAATATTTCGGCGTTGGGTATGTGAGCTTGCTCACTAAAGTTCTTTAATTATATCTTGTCAGGATATCGGTTTTTGGAGAATGTCATTTTGTTTGTTTGTTCTAAAGTAAGAATTTGTTGTATTTTTATAGGAGAAGAAAGACTATAACACAGAGAACCTGTACAACCAGAACTTCAAGGGAGTCTATTGCACATGTTCAAGACCCTACCCTGATCCAGACGATGACGTAAGAATTCAACAGATGGTGTTTTAACACTTTACCTCATAGAAAAGCCTTTGCAACATAATTAGTAGACCCACTTTAGGCAGCTCTGATATTGCATTGCTCTGTTTGCTTATGGGTGTATATAGTTTGATATAGATTATTTAGTTTCTGTCATGGTCAAAAATTCTCGTAATAAGAATTTAGCCAATTGATATTCATAAAGTCACTATTTTTCACAGGTTATTCATTAGGTTTACATGATTTAAAACTATGAGTCATTCCATCACAACACAGTGTAGACCAGGTCATCCGCCATGTCTCTGATATGGTATTTGATCATTGATCATCACTGTCACTTACAATAGGCCATTTTGTAGTAATTTTGGGAAAATGCATTCTAATAATTTGGAATTTTTTCGTGCGTAAAACTCAATGATTTGGAAAGCACTTTTGGTCCCATTTTAACCTATTTTTGCGGGTTTTTTTACATTTTAATCAAAATTTGGTCGCTGTTAGGATATTTACCCCATGCTTGGGATAAACGTGACCTATTTTGCATTGGGAATGGTCCTTTTAAAGACCCGTGTAGATGCCCAGATACTAAAATTATACCTGCTGCCTCTGAAAACAATGAGATAGGATCAGTCACCATGTAGTAAACATGATCTGTCTGACAGAGTCTTCACTTTCAGGGGATAGATAAAAAGCATATTCAGAAAATCTTACTGAAATATTTCTTATATTTCTTCACCATATCCTTATTATTTTTTTTTGGCAATTCTTTACTGCCTCTCTCAGTTACTTTTTCAGTGAGTAGCAACAAGACACTCAGAGCTGAAACATACTAGACCATAATCAATGGCTCTTTAACCCTTTACTCCATGAATATAAATAACAGAGCAGACCCTGATCACATAACTCCTACAGGAGCCATCTGATGTGGGTCTATTCTGTTGGCAAAGGCATCGAAAGGTGTATTTATTGAGTAAAGGGTTAAACGATAGTGTGGCGCCTGTTAATCAAATTCTACATTAGTTTTGTCCAGTTGTTGTCTTTTTCACAAGAAATGAAGAAATGTTACAGTGACTTGATATCTGGTGTTGTCATTCTGTTGTTGTACTTGTAGGTAGAGGATGAGATGATCCAGTGTATTGTATGTGAGGACTGGTACCATGGCAGGGTAAGTGCATCGGCAGACTTTTGTGTATGCCTTTTCAGACAGAGTAGACCCTGTTCAGAAGACCTATTTGGGAGCCATCTGATCAGGGTTTGCTCTGTTTGCCCCTGGAATATATAGATCTGATTCTACAGTATATGCTATGGCTAAATGTTCCTGCAGTCATATACCATTATAATATAGAATTTCAGCTTATAAATGATTTATGTCAATATTTCTAACATGAATATTCAAGAGGTAAAGAGTTGTAGTTCCACACTTCAAACTCTGAGTCCTTGATTCATATCTAAAGTATTTGAAAACTATTTCAAGCAGTTTGCATTCTCTTTCTATGAACGGATATTAGTACAGTAATGTCAAGAGCTATTAAAGACCACTCAAAAGAAGTATAAATCGGGATTTTTAAAACAGGTGTTAGCTTATGCAGGACAACATTTCTCTTTCATATATACCATTATGATTATTAAGGTTTAATAGTTAATTAATATTCATACATACATGACTTCTTACATGAAATTTCATGAAAAAATGGGATAACAGAAGGATGTAAGTACTTATTAGCCAGATGCTAGTATTATTGCTATGCTAATATTTTTGTCAATAACTTCAGCACCTTGGTGACAATACTCCAGTGGACCATAACTTCCAAGAGATGATCTGCTCAGAATGTATGAACAAACATGAGTTCCTGTGGGCATACACTGTGGAAACAGAGAGTATGGAATTTGTGCTTATATATGAACTTACAACTTTTATTATGAAACATCATGACAAAAATGAAGGAATTTTATATGCCATTGTTAAAAAGAGTGTTTGAAGCAGTAATTGCCACTTGTTAGCAACTTTGAAGGAAAATATGATACAGTAAACTCAAATTGTAACGATGTGAAATAACATCATTTTAATAGATACATATCACATTCCTAATTAAGGTATTTCCAGCAATGGCTGTTTGTTTACTTCCTTTCAATTTGACCTTCATAATAAAAATTGAATAAATCTATATTTTTAACAATTTTCAGCAATTATTATTTTAATAAAGTTATTAAGTAAAGCTCCTAGTGTAGTTCATAAATGTTGAACAACGCTTTTTACGAGTTGAATAAAACTTTAATTTTTACCTGAAAATATGCAAAAAGAGGTGTCATATAACTCACTTCTCCAGATTTTGTTTTTTCAAAAGTGACCTTCCAAATACATGTATCTTCTTTAGTCCTGTTGGTGTATTAATAAGTCCTTATTATATGATAAATGTTCCAATTTCACTCTTTCCCAACACCACTATATTTCAGTCACAGCAAATTGTCCAATAAATGCACATGTTCAGTATGTAACAGGTCACATTGTTTATCTGCAGCAGAAATACCTTAATAGTGGTTATTTTGTTCATTTCTTTCTTCAAAAGCAGCTGGCTGCTCAATGCAGAATAAAAGAAATGCAAAATGGTCGTTTGGGAGCATTCTGCATTGCCTTTGTTCCTGCAATAAGCTACCGCCTGTTTTTATAAAGACAGACATTTGCTTTTTGGTGGTCTGTCCTTGTAGAAAGATTTTATTGTTCTTTAGCAAAGGATTCAGAAGTACAGTAAAACCTCTCTATAATGACCACAATAAAACCTCTTTATAACGACCACTAATTTACATCAAGTATTTTGTATTAAAAGCAGGTGGATGCTTAAAGCAAAGTGAAAGTAAAACAGAACACTCCTATAGAAGCGTTCTGTTTTACTTTCACCTTGCTTTAAACAACCACCTGCCCAAAATACATAATTAACGCAATTTAGTGGTCGTTATAAAGAGGTTTTACTGTATGTTGTATCAGAAATTTGATGTAAGATGTGTTTCAGATACACACAAAGTTAAGACAGAGAACAGCAATACAGAGGTGGATGTTGGCGTGGAAGAAAGTTCTAGTTGTACAGACACTCCTGTTGAAAGTGGACCAAACACTAACTTAAAAGAGGTACACACTTTTATCCCTTTACATCATGAATATTCATGAGAGAACTAATGACTGTATGAATATTGATAAGATGAGTAAACGTTTATGCAAAAGGAATGTTAAAAAAGAAAATTATATGCTAAAATGATTCTTGTGAAAGCTGGTATTTTTGCATTGCACATGGAGTAATCACAGATGGGTTGTCATGTTTTGAAGTAGTGTTTGATTATGGATGTATACTGTTTGACATTCATCTGAGAAGCAGTATTTTGTGTGCTATATCTGAAAATAGTGGAAATCTGAATCAGTTGCCATATAGGAGACTTGAAAATTGATTTTGGTCGCTGATGCCAGTGCGTCTTATCTTGCAAATATAGATGCTAATGTTGGCTCAGCAAAAGCTAGCATATTCATACACCATTTACCACCATTAACTCTATACCTGATGTTATTATGAATATTAGCTGAATTTTTATAATGGCATATGGCAGAAACTGTATAATCAGATCTGAAACAGCTATATTGGAGTCTCTTTGTAGCATGCCATCCGGTTTTGCAATAAATATACATGTACATTTGTACTTAGAAATTGTTTTGGTGATGTAGTAATGATATAGTCCAGTTAATCAAGGGGTTTAATTATTTATTACAACAACAATATTTACAAATCTTGGCCCTGTTACTGTCAGAGATAAAGTGGTATGGTACCGTCGTCAATGATTGCTCTTTTCTTTCCTGATTTAGGAAGAAGCTCCTGAAAAGACTGAAGAACAGTGCCTTCTGGCAGAGCTTCAGAAGCGAGAGATCAAAGCAAACAAAAGCAACGCCACCTACTGGCCAGAGGGTTTCAGAGCCAAGCTGTGTACATGTTCCAAGTGTAAAGTAAGTTTACACCTGTCATTATACTTCATTTAAATGTCACTTCTGTAACATTAATGTGGAAGTTGTACTGAATTATGCAAAATGGTTCATAATTATACCACCACATATAAAGTTTGAGGGGGTACACTGGAATCACCCTGGTGGTCCGTCCATCTTTATTTAAACATGGGTAGTTGGTGTTGCGAACTTCTCCTTCAATCTGAAAGTTATTGAATTTTGGAATACAAAATAACCACAAATTGAAGATGTGTAAGACACAATTTTTGGGTGTTTAGTGCCAAGCACTGCAGAGTTATTTTCTCTTGGAACTTTGAATATTTGTCATTTTTGCATGAAACATGGGTAGTTGGTGGTAGAATCATATCTAAATTGTTTCATAAGCAAACAGAGCAGACCCGGATCAGATGGCTCCTACTTTGCTGTTTGTAAAGGCATAGAAAAGTGTATTTATGGAGTAAAGGGCTAATATTGGGCAGTCTTGCACAAATATTTATGTGTTATACTTTTTCCAAATGTTTTTCTGATTGTAGACAATGTATGAAGAAAAGAAGATAGAATTTCTAACTGATCTGACCGATACTGTCACTGCTTATGAGCAGAGAGGTCTGGAAAAGAAAGTACCAGAACAGGACAGAGAGAAGAAAGTATTAGAAGGAATGAACAGAGTACAGCAAATTGAAATGATTCAAGGTAAAAATTGTGATTCAAACCAAGTATATTATTAGCTCCACTTGACTGTTGTTTTCTGTACAAGTAGCAGAATGCTGGGTTCACTTAGGTTAGGCATGGGGAAAACTTTAAAAATCTTCTTGTCAAAAACTACATTTCACAGAGCTTAGATATTTGGTGTATAGATTTACTTAGTATACCTTATTATACCCCCCTCAACGAAGTTTGTGGGGGGGGGTTATACTGGAATCAGGTTGTCCGTTTGTCCGTCCGTGGACACAATTTTGTCCGGCCTTCTTCTTCTACAGTTTTGCTTCAATTTTGTTGAAAGTTCATATATTGCCATATGACCATATAAACCTGTGCACCGCATATTTCCGTTATGATCGGACCACTACTTCAGGAGTTATCTCCCCTTTTTAGTCCCCTACCAATGTTTTCCGGTTTTCTGGACTTTTTATGGAAGTGACTCGAGATATCAACTCTATATTTAGTACAAAGCTAAATCTGTATAAGTTACAGCTTATGTTACAATTTCAGTCCGGTTTAATAATTATTTCCAGAGTTATTGCCCTTGAACTTTAATTTTTTTCTTCAAATTTGGTTTTTTCCAGACTTTTTGGAAGTGGTTGCAGATATTAACTTTATATTTGGCATAAAGCTAACTCTAGATGATTTACAGCTTAATTCCCAATCTCAGTCTAGTTGAATAATTTTTGCCAGAGTTATGGCCCTTGAACTTTAATTTTTTGTCAAATTTTCAGTTTTCCGGTCTTTCTTTGGAAGTGGTTGCAGACATTAACTTCATATTTGACATAAAAATAAATCTAGATGAGGTACAGCTTAAGTTCAAATATCGGTCTGGTTGAATAATTTTTGTCAGAGTTATGGTCCTTGAACTTAATGTTTTTTCTGAAAAGGTACCTAGCTTTAGAACTTTGGATTTGACAAAAACCTCATGAAAGGGTCTTATTTCTCTGAATTATTCTTCATTTTTATTACATAAATTGGGTTGGGGCATGTATTGTTTTTAAATCTCTTCACCTTTCTGTATGTACATATGTTCAGATTGATGATAGGTGTTCTGACAAGCAGACAGGTGGGGGTATTCGTTAGCCTTTGGCTTACAGTTCTAGTTGAAATTTGTTAATATCATAGTTCTGAGGTTAAAATTGGCCCTGCCCTGTTGGTTATACTTTAAAAAAGACTTTTACACTATAAAGGTTCCCCTGAGCTAGAAGGACCCCAGATACTCAGTCTGTCTTACGCAATCAGAGGTCAAGTTCCTGGTCAAAACTCTATAAAGTTGTCTGCTTCAGAATTAGTGTCTGTTTGTTCACACTGTTTTTAACCCATTCCCTCATAGGCTATTTTCAAATCCTACCTCTTTGAATAAATCTACTGATAAGGAGCATTAATTAGAGAAAAGGAAAATTTCAGAATTGTGTAGATTTGAAACCATTGTGATAAATAGAGCATTTACTCCTATGGAGAAAATGCTCTATTTATCACAATGGTTTCATAATGTGACTATTACAGAGGCGTAGGAAGGCGTTTTTATGGAGGAAAGGGTTAATGCATATCAATCTTATAATTAACTCATGTACAATCCACGTATGAAGTTACATACTGGCATGCGTCAGATCAGAATCCAAACTGTGTGCTAATTTCAGTCAAGTCATGCTTAGAAATAAAGCCCCACACCAGGGGTGGCCAGGTTTCTATAGAACATAGTGAAAACTTTGAAAATCTTCTCCTGATTGTCTGGTGAGCGATATCAGGGCCATCATGGCCCTCTTGTTGTTAAGGTCCCTTTTCTCAGAAACCATCAAAGATATTTGGTTCATATTTGGTATGTATGTTTACTATCACAAGGGGAACCCATTTCACAAGGGTAGGTAACCCTAAAATTAATTTTGCCATAGTTATGCCCCTTTTTCGACTTAGATTTTTCATTGTTGGTTAAGTTTTATGTTCAGGTCTATGTCTCAGAGACTGTCCAAGATATTTGGTTCAACTTTGGTATACATGTTAACTGTTACAAGGGGGACCCATTTCACAAGGGCAGGTAACCCTAAAATTATTTTGCTATAGTTATCTCCCCTTTCTGACTTAGACTTCCACTACACTATCCAGCACTAAAAAAAGTGGAGCGCGCTGTGTGCGGACAGCTCTTGTTATGACATGTGTTATGGTGTTGAAAGTGGCAAAAGAGTGTTGACACTTATGAGTGACACATAGTGTATACACTGATTAGTTGCTGTATTTCCAAAGCTGATCTGAGTGTACACAGTCAGTAGTGTGATGCTCTACATCCTATAACCCTTTATACAATAGATATGACATTTTATGCCTTTGCAAACAGAGTAAACCCAGATCAGAGGGCTCCTATAGGTGCTATCTGATAAGGGTCTGCTCTGTTTGCATATGATATAAAAAAAATTCATTTGTTGATAGTGCCATTGTAAAGATCTTGTTAATGAATATTCATGATGTCATTATTTCTTGCCTGAATATTCATGGAGTACAAGGATAATGCAACTGAATTATACATGTGCAATTGTAGACCATTGATAGTTAGCTAAATGAATTGATAGTTGGCTAATTAAAAACAATTTTTTGTATATCTTAATCCTTTATCTGAGAGAAAGACTGTGAGACCTTTGCAAACAGAGTAGACCCAGATCAGATGGCTCCTTCAGGAGCTGTTTGATTTGGGTCTGCACTTCTTGCCTTACTTTGTCTTTCCAAATGTTTAGTGTAATTAGGGCAGAAGTTTTCCAGATAATATTTCTTACTGAAAATCCTTGACAAGCAAGTCAGTATTCCAGGTATTCTAAACATTTGTAAGGGAAATATATATAAACAGCGTTTCTGGATAGTCGGTATTCTGGAATTAATAAACCTTTACTCAATGAATACGCCTTTCTATGCCTTTGCAGAACAGAGTAGACCCAGATCAGATGGCTTCTATAGGAGCTGTCTGATCAGGGTCTGCTTTGTTTGCTTTTGGTATAATGTAGACCTAATTGTACATACAGTTTTTGTCTGTCAGAGCTAAAATATCCTGTGTTCACATGCCATTATAAAAATAGTTTAATTAGTACTCATGATGTCATAACTTCTTGCATGAATATTCTTGGAGTAAAAGGTTAAGACTTGTCCTCACGGTCATAAAACTAACAGGTTTGAGTCTGGGTTTAAGTATCTGATTGGCCAGAATTTTAGGTTCACTCAAACTCAAACCAGCCAGATGCTTGGGAATTAACTCAGACTCAAACAGAAAGTTTCATAACCGCAAGCTATGAGTAGATATACAACAATGTGCTAATGCATGTTCTTAACCCTTCTCTTGCTGAATTTTAAAATACATTTCTCCTTCTTTACCCATGCCCTGTTGTATAATTACGGTACATATATCTTCACTGTATACAAGTATTTCGCTATGCAATCAGTGCTGTGGAGTGCACTGGTTGCACAATCAACTTGTAAATAGTGCAGACCTGATGAGACAGCTCCTGCAGGAGCTGTCTCATCTGGCCAGTGTGTCTTCACTATTTACAGGTAGGTATATTGACGTGAATAGCAAGCGAAGGGTTAAGATTTTTCCCACTAAATAATGTTGTCCCCATTCCATTCACTTTTAGGTTTCAATGATATGAAGTCTGCACTCAGTGAGTACCTGAAGCATTTTGCAGAAAATGGCAAGGTGGTAAGGTCTGAAGACATCAAGGAGTTCTTTCAACAGATGCAAGCAAAAAAGAGACAGAAGACAAGTCATGTACCTTCCTACTTTTGTAAATAGTACATGCCATTGTGAATTTAAAAATATTTTTGTAAACATTTTGGATTCAGATAAAATGCAGAGCATGGCAGTGTCACAGCTGTATCTGAACTGTTTGTAGCAGTATGGTGTTCTCCAGATGTGAAGGAAACATCTGCTTTGAGAATTGAAGCAGAAAATAAGTGTTGTTTTGTTATTAAAGACCAGTGGTCCAGAACTGTGAAAGTTAAGCAAGAGCAGCCATGAATTTGGAAAACAAAGTTTTTTGTTTGTTTTTCCATGGACAGGTATAAAGTTTGTCATAAAAATTGAAGAACTATGCCGGTGATTGTTCAATAGGTTGAATAGTTACAATCTTTAATCTGATTTTAAATTCATATTTTAAGCATGGGTTCATGTTTTCAGATATGATGTGTTTTAAAGATTTACTTTTTGATAATTGAGTATTGGTGCAATACAAAGGGACCTGGTGTCTTGATTTTTTTTACATCTTAACTTCCTGCGTATAATATACAATGAAAACCCCTCTTAAGTGACCTCTTTATGAATAGATATGAGTCTTTAAAAGCAGGTAGTTGTTCTATGCAGGATAAAAGTAATGCAGGAAGCTACTGCAGGAGCTTACTGCATAAATTTAATCCTGCATTAACATATTGACGCCATTTGATGCCACTGTAACAGTCATTTTTTGAAACCGTTGTAATTAATAAAGCATTTACTCCTTTTGGGCAAATGCTTTATGTATTACAATGTTTTCAACACTACAGTGTTTAAAAATGTTCCTCTTTTCTACTAAATGCTCCTTTTCAGTAGATTTATTCAAAGAGGTTTGTTCTAAACCTAGCCCATGAGGGAGTTGGTTGAGCCACTACATGCATACAAGATCCAGAATAAGACCTTTTGGTGGTTGCAGTAGAGGGGTTTTATTGTAAACAATTGCAGAGGTTGAAGGTCACACTATCACATTTAAAGACCTGTATGTACAGTCTGTGATTTAATAAAACTTTGTGGTTGAAAGTTACAATACACAATCATTTCTCTCATCCTCATTATTTCATACATGTATTTGTTAATTTGATAAGCTGTTTTTATTCATTTGATGGGGGTTTTCAATAGACGATCAGTTTTTATTTCATTTTTCATAGAGATGGTCTCACTCAGTTTGCCATGACTGAAATGTATATATGTATGTATGGAATTGGTGTTGGTGGAGATTTAACTGAAACAAGAAGTTGCAGAGATTGCAATACAAAATTCCATAGCTAATATTTTTTTAAGTTAGATTAAATAAACTCAGAAAAATAAGTGTTTTAGGTAGCAGTTGGATTTTTTAAATGTATGTACCCATCCTTCCATTTAAACTGTTTGATTTCCAGTGAGTGTGTTATTACAATATGCAAATATGTGATATTACGATGGGTGTTCATAAATAATGAAAATACCTTCTTTTCTTTGGTATTCGTTGTTATTTTATTAGGTTTTTTTTAGGATTCGTCAAAGTACTCTCATCCTCTCTCTGTGCTCAGTTCGAGCCTCCTGAGTCATTTGTCAAATGCTATACAGTACTTTTCTGTTGGTATACAATTTTTACAGCCTTTTCTGATAAAACATCTACTACCATATTGGGCCTTCATGTTTGAAGCATGTTGTAAAAAGCCTCATTCGACTTTGAAAACCAGGCCTACAGACCCGGTGATCAAGGATTTTCTTTTGTCAGCCATATCATATTTGAATGTTTTTGATGGAGATCCCATAAAAAATATCCAAGTTTCACCTGTAACTACATCTGAAATATGTTTAGGACCATTAGCCTCAAACATCTCCAAAAGTTGTCTTGCACAAGACACCCTATTTTTCTACTGTTCATGTGTTAAAACATGGGGTAACCATCATGCAGATATTTTTGTAAGCTCCATTCTTCATGTAGCACTTTATGAACTATACCAGTGGAAACATCTAACTCTGAACTTATCTCATGTACAGAAACATTTGGGTCATTCTCTACATGGCTTTTCACATTGCTACCAAAATCTCACTAGCCTTTGATTTTGGTGCTCCTGAACATGACTTATCAGTAAGAAGCGTTCTTCCATCTTTAAATTTTCTGACCCATCTGGAATATGTGTTATAAAGTACATCTAAGTCTCGAGTAAACTCTAAATAAACCGTCATGAATTTTCTATGCATCATCCCCTAGCTGAAGCTGTGAAAATGTAGAACCGTTGAATTTCTCTGCAGGCTTCCATTAAACTAAACAGGAAGTGATGTCATGTATTCATGATGATCTCACATAGTTTGGTGCCAAAAATGTATTTACTGTTGCTATAGATTCACAACATAACTTGTAGTGGTTGGTAATTTATATGACTGTTTTCATTATTTACTGAAGACCCCTCGCTTACATCAATTTTATGGTGCAGAAGTTGAAGTGATATTTTGAAGAAGGCTAATACAGTAAAACCTCGTTAATTTGAACACTCAAATAAATAAGTATCATTGGTCTTTTAACCCTTTCCTCCATAGGCTATTTTTAGATCCAACCACTTTGAATAAATCTACGAAAAGGAGCATTAACTAGAAAAAAGGAAAATTTTAGAATTCTGTAGTTTGAAACCATTGTGATTAATAGAGCATTTGCTCCTATAGGAGCAAATGCTCTGTTTATCACAATTGTTTCAAGTAGTGACTTTTACAGAGGCGTAGAAAGGCGTATTTATGGAGGAAAGGTTTAAGACAGGTGACAGGTTAATGCAGAGTGAAAGTCATGCAGAGAGCACCTCTGGGAGTTATTTGGGTGACTTTCACCCTTCATTATGCAGCCACCTGCCTAAAATGTTCTCGGTTCTTTACTAAAAGTTCGGATTAGTGAGATTTTAATGTACATTGTATATAATTAATGTACGTTGTATATAACTCTTTGTTCTTTATATAATATGTTGAGAAAATAATGCCTTGTAGACACTCACTCTTTTATTTCATGCCAGAGGAATATGATAAAAATACTGCTTTAAACAAATTTATAAAGCATTAACCTTTTATCTCATGAATATTCATGTAAGAAATGATATCAAGAGTATTAGTTAGATGATTTTTTATAGCGGCATATTGACACAGGAATGTTTGGTCATGAGATAAATCAGATCTATATTATTTTTTCATATTAAGCAAACAGGGCAGGCCCTGTCAAATCTGATGAAGTTACTCGAGTAAACCTTGTACATCATTGTAGTATGTGCCCGTACTTTGAATCCATTCATTTTACTTGATGATATTCCACTTAATCTATTTGTAATGCTTAGTACTGTTCTATTGTAACAACTTCTTTAACCCTTTACATAAATATGCCTTTGCAAACAGAGTAGACCCAGATCAGACATCTCCTATAGGAACCGTCTGATCAGGGTCTGCTCTGTTTGCTCCTGATATAATATAAATGATTCTGCAGTTTCAGCCATGACCAAACATTCATGTGTCCATGTGTTGTGATTATCACAATTAATCTAATGAATATTCATGATGTCATTATTTCTTATTATTATGACTACTCATGGAGTAAAGGGTTAACCCTCTACATGATAAAGATATCTTTTAAAGCCTTTGCAAACAAGAATAAACCCTGATTAGACGACTGCTGTAGGAGCTGTCTGATCAGGGTCTGCAGTGTTTGCTTATGAAATTATATATATCTCCTTCAACAGATTCTGCCTTAGCCAAAATGTCCTATGTTCGTATGGTATTATAAAAATTATCCAATTAATATTCATGATGTCATTACTTCTGACATAAATATTCATCGAGTAAAGTGTGATCATTTGTAATATTGTCACTCTCTTCACTGTGTTGATTTAAACTGTTTGCAAAAGTTATCATACTCAGTCAATCAACATTAGTTACAATAGTTTTACACTCGGCCCTCAAAATCCTTATTGATAATAAAAGGTGAATCCATTTTTTTAAACAGATTCAGATGAAACTTGTTAGTTTGTCACATGCAAAGCATGTGTGCATTTTGTACAGTTATTCATGCATTTTAGTATTCTTTTGCTGTTGTCATGTTTTAATTGTTGCTTTTAAAAGTAAAACATGTTGAACGTTTCTTACTGTCGTTGTTTATCAGTCTGCACCTGCATTGAATTGTGTAAATCTATACAGAAAACCATTAACCCTTTCCTTCATATAAACTTGCCTTGTCATGTATTTGGGAGCCGTCTGGTCAGGGTCTACTCTGTTTACTTTTGAATTTGTAATAGATCTATTTTTCCAGTTTCTACTAATACCAAAAATCCGCTGTACATATGCCATGCTAAATTTTCAGCTGATAAATATTCATGATGTCATTATTTCTGCTATGAATATTCAAACAAGTAAAGGGTTAATCATGGAAATGGACAAATGTATCATTGTATTGGGTACATTGCAGGACGTAGACCTCTTGCACTCCAGTGAACCATTACCTGATAAATATTCATATAAGAAGTTACGGCATATCATAAATATTTATAAGCTTAAGTTTTATAATGGCAGAAACTTTCAAATCAGATCTATTGAAGGCTATAAGTAAACAGAGCAGACCATGATCAGTCAGCTGCTACAGTTAGTCGGTAGCCATCTGATCTACGTCTTCTCAGCAATGGTGTCAAAAGATATCTATCTGGTAAAGAAATAACTTGGTGTTTTTTCTTCTGCAAAAATTGTCATTTGCATTATTCTTAAGTTACTCAGTCTCTCTCATTTGAATTCAAAATGTTTGCATAGCTATCGGAAAGTGAAAGGTTCTAGGGAAAACGATTGTGTACAGTAAACACGGACATTCAAATGCGTATCAATGCTGGTCCTTAACCCCTTCCCTCTTTGACGACTCTCTAAAAGTCACTTTGTGAAACCATTGTGATAAATAGAGCATTTGCTCCTATAGGAGTAAATACTTTATTTATCACAATGGTTTCAAACTACAAAATTATGAAAATTTTCCTGTTTTTAGCTCACCTGGCACAAAGTGCCAAGGTGAGCTATTGAGATGATCCTATGTCCGGCGTTGTGCGTCGTGCGTACGTGCGGGCGTCAACAATTTACTGAAACGTCTTCTTCTCTGGAACTACAAAGCCAAGAGCTTTGATATTGGTTTGTAGCATCATCTAATGGTCCTCTACAAAGATTGTTCAAATTATGTCCCCCGGACCAAAAATGCCCCCGCCCTGAGGCTTATCAGTTTTTCTTAGGAAAATCTTTAAAAATCTTCTCCTCTGAAACCGTAAGGCCTAGACCTTTGATATTTGGTATGTAGCATGATCTAATGGTCCTCTACAAAGATTGTTCAAATTATGACCCCCGGGCTTATCAGTTTTTCATTGGAAAATCTTTAAAAATCTTCTTCTCTGAAACCGTAAGGCCAAGTCCATTGATATTTGGTATGTAGCATTATCTAATGGTCCTCTACAAAGATTGTTCAAATTGTGACCCCTTGACCAAATATGGCCCCGCCCTGGGGCTTATCAGTTTTTCATAGGAAAATCTTTAAAAATCTCCTTTTCTGAAACCGTAAGGCCTAGACCTTTGATATTTGGTATGTAGCATCATCTAATGGTCCTCTACAAAGATTGTTCAAACTATGACCCCCGGACCAAAAATGGCCCCGCCCCGGGGCTTATCAGTTTTTCATAGGAGAATCTTTGAAAATCTTCTTCTCCTAATAGACTGTAAGGCATAGACCTTTGAAATTTGGTATGTATTATCATCTAATGGTTTTCTACCAAGATTGTTCAAATTATGACCCCTGGACCAAAATGGCCCCTCCCCTGGCTTATCAGTTTTTCATAGGAAAATCTTTAAGATCTCCTTCTGTGAAATTGTAAGGCCTGGAACTTTGAAACTTATATGAAGCATCATCTAATGTTCCTTTATTTAGATTGTTCAAATTTTAAACTCCAGGCCTAAAATGATGGTCCTTGGTTTCATATTGGCCCCAATCTGAAGCTGACTTATTTTTACATAGAAATACAGTGTATGCATATGTCTATAGTAACCAGGTGAGCGATTTAGGGCCATTATGGCCCTCTTGTTTCGGTAGGTTTATTCAGAGGTATCTAAAATAGCCTATGAGGTAATGGGTTAAGCCAGGTGGTAGCTGTGTCAAAGTCATACAAAAATCTTTCCTTTCTTAGCTCTGCATTAACCGTTTACTCCATAAATACGTCATTGCTCCTGTAGGAGCTGTCTGATCAGGGTCTGCTCTGTTTGCTTATGCAATAATATAGATATGATTCTACAGTTTCTACTGTTGCCAGATATTCCTGTATACATGTGCCATTATAAGACTTATTTTAATTAATATTGATGATGTCATTAATTCTAACATGAAGTAAAGGGTTTTAAAAGCAGTTAGTCTTAAAGTCTAAAGGGAGTTTACTGTATACAGGCATGCTGACATGTTCTGTATATTATCTCCCTTTATATCTCTATAGCTCTTCCAACACCATGCATGGATTAGATCCATATTTGACTTGCGTGATACCAACAACAGATGCAAACGAAAGATTCAGATCCGATCAGTTGTGGATTTCTAAATGCTATGTCTGATCAATGTCTACACTGTCTGAGGTCATGGCGGGCAAACACTGCAACTACTATGTTTAATGTTAACCTCAATCAGAAGTACAGTTAACCCCGTCTTTAAAAGTGTCCATTCGTTTATAGAACACAGGAGTGTTAAAAACAGGCTGTTGCTTAATGCAGGGCTATGGTAATGCAGGAAGCTCCTATAGGCACCATGGAGTTGACAGAGTTGACGATTATATTTGCAGACAATTATTTAGCCATCAGTTCATGAACCATTATCTCGCTATCCGCCACCTGTCTTGCATTTGCAAATATATGTACATTAAAATCTCTATTATTCGAAATGCGTATCATTATCGATCTATAATACAGGTGGCAGCTTAATGCAGGGTGAAAGTCGTGCAGAAAGCTCCTCTGTGAGCTTTCTGCATGACTTTCACCATGCATTAAGCAACCACCTGCCTGCAAAGTTCTAAATGTTTCTATGCTAACAATTCGAATAGTCGAGATTTTACTGTAGCTTGAACCCAGACGAGACGCCGAGTAACTCGGCAGCTCATCAGGATCCAAACTATTTGATGCTCGGCCAATAGTTTCTCAATGTATTGGTCGAACCGGAAGTAATCAAATTTGCACCAGAACCAAGTGTAAGGAGACTTTATTTTGTCACTGCGGGGTACAGCTTAAGATGTCATTTAGCGTATGATCTATAATGCAGCGTTGTCATAAACAGTATTGTGTTACAATCGATAGTACGAGATCAGTTATTGATTTTATAATAGGGAGTTATCCAACCTCTTATCCTCAGAACATGTCGACTGCTCAGTGAAGCATTTACGGTTTACCCACGTCCCTGTTCAATATTCATGTAAGAAATAATGATATCATGAATATATATTAGCTGAATTTTTATCATGTACAAACTTTTCAAGAGAATTGTTTGCTTTGACAAAAACTATAGAATCAGATCTATATTATGTCAAAAGCAAACAGAGCAGACCCTGATCATACGGCTGCTATAGGAGCCGTCTGATCAGGGTCTACTCTGTTTACAAATGCACGAAACGGCGTTTATATGAGGGAAAGGGTTACTACGTGGATATTCATGGTAGAATCTAGCCATTATGAACATTATTATTGTATGCTGCTTTACAGAGCAAGTGAATACGTAGCTACGCAAAACAGTAAAGAATCATATTCTGTTGGCAAACAGAGCAGACCCTGACATTGAGATGACTCCAACAGGAGCCGTCTGATCTGGGTTTTATCTGTTTGCAAAGGTGTCAAAAGGTGTCTAGAGTAATTGCGTTGCTAAAAGTTAGTATATATTTGTCATAAGATTTGACGAACTGATTTTTATGAATGCCAATTGTTGGTTTTTATTATTAAAAGACATCTAAGCCCATCTAGCTTGCTCACTGTAAACTTCCAGGACAGTCGGCCTCCTAATGTTTGTTTTACAGAGTAATATCCATGTATCAGAAGCAACTTCAATTAAACTTGGACACATTGTAAGTTGATATATAATCTTGGTCAATCACGAATATTGGACAAACAGGATCAATAGATCAACTATTTCAACAGTGAGTGGGATTCAAGAGGACCGTCTTTATCAAATCTCTTAGACAACCTCTGGTCGTAGTTTTAACAGAAGGAGAGAAATTTTAGAATGGAAACGGGAAACACGTTTTGCTGACGTAAGATTCGTAGTATTTAATTCAATGTCATTAAATAATGACATCACGAATATTAATTAAATTAATTTGTATAATGTGACATGGCCACATGCATACTTGACCATGGCAGAAACTATAGAATCATAATTTATATTATTTCATATGCAAGCAGAGCAGAACCTGATCAGATGGCTCCTACAGGGGTCATCTGAGATGGGTCTACTCTGTTGCAAAGGCGTAGAAAGGGTGTTTTATGGAGTAAAGATTTAAAAGCTTTTAAATTATACAACCTCCTTCGCCCATGCCAGTCAGATATAGTAGATTTTGTCGTCATGCAAGACCGTGTACCCTTATGTTGATCAGAACTGTCTTTGTTGATCTTAGTTTGTTCTATGAATAAGCATGATCTGCGTAATGATAAGTTTAAATACCGCAGAACCAGACCTTAATTAACCCTTTCACTGTTCTATATTTAGCTCAAATAAGTTAATACCTACTCAATATTCATAGACAAAATAATTATAATGAAATGTGAAAGGTGGACCATTGTAGCCATTTTACAAAGTTAAGAAACATATCTATCAAAATCCAATAGCAAACAAAGCAGACCCTGATCAGACGGCTCATATAGGAGCCGTCTGATTCAGGTCTACTCTGGCTGCAGATGCGTGAAGCGTTTATATGAGGGAAAGGGTTAAACCTTTGAATGCGGTTCAAATGTACACTGGCATTTGCAAACAGTGTAGACCCTGAGCAGAGGATTCTCAGAGGACCCCTCTGATCAAGTTCAAGTTCATCGCTGTTTGTCATTCATAATTCTCCAGCAATTTTAACTTTTCATATTGAGTGGTCTCTATACCTAAACAATGATAGACTAAACCACATTGAAGGGTTAAGGCTTTTCAAACAGTGTAGAACTAGATAAACCGTCCCGTTTAAAGCGCGACATCTGACCAAGGGTTTCACCGCCTGTCACCTAGCAACCTTATTGTTGTGTGTGCGTGTGTGGAACCTTACCAGGCTTTAAACATATCTGCTCCTATGGAACGGCTGTCAGTGAGATGTTCATTTATGATAACCCCCTTCCTCCATATATACATGAACATCTTATTAAACACATTTGCAAACAAAAGTAGACAAATGTCCTACGGGAGCCATCTGATCAGGGTCTGTTCTGTTTGCTTATGAAATAACATATATCTATTGCTACAGTTTCATGGTCAAACGGTCCCTTCTCTTTATTCTATTATAAATAATTAATATATATGATATTTATGATGCCATTAATTTTTGCTTGAATAATCATGAAGTAAAGGGATACCACCATGCCCTCACTGACTCAAGTGTCCGTGTTTGTTGTAACGTTCACGTGCAGCTCGTGGTAATTATGACACGTTGCAGTGGGTGACGGGTTGCCTGACTAGTGGACATGTAATTACTAAATTGGCAATCTGTGTACCCTGATATGATCGTAATGAACTCTGACTTGATTAGTGACTTTCTGACTTCCGATACATTTATCATGCAAATCTAACCTTTGATCGCCTTAACCTTTCCCTGTTCTTTGTTTATTACAAAGTTCAATACCTACTGGGTATTCATGGTCAAAATAGTTATAATGAAGTATGGAAGGTGGGGCATTATAGCCATTTTAGAAACTAAAGAAACAGATCTTTCAAAATCGGGTAGCAAACAGAGTAGACCCTGATCAGACGGCTCCTCTGAAACATTCAAGCATTTGAGAAACTTCAATAAGCTGGTATCCTGTAGAGATCCCAGTTACTTTGCGTCTCATCTGGATCCAAACTGTATGCTAATTACATGTCGCGTTCGATGGGACAAGGGTTAATTATAGAAACATCAGTATAGGATTGTCAAGTTATCTCGATTCTATATAGACGAATAACAAATTGACATCTGATATGGATCCAAACTACAATATATTTCAAATGAAGGTCAGGCATTGTTGTGGTGAAATTAAGTAAACCCTTCCTCCATGAATATTCATGCAACAAAATAATGACATCATGAATATTAATTATAGAATAAATTATTTATAATCGCACTACGAACGAAAGACATTTTATCATGACAGAATCTTATTTCATAAGCAAACAGAGCAGACCCTGATCAGGTGGATCCGGTATGGGTCTACTCTGTTTACTAAGGAGTTAACCCTTTCTTTCATATTTATAAAGCTTTTCTCGCATTTGCAAACAGACTAGACCCAGATCAGACGGCTCCTGTAGGAGCCGTCTGATCAGGGTCTGTCCTGTTTGCTTATGGAATTGTAGAGATTTACGCTGAGAAAATGAAGAAGTTGAATCTAAACGGGGTGCATACTGCTAGAAACAACATTGAGAAAATGAAAAAAATGGAATCTGAACGGGGTCCATACTGTTAGAAACTACATTGAGAAAATGAAAAAATGGAATCTGAACGGGGTCCATACTGTTAGAAACTACGCTGAAAAAAATGAAAAAATGCACCCGACATTGCGTGTATGTACAAATGACATCAATTATTAAGAGAGGCGACAATTTGATCTTTGAAATGTTAATAAAGAAACCAATATTGTTGAGTTTGAGCTTTGATGTCACCGCTCACCAAGTGTCTAATATCGATGTGACTATTAGCACTCTCTACTCTATGAATATTCATGTAACAAGCATTATCACCATGAATATCAATTAGATTAATTAAACTCCACTCATTATGAATATCAGTTCTTATTGCTTGTATAAGAAGTCTATAATGAGGAAAAGTATTGCCATGGCAAACTAAAGAGAATTTGTAATATATAAGCAAACAGAGCAGACCCTGAATAGAGGGCCCCTACACAAATCTACCCTGTATGCAACAGTGTCTAAGGGCGTCTCTATAGGTAAAGTACAGTACAAACTCGATACTGTGAAATTTTAATAATGACGAATTGGTCTTTGTGGACAGGTGGTCGCTTAATGCATGGTGAAAGTCATGCAGAAAGCTTCCAGGAGAGCTTTCTACACGACTTTCACTCTGCATTAAGCTGCCACCTGTGTTAAAGATTAATAATGGTACGTTTTTGAGTGTTCGTAGTATCGAATGTTCGTAGTATCGAGTAACTGTCTGCATAAATTGTCGTTTACAATATTTACTTAAAATTTTGTTCTATTTTATTTCCTCAAAAATACAACTTATGTGTTCTAACTTTAATATCCATATATAGTGCATATATAGTGCATTTAACCCAGGGGGTCACTAGCCGGTACTGCGGCTGCGTGATTGCGCCATATGTTAGCAGTGCTCAATATTGTAGGCCAATGACTCAATGACCAGGGGAGTAAATGTACAGTCGGCTGAGCGGTCATTCGGACTGAAAGTAGACTATAACTAGGTACTTTACTTTTTTTTATCTTCATCAGGGTCTTAGTTCAAATTCTAACTGGTTCTGGGAAATGATTTAATATCACAATGATTTGGACAAACGATCCTTGCATGTTCGTTGGGTGACCGATAGAAGCAAAAATGCAGTATCTGCGTCTCGTATTCTCCAGTAGATATTAAATTTCTGGATAAATATCTAAACTAATCTCAATGTAAATGAGATGCAGGTTCAGTAATGGCCCTATATAGCCCATGTAGTTTTTGCGATTCCGTAAAACTCAAGTCTTAGCCCGAACTCTTTCGCTGCCAAATATTATCCTCTGTTGATATTTTTATTCGAACTACAATAAACCCCTCAATTTAGCATAAATATCGGTCTTAGAAATAGGTGGCAGCTTAATGCATGGTGAAAGTCGTACAGAAAGTTCCTGTAGGAGCTTTCTGTATGACTTTCACCCTTACATTAAGCAGCCACCTGCCTAAAAGTATCTCAATTCTTCTCTACTAGAATTCAGAATTAGAGGTTATTTTCTGTATCTTTGTTTTATTTCAATAAACTACAATCAGGATATCGCACAGTATCAAACAGTTTTGATCCTGATGAGACGATGCCTCTTATGAGCCCAAAACTGTTTGCAAAGGTGATTATAGATACAGATGTAACATAATTACCTCAGATTATTTAACTATTTCGCTGCCAAATTTTGTCGTCTGCAAACTTTGCCGTCATCTACATTTTTTTCCTGATTTGTGTTTTAAAAAAACCAGTCACAGTAACAAACAGTTTGGATCCTGACGAGATGCCGAGTTACTCGGCGTCCCATCTAAATCCAAACTGTTTGTATAGGTAGTTACAGATGCGACATTGGCAGCGAAAGAGTTATGTGAAACTCGCTTTATCGTTACATGACCATGGGTCCAGAAATGCCGTTTCCTACACATATGGTCCTGTTTAATAATTGAACATCAGCGCATCATCTATTCGGACAGACATCGGAACGGGAATATCCCTAGGCCCTTATAACCCTTTCACCGCCAATGTCGCAATATGCACTACGACAAATAGTGTAGTTCCAGATCAGACGCCGCCTTTTCAAGACCGCGTCTTATTAGGGACTTCACTTTTTGTCTCAAACTCTATTTCTATATATGTCCTTTATTCCTTTTAATTTTGCATTTATTTATCTCATTTCCTTATTTTACCGAATGATTTAACAAAACTGGTTTGCAGACGACTATTAGAAATTTGGCGCCTAAAGGGTTAATGCATCGATCGGAAACACCGCACCATGAAGTCTAAGGCATTTGCCCCAAAGAGGCGCCTTTTGGCATTTTTGCAAACAGAGTAGACCCAGCTCCTGTAGGAACCGTCTGAAAAAGGTCTGCTTTTTTGTCTCTGATATAAGATATATCTATTTCTACAGTTTCTGTCATGGTAAAAATCCATAGTTCATGGTGCCAATATAATAATTCAGGTGATAAATAATCATAGTCATTATTTCTGACATAAGTACTCTTGGTGCAAAAGGTTAAGTGACTATTAAAAAGAAATTTATTTCAGATCTTTAAGGCAGTTGGTAGCTTAATGCAAGTCAAAAGTAAAGCAGACAACACGGCTTATCTAGGAGCTTTCTGCACTTGTTTCGCCCTGTATTGAGCATCCACCTGCGTTTTAAGACGCGTGTTAATCAGTATAAATGGTTGCTTACATGTACATGTATACATTGTATCCATTTCTACAGTTTATGTCATGCTAAACAATCCATAATTCATGGTGCCATTATAAAATTTCTGATAATAAATATTCATAGTCATTATTTCTGACATAAGTACTCTTGGTGCAAAATGTTAAGTGACTATTAAAAAGAAATATATTTTAGATCTTTAAGGCAAGTGATAGCTCAACGCAAGCCAAAAGTAAAGCAGACAACTGAGAGCTTTCTACATCTCTTTCGCCTTGTATTAAGCAACCACCTGCGTTTTAAGCCTCGTGCGTTTAATCTGTATAAATGGTCGCTTAACCCTTTACCTGATGGAGACGTCTTTTAATGACTGGGTCTACTCTGTTTGTAAATGCGTCTCTAACAGGTACATGATTAATGCTGAACGGCAGAAATTCAGAAATGAAGCGTTCTACATAGCTTTCGCCCTGCATTAAGGTACCAACTACCGTAAGGGCGCATAGTTTGGCTTCTGTTCAGTGAACGTTGTAGAGAGGCTCGGTGCATGTTTAGCCAGGAAGTGACTCCCTCGTGTCCCTGTTGCAGACCACCGATTTCGAGATTGCAGCAGACGATATTTGCATCTTTGCTCATGCTAAATGGAGCGATATATCATTTCCTTGTTCCGATGTGAATATAGAACACATTAGCCCTTTCAACCCCGGATACACATGTACTGTCATTTGCAAACAGTGTAGACCCGGATCAAAGGGCTCCAAGAGGACCCTCTGATCAGGTTCTGCACTGTTTGTCATTCAGAATCCTCTAGCAAGTTTAAACCTTTCATACCGAGTGGCTGATGGGCTATTCCACTCTGATCATTCAGGGCTGAAAGGGTTAAAGGGTACACCATCGTTACAGGTGTAATTAAATCGAACAACGGAATAACGATTAATAAGTTATCAAGTTTCAGTCATATTGAACATCTCAGCACCTTGTAACGTTCGTCTGCAAATATGTCGTCTGCTGCAATTCTTAAAGATCGATTACTTCAGTATCGTTTCTAAAACTTAATTAGTTTCAAATAACGTTCGTCCAGGTTAGACGTTGAGTAACTTGAAGTCTTACCTGGATACAATCTATTTGCCGTTATTGTCACCAACTCGTACATGACTCAAATGGAACCAGATCTATAGAAGAACGATTAATAATATATAAATTTCAAATCATAATTAAACACTCCCATGCTGAAAATTAATGTCTTCTCAATCTCTGGTTGGCAGAAAGTTTCACTGATTTCCGATTCTCCCAATCCTTTGAGAAACTATTAACCGAGTGTCAAACAGCTTGGATCCTGATGAGACGCCGGGTTGCTCGGCATCTTATCAGGATCCAAACTGTTTGCAGATGCGAGTCAAGACACACTTACCATGGGGAGGGTTAACAACATGCCGACTTCACAAGATCTCTTAACCCTTCTCTTGCTGAATTTTAAAATACATTTCTCCTTCTTTACCCATGCCCTGTTGTATAGTTACATATATCTTCACTGTGTACAAGTATTTCGCTGTTCAATCACTGCTGTGGAGTGTACTGGTTGCACAATCAACTTGTAAATAGTGCAGACCCTGATGAGACAGCTCCTGCAGGAGCTGTCTCATCTGGGTCTTCACTATTTACAGGTAGGTATATTGACGTGAATAGCAAGCGAAGGGTTAATCCATATCCCGCATTTGCAAACAGCTTGGGTTCAGATGAAACACCGAATAACTCGGCGTCTCATCAGGATCCAAGCTGTTTGACACTCGGTCCATAGTTTCTCATGATCAAATCGGAAGTAGTCAAATTGCACGAGGGTCGTAATTTAGCAAACATTATTTTTTCACAACGGAATAAAGGTTACTATCATTTACTATCCATTGCACGTTCTTTGATCATACAAAAGTAACACTACAGTGTGTAATGAATGTGTCATCATTCCATAGCCCCACTGCTTTAAATTGATACTTAATCATTTCAGTGCCTACATTGTCGTCTGCTTCAAGTTTATTAAATTTATTCATAAACGGATAAATAGGGTATCAAACAGTTTGGATCCTGTATCCAAATGATATCAGAGACCGTCTTAAACCCAATACCTCATAGGCTATTTTTAGATACAACCTCTTTGAATGAATCTACCGAAAAGGAGCATTATCTAGGGAAAATGAACATTTTTAGAATTTTGTAGTTTGAAACCATTGTGATAAATGGAGCATATGCTCCTATAGGAGCAAATGCTCTATTTATCTCAATGGTTTCACAAAATGACTTTTAAAAAGTCGTCAATATGAGGGAATGTGTTAATGGCAGTGAAGGGATTAACCCTAATAATTCTGTAAAACTTTATGTCTATTTCAAGATCTGATCTGGATCAATTCTGGCTTACTTCCGGTTAGTTTAGGAACGGAAACTACTGACCGAGTGATCCCCATGAGACACGGAATATCACTGTCTCATCTGGATCCAAGTTGTTTGAAAAAAATCCAGTTACGTATGTAGCTCTTAACAGGATTGGTTAACATTAAAAATTTATTGTGGATGGAAATAAACAATATATAGAATTACATGAATTTGGGTATTGGCTCATAAACGATACATTATATATTCAAGGACGTTTTCCTTTAACTAAAGGAAAATCAAAACAATCACTATTTATGTCCTTTTATCATCATTACAGTTAACCCCCTCTAAACCTGAAATTTAGTAAAGAAGAATTTAGATTTTCAGGAAGGTGGCCGCTTAATGCAGGATGAAAGTCTTCAGAAAGTTCCTTTTGACGCCTATGTAGAAGTCACTTTTTTAAATATTATTGTGATAAATAGAGCACTTGTCCCGATGGGTTCAACACAACAAAATTCCAAAACTTTTCAAATTATACACCCGTCTTCAGACGGGACGTATTATGTCGTGGCGCTGTCTGTCTGTCTGTCTGTCTGTCTGTCTGTCTGTCTGGTCTGACTGGTCTATCTGGTCTGACTGGTCTGTCTGTCTGTCTGTCTGTCTGTCTGTCTGTCTGTCTGTCTGTCTGTCTGTCTGTCTGTCTGTCTGTCTGTCTGTCTGTCTGTCTGTCTGTCTGTCTGTCTGTCTGTCTGTCTGTCTGTCTGTCTGTCTGTCTGTCTGTCTGTCTGTCTGTCTGTCTGTCTGTCTGTCTGTCTGTCTGTCTGTCTGTCTGTCGTCTGTCTGTCTGTCTGTCTGTCTGTCTGTCTGTCTGTATGTCTGTCTGTCTGTCTGTCTGTCTGTCTGTCTGTCTGTCTGTCTGTCTGTCTGTCTGTCTGTCTGTCTGTCTGTCTGTCTGTCTGTCTGTCTGTCTGTCTGTCTGTCTGTCTGTCTGTCTGTCTGTCGCCTGTCGTCTGTCTGTCTGTCTGTCTGTCTGTCTGTCTGTCTGTCTGTCTGTCTGTCTGTCTGTCTGTCTGTCTGTCTGTCTGTCTGTCTGTCTGTCTGTCTGTCTGTCTGTCTGTCTGTCTGTCTGTCTGTCTGTCTGTCTGTCTGTCTGTCGTCTGTCTGTCTGTCTGTCTGGTCTGTCTGGTCCGTCCGTCCGTCCGTCCGTCCGTCCGTCCGTCCGTCCGTCGGTCGGTCGGTCGGTCGGTCGGCCGGCCGGTCGGTCGGTCGGTCTGTCTGTCTGTCTGTCTGTCTGTCTGTCTGTCTGTCTGTCTGTCTGTCTGTCTGTCTGTCTGTCTGTCTGTCTGTCTGTCTGTCTGTCTGTCTGTCTGTCTGTCTGTCTGTCTGTCTGTCTGTCTGTCTGTCTGTCTGTCTGTCTGTCTGTCTGTCTGTCCGTCCGTCCGTCCGTCCGTCCGTCCGTCCGTCCGTCCGTCCGTCCGTCCGTCCGTCCGTCCGTCCGTCCGTCCGTCCGTGAACTTTTGCTTGTCCGCTCTCTAACTCAAACGGATGCAATCCAACCCGTTTCAAATTATTACCACAATGTCTGAGTCAAGTTCGATAACCAGCAAGATTGTCCCAGACACTCCAAAATTAGCTCCCCTTATTTTATGAATTTCCACGAAGTTTTGCTTGTCCACTCTCTAACTCAAACAAATGTAATCCAATCATTTTCAAATTTGGTCAGCATGAATATTACCATAATGTCTCAGTCAAGTTCAATAGCCAGCAAGATTGTCTCTGACACTCAAGAATTATCTCCCCTTTATGAATTTCGGTGAACTTTTGCTTGTCCGTTCTTAACCCTTTCCCTGTTCTGTAGTTAGGCCAAATTTCAATACCTACTGAATATTCATTAACAAAATAGTTATAAAGAAATATGGAAGGTGGAACATTGTAGACATTTTAGATAGCAAAGAAACAGTTTTATCAAATTATATTAGCAAACAGAGTAGACTGGGTCTACTCTGTTTGCAAATGCGTGAAAACACGTTTGTATGAGGGAAAGGGTTAAACTCAAACACTTAATCATATTTTATTGCTTGCTTTTTTTTTTACATAATTACAATATTGCATATTCATACATAAATAAAAAGCAATAGCAAAACAATCGTAATCCAAGCCTTTTCGGATTTGGTCAACATGTATATTACCATAATGTCTCAGCCGAGTTCAATAAATAGCAAGATTGCCCTTGACACTCCACAATTATACCCCCTTACTATATGCCACCTGATATGGAGTAAGGGTCTTTTCATAGGATAGAAATCCCTAAGACATTTGACGGGCGTATATTGTGACATTTTGGCACTCTTGTCTAGTAAGTGCTCTTTTTCAGTAGATTTATTCAAAGAGGTGGGGTCTGAAAATAATCTATGGGCGGAACGTCATTGGTGTTATTTTGAACGTTTGGTTTAGACGGATTTTGCTGTAATTATATTATACAGTAAAACCTCCCTATAACGACCACTAAATTATGTTAATTAGTTGATACTTAGAACAGGTGGCTATAGGAGCGTTCTGTTTTACTTTCACCTTGCTTTAAGCAGCCGCCTGCCTTTAACACAAAATAATTGATGTAATTTAGTGGCCGTTTTAGAGAGGTTTTACTGTATACTCATTAAGCTGCTTTTTCTTAAATAAATATAGCGGGTATTAAAATTCAAAAAAACTAGTTTTGGGATGGGTATTACGACACTGAGTTCCGATAAATAGCTATGTAATGCGAAACGAAAGTAATGTTTAACGCTCCTCTTTCTCAAACTGTGAAACACATTCTTCTGCACTTTACCATGTACAACAAATGTATCTCCTTCGTGACATATCGCAGGTATGGCAGAAGGTAGCGGTGACTGTGCTAATAAGAAGTCAATAAAAGTCTTCTAATACAAGCTGTAATCTAATTGAGCGGAGCGCCGCACATTCCAGACCATCTGTTGCTGAGACTGGCAAGATCTTAGGCCAAAGTCGTTATTAGTTTCCGGTCCTGTCGAACTGACTGCTGATTCTACTTCCGTCGAGTAATGTGTTTGTTTCCAGTCTCAATGAGCTGAAAAAACAATCAAGGGAAATGTTATATGCATAAACACAGATTAATTATTCCACTTTGAATATTAGGGTTGGAAAGGGCTAACTTGCTCCGGCGTCCACGGGCCGTAGGTGGTAAATACAGTGTCCACTGATCCTATATAGCCAATTACGGTGTCCACATGTCCTATAGATGGGAAAATATTGAATTCACATCTACCCTAGACGGCAAAATACAGCGTTCACAGGTCCTATACTGCAGAATATGGCGTCCACAGGTCCTAGAAGGAAAATGCGGCTTACACAGGTAGCAAAATACGGCGGTCACAGGTTCTAGACTGCAGAATATGGCGTCCACAGGTCCTAGAAGGAAAATGCGCCTTACACAGGTAGCAAAATACGGCGGTCACAGGCCACAAACTGCAAAATAAGGGGTACACAGGCCGTAGACTATAAAACACAGTGTCCACATGCCCTAAAATATGGTGTTCCCTTGCAAAATATGGCATCTACGGCCCTAGACGGCTAAATACGTCGCCCACAGGTCACTGATGGCAAACAATACGAACGAAAACAAATGTTTCCAGCTAAACCGTGAATTTGAAACTTTAGATTTGGACAGAAACGTGTTTATGAAAGTAATTGGTCTTAGGTCTAAATCTTAATACAATGTACATGTATATTACCAGAAATGTTTCTTACCTCAACGGCTACGGTCAGAAAACTGTATTGATCGATCCTAAGGAACAGTAAGTGATTACGTTTGGAGAAAAGTGCGAACAGTACGTGGTTTTGAGGAAAGTGTGAACAGTACACCGTTTAGAGGAAAGTGTGAACAGTACACCGTTTAGAGGAAAGTGTGAACAGTACATAGATTGGGAAAGGTGTGAACAGTACCTAGTGTTGAGGAAAGTGTGTGCAGTACATAATGTTGAGGAAAGTGTGAGCAGTAAATAGTTTGAAGGAAAGTGTGAGCAGTACATAGTGTGGAGGAAAGTGTGTGCAGTACATAGTTTGAAGGAGAGTGTGCAGTACATAGTGTGGAGGAAAGTGTGTGCAGTACATAGTTTGAAGGAAAGTGTGAGCAGTACATAGTGTGGAGGAAAGTGTGAGCAGTACATAGTGTGGAGGAAAGTGTGAGCAGTACATATATAGTTTGAAGGAGAGTGTGAGCAGTACATAGTGTGGAGGAAAGTCTGAGCAGTAAATAGTTTGAAGGAAAGTGTGAGCAGTACATAGTGTGGAGGAAAGTGTGAGCAGTACATAGTTTGAAGGAAAGTGTGAGCAGTACATAGTGTGGAGGAAAGTGTGAGCAGTACATAGTTTGAAGGAGAGTGTGAGCAGTACATAGTGTGGAGGAAAGTGTGAGCAGTACATAGTTTGAAGGAAAGTGTGAGCAGTACATAGTGTGGAGGAAAGTGTAGGCAGTACATAGTTTGAAGGAAAGTGTGAGCAGTACATAGTGTGAAGGAAAGTGTGAGCAGTACATAGTTTGAAGGAAAGTGTGAGCAGTACATAGTGTGGAGGAAAGTGTGAGCAGTACATAGTTTGAAGGAAAGTGTGAGCAGTACATAGTGTGGAGGAAAGTGTAGGCAGTACATAGTTTGAAGGAAAGTGTGAGCAGTACATAGTGTGGAGGAAAGTGTAGGCAGTATATAGTTTGGAGAAGTGTGATCAGTACATAGATTGGGGCGTGAGCAGTACATACCGTCATTTGTTTGTTTTTGTTTTTTTATGTTTTGTGTTGTTGTTTTTTTGTTTGGATTTTTTTGGGGGATGAACAGTACACATACACACTTTGAAGTAAAGTGCGAGCAGTACAAAGTTTTATGGAAAGAGGGAGCCATACATAGTTTTGGCGAGCAGTACACATTTGGGAGGAAAGTGCGAGCACATGTCAGAAACACTATTGGCAAGATTTGTATATACTACATCGTCTCAACCCCCATAGAGATTGTCTTTCCTATGACAGAATCTTTATCTGTTTTCATATTCACAATATACAGATTTGTATATGTAAATGAGAGAGAAAAAGCCATTTCAACTGAATACAAATGTTTAAATACTGAATATACCGTTAAGCCACTCTAAAGCGACCGCCGAAAATATGTTTAATTTGGGTCATTAAGGCAGGTGGTAGCTTAATGCAGGACGAAGACTGTGTAGAACGCTCCAATTAAGAGTTTCCTGTATTATTGTTGTACTGCATCTAAGCGACCATCTATGTTTACTGAAAAAGTGATCCTTGTAGAAGTGTTTTACTGTATATATTTCATATGCATTTCTATCATTTTAAAATGAATTCCGATTTCTCATATTAATGATATTATCCAAGTTTTAAAAGTAGTTTTATTTTAAAGTAGCATAATAATTCATTTTTATTTGTCACGCACTCATGTATATGCGATGTAGGGGGCGTCATGAAATATATAATCTGTCCACTTCGATTTTTTTGTCCTCTGTTCGCCCGTTTAATTTATTCGATATAACTGAGAGGACGTTATATCAAACCATGGTACAAGATCCTCTCTTATCATCCGCACAGGTTACCTTAGGCAAGTCGTGAACTACTTCGTGATAACCTTTTTTGCAAACAGTTTTGATCCAGATGAGACGCCGAGTAACTCGGCGTCTCATCTGGATGCAAACTGTTTGAAACTCGTCGCATTCTAGGTACAGATAAAGGCAGGCTAAAAAATATCTGTTTTACGAACCGATCAGTTTTTTTGCAGACGATAATATGCTCAGCGAGGTAATTCATTAGTCTGCCTACTACAAACATGCTGCACTATTAGAACAGTTTATATCCTGATCTGGCTTCGGGATAACTCGTTGTCTGATCAAGATCCAAACAGTGTTACACAGAAAATGTAATATTTTATAACCGGACAAAATGGTGATGTAAAAGAAATTGCAGCCAACAAAATACGTATAAGCAGACGACATTTAGAGTAACGTAGGGGATAAAGATTAGAACAAAATACCTACGATCGATATATTGGCAAGGTACGGACAAGAGAATTTGATTGGATGTTTTATACCGTGATTGGAAGATAGGCAGGCTGTGAAAGGAGATTCATATGGATGCGCTATAAGGAATGCTTCATGTGTAGCAGGTTTGCAGGAGTACGAGGTTGGTGTGTGTATTAGTCCTTTACCTCATAGAAGCGTATTTTGGCAAATTACCAAACAGAGTAGACCAAGAGCAGACGGTTCCTATAGGATCAATCTGATCAGGGTCTGCCCTGTTTGCCCGAAGATGTAATATAGGTCTGATTCTATAGTTTCTGTCGCAGTTGGGAAAACATTGTGCCGTTATTAAAAAATCAGCTAATAGATATTCGTGGCACCATTATTTCTTACATATACATTTGTACGTGTATTTCTTAAATATGCATGAGGTAGAGGGTTAAATGTTTCATTTCTAACAGATTTGCAAGTGGAACAAATTCTCCCGGCACGTGAGCATGGTGTGTGCATTAAGTGCAAACTTTGAGGAAGCTGACTTACAAATTAATCGCAGTGCGTTAGCTTGTTCGAAATATTGTTCGTAACATCGGTTAACCCTTTACCCAATAGCCTATTTCTAGTTTTGAAGACAGGTGACCACTTAAAGCAGGTTGAAAGTAAAGCAGAATGCGCATTAATGCGCATTCTGCTTTACTTTCAGCCTGCTTTAAGCTGCCACCTCCTAGAATATAGAAACTATTTATGATGCTATATGTTCATTATTGTAAAAATTGGAACTATTTTCTTCAGCGGAGGAATATATTAAACTCGCTTAAAGCCGCTTCTATCAGGTAAAGGGTTAAAATAAAATTAAAGAACTAGTAGACTTAAAGCCTGTAGCTGATGTTGACAAAGACTTCTGAAACAGTAGACGTCGTTATGGAAATGTAAATTTGTATTTTACCATAAATTGTTTTTTCCAGGAGGGATCTGTGGGAATCACCTATTGATTTTGCCTCGTGTCCTCAATAATCAGGCTAGGATTAATGAGATTTAAAGAGATACGACAAATCCTCATTACTCGTTCCTGAGCTCAGGTGACTGATTGGAAATTGCTTACACATGACAGAAATCAGAACTGGGTGAAGAGTTTACCTGAAATAAATGATGATAAAGATGGTGGGATTTAGTGAAATAAACAACCAAATAGAGTGAGTAATCATTACAGATAGGAATACATTGAATATAATTGTATAAAAACAGAATTCCAGCGGTCTGAGGAGTGGATTTTGTTCTGTTTTTGTAATTGACACATCAAACAAACTTTGACTTTGTCAAGATCACGCAGTACTATTTGTTTTGTGCTTAAAAGGCTCAAAAATCGAGTTGTCGACCATCAGTCTGAGAGGGATTTGTGAAATTGGAGTCGAAATTAAAAATACAATACATTTGTAAGTACAAGGATTGGAGTGAGATTTTACATTAACGCTATTATAGGTACAATGGGGACAAATATTTGCTAAATGCGCTTTTGCGTGTAATTTTACTTAATTATACATTGCGGTACACACAATAAACCAGACCACGGAAGGACATTCATTTAAATGGTAACAAGTACTAGACTTTAAAGACGGCAATCAGAATTTAAAGCGGTTTGGAATAAAAACATTGACATTTGCCATACATCTCTTCGATGAGTTCAGTTGTTTCGTGACCGCAGTGCAAATTGACACTAGGAATACTTGAACTCTGTCAATTATTGAAATGAACATGCAATTTGCACATGAATACTTGAATAAACGGGACTGAGTGAGGTATACGGTAAGGCGATTCATCCATGGAGTAACGATATGTGTGAGCAGGATAATCCACAGGGAAAGAAGATAATCCACAGGGAAAGAAGCATTTTGTACCCGTACATGTTACTCACTGATGTGTACTTTTGAAAGAAGACCAGATAAATACCTACATGTTACATTTGAATTAGTGGTATTGAACTATTTGATACATAAGCTTTTGGATGGGTCTATAAATAGTTGTTCAGAGTATACATGTCCATGGAATATATTGAACTCTCAATCGCATGAAGATTTGGATTTATGGAGACTCCTTTCTATTTTATGGGTTCTTAATAGACAAAGTTATCTCTTAAGCCTTGGAGAGGGGCGGAGTTTTATGACAATGAATGTTTAAACTCTCGTTGATCAATTCTACAAAGCCGTTTAACCATCCGATTGTAACAAACCTCACAGAGAGCTTTTCAGATAAGAGATTGTAAAACATACTTGCGAGCTGAGCTTTGCTGGAGAGATATTTCAGGTAGATGTGTAAACAGTTGTAAGTATACCATGGGTTACAGTCTACATCGTTTTGTTGGTCCTGTTGACCCAAATCTAATATGTGGCATCTGCAGCGCTGTGCTGGAGGACGCGGTACTGACCCCGTGTGGGCACACTTTCTGTGACACATGCATCACCACGTGGTTAGCACGTCCTAACACTGACACGTGTCCAGAGTGTAGAAGTCAAATGACCGGTGAAGTAGTCAAGCCAGTTCTCTCCCTTAGAAACTTAATTAATGGCTTCGACGTAGAGTGTGACAATAACAGTAGAGGTTGTAAAGTTATCCTCAAGCTTGAAAGAATGAAGGCGCACATGATAACGTGTGGCTATGTACCGGTAGATTGTGCCGGATGTTCAAAGACCGTCAGCAGGTTCGAACTCGCAGCCCATCAAATTCGCTGCGAGGGGATTGCAAATTCAGTGAAAGACGAGGACGAAGAACCAATTGATAGTGAGAACCATGGGGCCTGGCGATATTATGACAAGTTTAACCCGTCCGATATATCTGATCTCATATCTAAAATCGCCTCTCTAGAATTCCAGTTAAAGACTGCCAGACGTGATCTGCAGATTTCAGAGTCTAAGAATCGAGTTCTTGAGCGAGAGTTTCGAAAGACTAAGGACCAGTTACAGCAGAAACGTGAGGAGCTTATTGAACTGAATAGTGACTTTGACCCGTGCTACGACTATGGGTATTCCCCGCAGAGTATAGCAAAGTTGTCGTTTTTGATAGCGCGTTTCCTTCTCAAAAAGCCATCGTATATTGACAGAGACAAGATATTTAGCGCTATACGTCGTTGCCATGACAAATATGCCAGGTGCAGTTCAGAATACGAGCACGATGTGCACATGCTTCTGGCAACAGCATTCGCCAGTAACTGGTTCACGGAGAGTTACCGTACAACGCTGCATTACTGGCTGCAGGGAATATGTCGATACCGACAGCTGGCCGCGAGTGCCGCGAAATACGCTGCCATGGTGAAGAATTAGACTTGTTAGTTAACTTTATACTCCATAAATATTCATGTAAGACATGAGGACATTATGAATGGTAAATAGATTGTTTATACATGCACAAGACATACACACGGGAAGTTTTGTTCATAAAAACACTAAAGAATCACGCCTATATAAGTCCATAAACAAACAGAGCAGATCCTGATCAGACGGCTCCTACAGGATCCGTCTGAGCTGGGTCTACTCTGTTTGCCAAGGCACAGGAAAGCGTATTTATGGAGTAAATGGTTAAGTATAGACACCTACAGGTCATTCTCTACCCAGAATAGTCATTCCTATTAGCTCTCATGAAAATATTCATGTAAGGAATTTTGACATCTTGAAAATTTTCATAGAAGTTTATTGAATCTAAGAACTCTGGCTTTGATAGAAACTGTAGAATAAGATTTATACAATTTCATAAGCAAACTGGGCAGATCCTGGCCAGACAGCTCCTGTGGAAGCTTTGTCTCTGTTCTATGTCTACTCTGTTTTCAAATGTGCCAAAAGCCGTCTGTATGGAGGGAAGGGTTACACTCCCTCTAGAACCTCCTATAGCTGTTTGAAAGCCCATTTTCACAATAAAGTGTCTACCTGGCCTCGTGAATAGTTAGGTAAGAATTAACCCAATTAGTCCCATGTTATTAAAAAAAACGCCACCCAGATCTTATTTTGTAACAATCCATTTCCACGTGGAGGGGACACAGCATCCAACAACGATGAGTTGAGCAAACATTGCAGGCCCTGATTAGAGGGTTCCTTCACGATCCCTCTGATCTGGGTCTACACGGCTTGCCTATGTCTTTTTATTGAACACAGGATACTTATCGGTTAATAACAAGGGACTATTTGACCTTGACAGAACCTGTAGAATCACGTCTATATTAGTGCATAGGCAACCAGAACAGACCCTGATCAGATAGTTCCTACAGGGGCCATGTGATCTGGGTCTACTCTGTTTGCAAAGGCGTTAAAATGAGTTTTACGAGGTGAAATGTTTAACGGATGAAACATTTCCCTCATATAAGTTTACGCATTTTCATTCCTTTGCAAACAGAGTAGATCTCTAGGAGCCGTCTGATCAGGCTTTGCTGTGTTTGCTTATAGTATAATGTAATATGATTTTAACCCTTCTCTTGCTGAATTTTAAAATACATTTCTCCTTCTTTACCCATACCCTGTTGTATAATTACATATATCTTCACTGTGTACAAGTATTTCGCTGTGCAATCACTGCTGTGGAGTGCACTGGTTGCACAATCAATTCGTAAATAGTGCAGACCCTGATGAGACAGCTCCTGCAGGAGCTGTCTCATCTGGGTCTTCACTATTTACAGGTAGGTATATTGATGCGAATAGCAAGCGAAGGGTTAATGGTTCTGCCTGAGCCAAACCAAGTAGTATGTTCATATATCATTAAACTAATCTAATATTAATGATATAATTGTTTCTTACATGACTGTTCAACAGGGAAAGAGTTATAGTGTTTCACTTATTTTCAATAATGAGTCCAATGTTAATGAGTGTTTACATGAGTTAGCGGGAGTGAGAATACAAAGTATGGAAATTATAGAGCGGATTGATGATACACACTGCCTTTGGTATTACATTGTCACAAAATGTACTACATTGTATCAATGCTCCAGATAAGATGCGTAAATTAATCGTTTTCAGGAACATTTCTTTTTATTTCTCCACCAAACCCTATACTTTGACCACTCTTTAGAATCGTCTCTTCGAGACGATTCTAAAGAGTGGTCACAGTATAGGATTTGGTTGAGAAATAACGATTTTAGTACTTTGATACGCACCTTTATCTGTAACTATTGTTTATACCAAGTTTCTATATTCATTTCCAGGGATAGTTAACCGTCAGTCTGCTAAACGAATTTTGTTCAAGTGAAAATGTCAGGGAGAGGGGTGTGTGGAGGGTCGTCATTTTTTCCCCTTGTATTTCTTTGTATAAACATGATCAGAGTGTCCAACACTTTACTTTGGATCCTGATGAGATGTCGAGTTATCCGTTACCTCATCTGGATCCAAATTGATCGCAAAGATAAAAACGGATTCACACAGAGCAGATTGAATGTTAAATCCTTGTAAATCCTCACGGTTGTGTGTACTTTAACGTGTCACGGTTGTATGAAGCTTCATTTACATATTTGTTCCATTACCCATCCTTTGTATATCATTAATATGTGCCAGTAAATTGATTGAGACATCTACCGTATAAACTCTTTAAATGGTCATTCTTAAGAAATAGAATTCTAGATCTTTAAAAAAGGTGGAAGTTTAATGCTTGGTGAATTTTATTCACAGAGTTTCTGTATTACTGCAAAACTTCGTTAATCTGTACAGACAGGTGGTAGTTTAATGCAGAGTGAATGTCATGCAGAAAGCTCCGTCATGCAAAAACGCTCCTATGTGACCTTTCTGCATGACTTTCTCTCAATATTAAGCAGCAATCTTTAAAGAAAAAATTTAGCCCTTTACCTTATGAATATTTAGGTAAAAAATGATGACACCAGGAATATTTATTAGCTGCTTTACTATACAGTAGATCATGTCTTAAGCGGTCATCAAAAGGAGGTCCAATTTAGGATACGTAAGGCAGGTGGTAGCTTAATGCAGGTCAACAGGAATGCAGAAAGCTCCTATATAAATTTGCCTTGCATTATACATCCACCTGATTTTTAACACACATGATATTTTCATCCTTGCAGAAACTGCAGAAACACATCTATATAAGTTCTTAAGCAAACAAAGCAGACCATAATCAGACGGTTCATACAGGAGCCGTCTGATTTGGGTCTAATCTGTTTGCAAAGGGTGAACATGCGTTAACTATACCATGTAGTCTGTATCAGCACTACTACGCCGAATAATAGTGGTCTGCAAAACATTGCCACTGCTACAACTACAATTTCTTTATACAGTAGAACCTGTCTTAAGCGGTCGTTCATTTCTTGAACATATGTGTGGTAAAAAGCAGTTGATTGCTTAATGCAATGCAAATGTAATGCAGAAAGCTCCTATTGGAGCTTTCTGCATTACTTTTGACCAGCATTAAGCTACCACCTACTTCACAGACCAATAATTAGACCTCTTTTTGATGACCACTTAAGACAGGTTCTACTGTATTCCTTTCAAAATAATGGCACAGATACAACAAGAGTGTCAAATAGTTTGAATCCTGATGAGATGCCAAGTGCCGCTATCGTGAAAATAAGCATTAACCTTTTACATTTTGTACTCCATAGATGCTTCTGTTAACGTGTTTACAAAGTAGACCCAAATCAGACGGCTCGTGTACAGATCAATCTCCGCCATACCCAACATTATCGATGTTCATAATGTTACAGGGACTCAGTTAATTGATATTAATGATGCCATTATTTCTTACATAAAAAAGTCATTGAGCAAATGGTTAAGCAACCACCTTCTCCTTCTATTTCAATCCATTTTATTTTCAAAAATGAATATTTTGCCAAACAATTTATATTCCAAAATGACCTGTTTCTGTATGCTATATATACTCTTCTTCCCAGGGGACATCCATGAGTTGACCGAATTACAAAACAGAACATACATGATTATGGTTTTGCCCTTTACTTCAGAGATACGCCTTTTAACACCTTTACAGAATACAGTAAAACCTTTCTATAACGGCCATTATATTGTGTTAATTAGTTGGTATTTAGGACAGGTGGATGCTTAAAGCAAGGTGAAAGTAAAACAGAACGCTCCTATAGGAGCGTTCTGTTTTACTTTCATCTTGCTTTAACCCATTACCTCATAGGCTATATTTAGATACAACCTCTTTGAATAAATCTACCGAAAAGGAACATTAACTAGAGAAAAGGAAAATTTTAGATTTTTTTAGTTTGAAACCTATAGGAGCAAATGCTCTATTTATCATAATGGTTTCACAATTTGACTTTTACAGAGTCGTCAAAAGTCGTCTATATGAGGGAAAGGGTTAAGCAGCCACGTGCTTTTCACACAAAATACTTGATGTAATTTAGTGGCCGTTATAGAGAGGTTTTACTGTAGACCCAGATCAGATAGCCCTATGGGGGTGTCAGGTCAGGGTCTGCTCTGTTTGTTAATGGTTTAATACAGATCTGATTCTACAGGATCTGCTACGGTCAAAACAATTCTTTGTTCATATGTTATTATAAAAACCAGCTTATAAATATTCATGATGCCATTATTTCTTACTTAATTATTCATGAGGTAAAGGGTTAAGCATTTCAGGTCACCCAAGTAAATTGTTAGAAATTGGAAGTTCTGAAGATAATTACATGCACATGTATGTGTTAGATGTCACATTGGAGTAAATGTACATGCCATGTTTATGTTCTATGTAGGATTACAAAATAAATTACAATTTTATAAATATGCAGTTGTTTTGTTATTTTAAGTAGATATATTCATAGGTCTTTAAGATAGGTGACAGCTTAATTCATAGTGATCGCTATGCAGAATGCTCTCCTTGAAGCTGTCTGCGTGACGTTCACACTGCATAAAGCAGCACCCTGCCTAAATGTTCTCAATCATTTTTTACTAAATGTTCGGTATGGAGAGGTGTTGTCGTATGTCGTATAAATACATTGCAACTGCAGTTTAACCGTTTCCAATGGCAAATAATACAACATTGCAGCGTGACTGGTCTTTGAGTAAAAAGAAAAAATGGAATTGTTAAACCATTCACCGTTCAGTCACTCGACACATTACAAATACCCAAACTGTTTGACTGGGACAGACGGTAGTTACTTATAGCCCAATTACACACAGTGTCGTTTAATAGGGACATTATTAGGGTTGACCCAAACAAGAGAGTTCCTATAGGAACATGTTCTGGTAGGTGAGGGTTCCTGAGGGACGGGACTCCTACACGAGAGGACTCCTGCAGGAGAGAGTTCTTGTAGTACTTCTATAGGAGAAAGTTCCTTTTGAGGGAGTTCCTACAGTAGAGGGTTCCTGTAGGAGTTGATTCCTTTGTGGAAAGGGGTCCAGTACGAGAGGACTCTTAAATGAGACGGATCAAGTGGGGGTGGGGAGCTCCTATAGTAGAGGGCTCCTGTTGGAGAAGACTCTTGCAGGAGAGGGTTCCTGTAGGAGGGGTTCCTGTAGGAGTAGGAGGAGGTTCCTGTAGGAGTAGAAGGGGTTCCTGTAGGAGGGGTTCCTGTAGGAGTAGGAGGGGTTCCTGTAGGAGGGGTTCCTGTATGAGGGGTTCATGAAGATGGTTCCTGTGGAGAGGGTTCCTATTGGAGGGGTTCCTGTAGATGGTTCCTGTGGAGAGGGTTCCTATAGGAGAGGTTCCTGTAGGAGGGGTTCCTGTAGATGGTTCCCGTGGAGAGGGTTCCTGTAGAAGTAGGAGGGGGTTCATGTAGGAGAGGGTTATCATTGTTCAGGGTCTGCAATGTTCGCTGTATTTTGTACTCGCCACAACATCGTATAGGATATACCCTACTAATGCCGATTAGATATATAAACACTCAAAGTTCACCTAGATATTCGGGCTATATGGGTTGAGGTTAATTGTTATTGTCCTGGTAATATCGTTTTCTATAAGTCTTTACTACAGGTCATTTACCTGTATTTTACCTTAATTACTAATTTCAACAGGACCAGGTACCTTTAACTCTTTGCACGCTAAGTAAGTTTTAGTTTTGTCTGTTTGTTTGTGCAAAGGGTAAATTGATGTGCCTTTATCGTTCCATTTATCACAGTGTCAGCTACAGTATTTAAATGTCGAGTTACTTCCCGCGTAGTCTAAGTTCAGACTGTTGGCAAGGATATCAAGATCCTACAACTTAGCCTCACATTTGACTTATTATCAATGTCATTTTGACATAATGGTCGTTTTGGCCCGAATAGTATACTTTATTTAGAAAGTCTAGTCGATTATCTCATTTTGTACTTAACGAGAACGTACAACTTGGCTCAACATAGATTTGTTAAAGTAATTAACACACATACTACACTTGAATCTACATAATAAAATGTCAGAACCTGTTCATTCAAGGGATTGCTCCATTTAGTTAATGTATGCCGATTGTCGAAGTTCTAATGGCTCTAAATGTTTGACACAACAACACCTAGTTGTTTGTACACAAAGTAGTAATTACTTTATAACCTATGTAAATAGTTCTGATCCAGATGATTCGCCGAGTAACTCGGTGTCTCGTCAGGATCTGGAGTGTTTGACTTTCTGGTCAGTATTGAAAAGAAATGAGAGAAAATTTAACTGCAATAATTGAAGCAGGTAACATGATTAACAGATGCATAGCTATTACTTAGCGTGTGTAAGAGTAATACAAATGAAAGACTAATTACAGACACGATATTTCAATTAACAGTACTACAGTACATTGATTACTGTTGACCTGTACAACTATAGCATTCAACAAAATTATATACATGTACAATACCACCATGTTTATGGACGAGTATCCAGGGAATTCCTGTTTGACGGGTACTAAGGGAACTCCTGTTTGACGAGCACCAATGAAAATCCTGTTTGACGAGTACCAAGTGAAATCCTGTTTGACAAGAATCCACAGAAATTCTGTTTGACGAGTACCTAGGGAAATCATGTTTGAGGAGTACCAAGGGAAATCCTGTTTGACGAGAATCCATAGAAATCCTGTTTCATGAATATCTAGGGAAATTCATGTTTGACGAGAACCTACGGAAAACCTGTTTGACAAGTACCCAGGGAAAACATGTTTTGACAAGTACCCAGGGAAATCATGTTTGACGAGTACCAAGGGAAATCCTGATTGACGAGTACCAAGGGAAGTCCTGTTTGACGAGAACCCATAGAAACCCAGTTTGATGAATGCCCAGGGAAATTCCTGTTTGACGAGAACCTACAGAAAACCTGTTTGACAAGTACCCAGGGAAATCCTGTTTGACGAGTACCAAGAGAAATCCTGTTTGACGAGAACCCATAGAAACCCAGTTTGATGAATATCCAGGGAAATTCCTGTTTGACGAGAACCCACAGAAAACCTGTTTGATGAATACCCATGGAAATCCTGTTTGACGAGTACCAAGGTAACCCCTATTTGACGAGTACCCAGGGAATCCTGTTTGATGAGTATCCTCATAAATGCTATTGGGCAAGTGCCCATGGATATTTGTTAATGGACACTTAATGCTGATTTTACTGTAACTTTAGAACGAAGCAAAAGTGGTTACTGGTATTTCATCAGGAATGAAAACTGCTTCTTCGTGTTCATTGATGGTCTAATCCTTTACCTGACACATTTTTGCACATTTACAAACATGGTAGACCCAGCCCAGACAACTACTAAGGATCTGATAGATCTGGTTACATACAGCAGGGTAGATGAATCCAATTGTACATTTATTATACACACCGTGGCTATAGGTGTCCGTGGGCATGATCCCCGGGAAAATTTAGAATTGTGTAGTTTTAAAACCATTGTGGTAAACAGAGCATTCGCCCCTATAGGAGAACATGCTTTACTTACCACGTTGGTTTCAAAATGTGACTTCTACAGGGGCGCCAACGACATAGATATGAGGGAATGGGTTACAGCTTACACAACGTTTATCAAAGTGGCCATAATAATGTTTTCAGCTTCAGATTGATGTTACGCACGTGCGTAAGTGCGTATCGCTAGCTACGCCCCTGGCTTATGAAATAATATTGATCTGCTTATGTTGTTCTGTCAGAGTAAAACGTTGCATGATCATAATCCCGTTTTAATTTCAGCTAATACACATTCATACAGCAATTATTTCTTGCAAGGCTATTTATGAGGCAAACGGTTAATGCAATATATGTGCAAATACATTGAATGTCTTTTATGCTAATCAAACGTAACACTATACAATACAACATAACTTAACCATTTCCTTCATATAAACACATTTCATGCCTTTGCAAACACAGTAGACCCAACTCAGACGGCTCCTTCAGATCAGGATCTGCTCTGTTTGCTTATATTATAATATAGACCGTTCTGAACCAAACTGTCTTGTGTTCATATGTCATCTTAAAAATAAGCTAATAAATATTCGTTATGTCATTATTTCTGGCATGAATATTCAACAGGGAAATTTAGAGTATACTAATGTTTGCAGCAGACGACATTTCAATAACTACAGCAATAGGGTTGAGATAATTTCAAATCCAACAACAGTATCACATTTCAATCTATTTCAATCGACATTCATTTAATTGACCATAGATCTAAAGTTTCAGAAAATGATACATTGATACCTCACCGCCTTTCTCCGTAGTTCACTATAAATGTATCAATGATGACAACGGTAGATCCCGATGGGAAGGCGCTGAGTCAGCGTTTCATCTGGTTCCAGGCTGTTTGACAGCATTATCATTGTACAGAAAAAGAGCATGAGCCCAAGGTTATAAAACTTCTGAGTCTGAGTCTGAGATCATTATCAAGTATCTGATTGGTCAGATTTTGAGAATTATCTCAAACACAAACAAAACGTTTTATAACCTTGGGGCCTTCGTTCTTTTTGTACAGTAAACCTCGTTAATTCGAACTTTTAGTTAAAATGAATTAAGGTAAAGAAGTAAAGTCATGATGCTTAAAGCAGGGTGAAAGGCATACATAAATCTCCCGAAGGAGCTTTCTGTATAACGTTCGCCCTGCATTAAGCTGACACCTTTCCTAAAGACCGATAATGGTACATATTTGAGAGTTCTAATTATCGAGATATTACTGTAGTTTGAAAATGGCACAGACGATACGACAACTGAACCAGCATGCACGGTATTAACTGTTTGTAAGCTAACTGCAATCCGTGATTACGTAACTCTTTCGCTGCCGATGTCGCATCTATGATTACCTATGCATATAGTAACTCGGCGTCTCATCTGGATCTAAACCGTTTGTTACTGTTACTGGTTTTTTTTTTAAAAACAAAAATGAAAAAAAAAAAACTTTTAAAAAATGAAATTAAAGCAGACGACAAAGTTTGCAAACAACAAAATTTATCAGCGAAAGAATTAAAGCAGACAGTTTGGACCCAGATGAGACTCTGATCAGTGAGTTTTTGAATAAACAATAAAGAAAATCCACTATAAGAATTTACAGCAGACGATAATGTTTCAAACAGAATAATTAAGTAGCGTACAAAGTGTTATACAGCCGATAAATGCCGTCTGCTGTAAAGGTTACTACAGCTAAATTTACAAAAATTTAAAGCCTTGTTTTGTTCAAATACATGTACATTGGTCTGAGCTTTAACGGAATTTAACTTTAGTGTTTTGCATTTCTTAGCAGACTCCAGTATTGAAGCAGACGACATATTTGATAGTTGCAACATTTCACGCGTACTATTTACTTATATCTAATGCAAATGTTTGCTTTTTCCGAGCCTGTAAGAATAATTTGATAATTGATCCCTCTTTCAACATGGCAAAATTTGTATAATTAACTATATTTCATATTACATTAATGCTACTGATACCATCGAAAATATTATTGACCTTGGCTCTTCTGTACCGAAAGCATTTAAAAGGTAACGAAAATCGCGAAATATCTGAGGTTTCTGATTGGAACCTTGATTTTCTACATTGTATTTAACTAAGCTATATTAACCCTTTCCCTCATATAAACGTATTTTCACGCATTTGCAAACAGAGTAGACCTAGATCAGACGGCCCTATATACGTCTGATCAGGGTCTGCTCTCTTTGCTAATGGAATTTGAAAGGCCTGTGTTTTAACTTTTTAAAATGGCTACAATTTTCCACCTTCCATATTATTTCCATGAATATTCAGTAGGTATCGAAATTTGGAATAAACATAGAACAGTGACAGGATTTATAACCATACATTAACCATGACTATTGCGACCACATCATGAATAAACACGATATTTTATAAGAGCAGGTGGCTGCTAATACAGGGCGAAAATAATACGGAAAGCTTCTGCAGAAGCTTTTTGGTTAACTTTCGTCATGCATTAACCTTACAACGCTGGATTTTCAAGTGGACTATTCCAAAATTCAAACAGGTCAAGCTTATGGTGAATATTTAGGGATTTTTTTTAAAGAAACGTGTAACATGACAAACAGTGCAGACCCTGATGAGAGGACTCCTCCAGGAGCCCTTTCATCTGGGTCTACATTGTTTGCAAAGGGCATTAGTGAATCGTGTCCCGCACTGTAAGTGTTAAGATACCGCCTGTTTTTATTTAAACCCCCAGAATTGGAATATTTTGGATAGTTTTACTGTATTAAACTAATTGCTGAACATAAGTGAGAACAGTTCGAAATTCCGAAACTTGCACTGTGTAAAATGCTTTCAGATAAAAATCAAATCAAAGCAGGTTCTATCATTAAATTGTAACATAATGAGTTATACAATTACATGCATATCGAAGGCTATTAAAGGTCACATCAAACAAAATGTACAGTCCTGCTGGTATCACGAACAACTTTTTAATTAAATGCACAATACATGTTTATATTGCAAATTGCAAAACATTTGAAAACGATCATTGGTATTTTTTAAAGCCGGTGAGGTGTCAGTGTCGGTACATGTTTGCAAAGGGTGTATATGTACATTTCAATATATGCTCCATGTGTATGCCTTTCCCCGCCTTTGCAACAAAGCAGACCCCTACAGGAGAAGTTCTAAAATAGCATCTAATTAATCTTCATGATGTCAGTATTTCTTATATGAATATCCACGAAGTAAATGGTTAAACGGGAGAGCTGGTGTGTGCCTACACTACGATTTACAATCTCTAAAGTCTGGTTTTCGTACAGCGGGAGCTCAAACACCGAGTGTCCGCGTGGCCTATTGATAATACTAAGTTAATCCTTTCCTCCATGAATATCCATGTAATAAATAAGGCATGTATGGATAACAGCACATGAATACAATGTACATTATTTTTTTGTCCATTGTAAAAACTGTAGAATCAGATTTATGTGATTCCATACGGAGACAGAGCAGACACTGGCCAGACGGCTACTACATACATGTGTCGTCTGATCTGGTTCTACTCTGTTTCCAAAGGTGTTAAAATGAGTATATATGGAGTAAATGGTTAATAAATCGGGTAGTCATTATGTCTAAATATGGTCACCCAGTTGTAGAAATGACTTTTTAGGATGGCTTGAGTAATGTGTTCTTCCTTTGTAATATTAAAACAAAATGATGGAAAAGTGGTTTCAAATCTGAACAAATCTTTTAGCGTATTAGGGTTTTTGATCATTTTACATTTTGTTAGACGCTATTAGTGGTTTTGTTCCAGCTTGATACAACATTGGGACCTTAACGTATAAAATAAACATTTTTCTCAGAGAGCATTTATATGGGGCTAGTCACCAGTAGTGTAAAGACTACCCGAGAAGCCATTACTGCGGTTGAGGATGATCAAGAACGAGCAAACGACATTAATGTTATCATGAATAGTAATTAGATTAACTTTTATAATGCTATATGAACACATGGATGTTTGTTCATTACATAAACTGTAGAATCAGATCTATATAATTTCATAAGCAAACATAGAAGACCAAGGTCAGACTGCTCCTATAGGAGCCGTCTGATGTGGATCTACTCTGTTCGCAAAGGCGTCAGAAAGCGTCTGCACCAGGTATACAGGGCTGTGCGAACTAAGTAACTGGCATCGAACACGGAGGATGAGTAACTATATGATCTTCTGTCTGTTAATACATGGGCAGATGTTACCGTGAATATTTTATTACCTCGAGCTCTTCTTCAATATAAATTAGCCGCTCACAAAATGTACAGTACAGCATTCGACTTCGACGACCATTTTCGTCAACACCCCCCCCCCCCCCCTTCCACCCACACACCCACCTATAGGTACTATATACTGGATATGAGAAGATTCTAATTATTCCCATATCATCTAAGGAAACACATCCAGATCTTGTTTTGGAACCCTTTCATTTTCATGTTTAGGGGCACAGCGAACCAAATATTTGCTGATATAACTGACACCAAGGGGTTTGGCAAACAGTACAGACCCTGAGTTGGTGCGTTTTGCATCTCCAACAGTACAAACTAGTATTGAATAATTGTTCTATGTAGACAACACGGTATTAGTTGTTAATCCTTCTTACATAAACACGCCTGTCTATGCCCTTTGCAAACAAAGCAGACCCAAATCAGACGGATTCAGATCATGTCTATGGAATAATATAAATCGGATTCTACAGTTTCTGTCAAGGTAAAAATCACCATGTTCATAGCGTCATTATAAACATTTAGTTATTTTTTTATAATCATAATATTATTATTCATTACATGAATATTCATGGAGTAAAGGGATAAAACATGTAGTCATTATTTTGATTTTTAGTGACAGACATCTGGGATTGATGCTGCAAAATTACTCAATAAGTAACTTTTCTGAAGACACATCAATAGTTGACTCCTTAATAAACCTTTCTCTCGGGCCAAAATTCAGAGGCGGGGAAATCTAGCTTATGTTCTATTTAAGTGGGTCGCGCTAGATCGACGGTGTTTCATGTATCCTCTGTGTGTTTGTGACGTCATCATTTTGTGTGTCATCTAAATATAGTAACGTTCCAAAAATAGCTACGTTTTAGCGGGATTTTACTATTTAAAAGGAAAGCAATGGACGGCGGATAGTGGTCACCACCTTGTTTGAAAAACGCCAAATGTGACGATCAATTCTCTACAGGATACCTAGAAACTGACAAATAATTGGATTTTTTGCTGGAATCATTTAAACGTGTATCGTTGTGTACATTTGTGTCCTGGTAAGATTGTTTCTAGATCTAGTTTTAATCCTTGCTCTGTTCTTTGTTTATTCCAAATTTCAATATCTACTGAATATTCATAGGTAAAATAATATTATAGCAAGTTTAGAAAGTAAAGATACAGAACTATCGAATTCCATTAGCGAACACAGCAGACCCTGATCAGGCGGCTCCTATAGGAGCCTTCTGATCTGGGTCTACTCTGTTTGCAAATGCGTGAAAAGGCGTTTAATATGAGGGAAAGGGTTAAAAGAAATCGAGTTGGTTTCCCAAATTTCATCCTGTAACATATTGTAAGACCTTTCATTTTACCATTAGGGTGTATCCATACATTACGGTAACACGAGATTCCAGACATGCTGGAAGGAGTTTCATGTAACCCTTCTTTAGGGTGGATACATTAATGTGACATGAGTTTCCTGTTATGTTGTAAGGCGTTTCATGTTAAATCTAACCCTTATTTAGGTGACATGAGATTCCTGACATGCTGGAGGGAGTTTCATGTTACCCACTTCTTTAACGTTGATTCATTAAGGTGACATGAGATTCCTGACCTGCTGTAAGGGTTTCATGTTACCCCCTCATTAGCTTTCACCTACTGTACAAGGAGTTTCATGTTACCTTTTCTTTAGAGTGAATACATTAAGGTGACATGAGCTTCCTGTCATGCTGTAAGGAGTCCCATGTTTAGGGTAGATACATTAAGGTGTCATGAAATTCCTGTTACGCTGTAAGGAGTTTCATTTAACACCTTCTTTAGGATGGCTACATTAAGGTGACATGAGATTCCTGACATGCTGGAAGGAATTTCATGTTACCTACTTCTGTAGCCTTGATTCATTAAGGTGACATGAGATTCCTGACCTGCTGAAAGAGGTTTCATGTTGCCCTTTAATTATGATGGATACATTAAGGTGACACGAGATTCCTGACATGCTGGTAGGAGTTTCATGTAACCCTTTCATTAGCTTTTACCTTTTGTACAAGGAGTTTCATGTTACCCTTCTGTAAGGTGGATACATTAAGGTGACATGAGCTCCCTGTCATGATGTAAGGCTTTTCATTTTACCCCTTATTTAGGGTAGATTCATTAAAATGACATGAGATTCCTGTCACGCTGTAAGGAGTTTCATGTTACCTACGTCTTTAGCTTTTATTCATTAAGGTGGCATGAGATTCCTGAACTGTTTAAGGAGGTTCATGTTACCCTTTCATTAGTTTTTACCTGCTGTACAAGGAGTTTTATGTTACCTTTTCTTTAGGGTGGATACGTTAAGATGACATGAGCTTCCTGTCATGCTGTATTGATTTTCATGTTACCCTTATGTAAGGTGGATACATTAAGGTGACATGAGGTTCCTGTCTTGCTGTAAGGAGTTTCATGTTACCCCATCATTGGCTTTTACCTGCTGTTAGGAGTTTCATATTACCCTTTGTAAGGTGGATACATTAAGGTGACATGACCTTCCTGACATGCTGTAAGGAATTTCCTGTTACACCTTAATTAGGGTCGTGACATGAGATCCTGCTACCCACTTCTTTAGCTTTGATTAATTAAGGTGACATGAGCTTTCTGTCATGCTGTAAGGATTTTCATGTTACCCTTCTGTAAGGTTGATACATTAAGGTGACATGAGCTTCCTGTCGTGCTGTAAAGATGTTCATGATACCCCTTAATTAGGGTAGATACATTAAGGTGACATGAGATTCCTGTTACGCTGTAAGGAGTTTCATGTTACCTACTTCTTTAGCTTTGATTTATTAAGGTGACATGAGATTCCTGACCTGCTGTAAGGATTTTCATGTTACCCTTCTGAAAGGTGGACACATTAAGGTGACATGAGCTTCCTGCCATGCTGTAAGGAGTTGCATGTTACCCCTTCATTAGTTGTTACCTGCTGTATAAGGAGTTTCATGTTACCTTTTCTTTAGGGTGGATATGTTATATTGAAACGAGATTCCTGGCATGCGTGAAGGAGTTGCATGTTACCCCCATGTCGTTAGCTTTGCTTTACCCAGGTGTCATGAGATTCTTGACCTGCTGTAAGGAGTTTCATGTAACCCCATCATTGGTTTTTACCTGCATTAAGGAGTTTCATGTTACCATTCTGTAAGGTGGATACATTAAGGTGACTTGAGCTTCCTGTCCTGCTGTAAGGATTTTCATGTTACCCTTTTGTAAGGTGGATACATTACGGTGACATGAGCTTCCTGTCATGCTGTACGGAGTTTCATGTTACCCCTTAATTAGGGTAGATACATTATGGTGACATGAGATTCCTGCTACGCTGTAAGGAGTGTCATGTTACCTACTTCTTTAGCTTTGATTCATTAAGGTGACATGAGCTTCCTGCCATGCTGTAAGGATTTTCATGTTACCCTTCTGTAAGGTTGATGCATTAAGGTGACATGAGCTTCCTGTTATGCTGTAAGGAGTTTCATGTTACCCCTTAATTAGGGTAGATACATTAATGATTATGATGACATGAGATTCCTGCTACGCTATAAGGAGTTTCATGTTACCTACTTTTTTAGCTTTGATTCATTAAGGTGACATGAGCTTCCTGTCCTGCTGTAAGGATTTTCATGTTACCCTTCTGTAAGGTGGATACATTAAGGTGACATGAGATTCCTGTCATGCTGTAAGGAGTTTCATGTTACCTCTTAATTAGGGTAGATACATTAAGGTGACATGAGATTCCTTCTACGCTGTAAGGAGTTTCATGTTACCTACTTCTTTAGCTTTGATTCATTAAGGTGACATGAGCTTCCTGTCATGCTGTAATGATTTTTATGTTACCCTTATGTAAGTTGGATACATAAAGGTTACATGAGTTTCCTGTCCTGCTGTAAGGATTTTCATGTTACCCTTCTGTAAGGTGGATACATTAAGGTGACATGAGCTTTCGTCATGCTGTAAAGAGTTTCATGTTACCTTTTAATTAGGGTAGATACATTAAGGTGACATGAGATTCCTGCTACGCTGTAAGGAGTTTCATGTTACCTACTTCTTTAGCTTTGATTCATTAAGGTGACACGAGCTTCCTGTCATGCTTTAAGGATTTTCATGTTACCCTTCTGATAGGTGGATACATTAAGGTGACATGAGCTTCCTGTCATGCTGTAAGGAGTTTCATGTTACCCCTTATTTAGGGTAGATTCATTAAAAGGACATGAGATTCCTGTTACGCTGTAAGGAGGTTAATGTTACCTACGTCTTTAGCTTTTATTCATTAAGGTGGCATGAGATTCCTGACATGTTGTAAGGATTTTCCTGTTACCCCTTAATTAGGGTCGTGACATGAGATTCCTGCTACCCACTTCTTTAGCTTTGATTAATTAAGGTGACATGAGCTTTCTGTCATGCTGTAAGGATTTTTATGTTACCCTCCTGTAAGGTTGATACATTAAGGTGACATGAGCTTCCTGTCATGCTTAAAGGAGTTTCATGTTACCCTTCTGTAAGGTTGATACATTAAGGTGGCATGAGCTTCCTGTAAAGCTGTATGGAGTTTAATGTTACCCCTTCTTTAGCTTTGATACATAAAGGTGACATGAAATTCCTGTTACGCTGTATGGAGTTTCATGTAACCACTTCTTTAGGGTGGATACATTAAGGTGACATAATACCCCTGTTACGCTGTGAGTTACATATTACTCGATCCTTAGGGTGGATACATTTAAGTGACCTATGACTCCTGTTACGCTGTAACGAGTGTCATGTAAATGAAAAAGTAGTAAAGCCTAGCAGGAAAAGACCCTTTCTTTATGATGGATAGGGGGATACATTAAGGTGACCTGGGATTCCTGTTACACTGTAAGGAGTTTCATGTAACCACTTCTTTAGGATTGATACATTAAGGTGACATGATACCCCTGTTACGCTGTGAGTTACATATTACCCCATCCTTAGGGTGGATACATTAAAGTGACCTATGACTCCTATTACGCTGTAACGAGTGTCATGTAAATGAAAAAGTAGTAAAGTCTAGCAGGAAAAGACCCCTTCTTTTTTATGGATATATTAAGGTGGCACGATATTCCTGACATGCTGGAAGGAGTTTCATGTAACCCCTTCTTAAGGGTGCATACTTAAAAATGACACGAGATTCCTGACATGCTGGAAGGAGTTTCATGTTACCCACCTTTTAGCTATGATTAATTAAGGTGACATGAGAATCCTGACCTGCTGTATTGGAGTTTCATGTTACCCCTTCTTTAGCTTTGATACATTAAGGTGACATGAGGTTCCTGTTACGTTGTAAGGAGTTTAATGGTACCCTTTAATTAGGGTAGATACATTAAGGTGACATGAGATTCCTGCTACGCTGTAAGGAGTTTCATGTTACCTACTTCTTAAGCTGGATTCATTAAGGTGACAGGAGCTTTCTGTCATGCTGTAAGGATGTTCATGTTACCCTTCTGTAAGGTGGATACATTAAGGTGACACGAGCTTCCTGTCATGCTGTAAGGAGTTTCATGTTACCCTTCTGTAAGGTGGATGCATTAAGGTGACATGAGCTTCCTGTCATGCTGCGTGGAGGTTCATGTAACCCCTTCTTTAGCTTTGATACATTAAGGTGACATGAGATTCCTGTTACGCTGTAAGGAGTTTCATGTAAACCATTTTAGGGGGGGGGATACATTAAGGTGACCTGGGATTCCTGTTACACTGTAAGGAGTTTCATGTAACCACTTCTTTAGGGTGGACACATTAAGGTGACATGATACCCCTGTTACGCTGTGAGTTAAATATTACCCCATCCTTAGGGTGGATACATTTAAGTGACCTAAGATTTCTGTTACGCTGTAACGAGTGTCATGTAAATGAAAAAGTAGTAAAGTCTAGCAGGAAAAGACCCCTTCTTTATGATGGATATATTAAGGTGGCGCGAGATTCCTGACATGCTGGAAGGAGTTTCATGTAACCCCTTCATAAGGGTGGATACATAAAAATGACACGAGATTCCTGACATGCTGGAAGGAGTTTCATGTTACCCACTTTTTAGCTATGATTAATTAAGGTTACATGAGATTCCTTACCTGCTGTATTGAGTTTCATGTTACCCCTTCTTTAGCTTTGATACATTAAGGTGACATGAGATTCCTGTTACGCTGTAAGGAGTTTCATGTAAACCATTCTTTAGGGTAGATACATTAAGGTGACATGATAATCCCGCTGCGCTGTAAGGAATCTCATGTTACCCCGTCTTTAAGATGGATACATTAAGGTGACATTAAGGTGACATTCCTGTTACGCTGTAAGGAGTTTCATGTAACCCTTTCTTTAGGGTGGATACATAAAGATGACAGGAGCTTCCTGTTAGACTGTAAGAAGTTTATTGTTACCCCTTCTTTAGCTTTGATACATTAAGGTAACATGAGATTCTGTTACGCTGTAAGGAGTTTCATATAAACCATTCTTTAGGGGAGATACATTAAGGTGACCTGGGATTCCTGTTACACTGTAAGGAGTTTCATGTAACCACTTCTTTAGGCTGTATACATTAAGGTGACATGATACTTCTGTTACGCTGTATGGAGTTTGATGTTACTCCCTTTTTAGGGTTAATACATTAAGGTGACCTGACATTCCTATTAAGATGAAAGAATTTTCATATTACCACTTCTGTAGGTTGGATACATTAAGGTGACATGACATTCCCGCTGCGCTGTAAGAAATCTCATGTTACCCCGTCTCTAGGATGGATACATTGAGGTGACATGATACTCCTGTTACGCTGTTAGGTGTTTCGTGTTACCCCTTCTTTTGGGTGGATACATAAAAATGACAGGAGCTTCCTGTTAGGCTGTAAGAAGTTTATTGTTACTCCTTCTTTAGGGTAGATACATTTAGGTGACATTTGTGAGATTTTCTTTTGAATCTTATATGTTCATGATATGATCTCAAGGGAACATTTATAACGCATCAGAAAAATGACGACTGTTTCCTTTTCATTAACAGATGCAGTGTACAAAGTGTGACAGATCCTTTCACAAAAAGTCATTGTGTTGGAGAGCAACTGGCAGAGTCCGGAATGCAGACAAAATCATTTGTTTGTGCTGCTTGTTTGCAGGACATGGGTACAGCATTGTAGTTTCTGTTGTATTGGCCATTAATAATTAAATTGTAGCAGTCCCCCACTTGTTTTTCTTATTTGTATGTACAGTACTCCATCTCTTTGACGACATACTTGTAGATGAGAATGGTCACCGGTAAAAAGTAATACAGAGAGCTCCTGAAGAATATGTCTGCATTACTTTTGTCCAGCATTAAGCTATCATGTTTTAACACATTCCCTCTTAGTGACACATTTTGGTGCGTCTGTAAAAGTCACATGTTGAACCTTTGTGACAAATAGAGCATTTGCTCCTATGGAGCAAATGCTCTATTTTTCACAATGGTTTCAAAACTACACAATTCTAAAATTCTCCTTTTCCATAGTTAATGCTCCTTTTCGGTAGATTTATTCAAAGAGGTTAGGTCTAAAACAAATCTAAGAGAGAACGAGCTAAACAACCACCTACATTAACCCGTTCATTCATACAAGTGTTTTCGAGCTCCTCTATCTAATCCTCCATATAGGTACCACTAATCAAACATGACGTTGAATAAAAGTGGCAGCTTAAAGCAAGATAAAAGTAAAGCAGAAAGATCCCTAATGAAATTTCTGTTTTACTTGGTGGACAACTTTAGTGCTAAGAACATTTCACCAAACCGTCTTTGCTAGAACAACAGCAGAAGCATTTTATGAATATTTCAATTCACACTATGGTGTACTTAGTAGGCTACATTCTGTTTAAGTCCAGGACAACATGTTATTCCAGCTATGATGGCCTGTTTTAGCAGCTTTACTCTTACGATACTTGAACCGTAGATATACATCGTTTGCAAGCAGTGTAGACCCTGATCAGAAGGTCCCTGATGGAGCCCGCTAATCAAGATCTGCACTGTTGTCGTACTTATAAATATTTTGAGAACAAATTTCTCAAGAGTAAATGTAAACTGGTCAAGAAAATGGGTAAGTCCATTTGAAATTCAGCATTGTAAATGTACTATTCTTAATATGTTTGGAACTTTGAACCCGGAAATGAAGCCATTCTGTAGCTGGCTCCAGTATATTGCTTCCATGGTGTACTCATACATCAATACAAGGGGACCTCCATGGCCATAATAAGCTGGACGTCGCGATATGACTAAAATACGAGTGTTAAACGTGACTTGAAGTCATAAAAAATCTAATCAAATACATTACAAGGTATGTTTCATATTTGAAATAATGTTTGAAAGTATTTACGGTTGTATCGTCGACGCTCCCGTTCGTCGTCTTTGATTTATATAGTAAATTCTGAAGGGTGGTGATCCCCCGAAAGCAAAAATTGCAACACAAATAGAGAAAATTGCAGACTCGGTTTTATTGAGTCTGCTCATGAGCAGTAATTGAATGTGCAACACTGCTCACGCCCCCTAGCGTGATTTATTTATATTTTGATTTATATAGTAAACCTAAAGTCGTTTCGTAGACCTTATCACTATATAGGGATTTGGCTTGCCTTTGCTATGCCTTTGTTGATGGCTGGTCAAAGAGGCACGTGCTTGCAATTATTGCAGACGTCCTGTCAATATAAAACATTTGTTTATAGTTTAGTCCCAGATCGCGTTATATTTTTTTTTAAATAAGAACATAAAAGACCCCCTACAACACACACACAAATGTAGTTTATATACGATTGTAGAAAGATAGATCATTTTGTAATGTTGATAACATGTAATAAATTAGTTGTGCATGCTCATACGTAAGTATTGTCAAGAGATCAAGTTCTTCTCTGTCAAGCAAGGCTACACTTGCTAACAATTTGGATCAAAGTCAGATACCAGCAACAGGTTCAAAGGTCATAAATCTTTTGAGCTGAGTCTGAGATCGTACTCAAGCATTTACTCAAATCTGACCAATCAAAAAATTGAGAACGATCTCAGACTCAGCTCAAAAGATTTATTATATTTGAACATCGAATCTAAACAGGGGTGACTTGACGTTTATTGAATTATGTAAGGCACCTCTTGTCACATTAATGTGTCAAAACTTAAGAAGGGGTTACATGAAACTCCTTAAAGCATTTCAAAAATCCCATGTCACCTGACGGTATCTCCGCTAAAGATGTGGTAACATAAAACTCCTTATGGCATACCAGGAAGCTCATGCCACTTTAATGTATCAAAGCTTAAGAAGGGATATCCCTAAGTTCCTTACAGTATGTCAGGATAAACATGTTACCTTAATGTATCAAGGCTAAAAAGAGATAACATGCAACTCTTTACAGGGTTTCATGGATTTTAAGTCACCTTAATGTTTCAACACTATTGGGGTGACATGAAACTCATTACATCGTGTCAGGAATCTCATGTCACCTTAATGTAACATAGCTAAAGGAATGATAAAATGAAACTCCTTACAGCATATTAGGAATCTCATGTCACCTTACGGTTTCACCACTAAACGGGGTGACATAAAACTCCTTACAGCATTTCAGTAATCTAATGTCACCTTAATGTTTCAACACTAAAGGGGTGACATGATCAGGAATCTCATGTCACCTTGCTGTTTCAACACTAAAAGGGATGACATTAAACTCCTCTTACAGCATGTCATGAATCCCATGACGCCTCAAAGTATCAACGCTAAAGACGTGGTAACATAAACGTCCTTACAACATATCAGACTCATCGTGTCACTTTAATGTATCAAATCTAAAGTAAGTGTGACATGAAACTCCTTACAACATGTCAGGAATATCATGTCACCTTAATGCATCAACGCTGAAGAAGTGGTGAATAAAACTCCTTACAGCGCATCAGAAATTTCATGTCACTTTAATGTATCACTGCTAAAGACGTAGTGATATGGCACTCATTATAACATAGGAACCCCATGTCAGTTCCCTTGAGATCCCTTACAGCATGTCAGGAATCTCATGTCACTTTAAGTTATCAAAGCTAAAGTAAGTGTAATTTGAAACTCATTACACCATGCCAGGAATCTTATGTTACCTTAACGTATCAAAGCATAGAAAGAGTAATACGAAACTCCTCACAGCATGTCAGGAATCTCATGTCACCTTAATGTAACATGGCTAAAGGAATGATAAAATGATACTCCTTACTGCATGTCAGGAATCTCATGTCACCTAAATGTATTAACGCTCAGAAAGGGTACCATGAAACTCCTTACAGCATATCAGGAATCTTATGTCACCTTACTGTTTCAACTGTAAAACGGGTGACATGAAACTCCTTACAGCACGTCAGGACTCTGATTACGCCTTAATGTATCAACGCTAAAGACGTGGTAACATGAATCTCCCTACAACATATCAGAATCATCATGTCACTTTAACAAATCAAAGCTAAACTTTAACCTCCTTACAACACGTCAGGAAATTCATGTCACTTAAATGAAATAAAGCTAAAGAAGTGGTTACATGAAACTCCTTACAGCATGTCAGGAATCTCATTTCACCTTATCAAGGCAAAACACGTAGTTACATGAAATTCCTTACAACATGTCAGGAATCTCATGTCACCTTATAATGTTTCGAAACAAAAACAGGGTAATATAAAAATCCTTTCAGCATGTCAGGAATCTCATTTCACTTGAATATATCACCGCTAAAGATGTGGTGAAATGAAAATCTTTATAACATATCAGGAACCTCGTGTCACTTTAATGTGTCAAAGTTTAAGAATGAGTAACGTGAAACTCCTAACAGCATGTCAGGAATCAGGAATCACATGTCACCTTAAGGTATTGGCGCTAAAAAGAGAAAATATGCAAATTCATACAGCATGGCAGGACTCTCGTGTCACTTTTGTGTATCAAAGCTAAAGAAAGGGTAACATGAAACTCCTTACAGCATATCAGGAATCTTATGTCACCTTACTGTTTCAACGATAAAGACGTGGTAACATGAGACGCCTTACAACATATCAGAATCATCATGTCACTTTTATGTATCAAAGCTAAAGAAAGGGTATAATAAATTTCCTTACAACACGTCAGGAAATCCACTTAAACGTACCAAATCTAAAGAAGTGGTTACATAAAACTCCTTACAGCTTGTCAGAAATCTCACATCACCTTAATATATCAAGGCAAAACATGTAGTTGCACGAAATTCCTTACAGCATGTCTTGAATCTCATGTCACCTTAACGTTTCGAAACAAAACAGGGTAACATAAAATTCCTTTTAGCATATCAGGTATCTCATTTTACTTTACTATATCACCGCCAAAGACATGGTCAAATAAAACTCTTTATAACATATAAGGAGCCTCATGTGAAACTCTTAGCAGCATGTCCGGAATCACATGTCACCTTAAGGTATCAACCCTAAAAAGAGGTACATGAAACTCCATACAGCATTCAGAACTCTCGTGTCACTTTTTTTGTATAAAGATAGGGTAACATGAAACTCCTTACAACACGTCAGGAATATCATGTCACCTTAAGTAATCAAAGCTAAAGAAGGTTTAAAGTTTAACTCATGACATCATGTCAGGAATATCATGTAATATTAATATCAAAGCTTAAGAAGGGGTACCATGAAACTGCGTCCAGCATGTCAGGAATCTCACGTCGCTTTAACCTATCACAGATAAAGAAGGTGCAATTTGAAACTCGTTACATCATGTCACACAAACTCATGTCATCTTAATATATCAAAGCTAAAGAAAGGGTAACATGAAATTCCTTACAGATGTAAGGAATCTGATATCACCTAAATGTATCAATGCTAAAATAGGGTAACATGAAATACCTTACAGCATGTCTGGAATCTCAAGTCTTTTCAATGTATTAAATATACGGAAGGGTGACATGAAACTCCTTACAGCGTGCCAGGAATCTCATTTCACCTTAATAATTATACCAACGCTAAAGACGTGGAAACATGAAACTCCTTACAGCAAGCCAGGACTCTGATTACGCCTTAATGTTTCAACGCCAAAGACGTGGTAACATGAATCTCCTTACAACATATCAGAATCAGCATGTCACTTTAACATATCAAAGCTAAAGAAAGGGTTACTTTAAACTCCTTACAACACGTCAGGAAATTCATGGCACTTAAGTGAAATAAAGCGAAAGAAGTGGTTACATAAAACTCCTTACAGCATGTCAGGAATCTCATGTCACCTTAATGTTTCGAAACAAAAAAAGGGTAATATAAAATTCCTTTCAGCATGTCAGGAATCTCATTTCACTTGAATATATCACCGCTAAAGATGTGGTGAAATGAAAATCTTTATATAACATATCAGGAACCTCGTGTCACTTTAATGTGTCAAAGCTTAAGAATGAGTAACGTGAAACTCCTAACAGCATGTCAGATCTCACATGTCACTTTAAGGTATTGGCGCTAAAAAGAGATAACATGCAAATCCATACAGCATGGCAGGACTCTCGTGTCACTTTTATGTATCAATGCTAAAGAAAGGGTAACATGAAACTCCTTACAGCATATCAAGAATCTTATGTCATCTTACTGTTTCAACGATAAAGACGTGGTAACATGAGACGCCTTACAACATATCAGAATCATCATGTCACTTTTATGTATCAAAGCTAAAGAAAGAGTATCATAAATTTCCTTACAACACGTCAGGAAATCCACTTAAACGTACTAAAGCTAAAGAAGTGGTTACATGAAACTCCTTACAGCATGTCAGAAATTTCATCTCACCTTAATATATCAAGGCAAAACATGTAGTTGCGCGAAATTCCTTACAGCATGTCTTGAATCTCATGTCACCTTAACGTTTCGAAACAAAAAAGGATAACATAAAATTCCTTTTAGCATGTCAGGTGTATCATTTTACTTTACTATATCACCGCTATAGAATTGGTCAAATAAAACTTTATAACATATAAGGAGTCTCATGTGAACTCTTAGCAGCATGTCCGGAATCATATGCCACCTTAAGGCATCAACCCAAAAAAGAGGTACATGAAACTCCATACAGGATTCAGAACTCTCGTGTCACTTTTTGTATAAAGAAAGGATAACATGAAACTCCTTACAACACGTCAGGAATATCATGTCACCTTAAGTTATCAAAGCTAAAGAAGGTATCAAGTTTAACTCATGACATCATGTCAGGAATATCATGTCATATTAATACCAAAGCTTAAGAAGGGGTAACATGAAACTGCGTCCAGCATGTCAGAAATCTCACGTCGCTTTAACTTATCACAGATAAAGAAGGTGCAATTTGAAACTCGTTACATCATGTCACAAAAACTCATGTCATCTTAATATATCAAAGCTAGAGGAAAGGTGACATGAAATTCCTAACAGATGTCAGGGATCTGATATCACCTAAATGTATCAATGCTAAAATAGGGTAACATGAAATACCTTACAGCATGTCAGGAATCTCATGTCTTTTTAATGTATTAAATATACAGAAGGGTGACATGAAACTCCTTACAGCGTGCCAGGAATCTCACCTTAATACACCAACGCTAAAGACGTGGAAGCATGAAACTCCTTACAGCATGTCAGGAATCGCATGCATCACCATAATGTGTCAAAACTTAAGAGGTGGTAACATGAAACTCCATATGAAATAGCAAGAACATCATGTCACTTTAATGTTTTAAAATAAAAGAAAGGGTAACATGAAAATCCATCCATTATGTCAGGAAGTTCATGTCATCTCCTTACAACACATCAAAGATATCATGTCACTTTAATGTATCAAAGCTAACGAAGAGATAACATGAAACTCCTTTCAGTATGCCAGGAATCTCATGCCACCTTAACGCATCAAAGTTAAAGAAGGGGTAACATGAAACTCCTTACAACGTTTCAGGAATCTCATGTCACTTTCGTGTAGCAAATCTACCAAAACGTCATTATCATGGACTTGCATGGGAGTTATCAACTATGAAATAGATTATTTTGTCATATTCACAAAAAGACAACTTAAACATGTATTCTGTATTTTCTTTATTAGTCGTAGTATATTTGTAGTGCACATCACCTGATCTTTATTAGACTTGCAGTATTTTTAGATAACGGGGAATTCCAGTACTATTTTTAGATGCACCACACAAACTGATGACGTCAAACAAAGGGTACACGAAACACCGTCGATCTAGCCCCTCCCCTATTAAGTACCCTAGCTACAGACAAGTGTAAACCCCCCCCCCCCCACACACACACACACACACCGGCCCCCACCCCCACCACCACCACCAATTTTCACGGGCTTGAATTTATGATAGAGGCGAACATTACTTTTTTGGTATGTCATTATAAAGCATTACAGTTTATCATCGATTAGGTTAAATAAATGTTTGGCATGCGTAACCATTTCCTTCATATAAACGCCTTTTCACACATTTGCAAACAGGGTAAACCCAGATCAGACGGCCCCTGTAACTAAGAGTTTTTGTCAATCCTTCAATCTTACATTACAAAAAAAATCAGCTTATAAATATTCATTATGTCATTATATCTTACATGAATATTGAACAGGTCAGATAAAGGATTAAGTGTCTCGTGAATATAGTTCATTAAGTATATTAGTTTGCATATAATAATCAAATTCCGATGTCTGCCTTTAAAAAGCAAAACAAAAAATACGTTGGGGTCTGTGTATACAAATAACACACTTTATTTGTGGGACTACAAAGTATATACACCTAACAGTATATGTTCAAACGAGTTTTATTCATTAATAGGCACAACCTCTAAATGCTTCTTAGATTTAAACATGGAACCGAAAAATGCGACTGGCGAAAGAGTCGGGATCCGTGGTGTACGCGTTTTAGGCTACGCGGAGTAGCTCTTTAGCGTGAAGGCTGGAATTTGATTCCGGAAGAATCAATCGAATACGAAAACCGGTGAAATATCATCAGGATTAAACTCTCTACTTGCACGTTAACCGTGAATAAATCTAAAATATGTCTGATGCTTTAAATTCGCTTCTCGAGATGGGGTTTCCGAAGAACAGAGCGTAAGTCATTGCTAAACTTCCATATTGTGTTAAATTGTTTTAGTCGGATTCTATTTCTAAACTACGAGGACTCCCTATAGAATGATAGAAAGTGAATGAAAATAGGAATGACAGATAATATTTTTCTACAATAAATGGTCCCTTGTCATTCAGTTTGATACAAAGTGGAATGACAAAGTTAAAGAGATATAGAGTCATCATGTCCCAAAACCCCAAATACTTTAGAACATAGAATCCCATATCATTCCTCCTATATTAACATGATTAATCAGTGTCATTCCGCCTTAAAATTTTCATTCTACATGTATGCTCTAAAGTATTGAGGTTTTGGGATGTCATCACTCTCTCAGTGTAACCGGATGTTCTTATAAAGAAACATACCTGCTCAGACCTAAGAGCAAACCTGGGTCGCCAGGTTCACAGTCATGCACTCTACCGCGTTGCCATAAAAGTGCCCTTGTGCGGCAAGGCTGTAAAAGTGATGATAAACCTACACACTGTGACATACTCCCCAGCAATTTGAAATTCTTCCCGAAATTTCTATGGATATGAGAACAACTGGGAATCGAACTTGGGGCTCATACAATCACAGTCCCCCATTGAACGCCAAATGTAACCAGGTGTTCTTATAAATATACCCACTCAGGCCCGGGATCGAACCTGGGTTGCCAGGTTCGCAGTCATGCACTCTACCACGTCCCAAAAAAAGCGCCTTAAAACCTACACTGTGACATTTGTGTCTCTTTAAATTTGAAATTCCACCTCGTAACAAACTGAATGACAAGGGACCATTTATTGTAGAATTTTTTTTATCTGTCATTCCATTTTCATTCATCATTCATTTTAATAGGGAGTCCCAAACTATGATGCTGTAAAGGGTTTCCCTAATATAGGCCTCATCAATAGTCTCCATGATAAAGTTCATGTCCGTACATATCATTAACCATTGAGTTCCTCTTAACTGAAGGTTTTTTCAGAAACGCAAACCCAGTGTATGGCACTTTCACACACTGCCAAATACAGACATTATTGAGGTAAACATTCTTTGCAAACCTCAAAAATTTAATTTTTTAATAAAAAAAAATTGAAATATTTTGAGATAGGTGACTGCTTAATGCAGAGTGAAAGTCATGCAGAAAGCTCTCATGAGTCTGCAGGACTCTCATTCTAAATTAAGCGACCACCTGTCTTAAAAAAGACTTAGTATGATGATGATACTTATTTGAGTTTTTGAATTAAGGAGGTTTTTGTTTTACTGTATCAGGATGAAGCATTTTCAGTTCATGTTTAAACATTACAGAATATAGATGTCTCAACCCTTTCCTCCATGAATATTCATGTAAGAAATGATGATGTCATGAATTTTAATTAGATTAATTTGTTATAATAAGTTAATAACACATGGAAACAGGAATAATTCATTTTTGGCCATGGCAGAAACTGTAGAATCATATCTATATTATATCATAAGCAAACAGAGCAGACTCTAATCAGACAGCTCCTATAGGTGCCATCTGATCTGGGTCTACTCTGTTTGCAAATTTGTGGAAAGGCGTACTTTGGAGTAAAGGGTTAAATAGTTATACTCTTGTATCTTTTAAAGGGAAAAGGCTCTGGCTAATACTCAACATCGAGGTGTACCAGAAGCAATGGACTGGTTTGTATTTTCATCGAATTTCATTAAAAGTATTACTGAATTGACTGATTTGTTCGTTAACCTTTTCCGTAATGAATATTCATGAAAAAAAATAATGCCATCATAAATAATAATTTATACTGAATTAATGGCATATGAGCGCAGGAATATCTGACCATAGCAGAAGTGGTAAATCAGGTCTATATTATATTTTACGCAAACAGCAGACCCTGATTATACAACTCTTACTGGAGCCGTCTAAACTAGGTCTAATGTGTTTTCAAAGGTACCAAAAGGTGCCTCCAGCAGGTTAAGACTTAATAAAGGGTATGTTTGATATTACCTGAAAAGTAACATAGAGTAAATGTCATTTTAGCCCTTCCCTCAATAGGATATCATTTAGATAAAATAGTTTCTATTGATTTGTAATTTGCAGACAAAGTTGTGAGTTGAGTTTTGGTTCTGAACCGAACTGATATACCTATTGTGCCAATCCTTGTGTTAAACTATATACATGAACATGTAACTAAATTTCTATTTTTTTAGCTCACCAGAACACAAAGTGCTCAGGGTGGGCTTTTGTGATCGCCTGATGTCCGTCATGTGTTGTCAACAATTTGAACCTTTAAAAATCTTCTCCTCTGAATCTACAGGGTTCTCAGCTTTCATCTTTGGTACATAGCATCACCTATAGGTTCTCTACAAAAGTTATATAAATAATGCCCCTGGAGTCAAAATTGGCCCCACCCTAGGGCCTTTTATTGTTAGAGGAGGGGTGTCAAGTTTTCAATAGAAACATATGGTGAAAACTTTGAAAATCTTCTCATCTGAAACTGGAATGTTCTCAGCTTTCATATTTGGCACATAGCATCATGTTCAGGTCCTCTACAAAAGTTATATAAATTATGCCCCTGGGGTCAAAATTTGCCATGCCCCAGGGGTGGCCAGTTTTATGTAGCAGACTGCTGTTCAGTTTTCTGTAGTAGATTGCTGGGTTCACTAGTTATGCATAGGGAAAACTTTAAATCTTCTTGTCAAAAACTACATGTCCCAGAGCTTAGATATTTGGTGTATAGATTTACTTAGTACATGTATACCTTTATGAGTTTTGTTAATATCATAGTTCTGAGGTTAAAATTGGCCCTGCCCTGTGGGTTATGCTGTAAAATAGACTTCTACAGTTTCCCCTTAATCAGAACACTCTGGGACAGCTAGCCAGGTAGGTTATGTAATTATTTGAGAGGTCAAGTTCAAGTGTTCTATACTCTAGCAGTACTGTATTGTGTCTGCTTCAGAATTATTGTCTGTTTGTTCACACTGTTTTTAATACATATCAATCTTACAATTAACTCTCTTGTACAAACCACATATGAAGTTACATATGCGTCAGATCAGAATCCAAACTGTGTGCTAATTTCAGTCAAGTCATGCTCAGCAGTGATAAGGTTAACACTGAGTTTCTGTCATCTGTTAGAAATGTTGTCTGCTGAAAAATTAACACTGTCAATGGCCCTCTTGTTTTATATAGAAAAATATTTTTAGAAATCTTCTCCTCTGAAACTGGAAGTTTCTCAGCTTTCATATTTGGCACATAGCATCATCTTGAAGTGCTCTACAAAACATGTATGAATTATGCCCATGGATTCAAATGAAGCCCTGCCCCAGGGGTGGCCAGTTTTCTATAGAAACATAGTGAAAACTTTGAAAATCTACTCCACTGATTGCCTGGTGAGCGATATCAGGGCCAACATGGCCCTCTTGTTAACCCAGCATGTTTAGTTGTTTACAAGGCTTTCTTTCCCAAATTGGGTTGGAATTCACAGAATTTTTAAAAAAAATATATTTAACCCTTTCATTCATATAACCGCCTTTTCACACATTTGCAAACAGAGTTGATCCAGAACAGATTGCTCCTACAGGAGCCATCTGATCAGGGTCTGATCTGTTTGGTTAAGAAATAATATAGCTGTCTGAACAAAATGTCGTGTGTTTATATGCCATTATAGAATTTAATCTAACTAATATTAATGATGTCATTATTTCTTACATGTTCTCTTGTAATGCACTACTTAGGACAAAAGTTACTGGAATCACATGAATAAATGTCAAAAACATTCAGAGAGTTTTTCTATTTGAACATTTTTATTCTCTAAAAAATGTTTGGTTTATATTTTTGATGTACAGATAACTCTTGTATTATTAAAGGTTATTGGCACATGAGGGTGATGCTGACATTGATGAGCCCGTGCAGGCACCCCAAGGATACACCCTGGGGCAGTCAGAGTCCAAACCAGAAGGTGAAGGTGCTAGCACAGGTAGGCTGGGCTGTGGCTCCATTTGTTCATTATATATCAGGTTTAAGATATGCTGAAAATACCAGAACAGGCTTTGTCATTAAGCTACATTTGACAGACATTCACTACCTGTACTTCAGTCTGGACTTGAAATGTATCCCAGGATATAGCCTTATCACACTTGTATGCATTTATAGACCTAAATATCTGCATGTAGCACTTGTTTTACTCTGATAAAATGATCAAGCCATTTTTTTTAACTATACAATGTAGATTTTCCCCTTACCTAATGCACATGTGTTTGTAAAATTGGGTTTTCACTTTGGGTTTGCATGTTGGTGCCACATATAACCATGAATAAAGTATCGGAAGATCAATTTATAGCTATTTGATGAATTTGAAAAAATGAATGTTAGGACAGTTTGAACATTTAAATTCAAAGCTGATGTATTGTGAACCAACTATATTGTGACATACACAACTATTTTCCTTTTTATGTTCACATGAATACAGCTGATTTTGTGGTTGTCAATTTGAAATTTGGATGAAATATTGTCACAGTTGAAGTTTAGGTTTATTGTAGAGCTGGAATGTTCTAGTTAGGATCTGAAGGAACAGAAAGGTTGAGATGAAAAAAGAACACAAAAATGTCTACCGGTACCTTAGATTGTTTGCCTTAACCCTTTACTCCATAAATACGCCTTTCTACACATTTGCAAACAGAATAGACCCAGATCAGATGGCTCCTATAGGAGTCATTTGATCAGGGTCTGCTCTGTTTGCTTATGACATAATATAGATATGATTCTACAGTTTCTGCCATGGCCAAATATGTGTGTGTCAATGTGCTATTATAGAAAATGATCTAATTAATATTCATAAGGTCATTATTTCACTCATGAATCTTATTCGAGGAAAGGGTTAAAATAATTACTGCCTGCAGCTGTTTTTCAATGGTATCAATTCCCACACTTTGACTTTCTAAATCATGTGTAATGATGGATTCTCTGCTGCTTTTCTAGAAGATGCCAGTTCACAGCCAGTAGAAGCACCGTCAACAGAAGAGGGAGACACTGGGAATGAAACACAAGAAGAAGCAAAGTCCTTAAAATGTGATGAGTATGTACATGAATTACTCTTTCCATGATAAGTCATTGGCTTCAACAAAAAAGCATTCATCTTTATTATCCCCAGCCAAAGATGGAGGGATATAGTGTTAGCATTGTCTGTCTATCTGTCTGTGCATCCAGGAGTCATATCTCAAGCATACAGGGGAGACATATTGTTTTTGTGTGTGGCGTCCGTCTGTCTGTCCGATTTTAATTTGTCCGCATTGTTTCTTCAAAACATTTGATCAGATTTTCATAAAACATCATCAGATTGATCAGCACCATGCCTAGTTGTGCATATTTTATTCCGGTTTCAGTTGAATGATTTTCTGCAGAGATATGGGACTTCGAAATTTTTACATGGAAAATTTTGTCTGTGCGGGTTCTCCAAAACCTTTGGTATGATTTTTATGAAACTTCATAGGATTGATCAGCACCATGCCTAGTTAAGCATATGTTTTTTCTGTACCAGTTCTAATGATTTTCTGTCATGGGACATTGAAATTTTTACATGGAAAATTTTGTCTGTACGTTTTCTCCAAAATCTGTGGTAGGCTTTTCATGAAACTTAATAGGATTGATCAGCACCATGCCTAGTTGTGCATATGTTATTCCTGTTCGATGATTTTCTGCAGAGTAATGGAACTTTGAATTTTTAATTTGGGGGGATCAGTTTTTGTATCAAAAACAATTCAAGTTTTCTTTGAAACTCTGTGTTACATAAAGGAATGTAGGACTGTCAGTATGACTCTCACTGATCTTGGAACACCAGAGTTATTGCCATTTGTTTGTGAAAATGTAACTTTTTTCCTGTCCAGAGCCATTTCTCAGAAACTCTGTGGAGTTTTTCTATGAAACTTTGCGAAAAATATAAGTAGCATAAGGAAATGTGGCCCTGCAAGTATTATTATACCCCCACAAACAGAGTTTGAGGGGGGTATACTGGAATCAGCCTGTCGGTTGGTCGGTCGTTGGTCTGTCCGCAAAATCTTGTACTTTCAGCTCCTCCTTCAGTTTCAACCCGATTCATTTGATACTTGGCATAAATGTTACTCAGGTGTAGTAGATGTGCAAGACACACATTTCAGGTCTCTGTGACCTTGACCTTTGGCCTTGAAATTGGTCTTGAAATTGGCAGGCAAAGGCTTGTACTTTGAACTCCTCCTTCACATTCAACCTGATTCACTTGATACTTGGCATAAATGTTACCCAGGAGTAGAAGATGTGTAAGACACAAATTTCAGGTCTCTGTGACCTTGACCTTTGGCCTTGAAATTGGCAGGCAAAATCTTGTACTTTGAACTAATCCTTCACTTTCAACCTGATTCACTTGATACTTGGCATACATGTTACTCAGGAGTAGTAGATGTGCAAGACACAAATTTCAGGTCTCTGTGACCTTGACCTTGACCTTTGGCCTTGAAATTGGCAGGCAAAATCTTGTACTTTGAACTCCTCCTTCAATTTCAACCTGATTCACTTGATACTTGGCATAAATGTTACTCAGGTGTAGTAGATGTGCAAGACACAAATTTCAGGTCTCTGTGACCTTGACCTTTGTCCTTGAAATTGGTAGGCAAAATCTTGTACTTTGAACTCCTCCTTCACTTTCAACCTGATTCACTTGATACTTGGCATAAATGTTACTCAGGAGTAGTATATGTGCAAGACACAAATTTCAGGTCTCTGTGACCTTGACCTTTGTCCTTGAAATTGGTCTTGAAATTGGCAGGCAAAATCTTGTACTTTGAACTCCTCCTTCACTTTCAACCTGATTCACTTGATACTTGGCATAAATGTTACTCAGGAGTAGTAGATGTGCAAGACACAAATTTCAAATCTCTGTGACCTTGACCTTTGGCCTTGAAATTGGTCTTGAAATTGGCAGGCAAAATCTTGTACTTTGAACTCCTCCTTCACTTTCAACCTGATTTACTTGATACTTGGCATAAATGTTACTCAGGAGTAGTAGATGTGCAAGACACAAATTTCAGGTCTCTGTGACCTTGACCTTTGGCCTTGAAATTGGCAGGCAAAATCTTGTACTTTGAACTCCTCCTTCAATTTCAACCTGATTCACTTGATACTTGGCATAAATATTACTCAGGAGTAGTATATGTGCAAGACACAAATTTCAGGTCTCTGTGACCTTGACCTTTGTCCTTGAAATTGGCAGGCAAAATCCTGTACTTTGAACTCTTTCACTTTCAACCTGATTCACTTGATACTTGTTTTGGCTTGTAATATGGGGAGTTGGTGTCGCAAACTCCTCCTTCAGTTTTAAAGTTACTGAATTTATATTTGGGATACGTAATAGTCACAATTAGCAGATGCGCAAGACACAATTTTCATGTGTTTACGGTTAGCCATTGTAGAATTATCCCCCCCTGAACTTTGAATATTTTTTGTCATTTTTGCATGAAACATGGGGAGTTGGTGTCACAAACTCCTCCTTCATTTTGAAACTTATTAAATTGATACTTGCCATACATACTAAACACGAATAGTACATGTGCAAGACATAATTTTCCTGTGTTTAGTGTTAGCCATTACAGAATTTTCTCTATTTGAACTTTGGGTATTTTTATTATTTGGTCCTGTTACATGCTCAAAACTTGGATTTGCAATCAAGGCTGCTGTGTGGGGGTATTCATCACCTTTAGTGATAGTTCTAGTTCATATAGACCTTAGAACACCAGAGTTATGATCCTTTGTTATGAAAAAAGTAACAGTATTGTCTGTTGGAAGCCATTTCTCAGAAACTGATTAGGGCTTTTCTATGAAACTTTCTGTAATTGTTATTATAAAGTAGCATAAGGAAATGTGATCTTGCCAGTATCGGTCATATTGACCATGGAACACCAGAGTTATGGCCGGATCCATATCTAAGAAACATTGTAACCCCTGAGCTATGGCCCTTTGTTTGCGACAAATGTAACATTTTTGTCTGTCTGGAGTCATATCTCAGAAACTGTTAGGAGTTATTATATGAAACTATGTGTAAATGTTAAGTAGCGTGAGGAAATTCATCCCCATAAGTATCACTTATATTGATGTAGGAAAACCACCAGAGTTATGGTCCTTTGTTTGCCAAAAACTTAACATTTTTGTCTGTTTGGAGTTGTTAAGGGCATAGTTATGGAGTAAAGGGTTAACCTAACTAATTGTACAAATTTATGCAAATAGTGCTGCAGACCCTGATCAATTAGTACACTATTTGTTATCATATAAGTTAAATTTAAAGTTATCTAAATGGTTACAAATTGAATAATTCAGCTTTACAAACTATTGAGGAGGGGAGATTAAGTGTTGAAATACTTAGGGTAATTAGGTTAAAATTGAAAATGCCAGATTTTCTTGTAGAACAATTGTAGAATGTAATATAATTTTGTCACTCAACAGTTAACTCCATAAATATACATTTCTGTGACTTTACAAACAGTGTAGATTTATTTATGAAATAATATAGATATGATTCTACAGTTTCCGCTATTCCCCAAAATTCCCCTGTCCATACGCAATTATAAAAACTAATCTAATGAATATTAATGATATCAATATTTCTTACATTAATATTCATGGAGTAAAGGGTTAAACTGTATTTCAGAAACTGGGTTGCTGTCACCAGTTCATGCTAAATGGCAAAACAAGAAAATCATTTTCTGCAGTTGTTGGAAAAGTCAATAATGAAATAATTTTACAGTAAAACTGTACATGTACAGACTGTACAGATTTAGGATATATCTCTATCCTTACATTGTTTTAAGTATCATGTATTGAATGCACAGACTGTACAGATTTAGGATATATCTCTATCCTTACATTGTTTCAAGTATCATGCATTGAATGCAATGCTTTTCATGACATTTTAAGTGTATTCTAGCCATTTGTGCAGTAAAAAGGTTGCAAGTCTTTCAGTCTTTCCCTGTTGAATGTTCATGTAAGAGGTAAATGACATCATGAATATTTATTAGCTGAATTTTTATAATGTCTATTACAATTTTATAATCAAACAGAGCAGATCCTGATCAAATGGCTCCTGTAGGAGCCATCTGATCTGGGTCTATTCTGTTTGCAAAGGTGTAGAAAGGTGTATTTATGGAGTGAAGGGTTAAGGTTTACCCTTTCCCTATTGATAATTTTTCCCTTTCCTTCTCTATAAATTCCTTTTCATGCCTTTGCAAACAGAAACCGTTTTCTTGAAACTCAAGTCGGATCTGGATTTACTCTGTTTCAAAAGTGTAAATAAGCATGTGAGGGAAATGGTAAATACATGTATCATTTACAGGTGTGGTAAGCTGTTGCGCAATAGTGATGAGGTTCAGTTCCATGCAGCTAAAACCAATCATTCCAGCTTCTCTGAATCCGTTGAAGAAGTAAAAGCTTTGACTGCTGAAGAAAAACACGCCCAGTTAGAAAGGTTAGAAATACACAAGCTTCCAACATCATTTTTAGCTTGTCTGTTTTTCATAGAAGCTCCAGCATCCGCATTGTCATTGTGATCTTTGTCATTGTCGTCCGGAAACTTTAATGTTGGCTATTACTTTTTAGCTCATTTGGCACAAAGTGCCAGGTGAGGTATTGTGAGGGGGCTGTCTCCGGCGTCATGCGTACATGCGTCGTCAACAATTTACTTAAACATCTTCTTCTCTGAAACCACAACGCCTAGAGCTTTGATATTTGGTATTTAGCATCATCTAATGGCCCTTTACAAAGATTATTCAGGTTATGACCCCGGACCAAAAATGGCCCGCCCCGGTGCTTATCAGTTTTTCATAGGATTTTTTTTAAAAATCTTCTTCTCTGAAACCGTAAGGCCTAGATCTCTTTGGTATGTAGCATCATCAAATGGTCCTCTAGAAAGATCGTTCAAATTATGACCCCCTGACCAAAAATGGCTGCCCCTGGGCTTATCAGTTTTTCATAGGAAAATATTTAAAATTCTTCTTCTCTGAAACCATAAGGCCTAGACCTTTGATATTTGGTATGTAGCATCATCTAATGGCCCTCTAGAAAGACTGTTCAAATTTTGACCACCGGACCAAAAATGGCCCGCCCCGGGGCTTATCAGTTTTTCATAGGAAAATCTTTAAAAATCTTCTTCTGAAACCATAAGGCCTTGATCTTTGATATTTGGTATGTAGCATCATCTAATGGTGCTCTAGAAAGATTGTTCAAATTATGACCCCTTGATCAAAAATGGCCCCGCCTGGGGCTTATCAGTTTTTATAGAAAAATCTTTAAAAATCTTCTGCTCCGAAACTGTAAGGCCTAGACCTTTGATATTTGGTATGTAGCATCATCTAATGATTTCCTACCAAGATTGTTCACATTGTGATCCCAGGGCCAAAAGTGGCCCGCCCCATGGCTTATCAGTTTTTAGCTCACCAGAGCACAAAGTGCTCAAGGTGAGCTTTTGTGATACCCCTGTGTCCGGCGTCCGTCTGTCCGTCTGTCCATCTGTCTGTCTGTCCGTCTGTCCGTCTGTCTGTCCGTCAACAATTTCAAACGACTTCTTCTCTGAAACCGACTGCCCAATTGTAACCAAACTTGGTCAGATACATACTGTGGGTGGGTGCTTCAAAAGTTGTTAAAAGATAGTGGGCTGGGCCATCGGTCTTGTTGCCATGGCAACCGTACACAATATCTAGAAAAATCTTCTTCTCCAGAATGACTTGTTGGATTTGAATATAGTTTTCACCAAAATGTTTCTCAGTTGATAGACTTCAAAAGTTGTTAAAAGAATTTTGATCAGGCAAAAAACATGGCCACCAGAGGGCGTGGTCATTTTTTCCATATATGGTAATATGGAATTTTCATAGGAAAATCTTTAAAAATCTTCTTCTCTGAAACTGTAAAGCCTAGACCTTTGATATTTGGTATGTAGCATGATCTTATGGTCCTCTACAAATATTGTTCAAATAATGGCCCCCAGGCCAAAAATGGCCCCGCCCAAGGGCTTATTAGTTTTTCATAGAAAAATCTTTAAAAATCTTTTTCTCTCAAATTGTTAGGCCTAGACCTTTGATATTTGGTATGTAGCATGATCTTATGGTCCTCTACAAATATTGTTCAAATTATGACCCGGGCCAAAAATGGCCCCGCCCAAGGGCTTATCAGTTTTTCATTGGAAAATCTTTAAAAATCTTCTTCTCTGAAACTGTAAAGCCTAGACCTTTGATATTTGGTATGTAGCATGATCTAATGGTCCTCTACAAAATTGGTCCAAATTATGACCCCGAGCCAAAAATGGCCCCGCCCAAGGGCTTATCAGTTTTTCATAGGAAAATCTTTAAAAATCTTCTTCTCTCAAACTGTAAGGCCTAGACCTTTGATATTTGGTATGTAGCATGATCTTATGGTCCTCTACAAACAGTGTTCAAATTATTACCCCTGGGCCAAAAATGGCCCCGCCCAAGGGCTTATCAGTTTTTCATTGGAAAATCTTTAAAAATCTTCTTCTCTGAAGCTGTAAGGCCTAGACCCTTGATATTTAATATGTAGCATGATCTTATGGTCCTCTACAAATAGTGTTCAAATTATGACCGGGCCAAAAATGGCCCCGCCCAAGCGCTTATCAGTTTTTCATAGGAAATTCTTTAAAAATCTTCTTCTCTGAAACTGTAAGGCCTAGACCTTTGATATTTGGTATGTAGCATGAACTTATGGTCCTCGAAAAATATTGTTCAAATTATGAACCCCGGGCCAAAAATGGCCACGCCCAAGGGCTTATCAGTTTTTCATTGGAAAATATTTAAAAATCTACTGAAACTGTAAGGCCTAGACCATTGATATTTGGTATGACTAACTAACATGATCTACTGGTCCTCTATAAATATGTAGCTGTGGTTTGTGGTCCTCTGCCAAGAATGTTTAACTTAGGACCCTGACCACTGGGCGAAACTTGGCCCTGCCTCAGGGCTTATCAGTTTTTCATGGGAAAAATATGAAATATTATTTTTCTCTGAAATCATAAGGCTTAGACCTTTAATTAATGGCATACTGCTTTGCCTTGTGGTTCTCTACCAAGGTTGTCCACATGATTTCTTGTGGTCAAAAAAGGCCCTGCCCCTGGGGTTATCTCAGGTGAGCGCTTCAGGGCCTCATGGCCCTCTTGTTTATAGGTAAGTCTTTAAAAATCTTCTCTGAAACTGTAAGGCCTAGACCTCTGAAATTTGGTATGTAGTATCATCTAATGGTTTTCTACCAAGATTGTTCAAATTATGACCCCTAGACCAAAATGGCCCTGCCCCGGGCTTATCAGTTTTTTATAGGAAAGTCTTTAAAAATCTCCTTCTGTGAAATTGTAAGGCCCAGACCTTTGAAATTTATATGAAGCATCACCTAATTTTCCTTTATTAAGATTGTTCAAATTTTAACCTCCAGGCCTAAAATTATGGCCCTTGGTTTCATATTGGCCCCAATCTGAAGCTGACTTATTTTTACATAGAAATGCAGTGTATGCATAAGTACAGTGTATGCATAAGTCTATAGTAACCAGGTGAGCGATTTAGGGCCATCACGGCCCTCTTGTTTACTTAACATCCAAATCTTATGAAATTTCACACACTTGGTGCTAGGGGGCATGAGTAGTGTGGCACTTTTAATAACTGCTCATGAACAGACTCAATAAAACCAAGTCTTCAGTTTTCTCTTTTCGCATTTCTGCTTTTGCTTTTGAAGGATCTCCTACTCTTCAGAACTTAAGACAGGTGGTAGCTTAATGCAGGGAGAAATTATGGACAATGAAATCAGAGCATTATGTGTACTTTTGTTCTACAATAATCAGCTGCCTTCTTTCTGTCTGCTATGGGGTCACTTAAAAGGATTCCCGTGTTACTTGTGGTAGAAACAAAACAACAAATGAACAAATCTATCTCTTGCAATTTCTATCAGTTTCATCGACATTTAATGTTTTCTATTATCACTTTCCCAGAATATTATATTGGAAAGTACTATTTTTGAATATATGGAAATTGAAATGAAGAAATATGAAACAGTTTCAAACTGGTTACCCATAACATAGATATTACCTTGACACCTTGGGTTTTATCGTCTTTCACTGTGCAAATCTTAACCCTTCGCTTGCTGAAATCTAAAATACATTTCTCCTTCTTTACCCATGTCCTATTGTATAATTACATTTATCTTCACTGTGTACAAGTATTTCGCTGTGCAATCACTGCTGTGGAGTGCACTGGTTGCACAATCAACTTGTAAATAGTGCAGACCCTGATCTCATCTGGGTCTTCACTATTTACAGGTAGGTATATTGACGAGAATAGCAAGCGAAGGGTTAAATTTGGATATTGGGAATGGACAGTGTGAACATTATGCTAGAACAAAATAAAAATCTTTTTTTTAACAGGCCAAAATTGATTGGCAGGAAAGTCATGAAAACACATTACATTTTGACTGTCAGAGAGAGAGAGAGAGACAGACAGACAGACAGACAGAATGAAGCTGTAAATGCCCATAAGAACAACCTCTGCAAACACATTGAATTTTGAAAACTCGACATTTGCAATGCTAATGCATCTTTAATATCTATCTAGAAACAATTACTTGGGTTTTGTTATCATGAGTTCCAAAGGTTGTTGATATAAAAGAGTATGCATATTGTATGGCTAAGTGATCGTTCTTATACTGCCATTTTGACATAATTTAAATCAGTTGAATTTCTGGAGTAAGATTGTTTTGTGAACAACAGGACAGTTTGAAGCATATTGAAGGGTTGTTATGGTAGGACAGTTTGGAGCATATTGAAGAGTTGTTTTGGTCATAATAAATTATATATTAAGAACATGATTGTATTAATTTATAGACTTCAAGTAAAGTTGAAACAAAAAAGACTACAAAAAGAGGAGGAAGAGAAGAAAATGGCATTACAGAAAGAAAAACAGAGAAGAAATTTTGGTAAAGATGTAACAGCTTCCAAAGAAAGGTACATATAAAAACTCGAGTGCTGATGTTTGTAGTTTTGTGTTATAAATTTAAAGTGCAATTCTTATTAACTTTGATAAATGCTCATTTGCTTTTGAAAGTAAAAAGGAGTTATAAAATGACTCTGATCAGAAGTCTCCTGCCATGGATGTCTGATCTTGGTCTACCCTGTTTGCAAAGGCATCAAAAGGCATATGAATGAGGTAAATAGTGTAAACTCTGATGACAGGGTTCCTGACATGGTCCACTGATCTGAGTCTATACTGTTTGTCTCTGTACAGTGTGTATGATAACTAGATATGGATTAAGGACCACAACCCTGGTGTGTACATTGACAGAGTTGTAATTCTTTTTACCGTTTACTCCATGAATATTCATTTAAGAAATGATGACATCATGAATATTAATTAGATTAATATTTATGATAGTAAAAAGTTAAAATGTAAAGGTAAAGGTGTGGTTTATAGAGAATCTATATACATATTCTCCCGACTTTCACATTTTATCCCCTAATCACTAGGTTATAAGTTGAAATCATTGTGATAAATAGAGCATTTGCTTCTATGGAGCAAATGTTCTATTTATCGCCATAGTTTTAACACTACACAGTTCTAAATATTTCCTTTTTTCTAGTAAATGCTCCTTTTCAGCAGATTTATTAAAAGAGATTGGGTCTAATATAGCCTATGAGGAAATGAGTTAGAACTGCAGGGATTGAAATTCTTTTTTCCAGGATTTCTATAATACATTGGTTTGTTGTAACATGTTAATTTCATACTTTCATAGAATGGCAGAGCTGGAGATGAAGAAGATAGCTGAGGAGAGAAGAAGAGAGAAAATGGAGGAAAAATTAGCTAGGTAGCAATATGTAAACTCAGTTTTGTGAGTTAACCAAGATATCTTCGTACAAAGAAAATTTCGGAATTGATTAGAGTCAGCTCAATAAAATATAATTTCACCTACTTGCAAATAATTGTAAGTCTACTAGGATCATAAACGTGTCATGGCTATGAAAGAAACGTTATGTCAAATGTTTTTCACCATTGAGACAATCTATGTGGTTTCTGTTAATAATGACAGATGGAAAACCTTTTTCAGCTGCCTACCAATTGTAAATACATTTGTAAACTGTTACAGATATTGCCTTTTAACTAAAAGTGCCTTTATACAGCTGGTCAGATGCCAAGGTCCTCTGTATTTCTTTAGAGCTGTAGATAAAAGGTGGTTCATTCTGTTCAAGTCTTGTTTCTTAGCAAAAACTATTCTTGTATAACATTTCCTGAGTCATTATCAAGACGAGACACATTCTTCATTCAAGTTGGCATGTACATGGAGGTAAACATTTTTAGGGTTGACTTATTAAGGTCAAGGTCATACATCAAGGTCAAAGTTTATATCGGGGCATAGTGTTTCAAAAACACATCTTGTTTATGAAGTAGCATTTTGATGTTTCAAATATAGCATCATATATATGTTGCTCTTGTATGTTCTTGGCTTGTCATTACTTGGTGTACAAAAGCTTAACCCTTCTCTTGCTGAATTTTAAAATACATTTCTCCTTCTTTACCCATGCTGTGTTGTATAAATACATATATCTTCACTGTGTACACGTATTTCGCTGTGCAACCACTGCTGTGGAGTGCACTGGTTGCACAATCAACTTGTAAATAGTGCAGACCCTGATGAGACAGCTCCTGCAGGAGCTGTCTCATCTGGGTCTTCACTATTTACAGGTATGTATATTGACGCGAATAGCAAGCGAAGGGTTAATAGCTTTAAAGTAATTGACACTGAAATACCTGTTGTTTTCTTTTGTTTGATTTTTAGTAGGATGCAAAACATTATCCGTTGATATTACTGTATTTTTCAGGCAGAGAGTTAAAGAACAGATAGAAAAAGACAAGAAAGACAGAGCTGCTAAGGTAGATGATCTTACTTTACCCATTTACTCCCATGTTATATACGGTAAACTTGTCCAAACTGAAACTTGGAACCCATCTATGTTGTGGGATGTTCAACAAAAAATGCATGCTGGTTATTAATCACATTCAGTGACGATTCTAAAGAGTGGTCCTAACATAGTGTGTGGTTGACAAATGAGGATCTTAGTATTTGAGTATGCACCTTTATTACCAGTCAGAGTAAATCCTTGGAATTTGATTGGTCAGTTTGCCAAAAACTGCCGGGGTGTACAGAACCGTATTCAGCGGCTTCCACGGAAAATACAGAATTATTCAAATTTGACGCGTGACGTCATTCGTTTTGTTTTTATTTTTAGCGTCGATTCGAAATTTCGTATCGTCCTTACTCCAATAATTCTGGATGGATTACGACCAAATAATCGATAATAAACGTAAAAAACTGTACCTCATACGTTCCTCAATTTAACACAATCAACTTCTCAGTACAACGTGTTACCGTTAATGTTTACAAGTGAAGTTTCATTTCCTCTTTCGAAATTGCTCTGAGACGACGTCATATTTGCTCTGTGATGACGTCATGTTTTCTTTGTCATGTCGTCATACAATTAGAGATGTAATGTCAGCAAAATAAGAGTTGTTCGTTTCTTAATTAGGTAAATCGGATCTCTGACTGGTAATAAATTCGTTACACGGTAATTTGGCAGGGTGTACGGGCTGGTATGACCGGGTTAGACCATGTATTTCCTTCGGCTAACGCCTCAGGAAATACGGGATCTAACCCGGTCATACCAGCCCGTACACCCTGCCAAATAACCGTGTAACTAATATTATCTCTTGTTCTGTTAGTTCAGTATTTGAGTATGCACCTTTATCTCTTGCTCTGCATCATGAATATTTATTAGCTGAATTTCTATGGTAGCATATGTATGTACACAGGGTGGTTTTGCTCAGGCAGAAACTAGAATCAGATCTATATTATAGTTTTGAAGGGAAATACAAAGAAAATAATGCAAAGAAAATAAGAATAGTAACAGAAGACAGTTACTAACAGTGAACAATAGATGATGAGTCTTCTGTGTACTGCACTTACAACAGTTTTACTTGAGTCACAGGACTTAATACTTTTACAATAACACCATCTTGATACTTTTATATTAGCACCATACTTTGGTCCAAAAATATGCAACTACTTTTATGTCTGAACAGTTTGCCAAACAGAGCCAATCTCCAGCAAGTTCTACCCCCGCTCCAATTGCACAAGCCAGTCAGCCAGCAGCTCCTGTAGAGAAGAAAGAATACACAGAGGCAAGATTACAGGTAATCAAATATTTGTAATATATGAGTATGTTAAAACAGCTCTACAATGACCACTTAAAATAGTCTATGGGTGTTAATGACGGGTGGTAGCTTAACCTTATCTCTGTTTGATATTCATGTAAGGAATAATGACATCATGAATATGTATTAACTGAATTGTTATGATAGCATATGTACACAGGATGTTTTTGCTCAGGCAGAAACTGTAGAATCAGATCTATATTACACCATAAGCAAACAGCAAACCCTGATCAGACAGCTCCTATAGAAGCCGTCTCAGACTCTGTCCCAGGTATGCTCTGCAAATGTGTGAAAAGGCGTTTATATGAAGGAAAGGGTTATTGCAGGATTTATGAAGGAAGCTGCCATCAGAGGTTTCTGTTATTCTTTCATTCAGCATTAAGTAGTACCCTGCCTTTGATCCTTCCCACCATACAAACGCTTTTCATGTCTTTGCAAATGGAGTAGAACCAGATCCTGTAGGAGCTGTCTGATCAGGGTCTGCTCTATTATAGCCATTTGGCTAATTGATATTCATATAATTATAATAGGTGTGACTACTGATTCTACCAATGCCAAAAATTCACATGTACATATACTATTATAAAAATTCAGCTAATCAATATTCATGATGTCATTATTTCTTACATGAATATTCAACAGGGAAAGGGTTAAGAAACACAGTGGTACTGCATTGTAGGGTAAACACTGTTTTTCAATTTACAGGAACTGTATGATAAACCTGTAGAACTTGATCCAAACATTGGAAAAAGTGGAGACCCTGATTAAACATTTAATTCCAATTAAATAGTTGATTTTGATGTACACTGTAAAGTAACATAGTTATTTATATTTGCTCAGGGCTCATTGTTAAAATGAAAAGCCAGCAATGGGAACCATCTTCATTTATGAATTTGTTTTCTGTGAGCACATGGTCAGTATTAACAGTTTTATTGAATAATTTTAGAAAACAGTGGAGCTTTCAGGGCTTGCTATAACTGCACTATATAACACTGTTGAAAGCATGTTTCTCTGTCCTTTTATACCTGGCACAGAAAAAGGGTTAGGAATCTTCTCATGGTATTATTTAGAATGATCAGTATGTATTCAGCTTTTGTTCTATCTCAGATTCGACTGACCAATGGCCAGGCCCTGACACAAACATTCTCAGCCAAGGAATCACTAGCAGCCGTACGACTCTACGTACAGATGAACAGGACAGATCCTCCAGGCGACTTCTCCTTTATGACCTCATTCCCTAGAAAAGTTTTCTCTCAAGGAGATTATGAAAAACCTTTAACAGAATTAGGTATATATTATGTTTTACAGCTAACGACCAGTATAGGCTGACTTACAAATGACATTTAAATTAACCCCTTTACTCCATACATACACAAATTTATACCTTTGCAGAGTGACCCAGATCAGATAGCTCTTATGGGAGCTGTCTGGTCAGCATCTGCTCTGTTTGCTTATTGAATGATATAGATCTAAGTGTAAAAGGTTTTGCCATGTCCAATAATTCTCTTGTTCAATATACTTTTATATATAAATTCTGTTATCCCTTTCCCTGTTCTATATTTATTCCAAATTTCAATACCTACTGAATATCTACAAAGTTCTAATGAAATATGGCAGGTTAAATATTGTAGCCATTTTAGAAAGTGAAGAAACAGATCTATCAAGTTCCATTAGCTAACAGAGGAGACCTTGATCAAATGGCTCCTTATAGGAGCCATCTGATCTGTGTCTTAATGTTTTTGCAAATGCATGAAAAAGCATTTCTAAGAGGGAAAGGATTAATATTCATCAAGCTGTCATTCTTAAATGAATATTCTTAACCCTTTCCTTCATAAATACACATGAGCAAATGCTCTATTTATCACAATGGTTTCAATACTACATAATTATAACATTTTCCTTTTCTCTTGTAAATGCTCCTTTTCGGTAGATTTATTCAAAGAGGTTGGGTCTAAAAATAGCCTATGATGGAAAGGGTTAAAATAAAGGGTTGACTAAAATGTATTTGAATAGATCATGAATTATTTGATATTAGCTTCTTTAAATGCTGAATTTTCAAAGCGGAATAGACTGTCATTGTTTAACCTTTTCCCTGTTCAATATGTATGAAATGTTAACGTCATGAATTTGATTAGCTGATGTTTGTTAACAGCATATGTACACAGGATGTTTTGATATCGGTAGAAACAATAGAATCAGATCTATTTAATTTCATAAGCAAACTGAGAAGACCCTCCTATAGGATCTGGGTCTTCTCTGTTTGCAAAGCATAACAAGGCGTTTATATGAAGCGAAGGGTTAATGGTAGAGTCTCTGCAGTATGAATGGATTGAATTTGTTAGAGAGTTTTGAATGACCATATTTTAGTAATAGATTAGTTAGGGAATGAGACTCATGCTAGGATTTGAAAAAATCAGGGTGGGGCTTAGAAATAAATATAACCAAGATAAAAAAAATAACGGGGGTTACAGACTCAAATGCAACCAGACTCAAATGCAACCATTAACCATTTGACATTAAATTTAACATAAATTGTCCTGTTGGATAAGGAAATTATGACTGTGTACCTGACAAAAAATAGTACATTTTAAAAAAAGGCATTTTAAACCTATAATGTTTGGTTTACTGAAAATATCACATTCTTGATGTTTAATGGAAGGACTGGCCTATTTTAACCCATTCCGTGATATGGACACCTTTTGACGGCTATGAAAAAGTCCTTTTTGAAACCATTGTGATAAATAGGAGCAAATGCTTTATTTATCACAATGGTTTCAAAGCTACACAATTCTAAAATTTGCCTTTTCTCTATTAAATGCTCCTTTTCAGAATATTTATGCAAAGAGGTTTCGGCTGAAAATAGCCTATGAAGTAATGGGATAACTTTTGGTTAGACTGAGAAATGGAGAAGTTGTTGACTGTTGTATTGACTTACATTTATGATTTTCATTTTATTTCAGGTTTAGTTCCATCTGCAGTTCTCATTGTTACAAAATCGTGAGTCATCCAGCTGCCTTAGGTTGTGCTTCCATTGTCATCAAACCAGTTTTATCAACAGAATGCTCATCATATGCAGATGTGAAAACCTATCAAAGAACCAGACAGTAAACTCCACTTGTAACGGTTTTGCTCGCAATGATATCTGGCTTGTAACGATTCTGACACACGTTCACTGCCTAAATAATTCAATGTACATGTATTCCATTCAGGATGTTACAGTAGGCTTGTAAAGATATTTAGGATGTCATGATATTACTCTTTGGCCACCAACCTGCATGCTTACAGCATGTAACGATCATCATGATCCATTATCAGTTTACGGAAGTGCGAAAGTAAGACTGGTGTATGTGTGAAAAATCTCAAAGGTGCAGAAAAAATCAAGACACATCGCTGCCCCTAGCAGTTTGTAAGGATTTAAAAATAATATAGTACAACTACTTCACAATGGTGAAGATGAATTATATTTTCTAATTGATTTCTTTAAATCCAAAATATATCCAAAGCATTGAAAAACTGTCTCTTCCAGATGGAAGATCATGTCAGATTTGTTCCTTTCCATATCTAAAATGCAGCAGAATTAAGAAAAGAAATAGAACCTTTCAGTGATGCTAAGCCACGCCAGTATGTTGATCAGCTTGCCAGAGTTATAGGTCTATTTTCAATTGACTTTTACAGATGAAAAGCCATTTACAATACCAGAAAATTTACATGCAAATAGTTAATAGTGGAGTGGCTTATGATTTGACTAACTTGGAGTCAAGACTAAAACAGCATATATTTCTTACTTCATAACCCAGGTGCTTTAGTGCGTTTCAATAAAGGGAATTGAAATATATCTATTGTTAGTCTTATATTATGGACATGGAAGTTAGTCAAGGGAATTCTTATAAGTTCAATTCCTATTGAATATTCACGGACAAACTAGTTATAATGTAATTTATACGATGGAACACTGTGGACATTTTAGAAATTAAAGAAACAGATCTATTAAATTCCATCAGCAAAACAGAGCAGACCTTGATCAGAAGGTTCCTATAGGAGCTGTCTGATCTGGGTCTACTTTGTTTGCAAATGCATGAAAAAGTATTTATATGAGGGAAAGGTTTAATCCAACAGCGATTCACACAGATATTGACCAGTGTTCTAGATAGCATATCATTGGAATGGTATTATCATGACATGCCAGAAATGTTTGTAACAATATTTAGAGGAAACAGTATTTATTTCAAGCTCATGTGAATATTGTTACAAGTGGAGTTTACTGTACTCAGCTTCTGATTAGTGCTAACCTTGACTGTTTTTTCATCTTTGTATTATCTTGTTAACATTCTAACAGAGCCCTGTTCTATGTTTATTACAAATTTCAATACCTAATGAATATTTATGGACAAAATTGTTATAATGAAATATGGAAGGTGGAACATTGTAGCCATTTAAGAAGGTAAAGAGATAGATCTATCTAAATCAATTAGCAAATAGATCAGACCCTAATCTGGGTCTGCTCTGTTTGCAAACGTGTGAAAACACATTTATATGAGGGAAAGAGTTGATCCTTTACCTCATAAGTATTTATACAAGAATTTGTGACTTCATGGGTATTCATTAATTTTTAAAATGGCCAACAAAAAATGGATTCTTTTGCCATTCAGAAATTGTGATATGTCTTTTTATCATTCTGTAAGCAAACAGAGTAGACATTGATCAGATGGCTTTTACAGGAGCTATTTGATATTGATCTACTCTGTTTGCAAAGGTGAGAAAAAGGGGTATGTATAAGGTAAAGGTTTAACCTATTCCCTCATCTTGATGCCTCTGTAAAAGTCACTTTTTGAAACCATTGTGATAAATAGAGCAGATGCTGTATATGCTGGAGGAAAGGGTTATAGGCATTTGAACATGGGAATTTTTTGCCATGGCGGAAACTTCAGAATCAGATCTATATTATTCTGTAAGCAAACATATCAGACGCTGATCAGATCGCTCCTACAGGAGCTGTCTAATCTTGGTGTACTCTGTTTGCAAAGGCATTAACGGACATCTCCAGCAGGTTATGGATTAATATGGCAAGTCAAAGGGAATGTTTCAATAATTGCCTAAGCTGAAGAAGTTTATTATGTGTTTGTTTTGAGAAACCTAGGGTAAATTTAACCCCTGTCCTTTTAGTATTTGTCAAAAATGGTATCAGATTGTCGAATTCTGACAGGATTGTTTCAGTTGCAATTTAAGTTTACATGGTACTTTTCAGTTGATTTTGCATGTCAGATGAAATGCTCTGTTTTAACATAGTTTTGGACACGTTTAGCTTGTCATTTGTTTTTTCAAAGAAAAATATTCGAGCTATTATCATAACTCCAGGGCCTGCGTTGTCATCTTGTCTGGAAACTATAAAGTTGGCTATTACATCTTTACTATTCATGCAAATTTTATGAAACTTTACATACATGTTCACTGTCAGAAAGGCTACAATTGAACAGGAGTGTTGGCACCCACATGCAGTGCACTTGATTTACTTTGAATGGCATTGCTGTCCTATGATACTGGTCACTATTATTTCTGCTTCAGGTAAAACATTTATACCCCCACAAACAAAGTTTGAGCAGTTACTCCGCCTGCATTTGAACATGGGTAGTGGGTGTCCTGAACTCCTCCTTCAATTGAAAGTCATTGACTTTATATTTGGCATACATAATAACTCTTGAACAGTAGATGTGCAAGTCACATTTTCATGTATTTAACAGCAGGTATTACAGAATTATCTCCCTTTGAACTTGGAGTATTTTTTTTGTCATTTTGACATGAAACATGGATAGTTTGAGTCACAGTCCAATTTAAAAGTTATTGAATTGAAAATTGCAATACATAATAAGCACGAATAGTAGAGACAAGACACAATTTTGTGTTTAGTAAATTTGTATTAACCCTTTCCTTGTTGAATATTCATGTAAGAAATAGTGACATCATGAGTATTTATTAGCTGATTTTTTGTAATGGCATATGTATACAAAATGTTTTTTTACTGGAAGAAACTATATTCAGATCTGTTATAACTCTATAGGCAAACACAGCAGAGCAGACCCTGATCAGACAGCTCCTCTGTTAGCAAATTTGTATGAGGGAAAGAGTTAATCTTGCAAACAGTTCAGATCCAGATGAGACATCAAACAACTCGACATTACACCAGCATCCAAACTGTTTGTCACTCTGATTATGTTTCTAGCTATATAGGTCAGAAATATGTGTGCTTTGAAAATTGAAGCAAAATGAAATAGTTCTGTTTTAGAAAACTATGTGTCTTTCAATATTTACTGACAACTGCATAGAGTACAAAGGTTTATTATTATATTGGTGTTTACATTATACATTTTCTGAAAGAGTATGATGTATCGAACAAAAATGATGTGCATGCACAACATATCTGGGAGAAAGAAACATATTTCTTAAGCTCTAATAAATATTGTTATGTCCCCCAGATCAGATCTAGGGAGCATATTGTATTTGCCATGTCTGTCTGTTCGTTTGTCTGTTTGAGGACAACTTTAACATTGGTCATAACTTTTGAGACAGTACAGATAGAGATTTGATATTTGGCATGCATGTGTATCTCATGAAGCTGCACATTTTGAGGGGTGACAGTCATGTCAAAGTCAAATTCATCACTCGGGGTCAAAGGTCATATCGGGGGCATAGCGTTTCACAAACACATCTTGTTATAGTTCTCTTTTCTTTTCTTTTTTTAAATACAAGTGACAGTTTAATGTGGACTAAAAGCAATGCAGAAAGCTCCCTTAGGGGCTTTCTATATTTCTTTCATTCTGATTAAAGCACCCATCTGTGTACCAAATGCATGAAGCTCCTGTTAAATAAGATGTAACACTCCAGGAACCCTCATTAGAGACAATATGGTATTTCCATTTACATGTACATGTATCTTCTATTTATTTGTCTGTTTTGATCATTAAAGTAGATTATTTATTCTATTTCTTATCTTATACATAATTAGTGTAAGATTTGGGTCCATGCTTATAAAACTTTTAGTTGAGTCTGAGATCGTTCTCAAGTTTTTGATTGGTCAGATTTGAGCCTTTGGCTCAAATCTGACCAATCAAAAGCTTGAGAACTCAAATCTGACCAATCAAAAGCTTGAGAACGAAACTCAGACTCAACTAAAAGCTTTATAAGCATGGACCTTGATTTGGTGGGATGATTGTGTCTCTCATGTTGAACTGAAGGTTTTTTAAAAACAAAACAAAACATTTGTCTTGAAACATTTTCATAATAACTACTCTACTTAACCCATTACCTCATAGGCTATTTTTAGATACAACATCTTTGAATAAATCTACCGAAAAGAGCATTAACTAGAGAAAAGGAGAAAAAATAGAATTTTGTAGTTTGAAACCATTGTGATAAATAGAGCATTTGCTCCTATAGGAGCAAATGCTCTATTTATCACAATGGTTTCACAAAGTGACTTCTACAGAGTCGTCAATATGAGGGAAAGGGTTAAAGTGAAGAAATATGGTATAAATTGTCTAAAGTTTTCTTTTATAATGGAATACAATGTATTGTGATTTTACTAAACTGCATTACATTTTGGATTGAATCCTATCATTATAATCTTCATCAGTGACAGTATCTGTGATTATATTAGATCCTTTCCAAAACTATATACATGTACAGTGAAACGTCGCTAATTTGAAAGGTTAGGAAAGAAACATTGATATTGTTTAGGCAGGTGGCTGCTTAATGCGTCATGTAGGAAGCCCCAAAGGAGCTTTCTGCACGACTTTCACCTTGCATTATGCTTCCACCTGTCTTAAAAATCTGATAATACATGTACTTAAGTGTTCAAATTTTAGCGAGGTTTTACTTTAATATGTAATTATTCAAAGTTGAGAAGTGTGTGTTTTTCTCACTTTTGCAATTATACATTGTATTTCCAGAATAAATGCAAAATCAAGTTCATAAGTTGTCTCTTTTTTATGCGTACACATCCTGATATTGTATTATAAGCCAGTTAGAGATCCAATTAATGCATAAAATCCGTCATTCTATCCGGATCCAGAGTGTACTTAAAGATTATGTACTAGCAAGGTGTTTCATGAGCTAGTTTTGTTTGATCATAACTTGTTTCAATTACACTCATGCCAGGGCTGCATAGAAAACAAATTGCACTCTTTCCTAGTATGCTTTGCAACAAGTTATGGTAAGGTGGGCTTTGGAATCCCTTACACAAATTTAATCATTTTCCTCATAGAAATGCTTTTTTACGCCTTTACAATCCGTGAAGACCCAGATCAGATAGTTCCTGTAGGAACCGTCTGATCATGGTCTGGTCTGCTACTGGTTTTGTTTCTTTGGTAAATAAGATATTGCAGATGGTGATCAGTCAAACAGTGTAGAAACAACAACAATGATATACAGATATAGATGAGGTTTATTGGTGTCACATACACAAACATTGTCTCATTACATCATGTACCATAATGACAGCTGTGTTTTACTAGCATGGAAATTTTTGTGTCGATCCACATAAGCAACAATATTTGGAATTAGAAGTTTTCTCAGAGATACCTTAACCCTTTACTCTATGAATATTCATGTAAGAAATAATGACAGCATGAATATTAATTAGATAATTTTTTATAATGACACATGATCACAGGAAAATTTGGTCATGGCAGAAACTGTTCCGAGTGTAGAATCCGATCTATATTACATTACAAACAAACAGAGAAGACGCTGATCAAACGGCTCCTACTCGGTTTGCAAAGGCGCAGAAAGGCGTGTTTATGGAGTAATGGGATAATAACCAATTATTTTTGGCTAGACCAACTTTAGTAAATTGTGCCGACTCAGATTAACCGTTTCAACACTGAATTTTCAAATGGATTATTCCAAAATTCAGATGGGTCAAGCTCATCGTGAATATTCATTTGTTTTTAAAGAAAGTAGCATGACAAACAGTGCAGATCCTGATGAGAGGGCTCCTCTAGGAGCCCTCTCATTTGGATCTACATTGTTTGCAAAGGACTTTAGAGACTGGTTTCCTGTTTCTTCAGTTTGATCAGGGTCTACACTGTTTGCTTACATACTGTTTGAGTGTAGAGATCAGGCGTCTTAACCCATTACTCCATAGGCTATTTTAGATCCAACCATTTTGAATAAATCTACCCATAAGGAGCATTAACTAGAGAAAAGGAAAATTTTAGAATTTTGTAGTTTGAAATCATAGTGATAAACAGTGCATTTGCTCCTATAAGAGCAAATGCTCTATTTATCACAATGGATTCAACAAGTGACTTACAGAGGCGTAGAAAGGTGTATTTATGGAGGAAAGGGTTAATATATTGGGTAGTTTTGGTACTCCTTTTCTTCATTTACCAGCTCAACACTGACATACCTGTGAATATTCACGTAAGAAATAATATGTAAATTTGCTTGATTTTTATAATACCATTCGAACAAAACAAAATTTGGCCATGCCAGGAATATATAATTCCACAAGCAAACAGCAGACCCTGATCAGAGGGCTCCTACAGGAGGCATCTGATCTAGATCTACTCTGTTTGCAAAGATTTTAAAAGGGCATATCGATAGAATAAAGGGTTAATATATATATATAATGATTATGATCATAAAATTTGTTGGCTTAAACTTTGTTCCATTTTAATGTGTGGAGGAATGTTCTTTACACACCATTTATCATACTGTTTTTTTCTATACATCTTGACAACTGTAATACCGGTACTTTGAATGAGAGAAATAAGTGTACAGTAAAAAGTACTAAAAACCCATCTAAACCGGATGTTCAATGTAGTATCAATATCGGTATTGGAGACAGGTGGCAGCTTAATGCAGAGTGAAAGTTATGCAGAAAGCTCCTTCTCTACTAGAATTCTAGTTTAGAGGGATTTTACTGTACTAGCATCTGTAAATAGTCTGCACCCATATCAGAGGGCTCCTAGACGATCGGTCTGATTAGGGTCTGCATTGTTTGTCAATAATCCTTTAGCTGATAGAAAAGCCTTTGGAAGTGGTAGAACCAGACAAGACGGCTCCTACAGGAGCCATATGATCAGTGTTTGCTCTGTTTGCTTATAGAATTATACAGATCTAGTTCTACAGTTTCTGCCCAGGCCAACATTCCTGTGTCCATAAATCTTTATAAAAGAGTACCTCTTAAATAGTCATGATATCACTATTTCTTGCATGGATATTCATTAGGTAGAGGGCTAAGTTCTCTATAACAAGTAATACCCTTTCATAATGAATGGATTCTTATAGTTAATCTGATAGACAATTTGTCTTTGAAAATTAAGCATTCAAAGGATTATAGTTAATACTAAAATTCTTCCACCTGTAGCCTTTAAGTAGATTTCTTCACCAGAAAGTGTTGCCTACTTCAAATCTTACATGTGAAGTATTAACCCTTTACTCCATGAATAATCATTTAGGAAATAATGATATCATGAAAGTTAATTAGATTATTTATTATAACGACACATGGACACAGGAATTTTCTACCATGGCAGACACTGTAGAATCTAATCTTATATTATTTCACCAGCAATACAGCAGACCCTGATCCTAAAGAAGTCATCTGATCTGGGTCTACTCTGTTTGTGAAAGTGTATTTATGGAGGAAAGGGTTAAGCAATTCCTCTTTAAAGCATGATCAGAATATCAAACAATTTGCATATTGAGATGCTGAATGATCTGGATCCAAACTGTTTACAAATCAATTTTGCTATTAATGTGCTATGAGTTAACCAATAATTTGTAATGTGAGTCTGCACTCATTAGGTGTGGTGAGACTATAAGCCACAATATTGCCAACAACAATCATTCACAGGGTTATCCCTTTACTCCAGAAATACATCTTTCTATGCCCTTGCATATAGAGTAGACCCAGTTCAGATGGCTCCTGTAGGACCAGGGTATGCTCTGTTTGCTTAAGACATGGTATAGATCTGATTCTACAGTTTCTACCATGGTCAACATTTCCTATGTTCATATTAAGCCATTATAAGAATAAATCCAATTACGGTAATTTTCATGATGTTGTTTCTTACACAACTATTCATGACCCATTACCTCATAGGCTATTTTAACCTCTTCAACCTCTTGAATAAATCTACCAAAAAAGAGCATTTACTAGAGAAAAGGTAAAATTTAAAACTGAGTAGTTTGGAAACCATTGTGATAAATAGAGCATTTGCTCCTATGGAGCAAATGCTCTAGTTATCACGATGGTTTCAAAAATTGACTCTTACCGAGGCGTCAAAAGGCATCCATATGAGGGTATGGGTTAAGGGTTATACATTGTGCACGGTTATACATTGTGCACATTGTACATAACTTGGTATAACCTCTTAGCCTTTACCTTATGAATATTCATATGCAAAATAATGACCTGATAACCATTTATTAGCTGAATGTTTATAACGGTTCATGAACACAGGATTGTTTTGGACGTGGCAGAAGCTGTAGAATCAGATCTATACACCTGCCATACACTGTTATAATCAAACAGTGTAGACTGATCAGACGGCTCCTACAGAAGCTGCCTGATCTGGATCTACCGGTACTCTGTTTGCAAAGGCATAAAACGTTGGCCCTATCAGCTTAAGGGTTAAATCGAATAAACTATAGTAAGTCATACATTTACTATATAATACATATACATATGAAATAAATTACATACAAAATGTAAAAAAATATTGTTACGTACAGTGGATGCTAATTGAGCAATAAAATACATGTCAATGCAATTAATCACATCAACAAAGTGACATATTAAACATGTAGACTATACTTTATTCATTTACATGATGTTCAACAGAGTTTTAAAACAATTTATACAACCATTTAAATGTAGGAAAATTGCAAACAGAGAAGACTCTGATCACATTTAACCATTGCCCTCATGAATATTAATTAGTTGAATTGTTATAATGGCATTATAATCAAGGGGAGTTTTGACAAACTGCAAAATCAGACCTATATAAATCCATAAGCAAACAGAGCAGATCCTGAGATCATTGTGAGGCTTAATCCATTACCTCATAAGCTATTTTTAGAGCCAACCTCTGAATAAATCTACCAAAATGGAACATTTACTAGCAAAAAGGTAAATTTTAGAATTGTGGATTTTTGAAACAATTGTGATAAATAGAGCATTTGCTCCTATGGAGCAAATGCTCTATTAATCACAATGGTTTCAAAAATCAACTTTTACAGAGGCATCAAAAGGCGTCACTATGAGGGATTTGACAAAAACTCTCTGACACATGTTTTAGCTGTTTGCCATCTGCAACAATTTCCTAAGTTAATAAGAGCCTTCTTATTTGGGTCTGCTCAGTTTGCAAAGGCTTAGAAAGGCATATTGATAGAGCAAAGGAATAATTAATATATGTATGCAAATTAACCCTTTGTCTGATAAAGATGTTATTTACACATTTGCAGAGTAATCTAAGACATCGTGACTCCTGTTAGAACAGTCTGGTCAAGATCTGCTCTATTTGCTTATGGAATAATATTGATCTGATTATATAGCTTATGCTATTATAAAAAATCAGCCAATTAATACTTATAAATTCATTTCTGGCATGAATATTCATTAAGTAAAGGGTTAAGGTTGCTAATACTGTCACATTTCTACAGAGACACATCTCTGATTTCTATAAATAAAATAAATAACACAGACAATGATACAAAAACACCAAACAACAAGACTATTGAACTCTCAAGCAAGTACTATTACTGGTCTTTAACCCTTTCATCAATAGGCTATTTTTAGATCCAACCTCTTTGAATGCATCTACCGAAAAGGAGCATTAACAAGAGAAAATGACATTTTTAGAATTTTGTAATTTGAAATCATTGTGATAAATATTTATCACAATGGTTTCAACAGGTGACTTATACAGAGGCGTATTTATGGAGGCAATGGTTAAGACAGATGACAGCTTACGGCAGGGTGAAAGTCATGCAGAAATCTCCTGTAGAAACACATGAACAAGTGAATATTTAAGGAACTTTAGAATCTGACCTGTATTATTCCATAAGCAAGTCAGAGGCATAATTATACATACATGTACATGTAAAAGTCTCTGAGCAAGCAGAACCGACCTGAAGCATACAACTCCTACATGAGCTGTCTGATCTGGGTGTATTCTGTTTGCAAACGCATAAAAATGTGGAATTATCATGAACAGGATTAATATAGATTCTACTGTATATATAAACACACTTTTGCCATGCATTAAGCAACCACCTGCTTTGTCCAATCAACATAAGGTGGCTTAAGACAGGTTCTACTGTATCTTATATCTAAGCATGCCTTTTTATCCCATGTTTATCCATATCATATACAGTTTACAGAATGAGTAAAACCAAAAAAATAAAAATCTATTTATTTGTTACCAATAACACTTTAATTCGAATAGTTTATGTAAAAGATATACATGTATGGACCAATGATCAGTTTTTATCTAGATGATAAACTGAGTAACATGCCTCATCAAGATCATCAAATTGTTGACAATCTGATAAGATTATGTTATAGTAAAGAAAGCAAGAAACATCTCTAGTTTGACTGGAAAAAACCTCACACTACTTATTGCAAACGAAAACTGAACAGTCAAAAAGTACTGAAAAATAGTAGCAAAAGCATGTACATGTATTGTGGTAAATTGTCAAAGCACATGCCAACTACATAAAGATGAAATTTTCTGTCAAACAGTACATACATGCAACAATGAAGATTATCCCCTTGCTCTGGATTGTCCATTTCTTTTGAGTAAAGAATCCATTAACTCAGGGCAATTGGTTAGTACATACGTGTGTCTACATTTGAGGTTGAAACACAAGATTCACAAAATATAAATTAGGAGTGGTTGGTGTAAACATTATCACATACAACAATACCAAACAATTATCACAGACAACAGAACAGAACAGAACATGTTTACTTTGGTCACAGTCTACGGAACCTAATTTATACATTAGATAAGAATGTATAATATATGCACAGTAAAACCTGTCTAAACCGGAGGTTAAATTTAGTATTAATATCGTTCTAAGAGACAGGTGGCAGCTTAATGCAGGGAGAAAGTCATGCAGAAAGCTCCTAGGACTGTCACCCTGCATTAAGCAGCTACCTGCATAAAGAGTATAAATTCTTCTCTATTAGAATTACGGTTGAGCAGGGGTTTACTGTTTTACTTCCATGATTTCAAACAGGATTTATACCTCCGTACAAACTAGTGAGTTTGATATACATGTACATATGTACTCACTATTCGGTTAATATTTATTAGCAGATTTATTTGTCATGGATCTATAGGGAAAATAGTGAAACCAAAGCTCTGGCAGATAGAACTTGTTATGTGGTAAAGGTTTCTAATTCATATAGTAGAAAAGAATTGAACAGTAACAAGTACAAAAACGGTTTCTGTTTGATTCTAAGATGATAATGACTACATTATAATGACCCTGGTTAATTGTTATAAGCACAGTTTTGTTACTGTCCCTTCCTTCTTAACCTCCAGTTGATGCCATCACCATTCTGTTTGAATCTGATTGGGATGAAAATGAGAACTGGAATATAAAAGAGAGATCCAAACACAGACACAGTGTTTTCTTTCATTGTTGTTTCTTGATATCGAAAGATTCTCTTCCATGCTTCATGTGATGTAAGACCCTGAGATATAAGGATGATCTGCCATAGAAAGAATAGTGTTGTGGCAATAAAAGTGAATATGCAGATGTAGAAATGACATATCAGCAACAACTGTCCAAATGTAATGTATGCCATGATCCAGCGGTGAAGAAAAACAGGTGGGATGTATGTGATGATGTCAGATGAATTCATGGGGATATCCATGTTCAGGTAGCTTATCTGAAGGTAAACGCAGATTGCACTGCCAATAGCACTCCACAATAGGAAGATGGCATAGAACTTCTGGTTATGGTAACCGATGCAGGAACCAGTTATAAAGCAGTGGATGTCTCTCTTAAGCATGCATTTACCACAGATATTGCAATGGTGAGACCGAGGAGGTGCATCAACCTGAAACAAAGTTAAAACTATTTTCTAATACTCTACATGTATAACCCAGTTGCAAAACATCTTAACTTTTAGTAAGTTTTTTTTCAACATTGTGATAACCTTTGCAAATGATTTGAATCAAACTGAGACACTGAGTAACTTGGCGTCTTAGTAAACTCCAAGCTATTGGGCACTGGTACACTTTTTCATCATATAAATGCTTATCATGCCTTTGAAAACAAATGCTTTCGGGCCTTTTGAAAACGGAGTACACCCAGATCTTGATCTGTATAGTTTTCAAATGTGCATGCATGCCTTAGTGAATGATTCCACATACACTTTCCTTGCTAATGTTGTGGTTGATTCATTCATGAATATGCTTGTATCACTACTCTAGAACATGTCATTGCAGTTTCAGTTAAAATGACTTAATTTTGCCAAATTTTCAAACATCTTTGTAAAATTATTTTGCGAGTTAGCTGTTATTGTTTTTTACAAAATGGCATATTTAAATTTCCATTGCAAATGGTGTAGACCTGGATCAGCTGCCAGTTATGGAAGCTGATTTAGATATGTACCATCTTCATGGGTAGCTAACAAAATACTATTTTAACGTATGGCAGCTGATTTTGATCTGTACCGTCTTCAGAGGTAGCTAAAAAAATACTCTTTCAATATATGTTATCACTCAATTTGAATCGAGATTTGCTTTCATTTCTTGTGTCATCATTTTTCAGGAATTCTGTGTCTTGAGTTTCCTTTGAATCTATCTTTAAATAAAGATTTCAGGCCTAAAAACATTGCTGACTCATTGTAAACATGTTCATTTTAAATTGTAAATGGTGGTTGAATTATGTTGAAAGGAACGTTCGCTTTTTTCCAAGGATAAGTATAGCTCTTATAGAAGTTGATGTCATGTAACATGGTGAAAAAGTTGTGACTCGAATGGGACTCGAATCCAGGGCCTCTGGCTTACCATGCCAACACTCTACCAACTGAGCTACCAAGCCACACAGTAAAGCCTATCAACTTATTTCACCATTATCTCTACCCGGCTACACACACCCCCTCTACACAAGAATTCGTCCCGAATTCTTACTCAAAGAACACTCCAAGAGTTTCTTATTATTACACATTATCTTCATATAATATTCATACTATTTTCATATAAATCACCTAATGGGTTATTTACGTTTGGCGCCAAATGTAACATGGTGAAAAAGTTGTGACTCGACTGGGACTCGAACCCAGGGCCTCTGACTTACCAGGGTATGGCTAAAACACGAAAGGAGGATTTTTTGGTGAAAGGAGGCGAAAGGAGGATTAAAAATTAATATTGGCTATTTATTTGTTATTAATAAGTAAGTTAAATTATATGACCATATATTTTAAATGTATTTGGCACTAATATACTGATTTAAGCCTGAATATATGAACACATCATTAATATATTGATGACATTTACAGGGAAAACGTATTACTTGCTCCTTTCGCCACAGTAAATACCGCGAAAGGAGCTCTTAAGTAATGTAATTCAATGTAGAACTGCGGGTTATTAATAATATGTAATATTTAGTGTTTTTAATTAATATATACACATATTTTAAGTATATTTGGCACTAAAATAATGAAATAAGCCTGAATATATTACCACATAATTAATATATTGATGACATTTATGGGGGAAACGGTTTACTTGCTCCTTTCGCCAGCTTTAAATCCCGCGAAAGGAGTTCTTGATATAATCGAATGAAGAATTGTGGATTACTTCATGTAAGTTGGTTTGATAGTCTACAGTTGGCCAGTTATAAATTCCGTTAAAGGAGCTCTTAATATAATTGGATGAAGAATTGCGGATCACTTCAGGTAAGCTGGTTTGAAAAAGCTCCTTTCGCTGAAAATCCTTGGTCTACAATTAGCGAAAGGAGGCTCATTTCGCCAGTTGTAAATCCCGTGAAAGGAACTCATATGTAGTACATGTATAACTGAATGTAGAACTGTGGGTTACTGTATACAGGTAAGTGAGTGAAAAAGGCTTCTTTTGCTAAAAGTCCATGTTCTACAGTTTGCGAAAGGAGGTTCCTTCGCCAGCTGTAAATACCGCGAAAGGAGCTCTTAATATAATTGGATGAAGAACTGTGGGTTACTACAGGTAAGTTGGTTTGAAAAAGCTCCTTTCGCTAATTTAAATCCTTGGTCTGCAGTTGGCGAAAGGAGGCTACTTTAAATTGGCCAGCTGTAAATCCCGCGAAAGGAGCTCTTAATATAATTGAATGAAGAATTGTGGGTTACTACAGATAAGTTGGTTTTGATAAAGCTCCTTTAGCTAAACACCCTTGGTCTGAAGTTGGCGAAAGGAGGCTCCTTTCGCCAGCTGTAAATCCCGTGAAAGAAGTTCTTAATATAATTGAATGTAGAATGGTGGGTTACTACAGGTAAGTTGGTTTGATAAAACTCCTTTCGCTAAAATCCTTGGTCTACAGTTTGCCATACATGTATATATTTTAGACAGTATACATCTATGAAAAACATATTTTTACAAATATGCTCAATCTTTTTTAACCTTGCAGACATCGTGATGTCCCTATTTCTGATATGAATATTCTTAGGATAAAGGTTTAATTGCCTATACGAATGTAGCATGTTAAAGGTCAATAATGAATCGGGCACTAGAAGTTTCACTGATTGGATAATGAACCATCAAGAATCTTTAAATAATGGATTGTGCTTTAGTTTGTCCAAAGTATTATCCTCTCCGAGGATGTTTTTTTAAACAATGCATTTGTCTTTGGTCAATATCTAGTAAATAGGAGATTTTAAATCCTTACTAAGGGTATGATTTATAAATTTTATATACGTGTTTTACAAATAAAATGTGTAAAACAAAATGTATTTGATTTTGTACTTAATCGTCAGTATATGGCATGTTAAAGGTCAGCAGTAAATCGGACACATGCAATTTCACTAATTGGATTATGACAACTATGTTAATTTTGTAATCCATTCAAGGGTATTTAGTTTTGCTGATATCCGGTAAAATCTGATCTTAGGGACAATAATTATAATCAAACTGCATCGATTCTGATTACATACCAACATCCAATGATCCAATGATCTGGATCTACGTTGGTTTGCTGTGTTGCGCAAGTTATACAAATGTACATTTATATGATATAAATATTTTCAAACTGTGATGTTACTGATTTGGGCCAAAGCCATTCAATCTAAATCTCTAACGACCACTGTCAACGACGCACAGAAAATTAAATATAACAGTATAAACATTTAATTAATGTTCTCAATCACACCCAGCATGTGGTAATTAAAGGACTTAACACAGATACACAGCTACTTAGCCTATCACGCGTGTCGGAGAACCGCCGGGTAGACAATATGGCTAAATATCAGAACAGAACAGAACAGATAATTTATTGAAGACTTGTACATATATAGTACATCGCCATAATATACATACAAAACATCAACACATTTTGCACAGTAAGAATATCAAAACCTTTTGATAGCAAAATCACAACAATCATGTAATCATCGAGCTTTGTTTCTTTTTAGCTAGGAGATTAAAGAGTATAGATATCTCACAATGTTGTTTAATGGATGCAGAGACACAATTTTAAAGATCCAGTTTAACAGAGTCTAACCTGTTTACCCTTTACTCCATCAATACGCCTTTCTATGCGTTTGCAAACAGCGTAGACCCAGATCAGACTGCTCCTTTAGGAGCAATATAATCCGGGTCTTCATTCAATTTGTATTAAGAGCTCCTTTCGCGGATTTTACAGCTGGCGAAAGGAGCCTCCTTTCCCCAACTGTAGAACATGGATTTTCAGCGAAAGAAGTTTTATCAAACCAAATTACCTCAAGTAACCCACAGTTCTCCGTTCAATTACATTAAGAGCTCCATGCGCAGGATTTACAGCTGAAAGTTCTGTTTTTATTCCAAATTTCAATACCTACTCAATATTAATGGACACAATAGTTGTAATGAAATATGGAAGGCGGAACATTGTAGCCATTTTAGAAAGTAAAGAAACAGATTTATCAAATTCTATTAGCAAACAGAGTAGACCCTGATCAGACGGCTCCTCTAGGAGCCGTCTGATCTGGATATACTCTGTTTGCAAATGCGTGAAAACACGTTTATTTGAGGGAAAGGGTTAAACCAACTTAACTCAAGAAACCCACAATTCTTCATACAAATACATTAAGGGCTCCTTTCGCGGGATTTACAGCTGGCGAAAGGAGCCTCCTTTCCAAAACTGTACACCATAGATTTTCAGCGAAAGGAGCTTTATTAAACCAACTTTTCTCAAGTAACCCTCAATTCTTCATTCAAATACATTAAGGGCTCCTTTCGCGGGATTTACAGCTAGCGAAAGGAGCCCTCTTTCCCAAAAGAGCTACTTCGCGGGGTTTACAGCTGGCGAATGGAGCCTCCTTTCCCCAACTGTACGCCATGGATTTTCAGCGAAAGGAGTTTTATCAAACCAAGTTACCTCAACTAACCCACAGTTCTTCATTCAATTACATTAAGAGCTCCTTGCGCAGGATTTACAGCTGGCGAAAGGAGCCTCCTTTTCCAACTGTAGACCATGGAATTTCAGGGAAAGGAGCTTTATCAAGCCAACTTACCTGAAGTAACCTGAAGTCCTTCATTCAATCATATTAGTGATCCTTTCTTGGGATTAACAGCTGGCGAAATGAGCCTCCTTTTCCAACTTGTAGACCATGAATTTTCAGCGAAAGGAGCTTTATCCAACCAACTTCAATCTACCTTAAGTAACCCACAGTTATTCATTCAAAAGAGTCTCCTTTCAACAAATGTAGACCATGGACTTTCAGTGTAAGGAGCTGTTTCAAACCTACAGTTCTTCATTTCATAGCTCCTGTCGCGGGATTTACAGCTGGTGAAAGGGACAAGTAATCCGTTTCCCCCGTAAATGTCATCAATATATTAATGATGTGGTAATATACACAGGCTTATTTAATTATTTTACTACCAAATATACTTAAAATATGTGTATATATTAATTAAAAACACTAGTTATTACATATTATTAATAACCCACTTAACTAAGAACTCCTTTCGCGGGATTTACAGTGGCGAAAGGAGCAAGTAATCCGTTGTTCCTGTAAATGTTTATCAATATATTAATGATGTGTAATATATTTAGTCTTAAATTATCATATTAGTGCTAAATATATTTAAATTATATGTCCATATCATTTATAATAACTAATAAATAGCCAATATTGATTTTTAATCCTCCTTTCGTCTCCTTTCGCCTCCTTTCGCCAAAAAATCCTCCTTTCGTGTTTTAGTCATACAGGCTTACCATGCCAACACTCTACCGACTGAGCTACCAAGCTACACAGTAAAGCCTATCAACTCATTTCACCATTATCTCTACCCGGCTACATATCATATATGAAATTACGTCCTCTATTTTCATATCAGCGCATGCAATTGATTACGTCATTAGACGGCCAATTGCAAAGAAACTGCTTTAATATCAAATTAGCATGTTTAGTTTCATGATGTAGAAAATGCAGTTTTTGCAGTTTCTTCCTTGTTACGTACTGCATGGCATAGAGGGATATTTAAAATACGAGTTGATTTAATGAAATGGATTTCAGTTTTAATAATCTGTCCCAATAAAAAAAAAAATCTCGATTCAAGCTGATTTACCAAACTGTGTAATATGAACAGTATATATGTATTCTAACCAGTGTCAAACAATGTTGACCTATGATCATATGCAATATCGGAGACAAGGTTAACACCATATTGGCAATTAGATCTAGATGCATTTAATCTTCTTTTGGCGTGGAAAAGTTAATGCACTATAAATAGATTAATATAATTTCTAAATATTAGTATATATCAAATGCATTACCTGGCACTTGAAGCAAGCTCTCCAGTTAGGTGGTGTCTCGTTCGATTCAGGGAAATGTGTTTCTTTCGTTTCCTTCCGTACATAGTTGTCTACATCGAAATAAGCTCGATGCCAGTTGACTACGACTTCACAGAAAATAACTACCATTACTCCTATCCAGATCCATGACTCGGGGAAAACCCTTGGCACCAGCACAAATACACATTCGAATACAAGACTGAGAGCCATGGAAAAGAAAAACCCCATTGCAATAGCATCGGAATGGTCCTTTTTGGGTGTAAAGTCTCTTTCATGGTATTTGGCTCGAAGCTTTTCCTTCAAAGTTTCTTTATTTCGTTCTCGTAAGCCCTCCATCGTTTGTTTTTGTGTTTCTTGTTACTGTATCTATATCTACCTGCACATGCGAATGCGGACTTGTATGCACCTGCTTTCACTTTCAAACGGAAGTTTATGTATCACGGCAACTTTGTAAACACTGTGGACTGGTTGCAAACAGTCCAAGCTTACGCGAAAATTGATGGGGTAAAATATTGTTTGTCAGTCTAATTTACCTGACAGCTTCGGTCTTCTCGGACGTTATCGGTAAATTGACTATTAGCGGAACGCCTGAGTGACTGGGGTGTGAAAAACATAGGTGAACTTTTACGGGTCACGACATGTAACACAGATGTTAATTCACTGTATAAATAAGAATGAATACATTCATTGAACAAAGGCAAAGGAAAACCAATCATTTTGATGAACAGTTCTTGAGCTAGAACCCCAAACATTAGTCGCTCTGTGTACACACACTTTATGTTACATGATGAAATATTGCAAACTCTCAGACAATCAAGTTGAATCTTTTTCTCAATATTTTCGTTTATTATGGGGTAGGGAACTTTTGTGATCTGTATTACCTCGGCAAAAAAGCACACCTTGATCGATCACTGGGATATCAGACGGCTTCTGCATGAGTCTTTGTAAAGGTGTACTGTATCTATGAAGAAAAGGGTTAACCAATTCATTATGTCAATATATTATTAATAATTATATACTTTCAAAGTTTTCATTTATGAAAAGAAAATCTGTTTTTGCACAGTAAAATATGGTAGATAATCCAGGCTTGACATATACTTCTTTGCTTTTTAGTTATCTCCCTTGGAATTTAAAAGTGTGTGTGTGTGTTTAGATGTAGAACACCTGTAATGCGACCACTTCAATAATCAGGGCCATACCCAGAATTTTTTGTCTGGGGGGGCCGAGTTGGGGAGGGTACGGGAGGGGTGTCCCCTCCCGGTAGCCAAATTTTTTTTAGTATGCCGCATTGAATGGTGCAATTTCCTGCTATCCGGATCACTCTATCAATATATAATTTTATGTTATAATATAGGAAATCGACTCCTTTTACACCTGGGTTTAGGTGCAGAGACTTAATACATGATGAATGATCACCAATGTTTCAATGTATGGACTTCGTACAAATCACCCTAACACAAAAGTTGTGATCAAGGCTAAAGTTTTTTGCCATTGACAGACAGACAGACGGACATGTGATCATGCATTTTTTCCATTGGCAGACGTGATCTTGGTTAAATTTTTTTGCCATTGACAGACAGACATGTGATCATGACTAAAGACTTTTGCCATTGACAGACAGGCAGACAGACATATGATTAAAGTTTTGCCTTTGACAAACAGACAGACATTTGACCATGATTTTAAAAAAAATGCTATGGACAGACTCAGCATTATTAATCTCAGAACTAACATCTGCTTATGTCTTTATTTAAGGACATGCATGTTGATCTACCAAGATTGGCAAGAACACAATTAAAAGTAATAAAGAAAACATTTTTTTTGGAAATCATCTCCATTTATTTATTAAAATAAGAAAACATAAGTATATCAGTTGTCTATATAACTATATTTACTTTTAAAAGAAAATGACCATTCTTTTATTCATTGATCATAATGAAAATCCTTTTGAATTTTCAAAATTAATTGATTTTATGCTATATGGCTAAAAACTATTATTTTCAAGATTGGGTAAAGGAAAAAAAAAAGATTTTCTGTAAGTATAAATAACTGAAATGTAAATACATAGATTATTTTTATTTTTTTTCTGAACATTACCAAATTATATAAAAAATAAATAAATATCCAAGTAAATATACACTCAACTAACCATAGCATCACACTAGTTCTTTCTTCTAAATGTGAAAACAACCCTGATCAAAACTACAAACATTAAATGTAAGAGTTTAACACAAGGATCATGATGGCCCTTAATCGCTCACCTGGTTATAACAGAAATATGTATACATGTACAATGAAAAAGATATTCCATTTTTATCTTATTTTACAATAAAAGTTTCAGGGTTTTTTATTTGGCTATATTCCCAATGGCAAAAGGTGTGTTTTTCACCTATTTTTTAGGACAATCTCAATTTACAAAAAAAAATCCAAGAAAACGTTAACAACCCTCGATTGATTCAGTACAATCGGTCTGGGGACGAATCATTCATACTTTTTTATCATTCGGAATGTTCGGAGTTATTCTTTCATTACTAGTTATTGATCAATACAGTAAAACGTTTATCGGTCGAAGTGCATACTGCTTAGCGTCTTAATAAGTCACCCCCGTCCCCTCGTTTTACGACATTGTCTCCACTCTTGAGTAATTTACGTGCCACATGTAGTATTTGTGGACAACGTAGCAATTTGCATTTTGTCACGACTGGTTCCTGAACAATTTATTTGCTAAACTCAAGTATAGCGAAAACCGGAACCAACTCGTGATTACGTAATTCGGGTGTTCTCCGCTGGGGATTATCCTGATTGGTCCATACCAAAATAGGCCAAGCGTGTATCACAGCATGACAGTGTGCTAAAGGTGGTCTGTCTGTGTAGAGAACTAGCAGATAGTCTCCCACAGGGAGGAAAATATCGGTCACTAAAAAAATTGCCATGGTAAAATTTCAAAACGGTAGGGAAAACTAAAAAGGGCCCATTAATAAAAATGGTATCTTGGCAGCCAGCTGGGGGGGGCCCCGGGCCTCCGAGCCCCCCCCCACCTGGGTACGTGCCTGCTAATAACCATTTCTGTCTTTAAAAGAAGATGGCTGCTTAATGCAGGATGAAAGTAATGCAGAAAGCTCACACAGGAACTTGCTGCATATCTTTCATCCTGCATTAAGCTACCACCTGCCTCAGCCACCCAGAAATATGCCAATTTTTTGTGATCGTTTTATAGGGGTTTTACTGTATATTCATTAATTATAAAATTGAATTGACAACAACAATAATGATGATTTAACCCAATGATTGACAAAAGCAAGTGAATACACCTTTGTAAAGAGTGTAAACCCAGCTCAGGGGATTACCTAATAGCTCTCAGACTAGGGTTTGCATTGCTTGTCATTCAAAAACCACTAGCAAATTTAATCTTTTAAAACAGAATGAACTCTATACATGTAGTTTTAACACTGATTGGCCATTCCACTTTGAATATTCACCTTTCAAATGATTAGAATCCATGACATCTTGTAAATTGATAGACACTATTCAAATTAATCAAGAGTCATAGCTGAAACGACAGTATTATTATTGCTACCTAGCAGACACATGTATAAGATTATTTAAGCGCTACAATTTATAGTGCTGAATCAACATTAACCCTTTCAGTGTAAGAAACAAACTTGTCATTAATGTCCTTTACAAACAGTATAGACCCAGACTCATGGAGGACTCAGGAGCCCTGTCTTCGAGGTCTGCACTGTTTGTCATGTTACACTTTTTTTTTAACTTTTGCTGCTAGCTTTTGTTATCTACAAACTTTTTCGTCTGCTACAATTTTCATTTTCTTATATTTTTGTTTAAAAAACAACAACAGTCACAGTACTTAACAAACAGTTTGGATCCTGATGAGACGCCGAATTACCCAGCATCTCATCTCAGGATCTGGATCCAAACTGTTTGCATAATTTATCACAGATTTGACATTGGCAGCGAAAGAGTTAACCCATTTCCTCATACTGAAGCCTTTTGATGTCTCCGTAAAAGTCATTTTTAAAACCATTTGCTCCATCACAATGGTTTCTAAACTAGACAATTCTAAAAAAAAAAATCCTTTTCTCTAGTAAAAGCTCCTTTTCTGATTTTAGTAGAATTGTTCATTAAAGATGTTGGGTTTAAAAATAGCCTATGAGGGGAAAGGGTTAAACAATAGTCCCTGAATATTCGCTTGACCTGTTTGAAATTTGGAATAGTTCATAAAATGAGAAGTTAGTGTGGAAAGGGTTAAAAAAAACACTGGGTGAGCAGCAAATGATCAACCAAGTATTGTAAGAACATACAAGCATGCTGTTATTTGTTTGGTTTGTGGAATTATTTTTTTCATTTTGAGGAAAGTTACCATGGCATTGCATGCAAAGCTGCTCACTTTCCTTCCTTTCCTTTTCACGCATTTGTAAACAGAGGAGACCCAGATCAGACGGTTCCTATAGGAGTATGTAGATCAGGGTCTGCTCTGTTTGCTAATGGAATTTGATAGATCTGTTTCTTAGTTTCTAAAATGGCTACAACGTTCCACCTTCCATATTTCATTATGACTATTTTATCTATGAATATTCAGTTGGTATTTAAATTTGAAATAAACATTGAACCAGGAAAGGGTTAAATGCTAAATTGAAATGAAACAATCCAATTTTTAAATACTAGTTCATTACTATTGCAGGGCTTCAGCAGCTAGCATACCTCAAGACATGCATGGCGAGTAAGAAGGTGTATGAATGTCTGTGGAAAATTCAACAGGTAGAAATAACCACAGAAAAACCACTAGTCAGTGGTCCTTGAAATTGAAGATACGGGAAATTTGAATTAAGATGTTGATTGAGGGCAGCTGTCGAATAGATAAAGGTGGACTTGCAAAAGCAAATCTACAGAGCTATGTGATACAGCTTTCATTGACTAAATCTTATATACCCTAATTAACCTAATTATTTGGACAGACAAACCTAGGTAAAAATATTAGAACCTGTCTTAATTAGCCTTTCCAATTATGGGTCTGTAAGGCAGGTGGTAGCTTAATGCAGGTCATAAGTAATGCAGAAAGCTCCTATAGGAGCTTTCTGCATTACTTTTGCCCAGCATTAAGCAACCACATGCTTTTTAAGACTCCTAAATGAATGGCCGCCTAACCCTTTTCTCCATAAATATATCTTTCTATGCCATTGCAAACAGAGTAGACCCAGATCAGATGGCTCCTATAGGAGCCCTCTGATCAGGGTCTGCTCTGTTTGCTTATGGAATAATATAAATGTGTACATCTAATTCCACAGTTTCTGTCAGGATCAAAAATGTTCTTTTTTATGCTATAATTAATATTAAGCTAATTAAATTAAATTTCGAGGGCTTGGTGCAAAACTATTCTAACTCCTTCACTTTGTAAAGGAGTTAGAATAGTTTTGCACCAAGCCCTCGTAATATTCATGTATACATTAATTACTTCATAAATATTCGTGGAGTAAAGAGTTAAGACAATTCTACTGTAGATTGGAAATCAAACTGCCCATGAAGAAGCCGGCTGGTCTGATTCTGCACTGTTTGCTACTCCATTAACCCATTACCTCATAGGCTATTTTTAGATCCAACCTCTTTGAATAAATCTACCGAAAAGGAGCATACTGGAAATAATCATTCGATGTATATGTAGGCCAACAGCCATTGTCAGCCATTGTACATGTGATAACAACCTAATTTGCATTCAAAGCGTTGTTCCGAAATAGAATCGGAGTCATTCAGAACTTGGCCGAAGATATCCACTGATTTCTGTACAAAATCCGCGTTTCTAAAAAAGAGGCTCCTTTTAAGTAATTTAGCAGTATTCGGATAGCGATACTATTTAGCTGAACAAATATATCCTGTCGGAAAATAGGTTGTATTTAAGCATTATTTTCATTGTACATGTATGTATACATGTATAGCTTTTGGTGTTGATTGATTAATACGAAAAATGTGCATAATACATCTTTAACCCTTTCCCTCATATAAACGTGTTTTCACGCATTTGCAAACAGAGTAGACCCAGATCACTATTTTGTCCATTATAAATTATTCAGTAGGTATTGAAATTTGGAATAAACATAGAACAGGGAATGGGTTAAATAATATTTCATATATTTCTTATTAATAAATTTATGGAGAAAAAGTTTAATGTAATGTTTGATTTCTGTATTTCTTTATAACCTTTAGAAATTACAGAATGTCATGACAACCTTTGCACAAAAATTTGCATTAGATAAATACTAAATTCTTGAAACTGTGTTGTTTGCAAATAGAAATGGAAGGTAGATAGACTAACTAATCAGTAATAAGATGACACTTTTTTTGTAGAAGACAATTAGTGTTTTGAGGTTTAAGTTATATTTATTGCTTTTTGTACTGGTGTCTAGGAAAGCAGAAAAAGTTATTGATCTGCATTTTCAGGACTTGTCTAGAACTAGGAGGAAAACTTTTCTGATTCAAGATGAGCTGACATGGATTCTAGTTCACCACAGAAGGTGTGAGTTTGTGATGACAATTCAGCACCTGCTCTGGATCCATCCACTCTGACACTTGAATTGCTGTTGTTAGAAGAATTTGAAGTAAAAATCCACTATGAAACTGAAGCAGATGACAACTTCTGGCAATTATTTGAGGGATGAAGAGTAAACTCTTATATAGCTCAGCCAAAACACTGGTATGTATCATTTAACACTTTACTTCATGAAAGAAATGATGACATCATGAATATTGATTAGACTGATGTTTTAAATGAACACAAGAAACTTTTGCTAAAGCAGAAACTGTAGAATCAGACCTATATCATTCCATAAGCAAACAGAGCAGACCCTGATCAAACAACTCCTATATATCTGATCTGGGTCTACTCTGTTTGCAATGGCGTAAAAAGGTGTATTTATGGAGAAGGTTAATGTGACTATTTTAACATTTAGCTATTTGAGATATGAATCCTGAGCAAACATTGAATAACTTGGTTCCTTATCATGATTCAAGCCATTTAACATTTAACCTATTCCCTTATACTGACACCTTTTGATGCCTCTGTTAAAGTTTTGAAACCATCATGACCAATAGAGCATTTGCTCAGTAGAAACAAATGCTCTGTTGATCACAATGGTTTCAAAACTACACAATTCCATCTTTTTTCTAGTAAATAATCCTTTTCGTTATATATTCGAAAAGGTCGGGTCTAAAACAGCCTGCAATAGAATTGGGTAAGCCATAGTTGCTCAAATACTGACTGAATGCATGTAAAAAGTAGCAGAGTTTTTATACGCCCACCTAATAAAGGTGGTCGTATATTGTCGTGGCCCTGTCCGTCCGTCCGTCCGTCCGTCCGTCCGTTCGTTCGTTCGTTCGTTCGTTCGTTCGTTCGTTCGTTCGTTCGTTCGTTCGTTCGTTCGTTCGTTCGTTCGTTCGTCAACATTTTGTTTGTCCGCTGTTTTCTGGGAAAACTATTAGACAGATATTAATGAAACTTCACACAAATGTTAAATGCATGAAGATCTGAAGCTGAGTTGATTCTGAGGTTCATTTGATTTTTCATTTCAGAGTTATGGCCCTTGTCCTTAAAAAATATGCAAATAGTTTGTCCGCTGTTTTCTGGGAAAACTATTTGAGAGATATTAATGAAACTTCAAACAAATGTTTAATGCATCAAGATCTGAAGCTGAGTCAATTCTGAGGTTCATTTGATTTGTCGTTTCAGAGTTATGGCCCTTTTACTTAAAAAAATAATGCAAATACATGCAAATAGTTTGTCCGCTGTTTTCTGGGAAAATTATTTGACAGATATTAATGAAACTTCACACAAATGTTTAATGCATCAAGATCTGAAGCTGAATTGATTCTGAGGTTCATTTGATTTGTCGTTTCGGAGTTGTGGCCCTTGTCCTTAAAAATATGCAAATAGTTAGTCCGCTGTTTTCTGGAAAAACTATTTGAGAGATATTAATGAAACTTCACACAAATGTTTAATGCATCAAGGTCTGAAGCTAAGTCGATTCTGAGGCTCATTTGATTTGTCGTTTTGGAGTTATGGCCCTTTTACTTGAAAAATAATGCAAATACATGCAAATAGTTTGTCCGCTGTTTTCTGGGAAAACTATATGACAGATATTAATGAAACTTCACACAAATGTTTAATGCATCAAGATCTGAAGCTGAGTTGATTCTGAGGTTCATTTGATATTTGCTTCAATTTTTTTTATATGGTTAAACCTTAATGTGAATTTTCACATATATTGCAGGGGTTTTGATATGTCATTTTATTCTAAAGTTATGGTCCTTGAACTTTGTGTGTTTGTTGCTTTGTTAGTCGGTAAATTTTTAGTTTGTCGGTTGATATAAATGAAACTTAACAACTTAACACAAATGTTTTAAGCAACAAAATTTGAAGCTGAGTTTATTTTGAGGTTCATTCAGTTTGTCTTTACAGAGTTATGGCCGTTGCACTTTACAAAAATCTGCAAAAATGAGGATTAGCTGTAACTTTTTTATTTAATAAGATATTCACTTCATTTTTTAAAAAAAATAGTACCACCTTAATATGGAAATCAAGATCTGAAGCACAGATTAGAAAATGTCAACACTTATAAGGCATGTTGAATTGGAGAAAGTTTGCAAGTGGGCGTATTATGTACCGTATGCGGTACTCTTGTTGAGGTATTTTCAAAGTAAGGCAATTCTTTGAGAACTTGAGTAACTGCTTTTAACACTATTTTCTAAACAAACTGATGTCACTTTTCATGGTGCTACCATTTGAAATATAGAAGCATAACATTCTGCTCTATCCTTGAATGGGATCCTCTGTCTGTCTGAAAAATGCCTCCAATATTTCCGAAATGAAATTTAAGATTTGATGCAAATTTGACACAATCAGCTATAGGTTGAGCCCAATCCATAATTTTATGGATCAGTCTAATCTTGTTATTACAAAGTAATGTTACATTGGTGAATTTCACAAAGCTCCCTTTTCACAAAGCATCCTTTTGTATTGGGGAAGCAGATTAATTTGTCTGGGAAATTCATTCTCTCACTAGACCATTATTGAAAGACAGCAACATAAAGCTTAAGCCGTTTTAATGATTTTATATAACTTTGTCTGCAAAAAATTGTCTGCTTCAATGCTCTGAGTACATAATTCTTTTCCTTTATCACAAACAGTATTATATCTGAGAGGGAAATGGTTTGATTTATGAGGAAATACAGAAATAATCAAAATTTCATCTTTTCACAAACTGTTTGCAAAGGTTATCATAATGTCACCTACTCTGATTACTGTCAGTATTGAGACAGACAAACTTAGGCTATAGTACAGACCCAGTAGGTTAAACGACTCCTGAAGGAGCTGTTTGATCAGGGTGTTTACTATTTGCTACTGTCAGGTTAAACGACTCCTGAAGGAGCTGTTTGATCAGGGTGTTTACTATTTGCTACTGTCAGTCTAATGTAAAGTTGCAATAATGGTGCTAAACTGACTTATTCAGCTGTACAAACTGGTAGACAGCAGAGACTTAGGTAGTTAGAGTATCATTTTACTCTTTACTCCATAAATACGCCTTTCTATGCCCTTGCAAACAGAGAAAACCCTGATCCGTCTGATCCTATAGGAGCCATCTGTTCAGGTTCTGCTCTGTTTGCTTTTGATATACTTTCTGCCATGGTCAAACATTCCTGTGTCCATGCACTGTTATAACTAATCTAATTTATATTAACAAGTTTCAAGTTTCAAAGTTTATTGGCAAATCGGCATATACAATACCTTTGGCCATTTAAACAATGTTAGTACAGATGGCCGTCACATAGTTATATACATTTCATACATATACATAATTTCAATTAATACATAAATAGTCAAACACACAATTTTCAAATTTCTAAGAAGCAGTTATATCATTTAGTTTCTCTTGTCTCCTTAACGTAGCATTATGCACATATTTTGCTACATATCTAATAGAACCAGTATTTCTGCGTGACAGTGTTCTTGCAAACTTATGTATAGAAGGAAATTGCATATGAATTCCAAATAATTGTCTTAGATCTCGATAAAGTGGACAGCATAGAATAAAATGATACTCGGATTCCACAACATTCATATTACAAAGTCTACACAGTCTATTGTTTCTCTCCACATTAGTATATCTTCCCGTTTCAATTTCTAGAGAATGGGAGGACAATCTGAATCTGGAAAGATCTTTTCGTAACGTAGTATTATCAACTATATCCAGATACTTTTCATATTTAAATTCGCATTTAAATAGCTTATAATAAGACAACTTTGGTTGATTGGCTATGGTAGCGTTCTATTCTTGTATGTATTGATCACTAAGTCTTTGTTTAAACACAGGTAAGTAATTATTATTTACATTAAAAGAATTCCACAGGTAGCCGAAGCCTAGGTTGTCCAATAACGAGTTAACATTACCAGCCCATGTAATATTTCTATTTACAACACCATTTTGCTGCTGCTCAATGAAGAAAGTGTAAATAGGACTATTAGGACTTTTCTAGGGAATATCTACCTAATTCCCCAAGTACTGCAGCAGTAGATGTCTGCGGCTTAACACCTAGCAAATATTTACAAAATTTAATATGTAATCTGTCGACATCTTTATAATTGTAAATTCCCCATATTTCAGACCCATATAAAAGTACATGTATTGGGGTTATCATAGAATCAAATAAGCTGAGTTTTGTTTTAACATCCAGACTTACCCTGCTAAATACAGAAAGTAAACTATTGTATGCTTTAAGAGCTTGTTCATATAACGTTTGTACAGCATACTTCATACAACCAGTATAATGAAATCTGATTCCAAGATGTGTAAAGTAGTCAACAATCTCAATATTTTCCTTATTTACCGTCCATGTGAAGTTATGTATAGATTTTCGTTTCTCAAAAATACAGACCTTTGTTTTATTTACATTAATTTTTAAACCCTATTTGTAGGAATATTCATATACGTTGTCTAATAATGCTTGTAAACTGTTAGCATCAGTAGTAAAAAGGACTATATCATCTGCAAACAAAAGCATATATACTGATAATAATTCTATATCCTTAGCAGTAAGGTTTTCTAAATTCAATGACTCACTGATGTCATTAATGAATAGAATAAATAGTAGAGGAGAGAGTGGTTCTCTTTGTTTGACACCCAGGGATACATCAAACAGTTCAGATAGGTTCAGGTTTTTACCATTACGTACACAAGATTTAACATTAAAATATATTGCTTTGATCATGCGTAGCATTTTGCAGCTAATGCCTGACTTAACGATGTCATTATTTCTTACATGAATATTTATGAAATAAAGAATTGAATTCTGCAAACTAGTGATGAATATATGATAACCTATGCATTGTATGCACACAGTATGGATCCATATAAGATGTGGAGTATTTTATTGCATCGTATTAGGAGTTGATCTGTTTGACATTACAACTGTTATTTTTAACCCATTCCCTCATAGGCTATTTTTAGATTCAACCACTTTGAATAAATCTACCGAAAAGGAGCATTAACTAGAGAAAAGAAAATTTTATAATTTTGTAGTTTGAAACCATTGTGATAAATAGAGCATTTGCTCCTATAGGAGCAAATGCTCTATTTATCACAATGGTTTCAACAGGTGATTTTTACAGAGGCGTAGAAGGACGTATTTATTGCGGAAAGGGTTAAGAGAAGTGAAAGATGAATTTACTTATCGTGTAAGTAGTTAACCCTTTCTATGCTGGACATGCATGCACTGACATTTTCAAACAGTGTAGATGATCCGAGGGCTCCTAGAACAGCTGCTGCAGTGATCCTCACAGGCATCCATTTTGACCCCTGGGTGGAGAGGAGGTAACCTCATGTGGGTGGGAGACATTGAAAAAAAGAGTCTCTGAAATTTCGAGCTGGTCTGGCCGGGATTCGATCCCTAGACCCCTGGGTTATCAGGTCAATGCTCAACCACTAGGCCAAGCTACCTCATGAACTGCATAGGAGTACTGGTAAAGCTTTGCCCTTCAACTCGATAATTTGACAATTTTTATGGCTTTGCAAACAGAGAAGACCTAGACCAGACATCCCCTTCAGGAGTTGTCTGATCAAGATCTACTCTGTTTGTTTATATTTTACAATTGTGATTCTCTATTGTTTGGCAATAAATTCCATATTGTATATTTATTTATACAAGAATTAAGGTTAATAAATCTTCAAAATGGGTTAAGACTTGCATGAATATTCATGAAGTAATGGGGAATATACAGTAGAACCCCTCTAATGCAACCACTTAATGAATAAACATGGGTGTCTTTATAAGCAGGTGGTTGCTTAATGGAGGACAAAAGTAATGCAGAAAGTTCCTCTAGGAGCTTTCTGCATTACTTTTGTCCAGCATTAAGCTACCTCCTGCATATAGCATCCAGAATTATACCTCTATTAGGTGGTTGCATTAGCAGGGTTTTACTGTATAATTGTAAATTGGAAAAATGTATTGTATTGCATAGCAAACAGTGTACACCCAGACCAGCTGCCATCTCTCTGATGCAATATCTGATCAGGGTTTGCTATGTATGTCACTCATCAGAATGTGTAGTAATCCATGCAACACGAACCTTGGTGGGATACCTCACCATAGAAGTATCATCTGATGTTGGTCTTCATTGCAACACGATCCCTTTTTTCAGAGAGCATCACATTCCCCTTTACTCCATGAATATTCAAGTAAGAAATAATGATATCATGGATAGTAATGACATTATTTTAATTATAGCTCATGAACAATGGAATATTTTGACAAGGCAGAAACTGTACAATCATATCTGTATTATTTCATAAGCAAATAGAGCAGATCCTGATCAGACGGCTCCTACAGGAGCTATCTGATCTCGGTCTGCTCTGTTTGCAAAGCAGTAAAAAGGCATATTTATTGAATAAAGGGTTAAATTAGTGAGGGTTAAAGAAAACTACTGCATTACTGAATATATGTGGGTTAAGTATTAATTTCCTGTTGCAGAATATCAGATAGACCTGATTTTACAAAGATAAACATGATTTCTCTAATGGTAATCCATACGCTGCTGTATAAATGATATTAGCTCAGACTCTAGCCTGCTGTAATTCTAAATTACTTCTAATTCATCTAAGCTTTTGAGAAACTATTTATGGAAAATGAACAAAAGTTGGATCCTGATCAGAGGCTGAATTGGTCTGTATATGATCTGGATACAAGCTGTTTGCAAATGTGAGTCAGGTCAAGCTAAGCCTTATATTGGTTAACCCTTTCCCTGTTCTATATTTTGGCGAAATTTCAATACCTACTGAATAATCATTAACAAAATAGTTACAAAGAAATATGGAATGTGGAACGTTATAGACATTTTAGAAAGCAAAGAAACATATCTATCAAATTCTATTAGCAAACAGAGTAGACCCTGATCAGACGGCTCCTCTGGGAGCCGTCTGATCTGGGTCTACTCTGTTTGCAAATGTGTGAAAACACGTTTATATGAGGGAAAGGATTAACCTTTAGTAATGCATACTGGAAGTTGTGGTTTTTCTTCAGAAGTCATAATTTGCTGAAACTCAAAGTCTCAAAGTAGGTTTTCTCAGCTTATATTTGTTTCTCCAGTTGAACAGTCTTGACAGATTACCAAATGGTTGGGATCCAAACTGGTAGAAATACATGTAGATATCACAAGTTTGATCCTGGCAGGCAGTAAGATAACGTATTTGTCTTGTCGGATATATGTAGACCTCGTTTACATCTTTGTTGGCGATAGGCCTATTTGTGGGAGATAAAGCAATATAAAAAGGTTTTCCTTTCTTTACTGTTGTTTATCTAGTCAGATTATATGATAGGTGTTGAGAGATTAGCTCAGTTTGAAGACATTCTGATCTCTAGGGCTTTAACCCTTTGAATTCTTAATATTCAAAGTTGAATGTTCCATCTCTGTTTAACCCATTGCTCCATGAATATTCATGTAAGAAATAATGACATCATGAACATTAATTTGATTAACTGTTATAATAGCACATGGATATAGGAATTTTTTGTCATGGCAGAAACAGTAGACTCATATCTATAGATATAATATAGATATAATTCCACAATGTCTGCCATGGTAAAAAAATCCTGTGTCCATGTGTTATTGTAACAAATAATCTAATTAAAATTCCCTCACACTGACGCCTTTTGATGGCTCTGTAAAAGTCATTTTTTGAAACCAATGTTATAAATAGAGCATTTGCTCTATTTATCACAATGGTTTCAAAACTACACAATTCTAAAAAAATGTCCTTTTTTCTTGTAAATGCTCCTTCTCAGTAGATTTATTCAAAGAGGTTGGGTCTGGAAATGGCCTATGAGGGAATGGGTTAAAGACTAAGAGTACAACCATTATTTAAAAGCAAATACAGTAAAACCCATCAAATGTGATCACCAATAACAGGTCGAATTCTTGGTCATAAAGATAGCTGGTAGCTTACAGTAATTTAATGCAGGACTAAAATTGTGCAAAAAAAGCTTTTTGCATTTCTTTCATCCTGCATTAACCCATTCCCGCATAGGCTATTTTTAGATCCAATCTCTTTGAATATATCTACTGAAAAGGAGCATTAACTAGAGAAAAGGAGAATTTTGGAATTTTGTAGTTTGAAACCATTGTGATAAATAGAGAATTTGTTCCTATAGGAGCAAATGCTCTATTTATCACAATGGTTTCATTAAGTGACTTTTACAGAGGCGTAGAAAGGCGTATTTATGGAGAAAAGGGTTAAGCAGCCACATTCTTTTAAAGACATCTATGTTTATTCATAAAGTGGGCATTTTAGAGGATTCTACTGTAGCTATATGTAGTGAATAGCGGTGGGAAATTAGTCACAAGACTCAAGCATTCTTAGTAATAGTTTGTCATCTCCAAAAATCTGTTGTCTTTAAATTCTCAGAGATATGACTTTTTTCTGGTTTTCTTTCATAAATATAATCAGACTGTTCAACAGCGTGGATCCTGATAAGATATTGACAGTCTGGTACTCTGTCTCATCAGGATCTAAACTGTTTGCACAACAATTTTGTCTCCTGCATGTGAAGAGTTTAAAGTTGTTACACAATGCTTAGGTGTGGAGGCTGACTGTTGAGGGCTCACTTCTGTTAAGATGACAGGTTTGAGATGTGAAGAATCGAAAACAGATGTAGGACTGAAAAGTTACATGTTCTCCGGGAGATAAATTGCACATTAAGGAGTTTTACAGGTAAACAGTATTTATCTGGTTACAACATCCAGGAGGATGGCTTAATCCTTTGACTGCTGGGCAAATGAGTATATTGGCATTTTCAAACAGTGTAGACCCAGATCAGAGGGCTCCTAGATGAACACTCTGATCAGGGTCTGCACTGTTTGTTATTTAAAATCATCTTGCAGATTATATACTCTTTCATACTGATTGGACTTCCCTGTTAACCCTTTACCCAATAGCCTGTTTCTAGTTTTGAAGACATATGACCACTTAAAGCAGGTTGAAAGTAAAGCAGAATGCGCCTTTAGGCGCATTCTGCTTTACTTTCAGCCTGCTTTAAGCTACCACCTCCTAGAATATAGAAACTATTTATGATGCTATATGTTCATTATTTTAAAAATTGGAACTATTTTCTTCAACGGAGGAATAAATCAAACACGCTAAAAGCCGCTTCTATCAGGTAAAGGGTTAAACAGTGATGGATCATTCCACTTTAAAAGTACAGCATCCAAAGGGTTAATTTGAAGCCATGATAAAGGTGTATGTGTACGTGGAAATGTTGGGAGGAGTTATAACTCTGTCCTTAGATAAAGACAGGAAGAGTTATTGACAGATAGAGAACCACACTAATAAAGTGATTGTACAATGTATATATTTGATTGTTAAATGGAATTTATAGATGAATGAAACCAGCTAAAAGTAAGTAAAACAATGGAAAGGATGCTTTTATATTTTCATCTATATGTATTTCAGTAATTCAATTTTTCTGTTTTTCCTCTGGCATACACTTTAACGTAATATATATATAATGGTTCTCTTCGTTTTCCCTTAACCCTTTCCTCCATAAATACGCCTTTCTACACCTCTGTAATAGTCACTTTATGAAACCATTATGATAAATAGAGCATTTGCTCCTATAGGAGTAAATGCTCTATTCATCACAATGGTTTCAAACTACAAAATTCTAAAAAAAAATTCCTTTTTCTGTAGTTAATGCTCCTTTTCGGTAGATTTATTCAAAGTGGTTGGATCTAAAAATAGCCTATGAGGTAATGGGTTATATGCTTTATAATGTATCATTCTCTTTTCATGTTGTCACTCTCAGGATATATGTATAACCCTTAACTGTATTAAGATGCCTTTGCAAACATAGTACAGTCAGATCAGACAGCTCTTATAGGGGCTATATGATCAAGATCTCTTCTGTTTGCTTAACCCTTTCCTCCATAAATACGCCTTTCTATGCCTCTGTATGTCACTTTATGAAACCATTATGATGAATAGAGCATTTGGGAGCAAAAATGCTCTATTTATCACAATGGTTTCAAACTCCAAAGTTCTAAAAAAAATCCTTTTCTCTAATTAATGCTCCTTTTCGGTAGATTTATTCAAAGTGGTTGGATCTGAAAATAGCCTATGAGGGAAAGGGTTAAAATATAGATCTGATTCCACAGTAGCAAGCACTTGAAGTGTAGAACATGTCATTACAAACAATCAGCTTTTTAATATTCATGATGGCATTATTTGTTACAGGAATATTCTTGGAGTAAAGGGATCATTGGTAACTTAGTCTATCTCAGTATTTCTGTGTGTGTATCATACAATGTTTGCCACTCTCTGTTTTTGCCTATATGTCTCTTTCTATCTGTCTATCTCTGTTACACTCTTCCTTTTTCTGCCAATCTGCATCACAGTGTAGTGAGCTCTCAGACTGTTAGACTATCTCTCCATTTGTGTCTTCCTTCTATTTCCTTCTCTCTCTTCCCTCTCTATCTTTCCCACTCTGTGTTCTATGGTTTTTTTGTTTTTCTCTCTCTGCTTTAAGTTCAACTATCGTATATTATGTATATACCATACTAATTCTGATCATTGCTTAATTTAATTTGTTAAAAAGGTTTCACACTACTGATTTACTAAGAACTGTTTGCAGGAGTTCCCCCGCTAATTGAGTCTTGCTGGGTACAAATCTCTGAGCTGTCTGTCAAATTCACGAAGCTCTTAGATGGAATTTGATAAGCAAGTGTTTGTACAATGATTGATCTTTTTTTACATTTCTTCTAAACATGCATAACCCCAGTTTTCAAATTCTTCAAAACATTCTCAGACCTGAGAATCAAGAAAGCATATATTCTCAGACATGTAGACTTGTTTCCAAACTTCTTTGGTAAAAACTGGTAGAAATCCACATATTCTAAATTTCTAAAAAAAAAAAGGAGCTTGGAACCAAGCGAAGGTGTTTGAGAATATTCTTGAGTCTCAAGTCTGAGAATATGATAGTGAAATAATGCCCAGAAAATCAGCACCAATACAAATTATTTCCAGCAGCTAAGTATATATGCTAGCAATACAAGCAATATAATTATGTAGACTTAAGTTTTAGTGCTTATTAGCTGGATTTTTCAAGAAAAATCTGGGCTTATACTTTGGCGAAAACCGGGTTGGCGGCTGGACAGGCAGGTGGGTGGGCGAGCGGTCAACGTGCCGTCACTAACAAAACTGTAACATTGCTTATAACTTCTGAATTACTTAAGCTAGACCATTCACATTTTGTATGCAGATAGCTTGTGTGAGTCTGTGAAGGCCTTTCACTTGATATAAGGATACATGAAATCAGGTCAAGGTCAAGGTCACTATTTCGAAAACTTTGCCGTTTTTATACGCCCGAAGGGACGTATTATGGTATGGCGCATGTCGTCCGTCCGTCCGTCCGTCTGTCCGTCTGTCCGTCCGTCCGCACTCACCAAAGGGTAGTTGTGTGACTTTTTCTAACTAGTCCCACAAGTAAAATCATTAACCTGGCCATCTCTTGTGACATTAACCTGGCCATTTCTTGTGACATTAACCTGGCCAGTTGTGGGACATAGGGTTAGGGTTAGGGTTAGCTTCCAGATCATTCTTTTCCAAAGTTAGAGCCAAAAATAGTTTTTCTTGTGGGACTAGTCACACAAGAAAAGATCAAAGGAAAAAGTCACACAACTACCCATCCGTTAGCATGTCCGTCTGTCCGTCCGTTAGCAATTTCTTGTGCAACTAACTCCTCCTTTATTTTTCAACATAATTTCTTCAAACTTTCAGGAATGATAGATACTGATGTGTAGTTGTGCATATCAGTGAGATAACTTTCATATCATTTTTCATTCTGGAGTTATTGCCCTTTGATAGTTTCGGGTAGCAATTTCTTGTGCAACTAACTCCTCCTTTATTTTTCAACATAATTTCTTCAAACTTTCAAGAATGATAGATACTGATGTGTAGTTGTGCATATCAGTGAGATAACTCTCATATCATTTTTCATTCTGGAGTTATTGCCCTTGATAGTTTCGGGTAGCAATTTCTTGTGCAACTAACTCCTCCTTTATTTTTCAACATAATTTCTTCAAACTTTCAGGAATGATAGATATTGATGTGTAGTTGTGCATATCAGTGAGATAACTCTCATATCATTTTTCATTCTGGAGTTATTGCCCTTTGATAGTTTCGGGTAGCAATTTCTTGTGCAACTAACTCCTCCTTTATTTTTCAACATAATTTCTTCAAACTTTCAGGAATGATAGATACTGATGTATAGTTGTACATATCAGTGAGATAACTCTCATATCATTTTTCATTCTGGAGTTATTGCCCTTTGATAGTTTCGGGTAGCAATTTCTTGTGCAACTAACTCCTCCTTTATTTTTCAACATAATTTCTTCAAACTTTCAGGAATGATAGATACTGATGTGTAGTTGTGCATATCAGTGAGATAACTCTCATATCATTTTTCATTCTGGAGTTATTGCCCTTTGATAGTTTCGGGTAGCAATTTCTTGTGCAACTAACTCCTCCTTTATTTTTCAACATAATTTCTTCAAACTTTCAGGAATGATAGATATTGATGTGTAGTTGTGCATATCAGTGAGATAACTCTCATATCATTTTTCATTCTGGAGTTATTGCCCTTTGATAGTTTCGGGTAGCAATTTCTTGTGCAACTAACTCCTCCTTTATTTTTCAACATAATTTTATAGAACAGCCTTCGGGCGTATATTGCCCCGTCTTGCGGTGCTCTTGTTAACATTGCTATAACGTCTGAACTACAAATGCTAGGCAATTCATCTTTGGTAGACAAATGGCTTTAGTAAAGGCCTTTCAGTTGATATAAAGATATTTGAAATTAGGTCAAGGTCAAGGTCACTGTTTTGACAAGTTGGCCATGAATGAAAAAACTTCAGCATTTTGTCATAACTTCTGAACCATATATGCTAGACAATTCATATATGGTATAGAGATAGCTTTGGTGAAGGCCATTCAGTTGATAAAAGGATAAATGAAATTAGAGGTCAAGGGCAATATTTTGAAAACTTGGCTGTTTTAAACAAACTTTAACATTTTGCTATAACTTCTAATCCACGAATGCTAGGCTATTCACCTTTGGTATTCAGATAGCTTTTGTAAGGACCTTACAGATGACATAAAGATACCTGAAATCAAGTCAAGGTCAAGGTCACTATTATGAAAACTTGGCTGTAAAAATTTAGCGTAGGGGGAAGGTCTTTCAGTTGATATAAGGATACATGAAATTGGGTCAAGGTCAACACAAAAAAATCCGCATTTTTTGCTTGTTTCCACTTTAGTATGGTGACAATGGTTCATATTACATGTACTAGTAGCTAAGTATTGCAACAATACAAACAATAGCGACATAAATCCTATTACTTTTTTTCCAGCAGCTATGTATTGCAGCAATACAAACATTGAAGACATAAATCATATTAGTTATTTCAAACAGCTAAATATTGCAGGATAGGTCATATTACTTATTTCCAGCAGTTAAGTATTGTAGCAAAATAAATACTGGAGACACTTGCTTCTTTCAAGCAGCTATGTATTGCAACAATACAAATAACTGAGACTGAGGTGAGATTGCTTATTTCAAGTGGCTAAGTATTATAGCAATACAAATAATTAAGACTCAGGTCAGATTGCTTATTTCAAGCAGCAAATAGTGGAGACTTAGGCCAGATTGCTTATTTCCAAGAGCTAAGTATTAGACAGATACTCAATTCTTATCCTGCTGTTAAAACTGATGTACGTCTGACCAAACATTAATCTGTTGCAATTTTACTTGGCGGTACTTCAGTACTTCAGATTTGCTCAAGTGTTTGAAAAACTATCAGTCAAGTGTCAAAATGTTGGATCCATATGAGATGCTGAGTTCCTCTGAGTACCTGATCTGGATCCAAGCTGTTTGCAAACGAGGTCATGACTAGGGGGTTACATTGTATCATGAATGATGACGATAGACACATTATTTAAATGTGTTTTCAGTATATCACATAATCTGCTCTGATGTATAATAGAAGAATACAGAACACCTTTGTAACCCATTTAACCCTTTCTACCCTGAAGTTTCAGAGTGGAATAGGCTTATAGTGTTTAACTAAAGAGTCCACTCTGTATAAAAGCCTTAAACATGCTAGAGGATTTTAAATGACAAACAGTGCAGACCATGATCAGAGGGCTCCTATAGGAGCCCTCTGATCTGGGTCTACACTGTTTGCAAATGACAGTGCATGCATGTCTCGGGTTGAAAGGGTTAACCTATAAGCTTTCTTTAGTGTTTCTTTAGTTTATGATGACCTCTACAAGCAGTTTGGATCCAGATCAGCATCTCGTCAGAATCCTTAAATGTTTGACACTCTAAAATTGTTTGTAAACAGAAATTTGAAAAAAATTAAAAAAAATTAATATAATTTGACAAAAAAATGTAATAGAACCAAACTTTTCCCAGAAAACTGTACACGCAAATGGTTAATTGGTGATATTCTGTGCTAACAATTTGGATCTAGATGAGATGCTGAGTGACACCAACTCTGATTATATTTTTTTTTTTAAAAATGAGAAAAAAACAACCTTTGAGAATTATGGTTGACAACAAGTTTTGCATACATCAATTACTCAAGCATGCTAAAAGTTAAAAGCAATTCCATGAAAGCACCTCTTAAAATGTCAAGTCGGTCTGCTCAACTTCAAAGAACAGAGAATGCATTATGCCACTGCTGATATCCAGTCTTCATTACAATATTTTTTTGTGTGAAAAATATTCTTCTGAACTGTCAGAATTCTCCTTATTGCTTTTAGACGAGAAAAAGGGGTGAAGAAAATAATTTCAAAAAAATATTACAACTCTTAGCATGATTTGTAATTGTTATGTGCAAAAAATGTTGTCAGCTTCAATTTTGAAATTATTGTTCATGCTATGTGTTAAGAGCAAATGTTCTATTTATCACAATGGTTTCAAAACTACACAATTCTAAAATGTCTCTTTTTTCTCGTAAATGCTCCATTTCGGTAGATTTATTCAAAGAGTCTGAGTCTAAAAATAGCCTATGAGGGAATGGGTTAAAGTGTGGGAGCCAAGTGTCTATGACCTATGCAAACATTGCATACCCCAGATTAAAGTGCTTCTGAGGAAGCCCCTTGATCCTGGTCTGCATTGTTTCCTCGGAGATACATTTTGATATTTTTTTTGTTTAATAAAATTTCAGAAAAGGAAGAGCCAGTTTTAATAATTCAGCAGGTTAAGGGCATGCAAAGAGTTCAAGGAAAACAGTTTAGACAAAAAAAAATTAACTAGGTGCTTGCAGGTTCAATAGTTTTCTTGGTATTTTTCTCACAAAAAGAGTTTGGGGGCGAGCCTGTGCACTCTCTTTGAAGAAAAGTGTAAAACACTATTGAATGCTGACTTTTCAAGATGGAATGGTCCATCATTGCTTAAACATTTACTCCTTAGAGATGCCTTTTAACCCTTTCAGTGCCAGTATTCTCGTCTGCTGGACACATTTTCGTCTGCTTCAAGTTTTCGAGTAGGTAATTGTTCAATTTATTTATAACTAGAAAATTGTGTCTGTAAGACACAGTGATGCCCCCGTGTGGGTGCTTGCCTAGCTGTACATAAAATTCCTAAGTCATTTGACCTTGACCTTGGCCTTGTGGGCAGCATGGGACGGGTGCGTAATGAAAGTATGGATGGTGTTGCATGTGTATATGCAATTCCATACCAATAGCTATAGCGGTTAGTGAGATATAAAACTATGAAAAACTGTGACAACCAACTGCACGTAAAATTCCTAAGTCATTTGACCTTGACCTTGGGCTTGCGGGCAGCATGGGCTGGGTGTGCAATGAAAGTATGGATGGTGTTTAATGTGTATATGCAATTCCATGGCAATAGCTACAGTGGTTAGGGAGATATAAGACAATGAAAAAACTGTGACAAAAAACTGCATGTAAATGTGACAACCAACTGCACGTAAAATTTCCAAGTCATTTGACCTCGACCTTGGGCTTGCCAGCAGCATGGGTGGGGTGCCAAATGATAGCACAGATGGTAATTGATGTGTATGTGAAGTTTCGTGTGTATAAGTGTAGAAATTACTAACTTATAACACTTGAAAAACTGTGACATCCAACTGCACCTAAAAGCGTGACACACGGACAGACAGACAGACAGACAGACAGACATGTGCAAAACATAATGCCCCCTGACTATCGTCAACGGGGGCATAAAAAGTTTAAAAGAGTATCAAACAGTTTGGATCCTTATGAGACGCAGAGTTACTAAGCGATTTATCTGTATTCAAACTGTTTGCGTATACATGTACATGTATGACAGACCCATATTCATGACACTGAAGAGAAGGTCTGTGCTGTTTGCTTGTTAAATAATGTACAGTAGAACCTGTCCTAATCGGCCATTCATTTATTGAACACAGTAGTCTTAAAACAGATGGTTGCTTAATGAAGGACAAAAGTAATGCAGAAAGCTCCTATAAGAGTTTTCTGCATTACTTTTGACCTTCATTAGGCAACCACCTGCCTTACAGACCCATACTTAGACCTGGTTTTGATGGCAGCTTAAGACAAGATCTACTGTAGATCTGATTCTACAGTTTCTGCCTTGGCTTAAACTTTGAATATTCAAAATAAAAATTCATCTTAGTAACATTCATGATGCCATTATTTATTACATGAATATTCATGAGGTAAAGGGTTTATGACGATACAGTTCATTTGGTATGAAAGGAATGAATTTGCGAGAAGAATTTAAATGACAGACAGTAAAGAGCCTGATCAAAGGACTCGTCTGATATGGGTTACGCTGTTTGCAAAGGCTAGTATTATTTCCCACATTTCAGCAGTTAAATTTAGATTAGAGAATTTGAAAATCAAATTAGGAAGTACATGTGGTCTGTTTGACTTTTTTTTTTTACATTTTTTTTTTTACAATTAGGCTCTTCGATAATGAAAACATGCTTGAGCAGTTGTAACCCCCAAGATAAGATGTAATCAGCTGGGTAGGGTGATGATGGAATCAGCTCTCTTAGATGTTCCTGGCAGGTAGTCAGTCTAATTACCCCAAGTATTGGGACACCCCTCTCCCCTCTCCATCGTTATTCAATTTGACAGTATTTTGATAACTTTAAATTAGACTGACATAGTAACAAATTGTATAGTTCCTTTAGACTGACATAGTAACAAATTGTATAGTTCCTGATCAATTGGGATCCATTTAATCTGGGTCAGCACTTTTTGCCAAAATTTATCATTCTGAGTACTTAACCCTTTACTCCATAAATACGCCTTTCTGCGTCTTTGCAAACAGAGTAGACCCAGATCAGGCGGCTCCTATAGGAGCTGTCTGATCAGGTACTGCTCTGTTTGTTTATGATTCTACAGTGTGTGCCATTGCCAATAATTTCCGTGCTCATGTATCATTATAAAAGTTAAACTTATTAATATTCATGATGTCATGATTTCTTACATGAATATTCATGGAGTAAAGGGTTAAGGTTATAAGGATAATCTAGGGTAGCTAATGCATGTAAACAGTGTGGAACCAAATCATATGTTGCATATTGTTTGGTCACAATTCAACCTGTTGACACCCATCAAAAGAATTTCTTTAAGAAAGCCAACCTATTATATAATATTGCATGGTTTAGAAAGTGACCTGTGATTTCTTTTAGAAAGTTACCATTGGTTTCTTTGAGAAAATAACCTACTGGTTTCTGTGGATATGAAGAAGCAATCTTTGATTTTTTGAGAAAGTATGCCGTTTAATGTTTAATACTTTTTCTCTAAACTGTCATGATATTATATGTAATTACATATTACGCATTCATCTTACTTTCTGCAAAGAATTTTGGGCAAACCTGGATCTAAACTGTACAAGTAGTAATTTTTAACTGGGTTTTCAACGGAAAATGCGGTTATTGAAATGGTGATGTACAGTGGGCAGATGGACTGACGGACGGTCGGGCGGCTGCCAATCTTGTAAGCGCAATTCCTCTGAAACTGTTCTACAGATTTCCATATAACCTTGCATGTAGCAAGGACACAATATGTAGATGTGCATATTGTCAGGAATTTTTCCTTCTGCAATTTTTCTCGGAGTTGTGCTCCTTTGAACTTAGAAATCATTAGGTGTTTTGACCCTATCCTTGTTAGCGCAACACCTCTCAAACTGTTCGACAGAATTTCATAAAACCGTGTATGTAGCAAGAACACAATATTTAGATGTGCATATTGTCTGGGAATTTTCCTTCTGCAATTTTTCTGGGAGATATGCCCCTTTGAACTTAGAAATCATTAGGTCTTTTGACCCTATCCTTCTAAGCGCAACTCCTCTGAAACTGCTCAACAGATTTTCATAAAACCTTGCATGTAGCAAGGACACAATATGTAGATATGCATATATTGTCGGAGAATTTTCCTTCTGCAATTTTTCTGGGAGTTATGCCCCTTTGAACTTAGATATTACTAGTTGATTGTGAAGGAAAACCCGGTTTGATGTTGTGACAACATTTCTTGTTAATTGATGGAACAAAATATATATTAGTGGCTTGACTAACAAGGTTTTGAATTCACCAACACATTATTGTAGGTCCACATTTTCGCACTGCAAAATAAATCATGATGCCTTGGACACTAAGTAATGTGTCTTCCCTTGAAATTGCTGCCCAGTTTGTTTCTGCTCCTATACCCTGCAAACGTATGTTTGAGGGGGTATACTGGAATCACTATGTCAGTCGGTCGGTCGGTTGGTCTGTCTGTCTCTAAAAAGAATATCTTTCATAACTTTTCTCTTGGTCCACATAACTTGACCAAATTTGCACGAAACTAAAACATAGCCCAAATAAATACTAATACATTGCTGAATAACATCAGGTCTTCGATATCAACTTTGTCTTCTTCGGCATTTATTTGATTGGTTTTCTTGCAGTATTCTTCTGTTCAGCATATTATATAAACATATGATTTATGTAATTGTTAGGCATATTTAACCCTTTCCTCCATAAATACGCCTTTCTTCACCTCTGTAATAGTCTCTTCTTGATACCATTGTGACAAATAGAGCATTTTCTCCATAGGAGCAAATGCTCTATTTATCACAATGGTTTCAATACTACACAATTCTAAAATTTTCCTTTTCTCTAGCAAATGCTCCTTTTTGGTACATTTATTCAAAGAGGTTGGACCTAAAAATAGCCTTTGAGGGAATGGGTTAAAACATGTTGCAAGCAGAGACTATGACTTTAACTCTCCCTTTATTATTCAGTGGGATTTCTTCATACATGTATGGATGATTGATATGGATGGGTAATTGTGCATAAAGGTGAGATAACTTTAATTGACTTATCCATTCTTGAGTTATCCCCCTTGTTTATTGCTAATTCATATATGGATAACTGCTCCTTTATTATTCATTTGAATTTCTTCACACTTGCATGGATGAACGATATTGATGCACAGTTGTACATAAAGGTGAGATAACTTGGATTGCATTATTTGTTCTCAACTCCTCCTTTAATATTGAATGAAATTCCTTCGTACTTCCATGGATGTGCAATTGTTATTCCCCTTTGATTATTTCAATTAACAAATTCTTGTGTGCAACACTCCTACATTTTTCATTGGAATTTCATCTTACTTGAATAGATACCGGGTAATTGATATTGATGTGCATAAAGGTTGCATAACCAATAGACTGCATTATTTGTTCTTGAGTTATTACCCTGTGTTTATTTTCCCTAGAAAATCTTTTGTGTGTGTAATTCCTCCTTCATCATTCAGCAGACTTTCTTCATACTTGCATGAATGATTGATATTGATGTGCAGTTGGGTACAAAGATAAGATTAAATTGCCTTATCCGTTCATAAGTTATTTACTATTTGTTTGTTTTCCTTAGTATTTTCTTGTACGGACAACTCAATAGAACTTCCTCATTCATGCATAGATGACTGATGTGCAGTTGGGCATAAGGGTTAGAAAACTTGGAAGTTATTTCCTCTTATTATTTTAGGAAAATGTTTCACCAATAGTGGACAATGAGTTGCATGTATGAATCATAACTCTGTCATTGTTGTTACTGATTTTTTTTCTCCCTTTTCTCAATTCTGTTTGCAAAACCCCATCCGCTCTGTAACTTTGCTATGCATGAAGTTATTTTGAAATAAAATGGCAGAAATGTTACCCAGCATATAGACCCTCCTCCAGGTCGTAAATTGCCGTGCCTGAATTAAAAAGTACTCTTGTTAGAAATGGAGAAGGCATTCAGCTTTACAGACAAAAGTTACTCTGAGTTAAAAAGTAGTGAAATTTGAAAGCCATACAACCAGTTAGTCTTAATTTCTTAATGTGAAATAGTGAAGGGTGATCTGTTTTCTGGTTTTGTAATCTCTGTAAGGAGCACAACTTCAAAGAAGATATGTTTAGTGTGTTTATTTAAGGATGGAGGTCTGCTAGAATTTAAGTGCCTGAATCATTCTGTTTGTTTCTTGTATCATGTCATTACCATGAGACATATCAGGTGGAGACCACCTTTACCCATTACATCATAGGCTATTTTTAGATTCAGCCTCTTTGGATATATCTACAGAAAAGGAGAATTTACTAGCAATAAGGAAAGTTTTGGAATTGTGTAGTTCTGAAACCATTGTGATAAATACAGCATTTGCTGCATTATAGGAGCAAATGCTCTATTTATCACAATGGTTTAAAAAAAAGAGCTTTACAGGGGCGTCAAAAGGCGTCAATATGAAGGAATGGGTTAACCAGTGCTTGTAGATGTTGAGCAGAATATTTGTTTATAATGAAATAACAGTTACTTAACCCTTTCCTCTATGAATATTAATGACATCATAAATAATAATTAGACTCATTGTTATAAAAGAACATGGACACAAGAATGTTTGGCCTTTGCAGAAGCTGTAGAATCATGTGTATATTATATCATAAGCAAACAGAGCAGACCCTGATCAGATGGCTCCTATAGGAGCCATCTGATCTGGGTCTACTCTGTTTGCAAAGGCTAGAAAGGCATAGTCATGGAGTTAAGGGTTTGATTTTTGTACCTGTTGACTCATTTTCAACAGGAATATTACCGTGGGACGTTGAAAATTCATCATTTTGTAATAAAATAATTTCGAATCTCGAATTTTCTAAACTTTACGCTGACTTATATATATATATATAATTCCGATTCTGTCAAAATCTCGAGAAACCATTGATCAAGTGTCAAACAGTTTGGATCCTGATGAGACACAGAGTTACTCGACATCTCATCTCAAATGCCAGGTAAGACGAGTTAAACATCCAGACTTTTTTTTCTGCAGTGCATACAGATAATTAGCTGATTTTTTAGTGCATGAATGAATAATAGTGAGTCACAGATGTTTGAAGTTTGAATTTCTTCCTGGTTGATTAATTTTCAGCAGAGTTATGTTTCAGAAATTGAGAATTTCTCAAAATTCACAGTAATGTTTAATACCACAATAAATTATAGTATTATGTAATTTCATTTTTTATGTACAGTAGCAACAGTCCTGTCTTAAATGGCCATCAAAAAGAGGTCTAATTACAGGTCTTTAAGGCAGGTGGTAGCTTAATGCAGGTCAAAAGTAATGCAGAAAGCTCCTGTAGGAACTGGCATTAAGCAACCACCTGCCTCTTAAAACTTCTTAAATAAATGGCCACTTAAGACAGGTTCTGCTGTATACAAATCATACGTGTTGAAGAAATTCTTGCCAGATGTGGCATTTGTAGCTTTCTGACGCAAAGGCTTTTCAATGACTCTAAACCACATGGGTATAGGCATGTGTTAATACTTTAACTGTAGAATACTCATGTAAGAACTAATGACATCATGAATATTAACCCTTTCCCTGTTACCGGTATTTATTTATTCCAAATTTCAATACCTACTGAATATTTATGTACAAAACGGATATACTTGTAATAGACATATGGAAGCCGAAACAAATGTAGCCATTTTAGAAACTACAGAAATATATCAAAATCTCATTAGGAAACAGAGTAGACCCTGATCAGACAGCTCCTATAGGAGCTGTCTGATCTGGGTCTATTCTGTTTGCAGATGGGTGAAAACATGTTGCTATGAAGGACAGGGTTAACAAGCCAACTGCTTTTACAGCATTATCAACAAAGGAATTTTTGTTTTGACTGTAGAAGAAACTGTAGAATCACATTTGTATAATTCCACAAGCAAACAGAGCAGACCCTGATCAGATGGCTATTACAGGCAGAGTCTATTCTGGGTCTACTCGTAGGTGGCGGTGGTCTAGTGGTAACGCGCTTGACTATCAGTCCTGAGGACCGGGGTTCAAATCCCGGTCCCACCCGCAAATTTCAGAGACGCTTTTCCGTGTCTCCCACCCGCACATACTCTCCACCCAGGGGTTAAAATGGGTACCTGTGAGGGTCACTCGCCGGTACTGCGGCTGCATGATTGCGCCATATGTTAGCAGTGCTCAATATTGTAGGCCAATGACTCGATGACCAGGGGAGTAAATGTACAGTCGGCTGAGCGGTCATTCGGACTGAAAGTAGACTATAACTAGGTACTTTACTCTTTTTTTTTAACTCTGTTTTGGCATTTATATGAAGGGAAGGGTAATTAATTTCTTGCAAGCCATTGGTGATATAGTGCTAAACAAATGCAGTTTTGCTTGGTATAAAGTGTAGAGTGAAATCTATGAATTTCATAAGCAAACAGCAGACCAAGGTCAGGGGGCTCCTGCTTGAGCCATATGATCTTGGTCTTTTAACCCTTTCCCTCATATAAACGTGTTTTCACGCATTTGCAAACAGAGAAGACCCAGATCAGAGGGCTCCTAGAGGAACCGTCTGATCAGGGTCTGCTCTGTTTGCTAATAGAATTTAATAGACCTGCTTCTTTGCTTTCTGAAATGTTTACAATGTTCCACCATCCATATTTCTTTAAAACTATTTTGTTAATGAATATTCAGTAGGTATTGAAATTAGGCCTATATACAGAACACGGAAAGGGTTAAGCTGAATATGTCAATTTGAATAGTAACATGTAGTGTAGATTCTAATCAAACTGCTCAGTTAGGAGCAGTTTGATCTTGGTCTGCACTAAGTTTGTCTGTCTGGAATCTTAGGGTTCACAAAGTTCTTCCCGTATTATTGTTGAATTTGTGATGACTTTTGCAAACAGGTTGAATCCATATGAAATGTTAATGCTGAGTAACTCCGGGATTTCATCAACATTGATACTACATGTACATGTATTTGACTCTTTGGTTCCATTTTTCATTTTATCTGACAAAAACGTCATTTAGTGTTTGAAGGTTTAGTATTTAACCCATTCTCTTATAGTGACAACTTTTGACGCTTCTGAAAAAGTCACTTGTTGAAACCATTGTGATAAATAGAGCATTTGCTCCTATAGGAGCAAATGCACTATTAATCAACTATAAGATTCTAAACTTTTCTTTTCTCTAGTTAATGCTCCTTTTTGGTAGATTTATTCAAAGAGGTTGGATCTAAAATAGCCTATGAGGTAACGGGTTAAGACAGTCTTATAGCCTTTGAGTGATCATCCCACCTTTTTCCTCCTTTGCAAAGAAGGAAGGCCAAGATCAGACAGCTGCCACAGGATTTGACGTATATGGAATTGTTTACGATAGTCATTGACACGCCCTGTCTTTGATTGGTGGTATACAGATGAGTAGATGGGTGAACTATAAATCAGTTATAGATCAAGCATCAGCACTTTAATGGAACTACTTTCTTCCTTGCACTCACTGTCACAGGTTTGTTAGAAATGAATTCCATTAAAGTACAGTAAAATCTCAATACTATGAAATGTTAGTAATGAAGAATTTATGTCTTTGTAGGCGGGTGGCTGCTTAGAGGAGCTTTCTGCATGACTTTCGCCTTGCATTAACACATTCCCTCCTAGTGACGCATTTTGGCGCCTCTGTAAAAGTCACATTTAGAAACTATTGTGATAAATAGAGCATTTGCTCCATAGGAGCAAATGCTCTATCACATTGGTTTCAAATACACAAATCTACATATTTCCTTTCCCCTAGTTAATGCTCCTTTTCGGTAGATTAATTCAAAGAGGTTGGGTCTAAAAATAGTCTTGGAGGGAATGAGTTAAGCTGTGTTAAAGATCAATAACGTATTTGAGTGATCGGATAATCAAGTTTTCACTGTATTGATAAATGCTATATATAACTGACACATAATACTCTTGATGCTCCTGCTACAACTGTATGCTATTTTGGAGTCCATTGCATGATCGATGACTGAATTTGTTATCACATTTGTTTATTCCAAACCATTCACATTCATTAGAATGCAGATTAGCAACTAGCTTGTCGTTTAACACTTTATTTACAAACATTGTGAGAGTTTTTTTTGCCCAAATAATTTAAATCTTATCAGGCGGTGCCAAAATGCAAGTTTACTTTCAACTTGTTTAAATGTTTATCAGCACTTTATCTCCTTTCTCATTTACCCTTTCAACTGTAAGTAACTTTCATTTGCAACAAAAGGCTGTCTGCTACAATTCTCCTGGTACAGTACAGTACAACCTCGCTAAACTGGATCAACAAATTGGTATAAATACTGGTCCATATACAGGTGATAGCTTAATGATGAATGAAAGTCATGCAGAAAGCTCCTTTTGGAGCTTTCTGCATGACTTTCACACTGCATTAAATAACCACCTGCCTTAAAAGACTTAAATTGTTATTTATTTAAAATTCCGTTTAGAGGAGTTTCACGGTATTATTTTTCTTCCATTTCTTTTCCAGTGTAAAACAGATTGGATCCTAATGAAATACTAATTGTTACCAAAAGTCTCTGTATGGATAGAGTTATCTGCCCTTGATTCATCAAAAATACCATAAACTTTTGTCAATACTTTTGATGTGGAATGATAACTCAAACAGTACTTACCATTTTTTGTTCATATTAAAGAGCATATGCTTAGTATTATGAGAGGAAGACACCTATAGATTTTGGTTTGAATGAGATCACAAAGTCCAGAGTTATCAGCCCTTGATTTATCAAAAATGCTATATTCAACATATTTCTTGATTTTATTGGACCATGTGTCTCTAAAACTGTCTCTAAAGTTATTTTCTAGTCTCCTCTGATATCTGATTTGAATGTGGACTTTGCTGTAAGTCGCCAGATTTGTTTACTCTCTTTTTGAGCAGATGTCATGTGACAATGACGATACAGTAGCTCATTTGCATTTTTTTTAACAATCAGGTTAACTAGAGATTCCATGGTAATCCCCATTAATTCTGTCGAAATGAAAGCATTTTCAAGCATTGCAACTTGTTTGCTAGTGTTTTAAAACCATCAATATCGACCATTCTATTATACAAAAGGAAAAGTGATGCTAAAATACAATAGGACTTCAAACATATTAATGAAGGAATAAAAAAATGGTTCAGTTTGCAGTTGTTTGTATTTGCTGTGTATTTGCTCATGGCAAAATTGTCATCTGTTTCAAATCTCTTAAACCTTTCAATGATTAATTTCAAATGGACTATTTCTAATTTCAAACAGGTCAAGCTTACAGTGAAAATTGAGAGATATTTTAGCTTGACAAACTGTGTAGATCCTGATGAGAGGATTCCTCAGAGTGCTTTCATCTGGGTCTACACTGTTTGCAAAGGACGATAGTGACTCGTTTCCCACATTGAAAGGCCTACTAGGTTAAGTTAAATTTTCCTGTACTTCTCTTTCCTCCATAAATACACCTGTCTATGCCTTTGCAAACAGCAGGCCTAGATAAGACAGCTCCTATAGGAGCAATCTGATCAGGGTCTGCTTTATTTGCTTAACCCATTTCTGCATATTGATGCCTTTTGACGCCTCTGTTAAAGTCACTTTCTGAAAGGGGTTAGGGCTAGGGTTAGGGTTAGGGTCAATTCTAAAATATTCCTTTTCTTTCGTAAATGCTCCTTTTTGGTAGATTTATTCAAAGAGGTTGGATCTAAAAATAGCCTATGCAGGAATGAGATATAATAATTCTATAGTTTATGCCATTGCCAAATTCCCTGTGTTCATGTGCTAATAGTAAAAATACACTAATCAATATTCATGATGTCATTATTTCTTACATGAATATTCATGGCATAAAGGGATAAACCTGTTTACTTTGAACATCTGATTCAAATCTAAGGTTCTAAATTGAGTTTACATAATTCCTCCAGGGAGTTTGTTTTTCTGTTCCCAATACAACACAACTGTCTGGTTTATTCAAAAAGATAGCCAGCCATTCATAATCATGTTATAATGTAAATTTCTGCTTTTTGTAGGCCTCATTCTGGAAGGATCAATACAAATCTAGCTGGGGAAATAGCAAAATGACTGGTTAATATTTTGTAAACATTTTGGTAGTGCTTAAGGGAAGGAAGTTATGAGATTATAATTATGTACTTTATATCTATGTAAAGACCAGCTACATGTACAATACTCTATGTCTATAGATTTGATTTTACTGATATGATAAAGTTACAATTTGCCTCCAGTTTCCACAGAATTCAATATTTTTACCGGGAGCAAAGCTAAATCCAAACGTAATTTACGCATCATGACTATTGAGGTCCGAGGGCATGCTGACTCTACACTCTCTATCATGGCAAACATTCTCTTGTTTCATGGACCATAATACATTTTGGTTAATTAATATTCACGAAGTCATAAATACTTATATGAATATTCAAGATGTGTAGAGTTATTGAAGCCAAGGTGATTTGTCATCATTGTCATCACCAGGGCTAAGGTTTAATTTTCCATTTAATAATTCAGAGGTCCTGAAAAGATTGTGTAAACTAAAACAATTTCAAGAGTATGTAACTTCTTTATTTTCTCCACCAAACCCTATGTTGTGAACTTGTGACCACTCTTTAGAATCATCTCTTTGTGACAATTCTAAAGAGTGGTCACACCATAGGGGGGTTTGGTGGAGAAATGATAATTTTAGTACTTTGTGTATGTACCTTTATCTGTAGCTCTGTAATTATTATTGTTATCACTATTATAAGTTCCTTTGAACCTGCTGTTCAAATTTCAGTAACATTTTACAGAAATCAGATGATGCTTTACCAAATTTGTTCAAGATGTATTGAAGTTTTAAAAAACATGGCCACAGGAATCATTTCCACATTATGGCTTTAGGGGCAAAATTTTAAAATCTTCTTTGAAACCGCAACCTAGATTTTTATATTATTTTAGAAAAAAAATTAATGTTAATTAAATTTAGAGCCACTACTGACATTTTACAATATATTGTAAAGTTTTGTAAATATATTTTATCAGAGCAGTTGTACAAATGTAAGGATATTGTCATATTGTAGAAAATATCAAACTATGCTTTCATAAAGTGACAGCAGAGTGTTATTTAACCCTTTTCTCCATAAATATGCCTTTCTATGCCTTTGCAAACAGAGTAGACCCATATCAGATGGCTCCTGTAGGATCAAGGTCTGCTCTGTTTGCCTATGATATAATAAAAATATGATTCTACAGTTTCTGCTAAAGATTCCTCTAACCATGTGCTATTATACAAATTAATGTACAGTGTAATTAATATTCATGACACCATTATTTCTTACATGAATATTCATGGAGGAGTGGGTTAAATCTGAAGAACCTTCCCTATGTATATCCTTGAGTAGACAGACAAGTGAAAGACTATACCTGTTTAAGGATCATTAATTGTAAAGACTGATTATTTTCACTCTATTAATTAACAAATAAGGGAGATTACAGGCATAGTTGTCTGGGTCATTAATATTGTTGGTCTGTCACCCTCGACATTTCTGATGGTAACTCTAGCCCGGCTTCTGTGTGTGGCCGAAATACCACCGGGCTTTGTTCACAGCCTTCTCATTGTCTGCGTTTTACCAATTTAACCTAAATAATAGAAACGCCCAATCTCCCCTCTACATCGGTCTGTAAATCAGAATAAGTTGATTTGTCACCATGCTGATGACTGTAAATTAAACTAATGAAGTAGAAACAGTGTAGACCCTGATCAAACTGCTCCATCAGGAGTAGTTTGATCGGGTCTTCACTTTTTGCCTTAGTTTTTCTGTTCGAATAGTTAGGGTAATTACGATATATTGTCATTCTCAACCTTCAGCTGTCTAAGCAACTGTTGACTGTTAAACATGCTGTCTACTTCTACTAACCAAGCTTTAAACCTTACAACGCTGAATTTTCAAATGGACTATTCCAAAATTCAAACAGGTCAAGCTAAAGAAAAGTATAACATGACAAACAGTGCAGACCCTGATGAGAGGGCTCCTCTAGGAACCCTCTCATCTGGATCTACACTGTCTGCAAAGGACATTAGTGACACATGTCCCACACTGTAAGGGTTAAGGACCTAAGTCTTATGTTTGTAAACAATCTTTTGATACTACATTTATACTGAACTGGCAGTTGAGAGTTAATAAACTATGTTTGAAGAAATCATCTATTCACATTTACATGTATTGACAAAAATTGTTTACAATGCTGTACCAAATTGAAAATTTCATTGGCCCAAAATTTGAAGTTAGAAAAACATGTATTATTTATTCAAGGATACTTCCCTTTGAATGTGGGGATGAGAGTACTGGCATTTGCAAACAGTGTATACCCTTTCATATTGAATGGACTCTGTAGTTAAACACTGATGGGCCATTCCATCTTAAATATTTCAGCATTCAAAGGGTTAAGGCTTTATAGTTTATGCTGGTCCATTTTAAGGAGAGCTATGCAGACTGGATGTGATTGTAGTTAATGTGGTGCACACGACTGTAGATCAAAGATCTACCGTAATCTCTAATTTGGGTTTTCTTGAATGAAATACCATTTGGGATTGTGTGAATGATTGTATTGACTGCGTTATTTCACCGGTAATGTCAAACAATTACCAGATGTCTTGGATGCATAAAATTATGTTTGTCTGTTAACCCTTTACTCCATAAATACACCTTTCTATGCCTTTGAAAACAGAGTTGACCCAGATCAGACTGTCTGATAAGGGTCTGCTCTGTTTGCTTGTGAAATAATATAAGTTTAATTCTACAGTTTCTGTCTTGACCAAAAAATCCTGATTTCAATACAAAACGTATACCATTATAAAAATCAACAAATTAAAATTTATGTCATTATTTCTTACATGAATATTCATGGAAAGAAGGTTTCACATAAAATAAATTTGGAATATTGCCATCTAACAGTTATTGTTTTTATATATTATATTCTTCTTAACCATTTACCTAGAAAAAAAACCCACCTTTTAATGCCTTAAATTTTGTAAACAGAGTAGGTCCAGCTCAGGGTCTGCACTATTTGCTTATGAAATAATATGGATATCATTCTACAGTTTCTGCCTTGGCCAAATATTTTTTTAGTGCATGTTCATCAGTTAAAGGGTTAAAGAGGCTGTCATTATTTCTTCAGTAATTAAGTACAGTAAAACCCCTCTAAACCGGAATTTTAGTAGAGAAGAATTTAGATATTTTTAGGCAGGTAGCTGCTTAATGCAGGGTGAAAGTCATGCAGAAAGCTCCTAGAGGAGCTTTCTGCATGACCTTCACCCAACATTAAGCTGCCACCTGTCCACAAGGCTGATATTTATACTGAATTGAATGTTCCGATTTAGAGGGATTTTACTGTACTTTAGCATTTGCCTTTTTATTCTTCTTTACCTAATCTTAACCCTTTCACCGCTGCATTCGCATAAATGCACCACAACAAATAGTTCAGTCCCAGATCAGACGCCGCCTTTTCAAGGCGGCGTCTGATCAGGGACTTCACTATTTGTCTCAATCTCTATTTCTATATATGTGCTTTATTCCTTTGAAATTTGCATTTATTTATCTCATTTCCTTATTTTACCGAATGATTTAACAAACTTGGATTGCAGACGACATCTAGAAATTTGGCGCCGAAAGGGTTAAGATGAATGACATTATAGAACATCTTGGATCCAGATGTAGACACTAGGTATTTTGGCATCTCATTAGGCTATTTGGCTAACAATATCACAAGCATGTCTTGGTCAAGATTAATAACCAGCAAGATTACACCAGGCACATTGGAGTTATGGCCCTTGAATTATTCAAAATTGGCTGTTTTAGCATTGTCCGTTCTCAAACTCAACGACTTTCTGTCTGACCTTGTACAAACTTCCTGAAAATCTTCACAGGAATAAAATATTGGTGAAGTTAGATAAGCAGCTAAATTTTTTGAGACATGTCAGGATTATGCCCCTTGAAAATAATAAGAAATGCCTTGCCGTTCCCTAATTCAATTAGTTTTCATCATATCTTCACCCAATGTACTGAAAATATTATTTGTGAGTTCATTGCAAAGCAAATGATATAAAACATCCTAAAATTCCACAAAAATAATCTTTGGAAAATTGAGACAGGAGCAGGTGGGAGACATATGTTGTTCTTAAAAACAAGCTCTAGTTCCTTTTGCATTGTTAAATTTGGTAGCTGATAAATACTTGTACTTGTAAGTGTAGTAAGTGATTTGACATATTTATAACCCCCATAATACATAACACCCCTTAAAAAGTGAAGTACAGTAAAACACCTCTCAACTGGACATTAAAGTTAGTTTTAAAATCAGTCTTTTAGACAGGTGGCTGATTAATTCAAGGATGAAGGAACTTTCTGCATGACTTTCATCCTGGATTAAGCAACCTGCCTAAAAAATACCTAAATTGTTCTTTTATAAAATTCTGGTTCAGAGGGTTCTGCTGTATTGTACTATGCTTTGGCCATGTTTGTCTGCAGGTTGATCTGTCAACAGACTCAATAGTTTCCAATCAGTAACTTACTATAATGCTTTTAATCTATAGTCCTCATATTTGATAGAGAGGTTAGTCATAATGCAATGATTTTGAGGTCAGTATATAGGTGAAAAAACAAATTCAATCTTCAAGGTCAAACTTTAGACCAAATTGTTTTCAATCAGTATCAATAATTAATCGAACTTTTGGCCACATATGTAGTATGGGGTTGGTCATAATGAGTTGATGACTCCTATGGATTTTGAGGTCAGTAGGTTAATGCTCAAGGTCAAACTTCAAGGTTAAGGATCAAGTTTCTCAAACATTTACATTGACCATATATTCCAAACAGTTAGAGATAGAGAATTCATAATTTGCATGCTTACACATATGATAAAGCTGCAACTTGAGAGGAGCCATGTCAAGGTCAAGGTCAGACTTTAGGGTCAAAGATCAAGTTCCTAAACCTGTAACCTCGATCAAAACTTGTGACTAAATATAGAGACTTAGTGCTGATAAAGCTGCAACTTTTGGGAGAAGTCGTGTGAAGGTCAGAAGTAGGTCAGACTTTATGATCAAAGTTAAAATTTCTAAAATTTAATCTTGGCCATAATTTTTTTTAAATATTAGAGAATTACTGATATAGACTTCATATGTGACATTCTTACCCAACTTATGAAGCTGCCACTTTTGAGTCGTGCCATGTCAAGGTGATTGTCACGCTTCTTAGGGACAGGGGTCAAAATTGTTGGTCCTTTGAGGGCATACATGTTTCACATACATATACTTTCTTGTGTTGGTTTTGCTCTCTCAAGAACATGCGGTGAATTAAGTGTATGGTAGCTTTGTTGCACTTCTTTGTCAGCATATATGTCAGTATGTTGTGTGTGTGTGTACATGCATGAGTATGCATGTGTGTGACTGACACATACCACCAACAGTATATGGAGATGATGTGTCTACTTGAGACAGATATGGTGCTAATCAGCCACCTTGTGATAGCCAAAGACATATGACATGGTGTCGCACCCAGTCACATTATAACCTTCATCTAACCATATAGCCAGATGAGTTATAGTCCATAGCACTCAGCTTATAATGTTGTACATTAGCACGGGAGCTATTACTTCTATTTAAAATGACGTTGGTAATGTCACAACCGGTGATCAAATGTGTAAACCCCCATTCTTTAAGATGGCTTTATGTCACCTGCTGAGCTAATCCGTACTGAGCTAATCTGGCCGGTTAGTATAATATGAACAGTAAAACCTCTCTAAACTGGAATTCTAGTTGAGAAGAATTTGAGGATCTTTCTGCATGACTTTCATCCTGCATTAAGCTGCCACCTGTCTCCAAGACCTATATTTATGCTAAATTGACCATCTGGTTTAGAGTGGTTTTACTGTATATTCATCCCCAAAAAATTGTGATCAGACACCTGTGAATGGATAATTGTTTCAAATTTTCAAGAATGGACGACTTTCATTTACAATTCAGATGTGTTGATGCATGTTCATTCTGGTTGTTAACATTTTTAGCTCACCTGAGCCAAAGGCTCAAGATGAGCTATTGTGATCGCTCTTTGTCCGTCGTCCGGCGTCCGTTCGTCGTCCGTCTTCCGGCGTCTGTCCACATTTTCAAATGACATCTCCTCTGAAATAGCTGACCCGATTTTAACCAAATTTTGTCAGAAGCATCCGTGGCTAGGGGGAACGAAACATTGTTTACATTATGACCCCCGGACCAAAAATGGCCCCGCCCAAGGGCTTATCAGTTTTTCATAGGAAAATCTTTAAAAATCTTCTTCTCTGAAACTGTAAGGCCTAGATCTTTGATATTTGGCATGTAGCAGGATCTTATGGTCTTCTACAAAGATATTCAAAGTATGACCCTCGGGCCAAAAATGGACCCGCCCAAGGGCTTATCAGTTTTTCATAGGAAAATCTTTAAAAATCTTCTTCTCTGAAACTGTAAGGCCTAGACCTTTGATATTTGGCATGTAGCATGATCTTATGGTACTCTACAAAGATTGTTCAAATTATGACCCCTGGGCCAAAAATGGCGCCGCCCAAGAGCTTATAAGTTTTTCATAGGAAAATCTTTATAAATCTTCTTCTCTGAAACTGTAATGCCTAGACCTTTGATATTTGGCATGTAGCATGATCTAATGGTCCTCTACAAAAATTGTTCAAATTATGACCCCAGGCCAAAAATGGCCCCACCCATGGGCTTCTCAGTTTTCATAGGAAAATCTTTAAAATTCTTTTTCTCTGAAACTGTAATGCCTAGGACCTTTGATATTTGCTATGTAACATGATCTAATGGTCCTCTACAAATATGTAGCTTTGGCTTGTGGTCCTCTGTCCTCTACGATCCTGACCTCTGGGCGAAACTTGGCCCTGCGTTAGGGCTTACCACTTTTTCATGGGAAAAATATAAGATATTATTTTTCTCTGAAACCATAAGGCTTAGACCTTTAATTAATGGCATACTGCTTTGCCTTGTGGTTCTCTACCAAGATTGTACAAATGATGACTTCTTGGTCAAAAATGGCCTTGCCCCTGGGGTATCTCAGGTGAGCGCTTCAGGGCCTCATGGCCCTCTTGTTTTGACAAAATTTTGATGTTCAGTATCATAAGGCATTGAAGCAAACTTTGACTTTATCAAAATGGCACAGTGTGCATGAATATTGCACAGTGTGTGTGAATGTGGCACATTGTACATGAACATGGCACAGTGTGCATGAATATTGCACAGTGTGTGTGAATGTGGCACATTGTACATGAACATGACACAGTGTGCATGAATATTGCACAGTGTGTGTGAATGTGGCACATTGTACATGAACATGGCACAGTGTGCATGAATATTGCACAGTGTGTGTGAATGTGGCACATTGTACATGAACATGACACAGTGTGCATGAATATTGCACAGTGTGTGTGTGTGAATGTGGCACATTGTACATGAACATGGCACAGTGTGTGTGTGTGTGTGAATGTGGCACATTGTACATGAACATGGCACAGTGTGCATGCACTTTTAATCCTATGAATATAATTCTAATATGCTTAGACAAAATGTAAATGTAGTAGTAACTAGGAATTGTTTAACCCTTTCCCTGTTCTAACTTTATTCCAAATATCAATATGGTACCTATAAAATATTTATGGACAAAATAGTTATAACGAAATATAGAAGGTGAAACATTGTAGCCATTTTAGAAAGTAAAGAAACAGATCTTTCAAATTCCATTAGCAAAGGCTCCTCTAGGAGCCATCCGATCTTGGTCTTCTCTATTTGCAAATGCATGAATACACATTTATGTGAGAAAAAGGGTGAACCCTTTCCTCCTTAAATATGCCTTTCTAGGCCTCTGTAGTAGTCACTTCTTTAAACCATTGAGCAAATGCTCTATTTATCACAATGGTTGCAATACTATACAATTCTAACATTTTCCTTTTCTCAAGTAAATGCTCCTTTTCGGTAGATTTATTCAAAAAGGTTATATCTAAAAATAGTATACAGTAAAACCCAGCTGATGCGACCACCTAAAAGAGGTATAATTCTGGGTGTTAGATGTAGGTGGTTGCTTAACACAGGACATAGGTAATGCAGAAAGCTCCCAGAGGAGCTTTCTGCATTACTTTTGTCCTGCATTAAGCAACCACCTGCTTATAAGGACACCCATGTTTATTCATTAAGTGGTCGTATAAGAGGGGTTCTGCTGTATATGGGAAAGGGTTAAAATTGTTGATGAATAAATAGCTTGGTGGTTACATTATCAGCTGTTACCTTTTCACCTATAAAGCTGTCAGAGCTTTATCTGTGTCTAGTCTGGTCTGAACACTAGAAAAGTGCTTCCATCAGTATTTCTGTTAATGCTTCGCTTGTAAAAAATGGAATAAAGTAGTAGAACACATTGCAAATAGTGTAGATAAGTAGATAAAAACAGAAGAAAGGGATGCTTCACTTTCGTTTCTGTTTCTTCTTACATTTTTGAAACTAATCATAATATATATTAGAATACATGATTTGATTTGCTAAAAGTAATATTATAGATTAATGCTTAGACAGGCAATAATCTAGATTCCTTAAGCTAAGGAACCAACCTGATAACAGATTGACTCCAGCATTCGGCCAGCCAGTTCCCATTATCTTTGCTGCCAATATTGAAGTACAAGTCTGAGTTGATATGGTATAAATCACGGCCTTGTATGACATGTCTGCTGCCCTGCACATGACCACGGGTGCTCTGCTGGTGATAATTGGATACAAGTGGCACTTTTATCTGGTTTTCTTGATTATTTCAAATCAAACTTATGATTTTTTAATGATTTACTTTCATTTAAGCATCAATGAAAGAATTATGATTTGTAAACAAACATGGATTTTGTTGCTTCTCAATGTTTTGGAGAAAAGTAAAAAAATAAATAAAAAATTTAATTATATACGAGTACAAACAACTGTTTGATTAACAAATAGGGGTTAGCATTGTAGATGTCCATTTTGATCAGATAGTAGCAAGTGGAGATGACAAGATCACTCTTGCAGGTTATCAAAACTAGATAAAGAATTTTGATGCTGTTTCAGAAAAAATAATGGTTTTCTTTGATTGATGAACCTGTTTTGCTACCATCAAGCGATGTGAAGATTAACAATTACAAACATCTTGAATCCCGATGAGACACTGAATAACTTAACCTTCCTGATATTTGAGTATGAACACATAATATTTCAAAGCAAAAGATTAGTGTTTAAGTTTTGAAGCATGGTTGTTGAAATTTTACTTTAGAAATTGGATTTTAAGATTTTCTATCATATGGTTGTTATACTAATTTACCAAAATATTTGTACAGACAAACTTAGGCAAATAGTGCAGACCAAGATCCAGCAGCTCCTGAAGAAGCTGTTCAAACAGGGTCTTCACTGTTTACTACTGTCAGTCTCATCCAAATGGTGCCAAATGACTTATTTAGCTTAACAAACTGGTGGAGAAGGGGGATAAGGTGTGTGAAAACTAAGTGTGAGTTTGAGCATGCAGACAATTATGAAACATGCGGTACAGTAATACCCCTCTAAATCAGAATTTTAATAAAGAAGAATTTATGTCTTTTTACTAAGTTTTAGGCTTTTTAGACGGATGGCAGCTTAATGCAGGGTGAAGTCATGCAGAAAGCTCCTATTGGAACCTTCTGCATGACTTCATCCTGCATTCAGGCACCATCTGTCTTACAGATCAGTCTTTATTCTTATTTAAACATCCAATTTAGAGGGGTTCTACTGTATCAGATTTCAAATGTATTTTGCCAAATTATGACTAAACTGTTAAATTGCTTCATTGGTGCAATAATTGTTTGTTTTTGCACAGTAATGCCTTCCTTTTTTGTATGTACAGTAGAACCTGTCTTAAGCAGCCATCAAAACAGGTCTAAGAATGGGTCCATAAGGCAGGTGGTAGTTATACCCCCCCACAACGAAGTTTGGGGGGGGGGTATACTGGAATCAGGTTGTCCGTCTGTCTGTCCGTCAGTCCGTCCGTGGACACAATTTTGTCCGGCCTTCTTCTTCTACAGTTTTGCTTCAATTTTGTTGAAAGTTCATGTATAGCCATATGACCATATAAACCTGTGCACCGCATATTTCCATTATGATCGGACCATTACTTCAGGAGTTATCTCCCCCTTTTAGTCCCCTACCAATGTTTTCTGGTTTTCTGGATTTTTTATGGAAGTGACTGCAGATATCAACTCTATATTTAGTACAAAGCTAAATCTAGATACGTTACAGCTTATGTTCCAATCTCAATCTGGTTGAATAATTATTTCCAGAGTTATTGCCCTTGAACTTTAATTTTTTTCTTCAAATTTTGAATTTTCCAGACTTTTTTTGGAAGTGGTTGGAGATATTAACTTTATTTTTGGCATATAGCTAAATCTAGATGATTTACAGCTTAATTCCCAATCTCAGTCTGGTTGAATAATTTTTGCCAGAGTTATGGCCCTTGAACTTTAATTTTTTTTTATCAAATTTTCAATTTTCCAGTCTTTTTTTGGAAGTGGTTGGAGATATTAACTTTATATTTGACAGAAAGCTAAATCTAGATGAGTTACAGCTTAAGTTCGAATATTGGTCTGGTTGAATATTTTTTGTCAGAGTTATGGTCCTTGAACTTAATGTTTTTTCTGAAAAGGTACCTACAAAATGGTATTTGTTTAGAACTTTGGAGTTGACACTTCACAAAAATAAACAAAGCTGCTTGAACTTATTGGATGACATTGTCTGGCAGCAGCCATAAAACTTCTATGGATTTTAACAGACTTATCTCCCTTTTTGGACTTGACAATATTTTGTAAAAGTTCTGACATTGAGCAGCCAGGTGGGCGGTATTTGTTAGCCTGTGGCTTACAGTTCTAGTTTAATGCTGGTAAAAAGTAATGCAGAAAGCCCTGCTGTGTTCAATAAAAGAATGGCTGCTTAGGACAAGTTCTACTGTAAATAAAATACTTTCAGATAATCATCATGTAGCCTTTACTGTCTCCTTGGACCCTTTCCTTTGGCAGGCTGACACTTAGGGATGATTTGTTCATCTGTCTGTCCATCTGTGCACCTGTCTGTCTTATCACAGTTGTTCAACCTGCATATTGGACAAGACAGTGTTCCATGGAGCCCTCTTGTTTTGTATAAGTCTGATCTTTTTTCAACGAATGGGTCATTGTGAAGTATTCTAAGAGTTAAATAGTTATAAAGGTTATCACACAGGAGCCAGTAGTGTGCAATAAGTTAATTAATTACCAAATTATCAAGAAGAATGGCAGGTAGATGGTGTCTGGATCACTGACTTGGAAATTAGCCCAGGTCTGGGAAATCTCAGCTGATCTGGTATAATGAAAGATTGTTTGAGTCTTTGGTCTTGTACACATGCATTGTTGTTTAGAGTAAACACTTTATCAGGTACTGTAGATAAAATGCTGTATGGGTCAACCCTTCCACTGTTCAGTATTCACATCAGAAATAATGACAGCATGAATATTTATTGTCTCAAATTTTATAATTTAAACTTTTAAAGGGAATAATAATTGTTTTCTTTGAGAAAAACGGTTAAATTAGATCTATATCATGTCAAAAGCAAACAGAGCAGACTCTGATCAGATGGCTCCTATAGGAGCCATCTGATCTGAGTCTACTCTGTTTGCAAATGTGTGAAAAGACATTCATATGAGGGAAAGGATTAATAGTTACAGATCAGAGGGGTATGTAGGAAATCTAAGTAAAATAGTTTTGATATTTCTCCACCAAACCTTATCCAATGCTGCCACTCATTATAGTCACTTGACCAAGGGGGGCGGGCCTCTGTGGCCATGTGGGTACAGAACTTATAAATCTACAGAATTAATGAATCATTTAGTTGAATATGTACCGTGGTTTTGGTCACAGACATACGTTGCTTTGCTTTGTTTATGAATAAACAATGCTTTCCTGTCTGTTTTCAGCTGTAAGTCAGTGTACTTGGTATTTTTGTGCCCAGAATTATTGTAACATTCTGGCATTGTCTGTGCCTTTGACGTATAATGCTAACAATTCTCAGGTGTCAATTACAACATTGTATACAATGTTTCCTGTCAAGCAATGATGAAATTGGCCCCTATGATATTGGTAACAGATGTCGGAAGAGGTGGCCTGAAATTCAATCTCAGTAAAATCGGTCTAAACCGGACTTTCAAATTTATGTCAGTGTCACCTTGCAAGACAGGTGACAGCTTAATGCAGGATGAAAGTAATGCAGAAAGCTCCCAAAGGAGCTTTCTGCATGGCTTTCACCATGCATTAAGCCAGCACCTGCCTTAAAATATCTAAATTATTCTTTATTAAAATTCCAGTTTAGAGGGGATTCACTGTATTTAGTTTAATCATTTCACAACTATGCAGGTAAAGTGATGATCTTTATATAACCGGCAAAGAACTGTATATCTGTCTAATGCATGTGCATCCATTTGAAAATGATATTGTTGGTATGTTATTTTAGGTTGATTAACATCTGTATTTACCGGTACCATTTCTTGTTTCTGTATAAGATGCTGTTTGCCCAGTCCTAAGTGCACCAACATACAGTTTACATTATACAGTAAGACCCCTCCAAACTAGAATTCTAGTAGAGAAGAATTTAGAGACTTTTAGGCAAGTGGCTGCTTAACCCATTCCCTCGTAGGCTATTTTTAGATCCAACCTCTTTGGATGAATCTACTGAAAAGGAGCATTTACTAGAGAAAAGGAAACCTTTAGAATTGTGCAGTTTTGAAACCATTGTGATAAATAGAGCATTTGCTCCTATGGAGCAAATGCTTTATCACAATGGTTTCACAAAGTGACTTTTAAAGATGCATCAAAAGGCATCAGTATGGGGGAATGAGTTTACGCAGGGTTAAAGAGGAGCTTTCTGCATGCCTATCACCCTGCATTAAACTGCCAACTGTCTCCAAGACCGATGCCTTTACTAAATTGAATCCCCGTTTGGAGGGGTTTTACTGTATAAGTACAAAATGTTGCGTGCTCAAATCCTCCTATACCAACTATTTCCCTTGCTGAATATTCATGTTGTAAATGATGACATCATGAATATTTATTATCTGTATTGTTATAATGGAATAATTATGTACACAAGAATGTCTGGTATTAGTAGAAACTGTAAAGTCAAGCATGTTATGATTTCATATATAAGCAAGCAGAGCAGCTCCTGATAAGGCAGCTCCAGTCCTGTGTAACAGGAGCCATCTGATCTGAGTCTTCTCTGTTTACAAAGGCATTAACAAGTGTTTATATGAAGGAAAGGGTTTATTGGATTTGTTTGAAACATTTACAAGTGAACACAATATTGATGTGAAAATATGCATAAAGAAAGGAATTTTAGCTGTTATCAGTTTTGACATTTAGTTTTATAAGATATAGAGAAAAATGAAGCGTGTCCTACCCTTCTGAAAGTTCATGATAGGATTTGTTTGGAATTTTCACAGATGAACAATAATGATAATGTAGAGGTGCATAAAATAAGGCATTCCAGCTGTGATAATTTTTGACAGAAATATATGGCTTTATTGCTGCCAGACAGCACTCAGTAACACTCTGTGACTGGATAAAATTGGCAATGTTGTGGTACCCATGTCCTATGGACATATAATTCTACTTTGTCTATTATGTAATTCCTAATGTACTGTCAGTCTGTAACAGACTTGCAATATTCTGTGGAAACTGAGTAAAATTACCAAAAAGCAGTGCATTATGGTAATTACTTGATGCTTTTGCATAAGCATTGCAACTTTTTTTGGTCTGACACAAGTGCCATTTATCAATATTATTTTCAGAATGGATAAGTTCTGAGCATCTATAATGTTTATGGATAGTCTTGCAGGAAAAGAAATAGCAGAATATTCCCAGCATCAGACAAAGATGTTATAGATCACAGGATGCAAGTTATAACATTTTGTATTATGAATGCTATCTGAGGCTGACACTGTGTGATAGGTCTTCTCTCAATGCTGGCAGAATACATGTATTAACCATTTCCCTGTTCTATATTTATTCCAAATTTCAATACCTACTGAATATGATTCATGGACAAAATAGCTATAATGGAATAATTGGAAGGTGGAATATTGTAACCTTTATAGAAACTAAAGAAACAGATCTATCAAATTCCATTCGAAAACAGAGTAGGAGCAGTCTGATCAGGGTCTGCTCTGTTTGCTAATGGAATTTGATAAATCTGTTTCTTGAGTTTCTAAAATGGATACAATATTGCACCTCCCATATTTTATTATAGTTATTTTGCCCATGAATATTCAGTAGGTACTGAAATTTTGAATAAATATAGAACAAGGAAAGGGTTAAATCTACATACAGAACCTTAGCCGGCCTTTACTTCATTTAACATAATGACCGTATGAGCAAGAGAATATTTGACCATTAAACAAATTGTAGAGTCGGCACTATATGTTTCATAAGCAGACATCAGCCATCTGATCTGGGTCTACTTTGTTTGCAAAGGCATAAACCCATTAGTGCCCAATGCCCTTTAAAAAGGACATAGACAAACAGTGTAGTTCCATATCAGAGGGCTCCTGAAGGAGTCCTGTGGTCAGGGTCTGCACTGTTTGCTGAAGTCATCGATGCCAATAGCTTATACCAGAAAGTATTTTGTTTGTTGTCCCCCCTCAACATGAAAAATGGATGGGTTCCAAAAGAAGATTTGGACAAGTTAAAAATACTTAAAATAATGTGGGAATATTAAATGGGTTAAAAGGCAAAATATATATGGAGTAAAGGGTTGATCCTGTACCTTATCAGTATTCATGTAAGAAATTATGACTTTATGAATATTAATTAGTTGAAGTTTATCATAGCGTATGTACACAGACTGTTGGCTATGGCAGAAGTTTATCATAGCGTATGTACACAGACTGTTGGCTATGGCAGAAGTTTATCATAGCGTATGTACACAGACTGTTGGCTATGGCAGAAGTTTATCATAGCGTATGAACACAGACTCTTTGGCCATGGCAGAAATTCTAGAATCAGAGTAATATTTTCCATAAATAACAAAGCAGACCCATGATGACAGCGGCTCCTACAGGAGCAATTTTATCTGGGTCTACTCTATTTTTAAAGGTGTCTCTATCAGGAAAAATGTTAATAGTGTTAGTACTTTTAAAAGTGAATAAATGTTTTGATTGTTTCTGAATTGCATGAATCTCTGGCAAAGAAAATGTTTAACAAATACAGTAAAACCCCTCTAATGCGACCACCAAAAAGGGGCATAATTCGCAGAGGCAAAGGCAGGTGGTAGCTTAATGCAGGATGAAAGTTATGCAGAAAGCTCCGATAGGAGCTATCTGCATAACTTTTGTCCTGCATTAAGCAACCACCTGCTTATGAAGACAGCCATTAAGTTCATTAAGCAGTCGCATTATAGGGGTTTTACTGTATATTCCAAAGGTTGTATGCTATCATGGTTGTACAATGACGCATCATTTCTCTTGGGTCACAGACAGAAATAAGCAATCTAAATATCTAACTAACTTATCCCGTACAATATTTTTGATGAATGGGTGCCTTGGCAAATGTCAGAGGAAAACTTGGCCATTTGGTCACACTCTTTTGGGGAAACTTGTTCTGTCACAGATCAATATGTCAGGCAATATATGATAAATGAGCATTACACTAACCTAACAAGACTAATAATTTGTTCCCTAGGGATAGTGTGATATTGTCAATAGTATATTTTGTTGAAGATACTTTTCTCTGTTTTGTATAAAGCTATTCCTGGGGGTTATTGTAAACTGTTTATACTTCTCTCTTTAACACTTTGTTCCATGAATATTCATTTCAGAAATAATGTATGCATGAAATAAAACATCTTAACTCTTTCCTTCAGATTAAAGGCCTTTTCACACATTTGTAAACAGAGTAGACCCAGATCAGACGACTCCAGTAGGAGCCATCTGATTAGGCTCTGTTTTGGTTGCTTATGAAATAATATAGATCTTATTTTGGCAAACATTTCATGTGTTAATACATGTGTATGTAATTTTAAAAATGAATCTAATTGATATTCATGATGACACTATTTCTGACATGAATATTAAACAGGGAAAGGGTTGATTCTTTTACAATGACATATGAACAAGAGAATTTTTGGCCATGGAAAAACTGTAGAAACACTTCTATATGATTTTGTAAGCAAACACATCATACTGTTCAGACAGCTACTACAGTCATGTTCTACCTTGTTTGTTACAACGGCATCAAAAATGTCTCTATCAGGTAAAGGGCAATTCTAACGCAATCTGTCAATTTTATGCAATCTGATTGGCTCATGTGACTAAATTTGCGGCATATAAAAACTGTTTTATATGTCGCAAATTCAACCAATCGAAAACGGCCGAATAACAGCATTAGCCTGTAAATATATTAATGCGCTTTGTTTAACAAACACTTAGATCTACTGATAAATTCGTATGCATACACTGACATATATTCAAGTTCAGTCCGGTATTTTGAAAGTTATTAATTTCCATTCTTTGTCACGACTTGACCGGTCTTTTATATGTCATGTGGAGAATTATTTATATACTCAAAGCGTTGTGATACAGATTCAACCTTATTTATCATACTATTCAAACATAACGTTATAACGTGACGTCATTGTTACAGACGACGATTTTGTGTGCGGCGCCAAAGATAACGTTACTTTTCCTGACATGTGTATTGAAAGTGTATTGAAATTTAAAATAGCTGTCGCGTAATGATTCATGACAAATATTATAGTGAACTTACAACTGGGCCGGTGTTTTGACTGTGTAAACCAGGGTGAAAAAAATTCAGTTATTTTAAGAAATCTGAGAGAAACTGGGCACTATTTCTCGCCTCATCACTCATTCAATCACCTGCGCGCATAGAATATAACAACAATTTGGCATTTTTCGAGTTAAGATTGAGTTAGAATAGGGTTAATCCTACTGTAATTTGAAATTTGCGACGGTATATGAGGTTTTTAACGGTCTTAAATTATTTTAACGGCTCCGCCTTCGGCGTCGCCATAAAAATAATTTGCGACCGTTAAAAACCTCATATACCGTCGCAAATTTCAAATTACAGTAGGATTAACCCTATAATCTACTTATCTACTTATGTTGATGAGTGTCAAACAGTATCTGCAGCTGTTTGATATAGTATGACAGACACATTTTATTTTACAAAACTGGCATTGTAAACAGTGTAGATACGCCTTTTTATGGCTTTGCAAACAGAGTAGACCCAGATCAGATGGCTCCTACAGGAGCCATCTGATCAGGGTCTGCTATGTTTGCTAATGAAATAACATATATTTGTGTAGTTTCTGCCATGTTGAAAATTGACTCATTCATGATGCCATTATAAAGACTATGCTAATTAACGCTTACAATGCTGAATTTTCAAATTAACTATTCCGAACTTCAAACAAGTCAAGCTTATGGCGAATATTTAGGGATTTTTTTTAAAGAAAAATGTAATATAACAAACGGTGCAGACCCTGATGAGAGGACTCCTCTAGGAGCCCTCTCATCAGGGTCTACATTGTTTGCAAAGCACATTAGTAACTCGTGTCCCACACTGTAAGGGTTAATATCCATATCTGATGTGGATGAGCATGGATTAAGGATTAATTCAGAAGGAAGCTAAAATGCCTGTTTGTTGCACCAGTCCTGTAGTCTTATATGATGAACAAATCTTCCTCAGTTACTTTATGTTTGGACATCTTTAGAGCCTGCCCTGATAGATTTGCACTAGGATCTGGAAATGGTGAATTTTAGCTCGTCTGTTTTGACAGTATTGTGATCACTGGGTCGTAGGCGTCGTCATTGTTGTTGTCGTCGGTGTGCAAAAACTTTAACTCGAAAAGTATGCTCATTACTCGAAAGGTATAAGAGGTATCAACATGAAACTTCATAGGGTAATAGATCTCATTGAAGGGAAGGCCAGTACTACATAAGAACCATAACTCTTGATTTCAAAATTTTGGAGTTATTGCCCTTTATTTTTTTCAAATTTGTTTAATTTAGCTGGACAAGCACCAAATCTGACGAGCTTTGGCGCTGCACCCGTCTCTCAGTGTTTACAGTTGGAGCCCGATGGTGAGGCCACATTCTGACTTATAATTAGGGTAGTAGTAATTATATAATTCAAATAAACAGAATTATTGCCCTTTAAACTTTCAAAACTGATTTGATAAATAAAACCTTATGCTGATCCAGCCAAACAGACTTCAGCATTTATATATATAATGCGATGCTTTCCTAAGAATTATTCAGAAATACAGAATGATTAGTCCTTGCAGTCTGAACTTTCAAAGTGGAACGGTGTATCATTATTTAACCCATTCCCTCATATTGACACCTTTTGACGCCTCTGTAAATGTCCCTTTCTGAAACCATTGTGATAAATAGAGCATTATTTTGCTCCATAGGAGCAAATGCTCTTTTTATCACAATGGTTTCAACGCTACACAATTCTAAAACTGTCCTTTCCTTTAGTTAATGCTCCTTTTTATGCCCCCATTGACGATAGTCGGGGGCATATTGTTTTTGCCCTGTCTGTCTGTCTGTTTGTCTGTTTGTCTGTTTGTCCGTTTGTCTGTTTGTCTGTTTGTTTGTCAGCAACTTTAACATTGGTCATAACTTTTGAGCCAGTATAGATAGAGATTTGATATTTGGCATACATATGTATCTCATAAAGCCGCACATTTTGAGGGGTGCCGTGTCAAGGTCAAGGTCATCCTTCAAGGTCAGAGGTCAAATATATGGGTCAAATCGCCAACTTTAACATTGGCCATAACTTTTGGACCAGTAGAGATAGAGACTTGATATTTGGCATGCTTGTGTATCTCATGAGGCTGCACATTTTGAGGGGTGACATGTCAAGGTCAAGGTTATCCTTCAAGGTCAGAGGTCAAATATATGAGGGGGCATAGTGTTTCACAAACACATCTTGTTGGTAGATGTATTCAAAGAGGTAGGGACTAGAAATAGCCTATGAGGGAATAGGTTAATGGTAGAATACATTCAGTATGAATAGTAAATATTTGCTGGAAGATTTTAACATAGAAGATATTTTACAAATATTGTAGACTCTCATCAGAGGACTCTGGAGGAGCCCTCTTATCTTGGTCTACACTGTTTGCAAAGGCCAGTACACTTGTTTCTGGTATTCAAATGGATAACCCTTTCCTTAATATAAAGGCATTTACATGCCTTTGCAAACAGAGTAGATCCAAATCAGATGGTTCCTGTAGGAGCTGTCTGGTCATAGTCTGCTTTTATTTGCTTATGAAATTATAACAGGTCAGACTAAAGTTTCTACAAATACCAATAAGATAAACTATACACCATGGAGAACATTTGAGATTATTGTTGTTATTTCCCATGTTTTCTTCATAATTCCACCAGGTCAATTACATGCTTTGTTACTGCTACTCTCTTCTCTTGTTTATGGAGCCTTTCGAATAGATAGATATCAAATATGTATTTATATTAGGAGCCAGCAATAATGTCTGGTAGGTCAATGTACCATTGACCTTAATGCTCTCATTCTGGTTTGTTATTGCAACCACCTGACCTTATTAAACCTTTGAATGTTGAATATTCAAAGTGGAATTGCCCGTCAATATTTAACTCTTTACTCCATGAATATTCATGTAAAAAAGAAACTCACTCGTGAAAGAAATGATGACATCATGATTATGTATTAGATTAATATTTATAATGGCAGATGAACACAGGAATTTCTGCCCAAAGTAGAAACTGTAGAATCATATCTATATTATTTCTTAAGCAAGCAGAGGAGACCCATGCAGCTGTGTCTACTCTGTTCACTGCTTTAGTGATAGTATGACAGTGCTTAACAGTGGTGCAATGAGGATCATGCAGTGATGGTATGACAGTGCTTGACAGTGGTGCAATGAGGATCTTTACTGGCTCCTGTCTTACTTCCACTACAGATAGAAAATGGGTTCTTGGACAATAGCTTAAGTAAGGAATGAAATGTGGTATGTATAGAGCTTACACCAAGACAAACTTTGGTATAATGTGTCAGATGTACTGAATCAAGGCCCAGGGTCATTTAGACAGTTTTCTGCCAATAACTTGGTATGGACTACAATATTGCATGCAGATATTATGTACTTTCCCAACTTTAATCAATATAAAAGCTTGGATTCTGGTTCGGGTGAATCTGCAACATGTCTCTGTTACTGTAAATTGACCATTAATGAAAATATGGCAGTATATAAGTATTCTAGGGTTTAAATAGCTATAATTAATTAAAAGGTCATGATTTCATTCATTTGCAAATGTCTTGTGTTAGTTGTCTGGCTTTGTGTTCTTTTTTCTAAGAAGGGTTGTATGCCTACAAACTTTGTTATATAGGTAGCTTACATTATGTGGCATCATCTGAATCCAAATATTCATAGAACAAAGGTTATCAGGTATTTGCTGCTAATGTTCTACAGTGTCTGCCATTGGTAAAACTTCCTCTGTTCATGTGTCATTGTAAAAAGATAAATAAATTAATTATTTTAGTATCATGATGTCATTATTTCTTACATGAATATTCATGAAGTAAAGGGTTAGATATAAGCAAAAGATGTGTAGAAGGAGAAAGGATGATATACTGGTAATAACTAGGACTGCTTCAAAGTTACATACCGGTACATTTGTTTCAAGCTCAATTATATATTTGATAATGCTCATTTTTCAAACGAACATTTTTAACTCTTTCCTCCATAGGCTATTTTTTGACCCAACCTCTTTGAATAAATCTGCCCAAAAGGAGCATCTGCTAGAGAAAAATGTTAGAATTGTGTACTATTGAACCATTGTGATAAATAGATCATTTGCTCCTAAGGAGCAAATGCTCTATTTATCACAATGGTTTCAAAAAGTGATTTTATAGAGGTGTAGAAAGGCGTAGTTATGGAGGAAAGGGTTAAGGTCTGTCTTCTGATATCTGTTGTCTAGGTACAGCTGTGTGGCACACTGTCACACAATTTCAAATCTTTAGAGTGTATCTTTATGGATGATATGACCATTTTGATTGCTCAAAGTAGGTGTCTCAATGTAGCCAAATCTTGCAAATCTGACTGATCACAATAGGTGCTGGGGTGCTTAACCCTTATCCTCATATATTTTAATGCCTTTGCAAACAGAGTAGACCCAGATCAGACAGCTCTTGCTGGAGCTGTCTGATCAGGTTCTGGTTTGTTTACTTATGGAATTATGTAGATCTAATACTACAGCTTTTGTCTCTGTCCAAAATTCCCTGGAAAACTTTACACTATAAAATTTAAGTTAATGAATACTCATGACAAAATCAATTCATGCACAAATGTTCATTGTGGGAAAGGGTTAAAAAGGCACTTGGGCATTTGAACACAGTGTAGACCTAATTCTGGCATTGCATTCCAATCTGGCAGAATCTTAACTGTTTTTCATTCATCAGCTGTTTTCCATTCATCAGCAGCTTCAGTAATCTGTACACAAACTCTGCAAATTGATGAGATGCCTTTCTTAGGGTGTTAGCCCATTACTCTCTGTATATCCATGTTAGAAATAATGACTTTGTTAATATCAATTAACTAATGTTTATTACTGCAATATGAACAATGGAATGTGGACCTGGCAAAAACTAGAATCATATATATACTATTTCATAAATAAACAGAGCATACCCTGATAAGATATCTCCTAGAGGAGGAGCTGTTTGATCAGGGTCTACCCTGTTTGTAAAGGTGATAAAATGTGTATATGTTGAGTAATGGGATAGTGGTTTTCTGCTAATATTGTCATCTGCTTCAGTTCATTTTCATCCATTACTTTCAAAAACAGTGCCATAGTATCAATTTACTCAGCTTGTATGGATGCTTACAATTTGCAAAGGTCATCATAGATTCACTAGTAAAGTTAAGGTTAGCTAGTAACAGAATATTAGCAAGTAGCTGAAGATTTGCAAGTAGCTGAAGATTAGGCAGTAGAGTGAAGGTTATCTATTAGATGAAGGTGAAGGTTAGCTAGTAGTTGAAGGTTAGCATTGCTAGTAGCTGAAAGTTAGCTTTGCTAGTAGTTGAAAATTAGCTTTGCTAATAGTTGAAGGTTAGCTAATAGCTGAAGGTTAGCTAGTAGCTGAAGGTTAACTATTTTAGTAGCTGAAGGTTAGCTATGTTAGTAGCTGAAGGTTAGCTAGTAGCTGAAGGTTAGCTATGTTAGTAGCTGACGGTTAGCTATGTTAATAACTGAAGGTTAGCTATGTTAGTAGCTGAAAGTTAGCTTTGCTAGTAGCTGAAAGTTAGCTTTGCTAGTAGCTGAAGGTTAGCTAGTAGATGAAGGTTAGGTATATTAGTAGCTGAAGATTGGCTAATAGCTGAAGTTTTGCTAGTGACTGAAGGTTAGCTAGTATCTGAAGGCTAGCTATGCTAGTAGCTGAATCTTGGCTACCATAGTGGGTTAATTAATAGAGTGAAGGTAAGCTAGAAGCTGAAGGTTAACTAGTAGCCGAGGGTTAGCTATAACAAAAGGTTAGCTAGTAGTTGAAGGTTAACTAGGAGCTGAAGGAGAGCTAAACTAGTAGCTGAAGGTTAGCTAGTAGACTGGTTATTAGCTAGTAGCTGAAAGTTAACTAGAAGCTGGTGATAGCTTAAAAGTGAAGGTTAGCTATGCTAGTAGCTGAATTTAACTAGTAGAGTGAAAGCTAGCTAGTAGCTGAAGGTAAGCTATTTGAATGAAGATTAGCTATGCTAGTAGATGAAGGTAAGCTAGTAGCAGAAGGTTAGTTAGTAGCTGAAGGTAAGCTATGCTAGTTGTTGAAAGATAGCTCATATAGTGAAGATTAGCTAGTAGATGAAGGTAAGCTAGTAGCTGAAGGATAGCTGGTAGAGAAAAGGCTAGCTAGCAGCTGAATTTTAGCTAGTATAGTGAAGGATAGTTAGTAGCTGAAGGTAAGCTAGTAGCAGAAGGTTAGTAAGTAGTTGAAGGTAAGCCAGTACCTGAAGGTTAACTGGTAGAGTGAAGGTAAGCTAGTAGTTGAAGGTTAGCTGAAGATTGAGTGAAGGATAGCTTGTAGCTGAATGTTAAATAGTAGAATGAAGGTAAACTTCTTAGTATTGGCAGAGTGTCACTGGCCATGTTATATATGTTAATCTTCTTTAAAATCTAGGCTGAGTAACACTGCCCATGTTATAACTGGGGTATTTCTCATGAATGAAAGTTGTGGGAAAGTTTACAATTAAGGCTTTGAGCAACCACAAAGGATAAATGGAGCTTATCTTGATGGATTGTGGTCAAGGTGGGCCTTGTTTCTTTAACCCTTTGAACATGGGAAATGAGTGCACTGTCATTTACAAACAGACAGTATAAACCCAGATCAGAGGGCTGCTATAGGAGCCCTTTGATCAGGGTCTGCACTGTTTGCTATACAGAATCCTCTTACAAATTATACCTTTTCATACTCAATGAACTGTGCATTTAAACAATGATGGACTATTCCACTTGGTTAATTCAGTGTTGAACAAACCCATTGACGTTTTAATTGCTAATGAAATAATTTATAATTAACAGTAACTTTTGCAACCAGTTTGGATCCAGATAAGATGCCAAGTAACTTAGTGCTTCCTCAGGATACATACAAACTGTTTGACAGTGTATAAAAATAAACTAAAATTTACTGAAGCAGATGACAACTTCAAAATTGCCAGTGGCATATAGCATATGATTAACTGTCAATGAGCTATAGATCAAGGTTGACTTTAGTCCCATCTGACTTAGTTTAAAAAGAGTTATGGTTCCTGGACTTTGAACATTTTGTCCTTCTTTCATAATTGTTTTCTTTCTTCAGTGCTATTAAATGTTTAGCTGACTTTTGTTTTAATGGTTTAAGACACAATAAACTACTGATCAGCTATTACTTTCATTTCAGTTGACTTATTTTTAAAAGAGTTATGTCTCTTGAAAAGTCCGTCCTTCCATCCTAATTTAGTTTTCCAAGATTTTTTTCACAGTGCTTTCAGATATTAGACTGAAGTTTTGCATATGATTATATAACAATTAATTACACACCAATTTGACTTTTGTTCAGATTGACTTATTTTCAACAGAGAGGACTTCGAAAATTTTGTACTGCTGTTTTAATTTGGATATATCCAGAATTATTTCTGCAGGGCATAATATAAAAAAGTATCTAATTAATATTCATTTTGCCATTATTCTTACATTAATATTCATGAGGTATAATGGGCTAAACTCAAAGTAACTTTTGTCTGCAAACATTGTCTTCTATTGCTAAAGTAATTTTCCATTCTACATGTATTTCTTTTCAAAAGCAAGATTATAGTACTTCGAGGTTTTAATCCTGATGAGATCCCCGGTTGTTTGGAACGAGCACTGTAAAGTATTTGATGATCATTTGGGACAAAGGTGTTTATCAGTGTGGAATATATTGCTATGTAATTGCCAAATTGTTTTGATGGGCTGGAGAAAGCAATTATGATAAACTGATTGTAATCTATAGAAATTGATATGTATTGCCTTGAGGTCAGTTTACTTTTGTGTAGTGGCCAAAGTCTCGGAGGCCCTCATCTATCACATGGTCATTGTGGCTGTCATTAGCGTTTTAACGGAGAGGTTTTATTGCCTGGGTCCCACTTCACCTGGTTTCCTGCACATGTGTTCAAATTTCACAGCGAAATGGGACAATACAGTAACAAATGAGTGAAGCAAGAAATTGGTGACAGTATCAATGCGTGTACAGATAAGATCTTTAAAGGTAGCTATTAAAATAGTGCATTTATTGGTGTACACTTGACGGTGCATGAAGTGTAATTACAGTTGAATTTGTTGTAAACTCATTGTGAAAAATTGAAAATACATTAATATGAAAAGACTACAAACCAGATGTGTGAAGAAAATCAGATAAATGTGGTGGATATACAATGTGTAACTAATATGAACAACTTTTATATATAACTCATTGATTTACTAGCAGGATAGGAGCTGTTTGTCTAACGTCTTGCACTAATATTGGTTCATGTACCAACAATTTACCACTACCTAGCTGGTTTGGACAATCAATCAGTGAAAACTATTTGTGTGTGTATCTGTTGGTAATCTTTGGAAATAGCAAGAAGGATATGTGATCACATAGGTATGTATGAGCAGATTTGGTGATTTACAGGTACAAAAATGCATGATATTTAATTACTTAGGTTACGCATGTTTTACAGATCAAAGGATACTGCAATAAGCCTGCAGAAATGATTACAGGAAATCAGGGAAGGCAAAAACAAATTTCAGTGCTGGGAAAAGTTTGAAAAAGTGGATCGCTGATCAGCATGATGCTTGAGCAATAATGTTCCAGTAGCCCAACTTTTAGCATGCTGAGCTTATTTTCATTTACCTTTAACCCTTTCTTCCATTCCCTCGTAGGCTAGTTTTAGAGTCATCCTCTTTGAATGAATCTACCGAAAAGGAGCATTTACTGCAGAAAAGGAAAATTTTAGAATTGTGTAGTTCTGAAACCATTGTGATAAATAGAGCATTTGCTCCTATACAGAGGCGTAGAAAGGCATATTTATGGAGGAAAGGGTTAAGAAATAATGACATCATAAATTTTAATTATAATGATGCATTTTCATAATATATGAACACATAAATGTTTGGCCATGACAGAAACTGTAGAATAAGATCTATATTATTTAATTAGTCAGATCTATACAATGTAATTACAAAGCAAACAGAGCTGACCCAAATGAGACAGCTCCTGCAGGAGCCATCTGAATGATGTCTATTCTGTTGGCAAATGTGTTATAAGGTGCATATGGAGTTATCCTTACCCTCATATAAACCTCTTTTTTTCGTGCATTTGCAGACTTGCCAACAGACTAGACCCAGATCAGACAGCTCCTATAGGAGCCGTCTAATCAGGATTTCATGCATTTTCATACAGTGTAGACCCAGATTGGACAACTCCTATAGTAGCCATCTGATCAGGATCTGCTCTGTTTAATTTTGATTTGATATACAGTGTAGATCTGATTCTATATTGTTTGTCAAAACAAATAATTGCCTTGAAAAAAAATTCCGTTATAAAAAGTCAGCTTATAAATACTCATGATGTCATATTTCTTACTTTAATATTGAACAGGGAATTAGGGTTAAAACCTCTTTGAAAAAGAAAAGAAGCAAACTATTTGAAGAATAGAAGATGCCAAGTCTGTCAGATAGCTCTTGTATTATCTGACCAGGTCCTGCTCTGTTTGCTTATGGGAATATTTAAATCTGATTCTACAGGTTCTGCCATGGCCAAAAAATAAGTGTTCATATAATTATACCATCATTAAAATTCAGCGAAAATTAATTTATCATTATTTCTTATCTGAGCATTTGGATTTTTTCTTTGACGGAAGCCTTCCAGCTGGCTTGCTAGCTGTAGGTCAGTGCACAAAACAAAACCTCGGGGTTTTCCTCCACCTGTAATTAGCTGGACATTGCGATATTACTGAAATACTTGTAAGTGACTTAAAATACTTAAAGTGACATAAAACCCTGAAACAAACAAACAGTATCAGGTCAAGTTTTTAAAAACAATGCAAAGGTTTTATTTAATTTCTGTACAACAATAAAGAGTAGCAAATAGTGTGGCTTAATCCGTTAAGATACTGAAGCACTGTAGTCAACATAATTATCATCTGGATCAAAACTATTTATAAAGGTCATTACAATTAGGGAAGTATAAAACTCTAATTTATCATTGTTTCTTGCAGCTGAAGAAACAAGTTCTAGGAAAAATCAGTGTATGAATCTCAATTGGAATAGTGTCTTAGTTGTATTTTGAATGAAAATTGCTATCAATAGCCTTTGGTATTTTTTTTTATTAAATGTCCTCCCTCTTTTGATCTCTGTACAAATTAAGTTCAGTGTTTACACAAGAAAACATATCGGTCCATATTTTGTGGCCAATTTGTGATGATAAACAATTTGCCTTAGGTGAATGGATGATACATATTCTGTGTGTGATTAAAAACAAAAACGTGCAATGTAATTGTGGTTTTTAGGACGAGTCCGAACCTTTATAATGTGAGAAATGAGTTAACCCTTTCCTCCATATGCTATTTTTAGACCCAGACTCTTTGAATGAATCTACCCAAAAGGAGAATTTACTAGAGAAAAGTAAATTTTAGAATTTTGTAGTTTGAAACCATTGTGATAAATAGAGCATTTGTTCCTATAGGAGCAAATGCTCTATTTATCACAATGGTTTCAAGAAGTGGTTATAATACAGAGGCGTAGAAAGGCGTATTTTTGGAAGAAAGGTTTTCCAGCATTGAAAATGTTGTAAACTCTGGAAGAGCCCTCTGATTTGCATGTCTGCATTCTTTCAGAGAAACTTTGCTCTTTTATTCTGAAGAAAATGTGCTTGTAAGACAAAATAATAAAAAATGATGGGACATTGTCATTTTTGAAAATTCAGCATTTTGATTACAGCGAATTACATGTTTCTAAATGAAGTAACTGATTCCAACAAAAATGTAGTGGGCCTGTTAACTCTTTGCACGCTAGCGGCGAAATTGTGATTTCCTATGAAAACAGTTTGGATCCAGATGATTAACTAAAATTAACTAATAGAGACACCTTTACAAACAGAGTAGCTCCAGATCAGATGGTTCATTTAGAAGCCGTCTGATCAGTATCTACACTGGTTGCTTATTGAATGATATAGATCTGATTTAACAGTTTCTCTCATGACCAAACATTCCTGTGTTCATTTTAACAAAATATAATTTCAGTGAATTTATATCATTGTGTCATTATTTCTTTTACATGAATATTAATGAGGTAAAGGGTTAAATCAAGTTGTTAAGTTGCACTTATATTGAACACTTACACTAACTAAAAGTCTTACAACAAGACAGACAGTCTGAGGTATATAGTGCCGACTCAGATCAAACTACTCCTGAAGGGGCAGTTTGATCAGTTTACACTACAGTGTATTTGTTACTATGTTAATCTAATTTAAGTTTACCAAAATGATCCGAACTTAACTTATTCAGATTTACAAACCAGTGGAAGGTGGTAATTTTGATGTCTTAATACTTAGAGTAACTTGGATAAACTATTAGCAAAACAGGAAAATTCATGTTCCGCGACACCTGCTACATAGTGCACTGGTGCAGCACAACATAAATATTCCCGATGACATGTAAAAATGACCATGTCATCGCCTAAATGCGCCATAATGGCTGTGTAATTATATCATAATTTGATGGGCAGTCTTCATCCTAGGCAATAAAAGTCACCATGTAGATAGGAGGGCTGTACATAACTGAACTGACCAAAGGTTATTAAGTACCATGAGATTTTAAAGCCATAATTCTCCTTTTCGCTAAATCACACACTCGAGTAATGATTTCACGAGTATTGAATTCATGATGACCATTTGCGTATAATCTAGATCCAGATGAAACAGTAACTTTGTGCTGCATCAGGATCCTAACCTGTTTCAGACTGATCATTTAATTGGAAAATAAATGGATGAAAAAGTATTTCACAATGTAACTCTTTGCACGCTAAGTAATTTTTCATCTGCAACAAATGTTATCTGCTTCAGTTCTTAAAATAAAATTTCTCTCATTTCTTTGCAAAATATGGTCAAAATGCAAAATATGGTCAAAGTGACAAACAGTTTGGATCCTGATTTGACACTGCACTATGTGGTGTTTCATCTGAATTCAAACTGTTTGCATATAAGGTAATCACAGTTTCACTGCTAACGTGCAAAGAGTTAAGCCGCAAACAGAATTTCCGTTCAGTACTATTTAACCCTTTCCTTCATATAAATGCCTTTTCATACATTTGCAAACAGCATAGACCCAGATCAGATGGCAGCTATAGGAGCCATCTGATCAGGGTCTGCTCTGTTTGCTAATAGAATTTGATAGTTCTGTTTCTTTACTTTCTTAAATGGCTACGATGTTCCATCTTCCATATTTCATTGTTACTGTTTTGCCCATGAATATTCTATAGGTATTGAAATTCGGAATAAACACAAAATAGGAATCAATTACCATAACACCCACATAATTTTGCCTTTAGATCTTTTATAATGTTTGCATAATTGTCTAGATCTTTTATAATGTTTGCATATACAGTAAAACCTCACTATAATAATGGCCACTAAATTGAGTTAATTAGCTGGTATTTAGGGCAGGTGGCTGCTTAAAGCAAGGTGAAAGTAAAACAGAACGCTCCTATAGGAGCATTCTGTTTTACTTTCACCTTGCTTTAAGCAACCACCTGCCTTTAATGCAACATACTTGATGTAATTTAGTGGCTGTTATAGAGAGGTTTTACTGTAGTCTGAATTCAGTGTATCTTTACATATTACCAACATTCAAACTGCCTTACAATATTATTGCAGTGGGGAAAAATGAAATAATTTCCTATTTTGAAACCTGCTATGTACAGTCAGCTTTATTGTACAAAAATGCTTAACAAAAAAAAAATCACTGTTGAATATTCATGTAAGAAATAATGACATCATGAATATTTATTAGCTGAATTTATATAATGGCATAATTATCATGCACACAGTAGTTTTAGGCATTGGTAGAAACTGTAGAATTCTATTTATATAAATAGAGTATTTGCTCACAATGGTTTCAAAACAACAAATTTCTAAAAAAAAATCTTTTCTCTAGTAAATGTTCCTTTTCAGGTGATTTATTCAAAGAGGTTGGTCTAAAAATTGCCTATGAGAGAATAGGTTAAAGAGGGACTGAGGTTAATTTGCTGAATGTAAAATATTATGTGACTACTGATTATGTAATTCTAGCTCTGATAGTGTAAACTTTGCAAAAGGAAATCCATGAAATGTTAACCCTTTCCCTCATATTAGCACATTTTCATGCATTTGCAAACAGAGTAGACCCAGATCAGATGGCTCCTATAGGAGCAGTCTGATCAGGGTCTACTGACTGTTTGCTAATGGAATTTGATAGATCTGTTTCTTTACTTTCTAAAATGGCTACAATGTTCCACCTTCCATATTCCACATAACTATTTTGTTCATGAATATGCAGTAGGTATTGAAATTTGGAATGAATATAGAACAGGGAAATGGTTAAACGCAGCAGACTCCAGAAAGAGCCTTCTAATCTTGGAACACAGTGGTTTTTAGAATTTTAGTGGACTTATTTCCAGTATTTTATGGCAAACAACATTTATCTTTATTATCTGTTTATATCAAATGGTTCATGTTTTGGCCAGATTTCATATTTAAAGTGTGAAAAGGCATTTATATGAAGGAAGAGTCAAAGAAGCCAGTGCACAAGGCAGTTTCTTGTCAGGTCAAGGTCAAGGTCATGTATATAGGTCTACTTTACCCCTTAATCCTTTCCTCCATAGGCTATTTCTAGAGACAACCTCTTTGAATGATTCTACCGAAAAGGAGAATTTACTAGAGAAAAGGAAAATGTTATAATTGTGTAGTATAGAAACCATTGTGATAAATAGAGCATTTGCTCCTATAGAACAAATGCTCTATTTATCACAATGGTTTCTAGAAGTGACTATTACAGAGATGAGAAAGGCATATTTGTGGAGGAAAGGGTTAAACATCTTTGCAGACAGAGTAGTCTATAGATGCCTTTTTACTTATTTGCAAACAGAGTAGACCTAGATCAGAAGGCTCCTATAGGAGCAGCTGTCTAATCAGGGTCTGCTCTGTTTGCTAATGGGATGATTTAGATGTGATTCTACAGTTTCTGCCATGGTAACAAATTCATGTGTTTATATATGATTACAATAATTCAGCTGATAAATATTCATGGTATCAATATTTCTTACATGAATATTGAACAGGTAAAGTGTTAAGCCACTTGAGGATAGAGGGTTTCATTCATATTGTCTTGTTTCATTCAAGCAAGCAACTCAGGTTTTCAAGCAGCTAAAACATAAAGCAAACATTGGTCAAGTTTTAACTGGATGACCTTAATATTATTAATGCTTACCCTTTGAATGTGGGACACACATGCACTGGTATTAACAGTGTAATAGACCAAAACAAAGGACTTATAGAATAGCCCTCTGATCAGTGTCTGCACTATTTGCCATTTAATATCATCTAATTATAACAAGTTGAAGCATTTCATGCTGAGTGGACTCTATATAGTTAAACACTCAGATGGGCAATTGCACTCTGAAAAATAAGTATTGAAAAGGTTAAATACAAGATTAAGAGGGTTATGTGGTACTAAAGTAACCTTTCTTATGAACTAACATTTTAAGAATCACTTATCAATTCGCTTTGACCTTCTGTGTTTATGTATAATCTTCAGGACAAATCAGTGAAAACAGTTGCAAACAGTCTGGATCAGATGAGATGCTGAATAACTCTATGCATCTCTACAGGATCCAAACTGTTTGACACTTAATTTGTTGTGAATATATGGAAGTAAAATGTATTTTCAGTACTGAAGCAGGTGACAATAATTGCAGACCTACAATTGCTTAGTCTCAGTGCAGAAGGTTAACCGTTTCCCTCATATCGTACACGCCTTTTCACACATTTGCAAACAGAGTAGACCCGTTGATCAGATGGCTCCCGTAGGAGCTGTCTGATCAGGGACTGCTCAGTTTGCTTATTGAATTGTACAGAATCTGATCCTAATATGTTTGTCTAAGCCAAATATTAATTTGAAATTTTCCATTATAAAAATGCATGACATTGATTTTTTCCTACAAGAATATTGAATAGGGAAAGGGTTAAAAGAATCTGTCAATTATTTGTTGATATCGGTTAACATTATTAATTTTAAAACAATTTATAACACAGAAAAAGAGGCAAAAAGAACAGATCAGAGGTCTCATGAAGGATCTCTCTGATCAGCACTGTTTTGCTTCTCAATTATTTTTCGCAGTGGTCAAATTGGCAAAATAGTTAGTAGAAACTCATCCTTCCAATAAAAAATAAGATTGGTTTCTTTGTGATATATAAATACATTGTATTATAGCTCTCAGAAAATGAGTTTTAACCCTTTACCTCATGCATATTTATACTACAATTCATGGCTTGATGAATATTCATTAACTGAATTTTTATAATGGCCAATGAAAAAAGGGACACTTTGGCTATTTTAGAAACTGTAGAATCAAAACTATAGAGTAAACTCCAGATGTAACGAGATCACATATAATGATAATTATATATCACTTATAACAATACTGATCACAATGTCATGTTCCCTGCTCAATGCATGCCTATGGTATATAATTTAATGTATTCCACACTGGATATTAGGATATTGCTTGTAACAATTTTCTGGATGTTAAGATACCACTCTTTGGTCCCTAGCCATCATGCTTACAGCATAATTATAATGATAGTTAATAAAATATAAAATAATATTATTACCATCTTTACAGAGGTGAAAAATGAGTATAGCTAAGGTGTGAAAATATTTATGAGTGCAAACACCACATAAAGATCTAATGAAGTTCAGACGTATTGCTGCCCACAAGCAGTTGGAACATAATATAAATAGAAATACTACTTATCCACAAATGTCGGTGTTGGTACCGGTAAGGTTTGTTACAATTAAATGCCTATTTCATAGCCCATAATAATTTTAGTATATTTAGTCTGAATATTAAGAAATCCAGTCTCCTTTCTGACTGGATCAGTAAGCTGAATATGTTAATTTTGCACCGCTTTAACCCTTTACACCATAAATATTCATGAAAGAAATAGAGGATATGTTGCGAGTTGTCTTTTAAGATCACATGTTCCTAAACGAGCCTTAGAAAATGTCACTAAGCGAGCCTTGGCGAGCTTAATAACATTTTCTTGGTGAGTTTAGGAACATGTGATCTTAAAGACAACGAGCATCAGATTCTTTTTCTCACATATCAAAAAAATGTATTTTCGCCGTTTAAATGACATATAAACATAGGTTTCCATGGCTTGACGTCATATATGACGTCATACGTTCGAAAAGTGATCTTACACGTGTTACAGATTAGGAAATCTTAACCTGTTGTTCTAACTCAGAGATAAGGGAAGGTATGTGAGAAATAATGATGTCAACTCATGAATATTAATTAGATTAATTTGTTATAATAGCTCAATGACACGGGAATTTTTGGCAATGACAGAAACAGTAGAATCATATCAATATTATATCATAAGCAAACAGAGCAGACCCTGATCAGATGGCTCTTGTAGGAGCAGTCAGATCTGGGTCTACTCTGTTTGCAAAGGCATGGACAGGGCTATTTATTTAACTCTTTGCACGCTAGCGGCGAAACTGTGATTACCTATGCAAACAGTTTAGATCCAGATGAGACGCCACATAATGCTGCGTCTCATCAGGATCCAAACTGTTTGTCACCTTGATCATATTTTTGCAAAGAAATTAGAGAAAAGTTATTTTTAGAATTGAAGCAGATGACAATTGTTGAAGATGAAAAATTACTTAGCGTGCAAAGAGTTAAGGGTTAAATGAAGTAGCAACTAGTGTAAACCCAGATCAAACTGCCCCTTTATGAGCAATTTGATTTGCATCAGTACATGTACTATTTATAATTACAGTGTACCATTTTAAGCAGAGCTGCAGTATGTTAAATTCATCATTTGATCTTGATCAGAAATTTCAAAACCTGGTTCATCTGATGGAATGTAAAAGGTTGAGCACATGTTCATTTTTATACCCCTAATTATCCCAAGTATTGGACAACCAGTCTACTTTCTCCACCAGGTTAGTTCAAACTGGCACCGTTTTGGTAACATTGAATTAGAATGACATAGTAACAAATAGTGTTGTTCGTAATCAAACAGCTCCTTCATGAACTGTTTGATCTTGGTCTGCACTATTTGCCTATGTTTGTCTCTTTGAGCTCTTAGAGTAGTTAGGGTAGCTTATCATTCTGCATGATCTGGCATCTCTTTAGATGCCATGCTTTGAACACCGGGAAATGCAAAAATGAATTGTGTCCTTTGACCTGTCAATAATTATGTTAAAAAAATTCAAATCCTTTATTCTTAAGAGTTTGTATTATTTCATTTCATTTCAATATTCCAGGGCCAACTTTTAAGTCTAATCCTTAGAACTTAATGTAAATCATGTGGTCATATTGAAAATTCATTTATTGGTACTTTAGTGATCTGCATGCACTTGTTTTAGTGGACTATTCCATTGAAACCAATTAAATTATTGATGCCTCATAAGTTATAGACAACTTTTTTCATGAACTCAGGGTATCTGTATATATATTGGTTATATGGTTTACATTATCAGCTAGAAAATGACATCTTTAATTGCAGAGTTCTGATACACTCTGTATCAAGTGCTATCCTGTTTTTAGACTCCCTGAAATTGAATTCTCAACTACAGCATGTAAAGGTTCCAATTCTTTCTGCAGGTATGGCAGTATGGTTTTGCAATTACTTTGAGATGTTAACAGCAATACGAGAGAGTGCTGGTTCCCACTTCAATCTTTAGTTGATTACTCAGAAATTAACCTTTGCAGTCAGTCTCAGCTGTGACATAGTAAGACTTAAAAACACTCTGTAGTGCCTAAATCAGAATGATTTTACTATCAGGATATCATGGATTGTTACAAGAGTACTTCATTGCACAAAACAGCTTTCATCTTGCTTGCATGACTCTGATTACAAGAGGAAACAGGTACTGGATACATGGCATTACAGGGGTTAATATGATACAGGAATAATGTACAGTAAAACTTTCTTAAGCGTCCATCAAAAAGAGGTCTAATTTATGTGTCTGTAAGGCAGGTAGTAGCTTAATGGAGGCCAGAAGTAATGGAGTAAGAGCTTTCTGCATTACTTTTGACCAGCATTTAGCAACGACTCCTTTATTCAATAAATGAATAGCTGCTTAATATAGGTTCTACTGTAAGCAAAGTACTGTCTAATCTAGACAATTTGAAGGTACAATTCCGGTATCCTCCTAATAGTGGCATACCACAGAGATCATAGGAAACAGAGATAGAAATAAATAGAGACAGGAGAGAGAGAGAGAGAGAGAGATAGAGAGAGAGAGAGAGAGACCAACAGACAGAGAGTCAGATGTGTCATGTTAGAGACAAGCATCTTATGAGGAGCAATACCAATTGTCAAGTCAGATAATGATATACTTAACCCTTTCCCTAATGAACATTTATGCATGAATTGATCACTTCATGAATATTCAGTAACTTAATTTCTGTAAGGTTAATTTTTCAAGGGAAATTTTGACTTCGGCAAATACTGTAGGATCAGATCTATATGATTTCATAACCAAACAGAGCAGAGCCTGATCTACTCTATTTGCAAAGTTTCCTGTCAAACCATAGTGACTGGTTTTGGTCTCCATTGTTTGCAAGGACTTGAAAACATCTTTTCTTAGACGTGTAATATAACTCCTTGATTTCTGCTAATTCAGACTTATTTGAAACTGAATTTTGCAATACAGCCAATGAATAAGCAAAGGAAACAGTGTTGTCAGATTGGAAAAAAAAATAAGATGTGTATAAATATTTATTGGCCTGAAGATAGATACTTTTTGCTTGTCACTGATGGATGATGTTGTACTGTATCAAACTAAAGTACAGGACAAAATCATGTCATTACTGATTTAACCCTTCACCAGAGTAAGATCGCTTTGATATCCTTGCAAACAGTGTAGACCCTGATCAGACAGCTCTTGTAGGAGCCATCTCATCAGGGTCTGCTCTGTTTGCTTTTGAAACAGTATCAGTCTGATTCTACAGTTTCTGCCATTGTGACATTTCTCTTGCTCATCATATGCTGTTTATAGAGATCAGCTGATTAACTCTTTCCCTGTTCAATAGTCGTATAAAAAATAATTACATCATGAATACTTATTAGCTAAAATTTTATAATATTAACTTTTCAAGGACATTTTTTGCTTTGACAAAAACTGTAGAATCAGATCTATATTGTGTCAAATGCAAACAGAGCAGACCCTGATCAGATGGCTTCTATAGGAGCCATCTGATCTGAGTCTACTCTGTTTGCAAATTTCAGAAAAGGCATTTATATGAGGAAAGGGTTAATAGTGATAGTAAGAATGTCAGTCATTATTTGTTACACTGATGAAAGTTCATCAGGTATATGGTTAAATATTTCATTTGGTTTCATGTATGATACAAGGAGGGCGTAATCAGGTAATTAACATTATTGTAAGCAGTGTAGACCTAGATCAGGACTAGTTTTAGGCAACTTGTGTGATATTTGTTCATGTCACCTCAGAGAAGTGATACTATTGAGTTGCAGTAAGATAGGGATAGGATGAGAAATGAGATTTTGATGGATCAGAATGTATCTTATTATCAAGAGCCCTGGTTTGTTTTTTTATTTATTTTTTTCTACCAAACTGTAGCTGTTTCAGGTACTATACTCAATCGAATCTACTCTTATGTGATTCTAATGAGTATTACAATTGTAATGGACTGGGTGGAGAATGAGGCATAGAGTAATGTAGTTTCCATTTAACCCTTTCCCTCATATAAACGTGTTTTCACGCATTTGCAAACAGAGTAGACCCAGATCAGATGGCTCCTAGAGGAGCCGTCTGATCTGGGTCTACTCTGTTTGCTAACAGAATTTGAAAGATCTGTTTCTTTACTTTCTAAAATGGGTACAATGATCCAGCTTATATACTTCATTATAACTATTTTATCAATAAATAAAGAGTAGGTATTGAAATTTGAAATAAACATAGAACAGGGAAAGGGTTAACCAATTGCTTGGTGCAAGATTGAAGATATACGAAAATACCATTTCTATTGTTTGGATTTCATCTTCATTTCCAGTGACCCATTGGTGCCTGAGTATCCCTTTTAAAGATATAGACAAACAGACTATAGACCCAGATAAAAGGCTCCTAAAGGAGTCCTGTGATCAGGGTCTGCACTGTTTGCTGAACCCATCAATGTCAATAGCTTATACCAGCAAATATTTTGTTTGCTGTGACCCCCTCAAAATGAAAAATGGATGGGGTCCAAAATAAGACTTAGAGCTGGACAAGTTTTCCTCAAATAATAATTATGGGAATAAATGGGTTATTTTAACACTTTTATGTAATCAAACACCTTTAAAAGTTATGTCTGGAACTCTTGATCATGGGTAGGTTTAATGAGATTCAATGGGAAAGTTTGTTCCTGGTTTGGTATCATCCATAAGTTCTGCATAGTTCATTTTTTCCCCTAAGCTCAAACTAGTATAGGGTGAAGTGAGCAGAGTAAAAACATTGGAGAAAATTTACGATTGCACAGGTTACATATGAACCACTGTCTTAAGATAGAACAAGCAAACAAAAAGTGCAAGTTTTAATATTGGATGATATCCGGGACAGCAAGAGGTCAAAGGTTAAGTACAGTATTGTGTTTGTCAAATACTTCAAAGCCAGCCCACATTGTCCCCACCTGTTTGAATTCTCAAATATAAATAAACAATCGACACATTGGGCTCAAAGCGTTAGCCTTTAACATAGCAAAGCTACTTAAAATCGGCAACAATTGTCACATAGTTGAAGCTTTTAAAAAATGCACATTCCTATGGTTTAATATAGAAAGAGGATCAGTGTAGCAATTAATTATTTAGAATCTGATTTTATGCAGAATACATTGCATTATATATATCTAGAGGAAATTACTGTGAGTATAGACCATTTTTGCTGAACAAAAAAAAATCAGGGTGAAAGAAAGTTTTATGCTGTATTAGGCATGTGATCTATGGGTATCCTACTGGAGCAGAAAATGAATGGATTTTACTGTGCAAATTTATTACACTTGAATGGTGCTAGTGAGTTTTATGGCATATTTAGATCTATTAGGACAGTGAGGGCCGTCAGAAATTGTCAATATTCACTTTCTTGTGCGGTCAATTTGATTTGTGTGATTGTGGATTGTCTAAATGAGGGTCAATTTAGGAAGGTTCATAGTGATTCTCCTGCATTTCTGAAGTTTGTTTGGGAAATTTTGTATGTCAAAGATATTTGTGTATGAGAAAGGAAGTGTTTTCCTCTGCAAGGTAAAACTTTTCACGGCTTGTTTACTTTTGTCTGTTTGTGTTTGTACAATGTATGTTTCTCTATATATCTGCATGAATGTCTGTCTGTTTTACCATTAACCTGTCCAATATACATGTAAGAAATAAAGACATCTTGAATAATTATTAGATGAATTTTTATTTATCTAAGGATTTATAATTATTGCTTTGACAAAAACTGTAGAATCCTACCTGTATTCTGTCATAAGCAAACAGAGCAGACCCTGATCAAATGGCTCCAACAGGTCTGCTCTGTTTGCTTATAAAATTAAAATAGAACTAACTCTACAGATTGATATTACCAATACTAAAAAACTCATGTGTACTTGTACAACTGTAAAATTTCAGTTAATAAATATAGGAGACGTCTGATCAGGATCTGCTCTGTTTGCTTATGGAAGAATATAGATCTGATTCTACAGTTTTTGCCAAAGTAAACTTTTCTGTATTCATGTTCTATTATAAACATTCAGCAAATACATATCGGTATTCATGATGTCATTATTTCTTACATGAATTAACTGAACAGGGAAAGGATTAAAATAAAAACTCTTTACTTTATAAGGATGCTTTTGACACATTTCAGCAAACAGTCTAGTAGACCAAGATTAGACAGCCCCTGTAGGAACTGTCTGACACAGGTCTGCTCTGTTCTATATACAGTAAAACCTCTCTAAACTGGAATTCTAGTAGAGAAGAATTTAGAGAATTTTAGGCAGGTGGCTGCTTAATGCATGGTGAAAGGAGCTTTCTGCATGACTTTCATCATGCAATTAAGCTGCCACCTGTCTTCAAGACTGATATTTTTACTAAATTTAACGTCTGGTTTAGAGGGGTTTTACTGTACAGTGAAACCGAGATAGTTTTAACACTAAAACAAGTATAATTATCAATCTTTAAGATAGGTGGCAGCTCAATGCAAGGTGAAAGTCCTGCAGAAAGCTCCTCTAGGAGCTTCCTGCATGATTTACACCCTGCATTAAGCTGCCACCTATCTACAAAGACATAAAATTCTTCATTGTTAAAATTTCGTACTATCACGTTTTTACTCTATATGATTTATAGTTTCTGCCATGGTTAAAATTCTTAAAGCCATTTTACAAATTCAGTTAATTTATATTCATACAATCATTTTTTCATAAATATTCAGCAGTAACAGGTTTAACGCAGAACAAAAGTATTGTGGAAAGCTCCTTTGGGAGTTTCTAGCATTACTTTCAAACTGAATTAAGCCTTCATCTGTCTTAAAAAAGATCTATTAGACTATTTGAGTGGTCAGTTTAGAATTGTATTCCAAACAAGTGATTGATATACAATATAATCCATTGTCTTTAACCCTTTCCCTCATATAAACGTGTTTTCTCGCATTTGCAAACAGAGTAGACCCAGATCAGACGGCTCCTAGAGGAGCCGTCTGATCAGGGTCTACTCTGTTTGCTAGTGGAATTTGATAGATCTGTTTCTTTACTTTCTAAAATGGCTACAATGCACCATCTTCCATATTTCATTATAATTATTTTGTCCATGAATATCCAGTAGGTGTTGAAATTTGGAATAAACATAGAACAGTGAAAGGGTTAAATGTGACTTGACTGGCATTATTTTTTGCAATCAACTTGGATCTAGATGAGAGACCAAGTATCTAAACAGAGTGTTTGCTACTCAGTCAATAGTTTCTAGAAGTGGACGAATTAAAATAAAATAAAAATTGCAACAGATAAGAATTTAAGCTTATAGCATATTTTTATAGCAGAGGAACAGTTATGGCCATTAGACAAGTTAAAGGTGTTTTCAATGGAGACGACAATCAGGAATTGTCGTAGTTATATATATACATGTACATGTCAAAAGCTGTTGTCACACAATTACTATGGGATGTATTCAATTATATTATGCTCTGATGTTTTTGAAGCTAAATGAATAAGGACATTGTTTGATTATTCTTTTAGCTCCTTAACCCTTAGAAAACACTCAGTTGGTGGATTATGTAGATTTCAATTAACCCTTTACCTGTACAATACAGTAAAACCTCTCTAAATTGGACATTCAATTTAGTATAAATATAGGTCTTGGAGACATGTGGCAGCTTAATGCAGGGTGAAAGTCATGCAGAAAGCTCCTAGAAGAGCCTTCACCCTGCATTAAGCAAGCACCTGCCTAAAAGTGTCTAAACTTTTCACAACTAGATTTCTGGTTTTAGAGAGGTTTTACTGTATTCATGTAAGAAATAATGACATCATGCATATTTATTTGCTTATTTTTATAATGGTACAAGAACACAGGATTTGTTTACCTTGGCAAAAACTGTAAAATCTCATAAGCAAACATTGCAGACCTTTATCAAACAGCTTCTTCCTATACTCTGTTTGCAAAGGAGTGAGGAGGCATTTTTATGAGGGAAAAGGACTGGGTTATTATACAGTCATGCTATAATGGTAAAGTTATATTTAATTGTTATTAAATTTTGCATTAGATTGCTGAAGGTTAAGCTGTATTATTTACTCTTTGAATACCGGAAACACCATCATTTTCAAACAGTGTAGACCTCAATCAGAGGATACTTAGAGGAGCTCTCTGAGGGTCAGCAGTTTGTCATTCAAAACCCTCTCACAAGTCTAATCCTTTTACATTATAGGGACTTAATTAGTCCCCCACCGGTTACCAGTTGGGGGACTATAGGTTTGCTCGATTCCGTCCGTCTGTCTGTCCGTCCGTCCGTCTGTCACGCTTCGTGTCCGGGCCATATCTCCTACAAAGTTATGCCAAATTCATTATAACTTCACACATTGAAGAAGCATGATAAGGGCTAGTGTCATGCACAAGGGCCATAACTCTAGCATCAATATTTTTGGAGTTATTTCCCTTTTACATATTTTTTTGTCCGGACAATAACTCTTTATCTACTGGTTCAATTGATTTGAAACTTCACATATGGAACAATCATGATGAGGGGTAGTGGCATACACAAGGGCCATAACTCTAGCATCGATATTTTTTGAGTTCTTCCCATTTTTCATATTTTCATGTCAGTTCGTCTGTCACACTTCATGTCCGGGCAATATCTCCTACAAAGTTAGGCCAAATTCATTATAACTTCACACATTGAAGAAGCATGATCAGGAGTAGTGTCATGCACAAGGGCCATAACTCTAGCATCAATATTTTTGGAGTTATTCCCCTTTTTCATATTTTTTTGTCCGGACAATAACTCTTTATCTACTGGTTCAATTGATTTGAAACTTCACATATGGAACAAGCATGATGAGGGGTAGTGTTATGCACAAGGGCCATAACTCTAGCATCTATATTTTTGGAGTTATTCCCTTTTCATATTTTCTTGTCCAGTTAATAACTCTTTATGTACTGGTTCAATTGATTTGAAACTTCTCATATGGAACAAGCATGATGAGGTGTAGTGTCATGCACAAGGGCAATAACTCTAGCATCAATATTTTTGATGTTACTCCCCTTTTTCATATTTTCTTGTCGGGACAATAACTTTTTATGTCTCCCCCCATATTTATATGGGGGAGACATATTGTTTTCGTGAGAGTTGTCTGTCTGTCCGTCTGTCCGTCCGTCCGTCTGTCTGTCACACTTTTTGTCCGGACGATAACTTCAATATGCCTGATGCCAGTTGATTGAAACTTCATATATGGAAAGAGCATAATGAGAGGAAGTGTCATGCACAAGGTCCATAACTCTGGCTTCACTAATATTGGAGTTATTGCCCTTTGTAAAAAAAAATCACACTTTTTTGTCCGGACGATAACTCCTATATGGCTCATGCCATTGGATTGAAACTTCATATATGGAAAGATCATGACGAGAGGAAGTGTCATGCACAAGGTCCATAACTCTGGCTTCACTAATATTGGAGTTATTGCCCTTTGTAAAAAATATCATAATTTTTTGTCCGGACAATAACTTCAATATGCCTGATGCCAGTTGATTGAAACTTCATATATGGAAAGAGCATAATGAGAGGAAGTGTCATGCACAAGGTCCATAACTCTGGCTTCACTAATATTGGAGTTATTGCCCTTTGTAAAAAATATCATAATTTTTTGTCCGGACAATAACTTCAATATGCCTGATGCCATTGGATTGAAACTTCATATATGGAAAGATCATAACGAGAGGAAGTGTCATGCAGAAGGTACATAACTCTGGCTTCACTAATATAGGAGTTATTGCCCTTTGTAAAAAAATCACACTTTTTTGTCCGGACGATAACTTCTATATGGCTCATGCCATTGGATTGAAACTTCATATATGGAAAGATCATAACGAGAGGAAGTGTCATGCACAAGGTCCATAACTCTGGCTTCACTAATATTGGAGTTATTGCCCTTTGTAAAAAAAATCACACTTTTTTGTCCGGACGATAACTTCTATATGGCTCATGCCATTGGATTGAAACTTCATATATGGAAAGATCATAACGAGAGGAAGTGTTATGCACAAGGTCCATAACTCTGGCTTCACTAATATTGGAGTTATTGCCCTTTGTAAAAACAATCACAATGTTTTGTCCAGATGATTACTCTTATGTGACACATGCCATTGGAGTGAAACTTCATACATGGAACGATTATAATAAGAGAAAGTGTCATGCATAAGATCCTTAACTCGAGCTTCAATAAATTTAGAGTTATTGCCCCTTGTACATTTGTTTAATTCTTTCTTGTCCGGACGATAACTCCTACATGGCTCTTGCCATCGTATTGAAACTTCATACATGGAAAGAGCATGATGAGAGAAAGTGTCATGAACAAGGGCCATAATTCTGGCTTCAATACTTTTGGAGTTATTGCCCTTTGTTACATTTTTTGGCCGATCAATAACTCCTGTTCGACTGATGCTATTGGAATGACATTTTATTTTTGGAAAGAGCATGATGAAAGTAAGTGTCATGCACAAGGGCCATAAATCTGGTATCAGTATTTTTGGAGTTATTAGCTGTTATCATTTTCTTCTTGAAAAATGTAGTGTGGAAAACGCATAATGAGGGGAAGTATCATTCATCAAGACCATAACATTTTTAGTGATTTCCCTTTACATATTGTTTTTATTAGAGGGGAGACATCCGTTTTTTTGACAAAAACCTCTAGTTATTTACTGATTCAATGTATGAAAGTAGGTACTAATACCATTCAGGTGGTCATGTATATACCATGGTCAACCACACCATGGGTGGGTGGGGTGGGGAGAGTGGAGGGTTTTTTTATTCCGGTGGGGGACTCATGTCTTGCATAGCAATACAACATGCCCTTGTTAAACACTGATGGACCATTAACCTTTTACTCCATGAATATTCATGTAAAGTATAATGACATCATGAAATATTAACTAGATTAATTGTAATAATAGTATATGGACACAGTAATGTTTGGCCATGGCAGAAACTGGAAACTAGACATATCTATATTACCGTATATCATAAGTAAACAGAGCAGACCCTGATCAGACGGCTCCTATAGGAGCCGTCTGATCTGGGTCTACTCAGTTTGCAAAGGCATAGAAAGTTTTATTTATGGAGTAAAGGGTTAAAAGGGTGAAAAAGAAATAATATGCACAATTACTTATAGAATCCCTATTTTTTCCAGGGTACCTATATCCAGGATTGTTATTGATAGTGAGTGACTGAATAAGAGACTTCAAGGATGGTTCTTAGCCCTGCAGTGACATAAAAGCAACCCTTGATATTGGATTATTAATTATCATGATGGAGCGGACAAAATCAAAGAATAGCAGAGGGGGACATCATGATGATCATCGCTCCAGTTATCACATGGTAAGTGTGCTTTATATTGAAATCAAATGAGGACTTAACCCTTTCCTTCATATAAATGCCTTTTCATGCATTTGCAACTAGAGTAGACCCAGATCAGACGGCTGTAGGAGCCGTCTGATCAGGATTTGCTCTGTTTGCTTATTGTATAATATAGATCTGATTCTACTGAGTTTCTGCCTGAGCCAAAACGTCCTGTGTACACAATCATGTCATCATAAAAATTCAGCTACTTAACCCTTTCCCTCATATAAACGTGTTTTCACGCACTTGCAAACAGAGTAGACCCAGATCAGACCGCTCCTAGAGGAGCTGTCTGATCTGGGTCTACTCTGTTTGCTAATAGAATTTAAAAGATCTGTTTCTTTGCTTTCTAAAATATCTACAAATTAAATGTTCCACCTTCCAGATTTCTTTATAACTATTTTGTTAATGAATATTCAGTAGGTATTGAAATTTGGGCTAAATATAGAACAGGGAAAGGGTTAATATTCACAATGTCATTATTCCTCACCTGAATATCAAACAGGGAATGGGTTAACCCTGGTTCCCTGTTCTATGTTTATTTAAAATTTCAATACCTACTGAATTTTCATTGACAAAATAGATATAATGAAATATGTCAGGTGAAACATTGTAGCGATTTTAGAAAGTAGAGAAACAGATCTATCAAATTCCATTAGCAAACAGAGCAGACCCTGATCAGACGGCTCCTATAGGAGCCGTCTGATCTGGGTCTACTCTGTTTGCAGATGCGTGAAAACACGTTTATCTGAGGGAAAGGGCTAAGAGAAACAGTTAGTAGTACACGGGAAAACTTTGGGTCAAGAAAGTTTGATCTTAGTGAATTATATATGGTACATGTTTTATTTGATTTCTCAGTGGTCTTTTCTTTCACTTTATTGGGTGGTCATTTATCGTTCATCTTTACATGGTTCATAAATCATGCGAAATGAATATCAATAAGACGGCAAAATATTGATTTCAGCTGTCAATATTTTAGGTTTTATCCTTCTGAAATCTAGTAATTTTAAAGTAAGATTTGCCAAAACCAGGAGGCCACCTATTACACTGGTTAACAGAATACGGAAATCCTTTGCCTTTCCATTTTAATGACATGTTTAGCTGGTAGAGAATACAGTTGCTTAACCCATTCCGGCATATTGAATACTCATGTAAGAAATAATGATATCATGAATATCTATTAGCTGAATTTTTATAATGGCATCTGTACATAGGAGTTTTGGGTATTGATAGAAACTGCCAAAACAGATCTGTTATTATTTCATGAACAAACAGAACAGACCCAAATCAGATGGCTATTACAAGGTCTGGGTCTACTCTGTTTGCAAAGGTGTGAAAAAACATTTATGATATATAAGGGTTAATGACTTTGCAAACAGAGTGGACTCAGATCAGACAGCTCCTGTAGGAGCCGTCTTATCAGGGTTTGTTCAGTGTCCTAATGAAATACATGTAATACATATCTGATATCACAGTTTCTGCAATGACAAAAAATGCCTGTGTTTATACACCATTATAAATAATGCCAATTAATATAATTAATAGTCACACTTTCATTATTTCTTACATTAATATTTATGGAGTAATGGGTTAAGAGATAAAAGCAGAAAATACTGGTACATATTGCATAATAACTGTGAGAAAGGCAGAAAATACTGGTACATATTGCATAATAACTGTGAGAAAAAGTTTTACTTTGGCAACATAGAATAGATCTAAGACAGTTGTTAACTCCATGTACAGTATAACCCCACTTATGTGACCACCATAAAGAGGTCTAATTCTGGGTCTCAAAAGCAGGTGCAAATGATAGCTTAAGGCAGGATAAAAGTTATGCAGAAAGCTGGAGCTTTCTGCATTACTTTCATTATGCATTATTAGCAACCACCTACTTTTAAAGTCATATATATTTTGATTTATTAAGTGATGGCACTTTAGAGGGGTTTCTCTGTACCTGGTACATACACACATATTTGTTACAGAATTGTTTTCCGTGTCTGTTATGCTATGGTGTTTAAGCAATTAAATCATCTAGGCAAAGCAGACTGCATCTGTTTGCATCAGTAAAACCTAATGCAATTTTGCCCAGGTGTGATTCAGCTATCTTGTGGCACAGAGGTATGTTCATGTGGGAAAAACTTTAGCTCGTTGAAATACCTTACCTTTTCTAACAGTGTAGTCCCAAATTAGAGTGTTACTGGAAATCTTTTATCAGGGTCTGCACTCTGCACTGTACGTGCCATTCAAATTTTTCCTAAAGATTTAATCCTGTCATACCAAAATGCAGGGACCTCCGTGGTCAAGTGGTTATGGTCTTCGACTGACAACCACTTAGCCCCCTCATCGCTATGGTTCGAATCTTGGTCCGGGCTTTCAGATTTTTCATGTGAGGAAACCTTCAAGTTGGCATGAGGTAGGCCTGTGGATCTACCTGGCTGGGTGTTCTTCTATGCACTAAACAATGCAACTTGTTCTGTGCACAGAATAATCTCTAGGATCTTCATCCACCTGCAATTAGCTGGATGTCGTGATATGACTGAAACACTGTTAGAGCGACGTAAAACCATAAACAAACAAACCAAATATGCTTATTATTAGCACTGAATGTTAGTAAACAATTCCACCCGAACAGTTTTTAAAGGTTTAAACGCTTGGCTTGTTTGTGTCTTGTTGTATAATATGAGGCTACAAGGGAGCTAACTCTGGATACCTTATAAAGTCCTTACATTTAACCAAATGATGTTTATGTACCTTTTACCCTTTGAATGTGGGGAGAGTGTGTACTGACATTTTCAAACAGTATAGATCCACTACATCAGAAGGCATAGATCAGGGTCTGCATGGTTTGTCATTCAAAATCCTATTGCAAATCATACCCTTTCGTATTGAGCGGTAACTATCGCTTGACCCTTGCACTGTTTAATATTCATGTAAGAAATAATGACATCATGAATATTTATTAGCTGAATTTTTATTATGACATTATTTTGTACACAACATATATTGGTATTGGTTGAAAACAGTTGTCAGATCTATATAGTGTTAGGCAAACAGAGCAGACACTGATCAGGGCAAGGGTTAAGATGAGGCCAATATGCCTGAGATCCTCCAAAAGGTTTAATAGGCTATTTTTAGATCCAGTCACTTTGAATAAATCTACGGAATAGGAGCAATAACTAGAGAAAAGGAATATTTTAGAATTTTGTAGTTTGAAACCATTGTGATAAATAGGGCATTTGCTCCTATGGGAGCAAATGCTCTATTTATCACAATGGTTTCAACAGATGACTTTTACAGAGGCGTAGATGGAGGAAAGGTTTAGCACTTTGAATGCTGTATTTTCTAATTGGACTGTATTATCCATGTTTAATGACAGAGTACTTTGAAATGAAATTGTATGACTTTTGGGAGGATTTTGAATGGCAAGCAGTGCTAACACAGTGTACGGTGTCTACTCTGTTTGCAAAAATATAATACATTTGTTAGAGTTAACCCTTTCCCTGTTCTATGTTTATTCCAAGTTTCAATACCTACTGAATATTCATGATCAAAATAGTTATAATGAAATATATAAAATGGAGCATTGTAGCCAATTAAGAAACTAAAGAAACATGTATAAAATTTCATTAGCAAACAGAGCAGACCCTGATCAGACGGCTCCTCTAGGAGCCGTTTGATCTGGGTCTACTCTGTTTGCAGATGTGTGAAAACATGTTTATATGAGGGAAAGGGTTAAATAGAAACAATTTTTGCTGGCATTGGCATACAGGATGAAACCAGATCAGAGATATTGGACTTTCCGCCTTGGATCTGCTCTTAATGGGTTCAACCTTTTAACAATGAAAGGGTTAATAATGATTGAACATTCCACGTTAAAATTCAGTGATGAAAGGATGAACTGAACTTCTACAATTTGATTTACCTCAAAGTTTGAGTTTTATATCAAAGGATTCTTTAATTATAGGAAAGAAATTTTTTATATTTTGTTACAATGTATATGAAAGTAAAGAGTGAATGGTTTCTTTGAATGTTTTAATGTAAACCTTTTACTTCATTCAAATGCTTTTTCATGCATTTTCAAACAGAGTAGACCCAGATAAGATGGTTCTTGTAGGAGCTGTCTGATCAGGGTCTGCTCTGTTTTGTTGTGAAATTCTATTAGATCTGACTCCACATTTTCTACCAATAACAAAACGTCCTGTGTACATAATTTATGTCATTTAAACAATTCAGCTATTATTCATGATGTCAAAAATTCATGATGTCATTTTATTTCTTAAATGAATACAGTGCTCCCTCCCTACAACGACCCTCTCAATAACGATTCCCTCCTTACAACAACGCATGCCACTGTTTCCGAAACAACAAGGCGCCAGAAACAACTTTTTTTTCATCGTATTTTCTTTTTGCCTCCATCAAGCCCTATGTCGTGACCACTCTTTAGAATCGTCACAAAGTGACGATTCTAAAGAGTGGTCACAACATAGGGTTTGATGGAGGCATAACAGTTTTAGTTCTCGAAATAACATTATCTGGGGATCTGCAAACAAGCTAATTATGTTTGATTTCCCCTCCCTATAACAACCCCCTCTGAACAACACATACGATCTTCGTATCCCAAAGGGTGTCGTTGTAGAGAGGGAGCACTGTATTCAACAGGGAAAAGGTTGCAGAGCAGCTGCAGCTAGTCATAGATTTGCAGAGGACTTTTTCAACATTTCTGTAGTGATAGATATTCCGGTATACTAATTTAAGAACATAGAATGTTCCAGATTTATGTCTGCACTGGATGCAAATCAATTAAACTTTCTTATGTTTTTTATTGGAAAACTAATTAAGACAATTACCTAGGTTAGAAATGAAATGTACTCAGTGACACTGTAATAAATTTCCTTGATAGCGGAGTGGGTATTATATTTAGTTACTGATATCACAGTTAGCTCAATGAGCATCTTTAGTTTCAGGTAAGTGTACTTAAGGTGAAATTAACAGTGTCTGGTTACCAAGAATTATGTCAGGGAAGGTTTTACCTGCCAGGTGGGGGTAACAGGTGTCAAGATTTATTACTTCATGAAATTTATGAAATTTACGATTTTAGAGTAGGTAATCCTTTGTTCAAATTTTGAAGTCCACTTCACTGCTGCTGATTTCCTCGGCCCCAAGGTTATAAACGTTTGCTCGAGTCTGAGTTCATTCTCAGGCCTTTGATTGGTCAGATTATCAGCTTTCTTAAAATCTGTCCAATTAGATACATGAGACTGAACTCAGACTCAGAGTTTTATAACCTTGGTACTGGCTTTCTTAACCCTGTACTCCATAGAGATGCCTTTTGATAACTTTGTAAAGCAGAGTAGAGCCAGATCAAATGGCTCCTTTAAGAGCCATTTGATCCGGGTCTGCTGTTTGCTTATGAAATAATATCAGTCTGGTTTTAAAATCTTTGCCATGGTCAAATATTCCTGTGTTGGAATGTGATTATAAAAAATCTAATTATTAGTCATCATTTCATTTTTTACATGATGTAAAATCTTAATACAAAGAGTGTCATTATGACTATATATCTTTGATTTAGAAACACATGTCACAATCCAAAACACAGGTACAGTAAACCCTATCTACAATGACCAGCCAAAGGAAGACTACAGCATTTCACCTGATCTTAAACTTAAACTTCCTGATAGAGAAACCTTTATATGCCTTTGCAAACAGAGCAGACCCAGATCAGATAGCTTGAGTTGGAGCCACCTGATTAGGGTCTGTTGTTTGTGTGTAATATTCAGCTAATATTCATGATGTCATTATTTCTTACATGAATATTCATCAGGTAAAGGGTTTAAAAGCCTATTGTTGCAGTGCTGTGCAAAATAGTTATAATGAAATATGAAAAGTTGAACGTTGTAGCCCTAAATTTCTGAAAGTAAAGAAACATATCTATCAAATTCCAATAGCAAACAGAGTAGACCCTGATCAGATGGCTCCTTATAGCGTCTGATCTGGATCTACTCTGTTTGCAAAGTGCGTGAAAAGACGTTTATATGAAGGAAAGGGTATAGCTGTCAACTGCTGTAAAAGACATCCATATTTATTCATTATAGAGTGGATTTATTGTATAAAGTAATTTTTGGCTGATCCAGGTCCAATTTCACATCATATTAGGTTGTCCAGCCTTCCTAAATCTCTACACCAATAATTCACCCCAAAACCCTAGACAGATATCTCAAGCTAGACTACAGGGAATATATCCTCGGTCCTTGGAGAAATTTGGACTATTTCCTGGTCAATATTATGGTAATCTCATTCCTATTTTGAATGAAGTCTGTTTTGCATTCTGCTGTGTTATACAGGTTAAGGATTTCTAGGATGAAAAGGGTAAGCATATAGCACTGGCTGGCAGAAAGTGTTCTATTGATAGTGTCCAAACATTTGGTGTACTTCTTCTCTTTTAATTCTTTCCTTCATGTAAATGCATTTTCACGCGCTGTCTGTCTGTCTGTCTGTCTGTCTGTCTGTCTGTCTGTCTGTCTGTCTGTCTGTCTGTCTGTCTGTCCGTCCGTCCGTCCGTCCGTCCGTCCGTCCGTCCGTCCGTCCGTCCGTCCGTCCGTCCGTCCGTCCGTCCTACCGTTTCGTCCGTCCGTCCGTCCGTCCGTCCGCACTCACCAAAGGGTAGTTGTGTGACTTTTTCTAACTAGTCGCACAAGTAAAATCATTAACCTGGCCATCTCTTGTGACATTAACCTGGCCATTTCTTGTGACATTAACCTGGCCAGTTGTGGGACATAGGGTTAGGGTAAGGGTTAGCTTCCAGATCATTCTATTCCAAAGTTAGAGCCAAAAATAGTTTTACTTGTGGGACTAGTCACACAAGAAAAGATCAAAGGAAAAAGTCACACAACTACCCATTTGTTAGTATGTCCGTCCGTCCGTCCGTCCGTCCGTCCGTCTGTCTCTCTCTCTGTCTGTCTGTCTGTCTGTCTGTCTCTGTCTGTCTGTCTGTCTGTCTGTCTGTCTGTCTGTTTGTCTGTCTCTCTCTCTGTCTGTCTCTCTCTGTTTCTGTCTCTGTCTCTCTGTCTCTCTGTCTCTCTGTCTCTCTCTGTCTCTCTCTGTCTCTCTCTCTCTCTCTCTCTCTCTCTCTCTCTCTCTCTCTCTCTCTCTCTCTCTCTCTCTCTCTCCCCCCCCCCAGATCAGACGGCTCCTATCTGATCAGGGTCTGCTCTGTTTGCAGTAAAACCTTGCTGGTCTAAACTTTTAGTGAAGAAGAATTGAGAACTTTTTAGGCAGGTAGTTGCTTACTGCCAGATGAAACTTATGTAGAAAGCTACCATAGCTTTCTGCATGCCTCAATGTTAGCAAAGGTGTCAAAATGCATTAGCAAAGGTGTCAAAATGTATTAGCAAATGTGTCAAAACGCATATTTATGGAGTAAAGGGTAAAGTACTCTGTAAGAAAGACGTTTGTACTTTAGAACTTATCGAGTGAAATGTTTTATTTGCAATAAACAGACGGTATATTTACTAGACTGTAATGTTAACTTGGGATCCAATAACAAATTATTAATTTATCATAAAAAAGTTGCATTGATGCAATTGTGGTTACCATGGTTTGAGGCTGCATGACATGCTTGTATCTTGGATCCAGATCTACAGAAAGTTTGCTCGGACTTGATCTAGATTCAGAGCAGTGTATAGTCATAATGTAGTATATATGATATCTTTACATCGCTTGTGAAATAAGAATAAGCAAGATAAGAAAAGAATTAAGTTGTTAGAACAAATTACTTCATCAGCAATCTAGAGGTGAGTGGTGCAGTAGGCATTATAAACAGCTTGCTATGAGTTTATATTAACCCATTCAATGCTGAATTTTCAAACAGACTATTTCAAAACTCAAACAGGCCAAGCTTACATTGAATTTTCAGGGAGTTTTTTTTTTTAAAGAAAAGTGTAACATGCCAAATAATGCAGACCCTGATGAGAGGGCTCCTCTAGAAGCCATCTGACCTGGGTTTACACTGTTTGCAAATAACAGTATATACTTGTTCCATGCATTGAAAGGGTTAAAGTGCATTTGAACCTACAATGTATTAACAATAAACCAGTATTAGGTACTACAATCTGATCAGGGATGTGTATTGACAATAAACCAGTATTGGGTACTGTTTCTTGAAATGATCAGACTTTGAAAATGTCAGACAAATTCTGTCTGCCAAGTAAGATCAATTGTATTGAATAAAAAAAAATGATAAATGAGATTCTTTCATTGTATAATTAATCAATGTTATATGAACCCTTGGTGTGTGCTTTCTTTATACATCAATATACTGTATTGATTAAAATTGAGGTAAGATTTAAGGCTTAACCAATATCCTGCTGAATAATTAACTCATTCCTCCATATGCTATATATATACCCAACCTCTTTGAATGAATCTACCGAAAAGGAGCATTTACTAGAGAAAAGGAAAATGTTATAATTGTGCAGTACTATAGAAATCATTGTGATAAATAGAGCATTAAATTTTGCTCCTATGGAGCAAATGCTCTATTTATCACAATGGTTTCCAGAAGTGACTATAATAGAGGCGTAGAAAGGTGTATTAATGGAGGAAAGGGTTAATCCTTGGCTCCTCCCTTTCTGAGAGTTTGACTTCAGAGTCTGCTAAGTATGAAAAGCTCAGGATTTTGAATGGCAAACAGTGCAAACCCTGATCATTGGGCTCCTAGGAGCTTTCTGATATTTTTCGTAGATCTCAACTGAGAAACCATATTCTCAATAGAAACCTAGGATCTCATATTTTTTAAGAACCTAGATTTTTTATGGCCATTTGCACATTAATTCTAAGACTATTGTTTTCACTAAATAAAAACCCTGTTATTTGAAATGAGGGCTTTACGTGCATTTAAAACACTCAAACTCCAGTGAAAAGCTACTGCAAAACAAAAACTTCCGTACTCCAATGATACACATGCTGGTTTACTATGGTTTACGAGTAATAAACCTCGGATCTCATTTGCACAAAAAGTAAAGAGAACCTAGGTTCTGAACAGAACCCTGTGATCTCATGTACCAAATGATGACATCATGAATATTGATTAGATGAATTTTATAATGGCATGTAAACACAGGAATTTTTGTTCATGGTAAAAATTGTAGAATCAAGATCCGTATTATTCCATAAGCAAATAGAGGACCCCGTCTGATCTTGGTCTACTCTGTAAAGGCATTAAACGGCTTATCTTTCAAGCAAAGGAATAATTGTGCACTTAGCTATTGAGAACCTAGGTTCGGACATGAGGACTTAGGTTTTCAGTAACTGTTGAGAACCTAGAATCTCAGAATCATTTTAACAAACGGAATGTCATACCCTTCCACTGTTAAATATTTTTACCTACAAAAATATTTGTCCATTTCATTTTGAATTGTTGAATAGTCTTCCATTTTTAGCTCATCTGTTTCGAAGAAAAGTCGAGCTATTGTGATCAAAGGGTCATAGGCATTGTCGTCGTTGTCGCCAGTGGCTGCGTGCAAAAACTTTAATGTAGCTCATTACTCAAAAAGTATCAGAGGTATCAACATGAAACTTCATAGGTTAGTAGATCCCGTTGAGAGGAAGGCCCCTACATAAGAACCATGACTCTTGATTTCAAAATTTCGGAGTTATGACCCTTTATATTTTTAAAAAATGTTTAATTTAGTTGGCCAAGCACCAAATCAGATGAGCGTTGGCGCCGCCCGCGGCTCTTCTTGTTTCAAAATTATAATCACAAATTAATTTCCTTCTTATGAACGCATTTTAACACATTTGCAAACAGAGTAGACCCAGATCAGAAGGCTCCTAGAGGAGCCGTCTGATCAGGGTCTGCTCTGTTTGCTAATGCAAGTTGATAGTTCTGTTTCTTTTCTTTCTAAAATGACATTATGTTCCACCTTCCATATTTCTTTATACATGTAACTACATGTATGATCGTCCATGAATATTCATGGACAAAATACATGTAGTTATCATGAAGGTATTGAAATTTGGAATACACATAGAACAGGGAAAGGGTTAATCATTTTCCAATCCTAAGTCTATTATCATATTATGGCACTTCAAGGCACTTGACATTTAGTGTATAATTATTAGATCTTTACAAATGAGAGTGGGATTAAAAGTTTTGAGTTTAAGAATTAAAAGTAATCCTATATTGTTCTTAACCCTTCACTTGCTATTCACATCAATATACCTACCTGTAAATAGTGAAGACTCAGATGAGACAGCTCCTGCAGGAGCTGTCTCATCAGGGTCTGCACTATTTACAAGTTGAGTGTGCAACCTGTACACTCCACAGCAGTGATTGCACAGCGAAATACTTGTACACAGTGAAGATATATGTAATTATACAACAGGGCATGGGTAAAGAAGGAGAAATGTATTTTAAAATTCAGCAAGAGAAGGGTTAAAATATAGTTCTACTTCCAGCAGTTCATTTTTAAAATAGATTAAGGGTTCCATTGATCATTATGTCTCCCCCCATATTTATATGGGGGAGACATATTGTTTTCGTGAGAGTTGTCTGTCTGTCTGTCCGTCCGTCTGTCTGTCCGTCACACTTTTTGTCCGGACAATAACTTCAATATGCCTGATGCCAGTTGATTGAAACTTCATATATGGAAAGAGCATAATGAGAGGAAGTATCATGTACAAGGTTCATAACTCTGGCTTCACTAATATAGGAGTTATTGCCCCTTGTAAAAAAAATCATACTTTTTTGTCCGGACGATAACTCCTATATGGCTCATGCCATTGGATTGAAACTTCATATATGGAAAGATCATGACAAGAGAAAGTGTCATGCACAAGGTCCATAACTCTGGCTTCACTAATATTGGAGTTATTGCCCTTTGTAAAAAATATCACAATTTTTTGTCCGGACAATAACTTCAATATGCCTGATGCCAGTTGATTGAAACTTCATATATGGAAAGAGCATAATGAGAGGAAGTGTCATGCACAAGGTACATAACTCTGGCTTCACTAATATAGGAGTTATTGCCCTTTGTAAAAAAATTCACACTTTTTTGTCCGGAAGATAACTTCTATATGCCTCATGCTATTGGATTGAAACTTCACATATGGAAAGATCATAATGAGAGGAAGTGTCATGCACAAGGTCCATAACTCTGGCTTCACTAATATTGGAGTTATTGCCCTTTGTAAAAATAAAATCACAATTTTTTGTCCGGATGATAACTCCTATGTGACACATGCCATTGGAGTGAAACTTCATACATGGAAAGATCATGATAAGAGAAAGTGTCATGCATAAGATCCTTAACTCGAGCTTCAATAAATTTAGAGTTATTGCTCCTTGTACATTTGTTTAATGCTTTCTTGTCCGGACGATAACTCCTACATGGCTCTTGCCATCGTATTGAAACTTCATACATGGAAAGAGCATGATGAGAGAAAGTGTCATGAACAAGAGCCATAACTCTGGCTTCAATACTTTTGGAGTTATTGCCCTTTGTTACATTTTTTGGCCGATCAACTCCTGTTCGACTAATGCTATTGGAATGACATTTTATTTTTGGAAAGAGCATGATGAAAGTAAGTGTCATGCACAAGGGCCATAAATCTGGTATCAGTATTTTTGGAGTTATTAGCTGTTATCATTTTCTTCTTGAAAAATGTGATGTGGAAAGCACATAATGCGGGGAAGTATCATTCATCAAGACCATATAACATTTTTAGTGATTTCCCTTTACATATTGTTTTTATTAGAGGGGAGACATCCGTTTTTGTGACAAAAACCTCTAGTTTTGTTTGTTGTTTTTCAAGGGTTAAAGGTACTATTAAATTAATTACAGTTTGTTAGAAATTCATGCAAGAAAATGCCTTTGAATTTGACAGAAAGAATCTGGCCTTAACATATACTGGCCAGCCACAGGTCTCCACATGGCATCGGATACAATTTGTGCTGTTTGCAAAGTTTTTAACCCTTTCCCTGTTCTGTGTTAATTACAAATTTCAATACCTACTTCATATTCATGGACAAAATAGTAATAATGAAATCTGGAAGGTGGACTATTGTAGCCATTTTAGAAAGTAAAGATACAGATCTATCATATTTCATTAGCAAACAGAGCAGACCCTGATCAGAATGCTCCTATAGGAGCCATCTGATCTGGGTCTACTCTGTTTGCAAATGAGTGAAGCAACCAGATGATGCTCAGATCAGATAGCTCTTGTAGATGCCTGATCAGGGTCTGCTCTGTTTGCTTCTGAAATAATATGGATGAAATTCTACAATATTTTCCATTGATTTCCATGCCACTGTGGAATTTTCCTATAGGAGCAAAATTTATGCTCTATTTATCCCTTTCCCAGTTCTATGTTTATTCCAAAATTCAATACCTACTGAATATTCATGGACAAAATAGTTATAATGAAATATGGAAGGTGGAACATTGTACCCATTTTAGAAAGTAAAGACACAGGTCTATCAAATTTCTTTTGGCAAACAGAGTAGATCCTGATCAGGAGGCTCCTCTAGGAGCCATCTGATCTGGATCTACTGTTTGCAAATGCGTGACACACGTTTATATGAGGGAAAGGGTTATCACAATGGTTTCACAATGGTTTCAACCGGTGACTTTTACAGAGGCATAGAAAGGCTTATTTATGGAGGAAAGGGTTATAATTTGGCAACATTGGTGTTTTGAACCACTGATTCAGAGCAAATAGTTGTTTATATAATCTAGGATTAAAATAGATTTCTAAAAAAATGAACACCTACGGTATCATTTTCTGTGTATATTAGTGTTAACGTTAACATTCTTGTGTTATTTTAAGCATTTGTTATATACCTGTGCCAGAGGAATTTCAAATAAAATATTGCAGATGTTCCCATGGTGACAAGTTGGAATCTTTACACTTTTAATTCAGATCAGGGAAAATAATGATTCTCTTGTTAACACATTCCCTCACAGGCCATTTTCAGACCCTACCTCTTTAAATGAATCTTCTGAAAATAAACATTTACTAGCTAGAGAAAAAAGTCAATTTTGGAATTGTTTAGTTTTGAAACCATTGTGATAAATAGAGTGATGAATAAAATTGTGATAATAAAATTGTGATAACAATTGTGATAACAAAATTGTGGTAAATAAAATTGTGATAATAAAATTGCAATAAATAAAATTGTGATAATAAAATTTGCTCCTATGTGAACCTTTATTAACAGCAGTCACAAGTTTTCCATACAGTCTTAGTCTACTTTGTCTGCCATTGATTTTTCTGTTCATGAATTTTGTGTCACCTGCTGAGAGGCAGTGTGTCACCTAGGGATCACTTTTCCATCATCGGTCTGTTCGTCTGTCTGTCTGTCACACTTTCTTTTTAAGGCTGTCATTTCTAAACTAATCATTATAGAGCTTTCAAGTTCCACATGTGTCTTCCTCTCATTGAGGACCATTGATGTAACTAAGGTTCATCACTCTGCATGCAATACTTTTTGAGTTATTTCCCTTTGGTCTGATTTTCATCACATTCTTTTTGTGGCTGTCATTTCTGAACTAATCATTATAGAGCTTTCAAATTTCACATGTGTCTTCCTCTCATTAAGGTCCATGGTTGTAACTAAGATCCATCACTCTGCATGCAATACTTTTTTGAGTTGTTCCCCTTTGTTCTGATTTTCGCACTCCAGCATATTAACAGTTTTTGTGTCAGTTGCGAGCAGGTGACACATGTGTTCCTCCGAACACTCTTGTTCTTTGAATTATGAATTTCTAACTGAAGTGGTTCATCATTGTTTAACCCTATCTCTGTTCAATATTAATGTAAAAAAAAAATGACATGAATATTTATTAGCTGAATTTTTATAATGTAAGTTTTCCAAGGAAAGTTTTAGCTTTTATAATAGCTGTAGAATCAGGCCCCGTACATATAAAATTTGCTGACTATGATCTCCGACAAAAGGAAAAGTTATGCTAAGTGCTGTGAGTTTTGCTTCCATTGAGTTCCATACTCAATTGGTTCCTATAAACGCTTCCTGAGTAAATACTCTTTAGAACACAAATCATTGGTCTTATGGTATACACTTTTTGCAAACAACATTAGTGACTTGATCCTTGGAGAAATGAGAGAAAAGTGAAGCAGTCTGCAGTTCATGTGAGTGTTTTCAATATTCTTGATGCAGGAAACATGTTAAGTGTCATTTTGCAAACTGTGTAAAAACAGATCAGAAGGCTCAGGATAAGAGTCTGCCCTACTTATCATGCAATTTAATCTTTTCATACTGAATAGACTTTACTATTTAATAATGATGGCTCTTTCAACTTTGAGAAATTACTGAGTACAGTAAAACCTCTCTATAACGGCCTAAAAAATATTTTGTGTAAATGCAGGTGGCTGCTTAAAGCAAGGTGAAAGTAAAACAGAACGCTCCTATAGGAACGTTCTGTTTTACTTTCACCTTGCGTTAAGCAGCCACCTGCCTTAAATACCATCTACTTAACACAATTTAGTGGTCGTTATAGAGAGGTTTTACTGTATTCAAAGGGTTAAAGGATAAACTCTTTGCACGCTAGCGGCAAAAATGTGATTATCTACGCAAACAGTTTGGGATCTAGTTTGACGCTGCATAATTACATGTGGCGCGATTCTCATCAGGGTACAAACTGTTTGACTGTGACTTTCACTGTGTTTTTGCAAAGAAATGAGAGAAATAATTATTGTTGCAGATGAAAAATTACTTCGGTGCAAAGAGTTAATGAAGCCTTGAAGTGTTAGATGGTTATCTAAGTCTTTGACATAATTACTGTGTTTAGTGTAGTTTTTTTTCATGCAAAATTACATGTATCAGTTGCAAATGAAATACTTTTGCTAGTCAATAAATCTCCATTGAACTGTCAAATTCCAGGACACTAAATTGCATGGTTTCAGTTTCATGCATATAGAAAATTGGCTTCAAAAATAGATTTCACCAATACAAACATTTGGCTATCTCATAATATTATGTTAAAGTCAGACTTGTTTCTCTTGAAAAAGTCAAGTCATTTATATGAAGGTTATTGTAATCTGTTTAGTTGATTCATAATTTTAGAGTGTATTATTCCGATTAAAGTATTGAATATGTAACTGAGGTGTGATTGCCATTGCACTGTTAGTTATTTCATACTTTTACTGTAAGATCCCTGTGACCACCAATAAGAGTCATACAGGCAGGTGGTAGCTTAATGCAGGATGAACGTTATACAGTTGAACTTTGATATCTTGAAATCAGATAACTCAAACTTCGGGATAACTCGAACCAAAAGTTCGGTCCTTCCAAAATCTTACAATACAGAATTGCTTTAAGATATATCACTAGGGATATCTAGAAACACATGCTGCAGCTAAAATGATGCAGTTCTAAATTAATGCAGGTCTAAATCAATGTGAACTCAATAAATTGTCCAGATCAGAAATCGAATAATTCAACCTATTTTGTATGGTCCCTTGAAGTTTGAGGTTGTACTTTCATCCTGTATTAAGTTAAGCAGCCACCTGCTATCTTATGATCTTATAAAGATGTTCATGTTTATTCATAATGTGGTCACTACTACATTTTCTCAAAAGTTTATATTTTCAAAATAATTGAATTAATTTGCATACATTTATGAGTGATTTTGTTGATATAAATATCTCTGATTTATACAAAAACCTTCCAACGCTGTTGAATTTGTGACGATACTCTGCAGACAGTTTGGATTCAGATGCATTTATTAGTCGATCAGGGTCTCATCAGGATCCAAACACTCTGACAATGTGTTTTGAAAATAGAAGACATCAGCATTTTGAGAATGAAGTAGGTGACAAGTGTTGCAAGATTACAATTACTTATGTTTAAGTGGAGTTGACCCTTTGAATGCCGCATTTTAAAAATAGAAAAGCACCATCACTGTTTGAAGATACATGTACAGTCCATTCATTATAAAAGTGTTTAGTTTGCAAAAGGATTTTGAATGACAAACAGTGCAGATCCTGATCAGAGGGCTCCTCTAGGAGCCCTCTGATCTGGGTATACACTGTTTGCAGATTGGCAGTACACTTGTTTCCTGCATTTAAATGCTTAATGCTGATATATGACAGGTGTGCATGGTCGACAGAAGACATAATCTTAGCCAAGAGTTGTATTTTAACCCTTTCCCTGTTTATTCCAAATTTCAATACCTACTGAAAATTATAGACAAAATAGTTGTAATTGTAGCCATTTTAGGAAAGTAAAGAAACATTCAAGTTCCATTAGCAAACAGAGCATACCCAGACCCTATAGGAGCCGTCTGATCTGGGTCTACTCTGTTTGCAAATGCATGAAAACACATTTATATGAAGGAAAGGGATAACGCACTGCATGCTATCTGCTACATTTCTCAAAGATATTTTTTTTATTTCTCCTCAAAACTATGGTGACAGTCTCAGACGGTTTAGATCCTAATGAGTCATGTAGAGTTTGGCATCTCATCACTGATTCTGGTTCCAAACTGTTTGTTAAGATAATCAAAATCACAGTTAAAGTATATGTACATGCAGATAGACGGGAGTGTAAACAAAAAAATGACTTAATTTTATACAAAGAAATAAAACATTTATACAAAGAAATAAAACATTTACTGATGAATTAAAAGATAATTATGCCAAGGATAAATGAATATGAACTGTTACCTTATAATCCAGCCTTTTTATGCCTTTGCAAACAGAGGTGATGGAGATCAACAGAGTCTGGTCAGGTTCTGCTCTCTTAATTTGCAAATGTTGAATAATACAGACCTGATTTTACAGTTTCTGTCATCATCAAGCCAAACATTCTCTTGTTCAGATAGTTTACTATTATTAGAATTCAGCTACAATATAATTATGTAATTGATATTCATAAAGTAACTATTTCCCTTATGAATATTTATCAGGTAAAGGGTTAACCCTTTGATTAGTAAACTGGAATTTGCAGACTGTGTAGACCCCTATCAGATAGCTCCAATATTCTAATATTATCTGCAGTTCATGCCATTAAAAAATATTTTGTCAGCAAAGTTTTTCTCCATTTTATTTCATAACAATTCGGTTTCTCTACAGACATGCAATAAGAGTGCCAAACAGTTGGACTGCTGATACAATTCCAAGTGACATGGCATCTTATTGGATTCAAACTGTTTTGAAAAAGATTCACCCAATGTGCCTGTTACACAGTCTGTTAGAAGTAAATTATTCTTGAACAGGCTATTGGTTAGTGTGTGAGTACCATTTTACTTGTTGTGATCTGGAGGAGACAGTTTGTCAGGTAACTCAGCTGTACAGTAAATTCCTTTAAACTGGACGTTAAAGTTTGTATAAATATTGGTCTTGGAGACAGGTAACAGCTTAATGCTAAATAGGCCCTCTTGTACCTTTCTGCATGACTTTAACCCAGTATTAAGCAGCTATTACCTGCCTAAATGTAATAATTATCTAAATTCTCCTCCACTAGAATTCCGGTTTAGATGGGGTTTTACTGAACAGTAAAACCCCCACTAACCTGGATGTTAAAAAAAGTATAAACATTGGTCTTAGAGACAGGTTACATCATAATGCAGGGTGAAAGGAGCTTTCTGCATGACTTTCACCCTGAATTAAGCAGCTACCTGCCTAAACATATCGAAATTCTTCTCTACTAGAATTCCTGCATTATACTGACCTATCATAGGTTTAAAAAAGTCAAAGAAAGAAAAAATGACTATAAATTTTATGTAGACAACATTTCCGTTGCCAAACATTTGTTAAACATTTAAATGATAGAAACACCTTGTTGTGCCTTTGCAAACATAATAGACCCAGATTAAACAGCTGTTGTAATAGCTGTAAGACTCTGAGCTCTATTTGCTTCCGGGATAACCTAGAACTAATTCTGTAGATTCTCTGTCATAGCCAAAAGTTCCTGTTCATATGCCAATTTACCTCTTTGCATGTTCAGTGATTTTCCATCTGTAACAATAATTGTTGTCTACTTTAATTCTTAAAATGAAAATTCTCTCATTTCTTTGCCAAAATATGATCAAAATGTCACACAGTTTGGATCCTGATGAGACGTGACATATGCAAAACTGTGTCTCATCAGGATACGAACTGTTTTTGCACAGTTAATCACGGTTTTGATGCTAAGCATGCAAGGAGTTACAAATCCATGATGTCATTACTTTTTACATAACAATTCATCAGGTACACAATTAGGCATGCTAAAGGCTGAGTGCTATTGAGTTTTGTGATTCTGCTACTTGTTGTTGGATGTACTAGAAATATTAGATATCTTTGGTACAATAGAACAAATTATTATAAGACCTCCACTGCAGCCAACTCTGCATTGCTTCTGGTATTAGTTCTCCAGTTAATTGTGCAAGTACTGGTACACTAAATCATCTGATAGGATATATGACTTTTGTGGGTCATCATTTATTAATAAAGTTTTGCTTTCTTTTTAAAGCAATCATTTAATCAGTTGGACTTTGAACAGGTAAGTGACAATTTTGGCATATGTTATTTTCAAAGGATCAGGTGTTTCTTCTTGTACTTTCAAGGTGTACTTTGTAACACTGTTTTCATTTATTTTTTGTCTTTTTTATTGCCTGTTTGTATTGCACATTATTCGTTTTATTTTTTACCTTTTTCTTTCAAGAAAGGAAAGAAGCGGTTGGAGGTATTTCCATTTAGCCTTTAATTGTCATTATCAGAGGAATTATAGTCTGCTCTGTTAATTTGGGTCTGCAGGGTCTGCTGTGTTTGCTGATGATATACAGTAAAAACTCTCTTTAACAGCCACAAAAGTACATCAAGTATTTTGTGTTAAAGGCAGGAAAACGCTCCTATTGGAGCGTTCTGATTTACTTTCACCTTGCTTTAAGCAGCCACCTGCCCTAAATACCAAATAATTAACACAATCTAGTGGTCGTTTTAGAGATGTTTTACTGTAATATAGGTCCTACCATGGCCAAAATTCCCTGTGTTCTGTGCCATTGTGAAAATTCATGTCATTGATATTTATGGTGTTATTATTTCTTACATGAATATTCATGGAGTAAATGGTTAAAGTTAACAAAATGGTGTCAATTTGAATTGTTCAGGTTTACAAGCTGGTGGAGCATAGAGGTACTTGGGTACTTATGTAAATGACATCTGATCAAGGTCTACACAGTTTGCTATCTTAAGCCTTTCCCTGTTGAATATTCATGTAAGAAATAATGACATCATGAATATTTATGAGCGGAATTTTATGATGGCATATGTATACAGGAAGTTGTGGTATTGGTAGAAACTGTAGTCAGATCAATTAAAATTTCATAAGCAAACAGGACAGACCCAGATCAAACAGCTCCTACTGAAGTAATCCGATCTGGTTCTACTCTGTTTGCAAATATGTGAAAAAGCATTTATATGAAGGAAAGTGGTAAGACTCATAATTCTTGGGAGCCTAAAGTCATCCAGTACTATTTTATTATTTAGTTTCTAATTTAACCCTTTCCTCAATAAATATGCTTTTCTATGCATCTATAAAAGTCACCTTTTGAAACCATTGTGATAAATAGAGCATTTGCTCCTATAGGAGCACATGCTCTATTTATCACAATGATTTCAAACTACAAAATTCTAAAATTTTCCTTTTCTCTAGTTAATGCTCCTTTTCGGTAGATTTATACAAAAAAGTTGGGTCTAAAAATAGCCTATGGAGGAAAAGGGTTAACTGTCAGCACTCTATTGTGAAAATGTTAAAGCCTTTGTAAGCAGCTCGGTAATTTGGCGTCTCATCTGAACTGACAAGAAAAAATCTTAATTTGAACATTGAAACAGTCACAATAATTTTTGCAGAAGACAATTATTTAGAGTACTAAAGGTTTAAACCCTTTCCTCCATTAATATGCCTTTCTATGCCTTTAAATTTGCAAACTTGTAGGAGCCGTCTGTTCAGTCCTGCCTTGTTTGCTCATGAAATAATATAGATATGAATCTACAGTTTCTTACCCTTGTCAAAATTTCCTGTGTTCATGTGCCATTATAAAAATAAACTAATCAATATTCATGATGTCATTGTTTCTTACATGAATATTCATGAAGTAAAGAGTTAACGTTTAAAAGGTTTAATTGTGTCATGTAATACAGGCTGAATTTAAAGTGGAGCAGTTCATCATTTCTAGTTAAATGGCAGAGTTCATAGAATATTAGATTATTGATTTCCTAGAGAATTTCCTAGATGATTTTGAATGAAATTTAACAGTGCAAATTCTTATCAGAGTGTCTCTCCTGTTATCTCATTCTACATTGTTTGCAAATGCTAGTTAACTTGTTTCGAGCATTTATTTCGTTAGAACAACAAGCCTTTCTTTGAAGTTACAAGGACATTCAGTCTTTAACTCTTCTCCTTCTTTACCCATGCCCTGGTGTATAATTACATATATCTTCACTGTGTACAAGTATTTCGCTGTGCAATCACTACTGTGGAGTGCATTGGTTGCACAATCGACTTGTAAATAGTGCAGACCCAGATGAGACAGCTCCTGCAGGAGCTGTCTCATCTGGGTCTTCACTATTTACAGGTAGGTATATTGACGTGAATAGCAAGCGAAGGGTTAAATGAGCTTGCTTACTCTAACTTGCGTTTGCAGACAGTGTCGACCCAGATCAACAGTGCTCCATGGTCTGTTGGTTTTGCAAAGTTTACTCTTCAGGACAACTGGATTCTATTTTCTAACAAAGATGTAAAATTCCATTTCAAAATTTAGCATTCGAAGTGCTAATAGTTTTTCAGCTTAACCCGATACTTTGTATCAGACATTCTTTCAGTACATAGATATTAAGGCAGAATTGCAGTGAGGTGGGTGACAGGTTCTTTCATCATTGGCTATGCAAACTTCACACACCTTTGTTTTATAATGATTTTTTTTCCTTTTTGGTTTTTGGGGGCTTATCGCACTAGCATTATAGTTTACATTCTAGCAGTGAATTTGTGATAACCTATGCAAATAGTTTGAATTTAGATGAGACGCCCAATTACATTTTAACCCATACAATGCTGAATTTTCAAATAGACTAATCCAAACTTTAAACAGGTCAAGTTTATGGTCAATATTTAGGGATGTTTCTAAAGAAAAGTGTAACATTACAAACAATGAAGACCCTGATGAGAGCGCTCCTCTAGGAGCCCTCTCATCTGGGTCTACACTGTTTGCAAAGACATTAGTGACTCGTGTCCTGCACTGTAAGGGTTAACATTTATTATCAATAGGTTTCATTTGAGATTTTAGGATTGTCAGTTTTCATGCAAAATGTTTGTATGTAAAATAAACAGTTATAAAATGAGTACATTACATTTCAGTTTTAACGCTTTACTCCATAAATACACTTTCAACACTTCTATAGGAGCTGTTTGATCAGGATCTGCTCTCTTTGCTTATTAAATCATACAGATACAACTCAACAGCTTCTGCCATTGCAAGAAGTTCTTGTATTCATACGCCATTATAAAATTTAATCTAATAAATATTCATTGTGTCGTTATTTCTTACATTAATATTCATGGAGTAAAGGGTTAGATCTTAATGTTCTTCAGTATACATGTTTTATACATTGGTAATCATACAGTAAACCTTTGTAAACTGACCAATGAAAAGCAATCTTTATAAAGGTTCTACGTATATCTCCGCTCCTCTGTGTGGTTTTCTGTAAGGATGGGCACCCAAGAATCAGCTAACTCTTTCCCTGTTGAATATTGATGTAGAAATCATGTCATCATTAATATCAATCAGATTAGATTCCCCCCCCCCCCCCCCCCCCCCTGGATTAAAAGGGGGGGATATTGTTTTTGCCCAGGAGTGTCTTTGTTTGTTTGTTTGTCTGAGGTTAACGTTAACATTGGCGATGATATTTCGTAGCCCTTGCACATACATACTTCAAACTTGGCATGCATGTGTAACTTATGGATGAAAACATTTTTAGGGGTGACTTATTAAGATCAAGGTCAAACAGAGTAGACCCTTCACTTACTGAATTTTAAAATACATTTCTCCTTCTTTACCCATGCCCTGTTGTATAATCACATATGTCTTCACTGTGTACAAGTATTTCTCTGTGCAATTACTGCTGTGGAGTGCACTGGTTGCACAATCAACTTGTAAACAGGAGCTGTCTCATCTGGGTCTTCACTATTTACAGGTAGGTATATTGAAGTGAATAGCAAGCGAAGGGTTAAGTGTTTGATGGGACTCTGTGAGTTACTCTGGCTCCAAACAGTTTGTTTATGAAATAATATACAGTGACTCAGGATCTAAAATATTCCCTTGGTCATAATGTCATTACAAATATTCATCTAATTAATATTCATGATGTAAATTATCAACCCTTTACTCCATTGATATGCCTTTGCAAACAGAGTAGACCCAGATCACAGGGCTCCTGTAGGAGCAGTTTTATCAGGATCTGCACCGTTTGCTTATGTCATAATATAAATCTGATTTTACAGGTTTTGTCAAAGCAAACAATTCCTGTATTGATGTGCTACTATAAACATTAAGCTGATTGATATCCAGGATGTCATTATTTCGTACATGAATATTCATGAGTCAAAGTGTTAACCTTTCCCCCATGAATATTCATGTAAGAAACATTATGAATATTAATTAGATTAATGTGTTATTATAGCACATGAACATAGAAACTTTTCGCCATGGCAGAAACTGTAGGATCATATCTACATTATTTCATGAGCAAACAGAGCATACCCTGATCAGACAGCTCCTCTGATCTGGGTCTAATCTGCTTGCAAATGCGTAGAAAGTTGTATTTATGGAGGACAGGGTTAAATACTTATAAAGGTTAAATAATGTAGTTAGGACAGTTCTGCTCTCAACCCTTGATATGTGTAATTTACATTGTTTACTAAATCCTTATCATACATGTCACTTGGTGTATTATACTGTTGGTGGTATGATTTTGTGGTTCTTTAAAGGTTTCAAGTTTCGGCAAATTTATTACTAGTTGTTGTGTTTTTACATTTGGATGTGTTCACTGTAAAATATGTTATATTATAATATGTTTTAAACCCATATCACATGAATATTTATATAAGAAATAATGATATCATACTTTATTGGCTAAATTTTAATTCTCAAAATGGTACATAATTATAAACATGGTACATGATATTTTAGGCATGACAGAAACTACATAATTTCATTTGCAAATAGAGTTGACCCTAAATCCGACAGCAGTCCTACAGGAGTTGTCTGGTCTGGATCTACTCTACTCTATTTGTGAAGGCGTGAAAAGACACCTGTATCAGGTAAAGGGTTAAATAATCAACATTATTTGTTGAGTGACAAACCTGTCTGGTGCAAATTAGCTTTCATAATTGTTTTTTCTATTGGGTTTTGGTGTGCATTGTTAAAATCAATGTTTTTCCCCTCTTCAATTAGGTTAACTGAACAGTATTAGCCCAGACCTGAGCAGTTATCTATTCAAATTATAATAGGTCTGTAAAAAAATACATATTTGGATTAGTCCACTTTTAAATATAGGTTTAAATTTTCTGGTATTTCCGTTCGGTCTGTTGGGGCTTATAATTTTATATACCTGTGCCAACATGCGTGCATTTCACAATCTGTCAACATTGTAGGGAATAAGAATTTCATTCATGTTTACTCTTGGCATGCTATTAGTAATGACAGTCTGCAAATCTTTTCATCTGCTGTTATTCAGAAATTAATTTGTCAAATTGATAAAAACATTTTGGATCCTGATTAGACACTGAGTTACTTGGCCGTTCATCAAGATTCAAAATGTTCACAAAGGGTATTAACCCTTTGAATACAGGACATGCATGCCGCATCATTTGTAAACAGTGTAGACCCAGATCAGGGCTCCTCTAGGAGCCCTCTGATCAGGGTGTTCACTGTTTATCATTCAAAATTCTGTATCTTGTTGAAGCTTTTCATACTGATTGAACTCTGTGGTTAAACAGTGATGGACTAGTCCACTCATATAATTCATCATTGAAAGGGTTAAGAATTTATTGCTAGCAAGCAAATGGTGAAACCTTTATATAAACAGACATTACATTTTCAGATTTTGTATTTCTGAATTTCATTGTCTGTACAAATGATAAAAAATGTTGTCATGGAAACTGTCAAGGACCTTGTCTATATTTTCAATGCAAATAAAGTAAAGATATTGTATAATGAATGGATAATATTGTTGACTTTGTAAACTGTAGACTTTTAAAATTTCTCTAGAATGTTAAAGAATAGTGTGAAAGTTTACATTGCAGGACACTTAAAAAATAATAATATAAGTAAGTACCAAATTTGGTATACTATTCTATACAGATCATTAAAGTTGTGATAGCTCTTTGATTTTTTTATTGTCAGTTTAAAACTGACATTTGTCAATATGCACATGACAAATTGACAAAAATAATGTTTGCGGTTGTGCTGACACAAGCCTTGTATGGGAGGAGACCAATGTTTTTTTGGTGTATGCAAGCCAGTGTATATTTTTAGTTCCTTGTGTTTTACCAGCCTTTATTGACAAAGTGCACTTTGTTTTGACGGCAATAAATGATTACAAATGAAAGCTAGTGGGAGATGGCATGTAGAGTGCTTGAATAAAATGACGAGGGCAATTATTTTATTGACGGTTGTGAAAGTGGTGCAGATTGGCAGACATGTCGAAATGGAGAAAACGCTTATCAATGCACTTTAATTGTTGTTGTCGGAATAGGACATTATCTGAATCAACTGAGGATAATCTCTCATTTATTCTACAGGTAATTGTACCAATTGTCATAAAATTTTATATCTAGATGATAGTGGATGAAGGTTTTTTATTTAACCCTTTACTCCATACATATGCCTTTCTGCGCATTCCAAACAGAGTAGACCCATATCAGACAGCTCTCTGTAGGGGCTATCTGATCTGATCAGGGTCTGCTTTGTTTGCTTATAAAATAGTATAGGTATGACTCTGTAGTTACTGCGATGGCCGACATTTCCTGTTTTCAAATGCCATTACAAAAATGAATCAAATTAAAATTAATATTCATGACGTCATTATTTCTCACATGAATATTCAGTTGCTCTTTCATCTGGAAATATTATCAGATTGACTTTCTGAACTACTAGCAGAGTGAATCCAGTCCATTTTCTAAGGTGATAATTAATGAGATGGGTAAGAATTAAATTTTAATTCTATGAAAACTGAATATTTCCAAGTGGAACGATCCATCATTGTTTAATGGTAGAGTTCATTCAGTATGAAAGTTTGAACTCACTAAACAATTTTGAATGGCAAACAGCGCAGACCCAGAGCAGACAGCTTTTTTAGGAGCCCTTTAATTTGATCTGGGTCTTCACTTTTTGCAGGTGCTAGTTAATTAACTCATTCACTATATTCAAAGGGTTGTTTCAAATTATAATCTCATCTGAACTTTTAACTGAAATAATGTTTGTCCACCCCAACTCTTGTTAAAACTTTGATTGTTGAATATTCATGTAAGAAATGTCTACACTGTTTGCCAAGGCTTTATATACTCGAGTTTAACCCTTTACTTCATGAATATTCATGTTAGAAATGATGACATCATGAATATTAATATAAGTAAGTTTTAAAATGCCATAATTTATAAACACATGAAATTTTTGCCAAAGCAGAAATTGTAACATCACATCGATGTTTTTTTTTTCATAAGCAAACCGAGCAGTCCGTTATCAGATGGCTCCTATAGGAGTCATCTGATCTGGGTCCTCTCTGTTTGCAAAGGTGTAGAAAGGCATCTTTATGGAAAAGAAAGGTATCTTTCCCTCATAGGCTATTTTTAGATCCAACCTCTTTGAATAAACCTACTGAAAAGGAGCATTAACTAGTATAGAGAAAATAATTTTTTTTAGAATTTTGTAATTTGAAACCATTGTGATAAATGGAGCATTTGTTCCTATAGGAGCAAATGCTCTATTTATCACAATGGTTTCAACAAGTGACTTTTACAGAGGCGTAAAAGGCGTATTTATGGAGGAAAGGGTTAATACAAATAGGCTGTATGTTGCTTATTTCAAATTCCTGTCAGTTAGCAATAAGCTACTTCAAGAGTATTTATGTAAGAAATAATGACATCATGCATATTATTATTAATTAGGTTGATTTCTATAATGGCATGTAAATTTTGGCCGTCATGATAAACTGTAGAACCAGATCTATATTATACCTGATCAGACCGCTAAGGACCTACAAGCTGTCTGATCTGGGTATAAGTTAGACTTGTCAGCCCTGCATGTGTGTTCTCCAACTTCAACTTTCATCTAATTTGCATTTTAACCTCAACCCTGCAATGTCAAACTGGAATAACCCAACAGTGTTTAACTATACAGTCCACTCAGTATGAAAGGTCTTAACTTGTGAGAAGAATTATGAATGACAAACAGTACTGACCCTGATCAGAGGGCTCCTCTAGGAGCCCTTTGATCTGGGTCTACACTGTTTGCAAATGCCAGCAATTGTGTGTCCCGGGCTGTAAGCGTTTACCTGTAGCACTCTGAACAATAACTATTGTTATGATCCTCTTCAATGCTCAAAGAAAATTGATCTTTACATTTCTTGTCAGTATCAAGATCTGAGTGACAGACAGTATGGTTACTGGTGTTTACTTGATGTCTGATCTGGATCCAACCTGTTTGCAAATGTTATCACAAATTTGCTATTAAAGTGCTGAAAGTTAATGTAGGCTTAACCCTTTCAATGCAGGAAATGAGTCACTAATGTCCTTTGTAAACTGTACAGACCCAGATGAGAGGGCTTCTAGAGGTGCCCTCTCATCAGGGTCTACACTGTTTGTCATGTTACACTTATTCTAAAAATGATCTCTTAATATTTGACTGACTTGTTTAAATTTTGGAGCACATTACTAGTCCATTAATTTTGTCAATTCCACATTGAAAGGGGTTAATTATAAATCATTGAGAGATTGGCATTTATTAGGGCCACCTCAGGTGCAGTTTCGATTTGATATACAGTAAAACCTGTCTTAAGCAACCTTTGGAAAGAAGTCTAATTCTGGGTCTTTAAGGCAGGTGTTTACTAAATGCAGGACAAAAGTGATACAAAAAACGGCCAAAGGAGCTTGCTGCATACTTTTGCCCTGTTTTATGCAGCCAGCAACTTTTAAGACCTTTGTATGTATCAGTAAGAGGTTAAAAGCAAATTTTACTGTATAGACTTTCGCGAAACACCTTAAATTAAAATAATAATATCGCCATGGAACATTATTCAGGCTATGAACAACAATGGACTTTATAGTGGTCAGTGTTTGTTTCCAACTCAAATTGAGAGGACTAAAATGATTTAGTGCTGACTTGGTTCTATATATATGGCCTGGAATGTGTGAATAATGCATATATTTGTTATACAGTGTGCCAAGAGCTGGCCAGAAATCTAAAGATATGTATTCTTTCACCCTGCTTTTTTTCAACGAGATTTTTGGCAAGAAAGGTGTGAAAGATTAAGGTGTGCCATAGAAGGAATAATAAATAAGTTCATAGCCTATAAATACTGATTTCTTTGAAGTGATTGAGCAAGTCTTGGAATTTCGAGAAATGATATTGTGCCTTTTGTCTGTGGATATTATATTGAAGAGTAGTGCATGTGGTAGATAGAATGTAAATGTTGAAAAACTATGTACCCAAAGTACTCTGATTATTTGGACATACAAGCTTAGGTAAAAAGTGCAGACCCAGATCAAACTGCTCCTGAATGAACCGTTTGATCAAGGTCTACACTATTTGCTACTCTGTGAGCCTAATTTTAAAGTTCTTGAAATGGTGCCAAATTGAATTATTCAGCATTACAAACCTATAAAGACAGGAGACTGAGTGTCTGAATACTTAGTATGATCATGGTAACCCTTTACCTCATGAATATTCATAATGGCTGTATTAATATTAATTACTGGTATGTCACCTAAACAAAGTTTGGGGGGGGGGGGGGAACATAATATTATTATGTTTATTCCTTTTCTTCTTCTTATTATTATCATTATTCTTTCTTCCAATTCTTCTTCCACTGTGAACTTGTCCGACACATTTCTCTATAAGAAATGGTCCAATTCTAATGAAACTTCACATGACCATTGCTGGTTATCTGTGGATGTGCATCCCACTTTGCCATAGTAACCAAATGCTGGGCTCTGATTGGTCAAAATTTAGAAGTTTACGATGTTAGATATCATTCAATTTTGCTGAAAATTTGTATCATGCAATATTTTTAGTAGTCCAAATTCATTTGTAGATGTTTTGAAAGTACTGGAGCCATCCGATCAGGGTTTGCACTGTTTGAAAATAGTGTAATATCAGTCCGATTCTGCAGTTCTGCCTGAGTCAAAATGTCCTATGTTCATATGCCATTATGAAAAAATATATGATTAATATTAATGTTTTAATTGTTTCTTACATGAATATTCAACAGGTAAAGGTTTAACCCTTTCCCTGTTCTATATTTAGTCCAAATTTCAATACCTATTGAATACTCATAGACAAAATAGTTCAGATGAAATATGGGAAGTGGAACATTGTAGCCATTTTAGAAACTAAAGAATCATATCTTTCAAATTTTATTAGCAAACAGAGGAGACCCAGATCAGACGGCTCCTATAGGAGCCGTCTGATCTGGGTCTGCTCTGTTTGCAAATGCTTGAAAACATGTTTATATTAGGGAAAGGGTTAAGGTAATTCTGTACACAGCTGCTCAATCCTGGCAAACTTGGCCTTGGCAAAGTACAGATTGAACTTACTTAGTCTACACGTTTTGTATAATGCACCAGTCCTGTATTTTGCAGGCAGCAGCACAGAGATTCTGAATACAAAATACAGGGAAAAGTCTAAAAGTCACCTCGACAGGAAAGTCATGTACATTTTTGCAAACACATGAAATGAAAAACATTGTATAAAATTTGAACTTTATTTTAATACCAGTGGATAAATTGTAAACTTAAACATTCCAGTTAAATGGGCTTTACACTTTGAAGGGTGAATTTTCAGAGTAGAAGATTCTATCATTGTTTACTATGTATAGGGTCTCAATAATTCAGACTTAGTCTAATAAAAGCATTTCAATTTACGTGATTTTCTTGAATGATAGACTATGCAGACCCTTGTCAGAGCACTCCTCTGATCTGGCTCTGCATTATTTATAAATGCAAGTTAACTCCACTACAACATTCAAAGGGCTTAACCCTTTACCTGATTTTAGAGAAACCTGTTGACATCTATTCAGACTGAGTAAACTGAGATCTGAGACAGCTCCTACAGGAGTTGTCTGACTGGGTCTACAATGAGTCTGTTTGATTATGAAATAATATACATTTAGATAGATAATTTCTATAATTGTACAATTTCTTTCATGATTGAAAACTCGATAGTTCACAGCTATCATAAAAGTACAACTAATAATAGTTCATAGTCAATTTTCCTACCTGAATATTCATGAGGTAAAGAAAGGCTTGGCCCTATACTCTGTAAATATGCCTTTCTACTCCCTTGCAAACAGAGAAGACCCTGATCAGATGGCTCCTGTAGGAGCGGTCTGATCAGGATCTACTCTGTTTGCTTTATCTATAATATAGATATGATCTACAGAAACTGTTTCTGCCATGGCCAAAACTCCCTGTGTCCAATAATTGTGCTATTATATAACTACAGTGAAACCCCGCTAATGCGACCACTTAATAAACAGCCACTTGTGTCGTCTAAAGCAGGTGGTTGCTTAATGCAGGACGAAAGTTATGCAGAAAGCTCCTATAGGAGCTTTCTGCATAACTTTCGTCCAGAATTATGCCCCTTTTTGGTGGTCGCATTAGCGGAGTTTTACTGTATTAATCTAATTACCATAGTATTCATTGCATCATTATTTATTACATGAATATTCATGGAGTAAAGGGATAAAGCCAGTGTTTGACATGTTTCAGTCCCTTATAACATTGTGTAATCCATAAAATTAATGATCATTTGCCTTGTCATTTAGATTCATGTTGTTGATATGTTGGCTGTAAACTTATTGGACTGGTTGGCTGAATTTCAAGGCTTCAACTCTTTCACTGCCAGTGGTGAATTCATAACTACCTTTGCAAACAGTTTGGATCCAGATGAGATGCTGAGTAACTTAGAAACTCATCAAGATCCAAACAGTTTCTTGTCTGGGATTGTTTTTTGAAAGAAAACGAGAGAAAATTAAACCATAAAGTTTGCAGCAGACAACAAAACTTGCAGACTTTGATATATGGCGGTAAAAGAGTTTAAAACATTGACCCTTTCAACATAAGAAGTAAATTTTGACTGTAAACAATCATTTGCTTAAATTTTCAAAGTACATTTTTCTTCCTGTTCTAGAAATGTTATTCGAATGTCAAACTGTTTGGATCTTGATGAAACTCAGATTTCTTGACGTCTCATTTTGATCCATAATGTTTGCAAACGAAAATTTTCGTTATTGCGTAATTCACCCATAGTCTTGAAAGAGTTAAAAACTTTAAAAGTTTAGTACTAAATACAATGACTTGTATAAAACGTGTCATAAGTTATAGTTAAACGCTCCTGATGTGGTGCTTGAGAACTGACAGGTGTGCATTGTAAATCTATCATTTAATAGTATATGACACATCTTGTGCGGTAGATGGATTAAATTTGAAAATATTATGATGAAAATAACATTAAATATGATCATTGTTGGCATAGAAAATGATTTCCTAAAGGAGCATATAATTATGACAAGGGATGATTTATGAGTCGGTGGTAATTGAATTGGAGTACGAGACTAACACTAAACATGGAGGAAGAATTTGAAGACATTGTCAAGGTAAGGTTGGCTTGAGCTTAACCCTTATCAAAATGTAAAAGAAAATTATGCCTGCACACCTTAAGATCTAATGCAATTTTGACTTCTTCCAATTTGATTAAGCTTTTGAGAAACTGATGAGTATGTAACAGCATGGATCTTTAGATGAGACACTGAGTTACTTGGCATCTCGTCTGTTTGCTAATGTGAATTGGTTAACAAGAGAAGGGTTAATTTGCAGGTAAATTGAAACCATCAAATGTCTAGCCTCGATGTCAAGTCTAAATTGCAGCATGCTAAGTAATTGTTATCTTTGAAATTTGTCATCTGCTACAAATTCTTAACCCTTTCCTTTATATAAACCCATTTTCACCCATTTGCATACAGTAGACCCAGATCAGACCATTCCTATAGGAGCCGTCTGATCTAGGTGGGCTCTGTTTGCTTTTGACAAGATATAGATCTGAAGTTTAGAATTTTGTAGTTTCAAAACCATTGTGATAAATAGAGCATTTGCTCCTATGGAGCAATTGCTCTATGTATTACAATGGTTTCAAAAAGTGACTTTTACAGAGGTGTCAAAAGGCGTCAGTATGTCGGAATGGGTTAAACTCACAGTCAAAAGGCATCTCTGTCAGATAAAGGTTAACTCTGTATATTATATTGTCAGACTATTATGAAAGGACACATTTTAATCCATTACATTATGATATCTATTGAAGACTCTGCCAATAATGAATATTCATCTTTAGATTCTTGTATAAAATGAGGAAATTTATTGTCATGGCAACCAGTGGAGACTCAGATCTGTAACATATAGGCAGTCAGGAATATCGTAATTATGATCTACACTGTTTACAAAGGCATAAACATAGATTATCAAGTAGTGATTTAATGAAAACAAGCACTGTAGACTATGACCAGAGGTCAGACAGTTGTCCTGAAGGCTAATATTCAGAGTTCAATGTTAACCCTTTCCCTTATATAAAAATGTTTTCACGCATTTGCAAACAGAGTAGACCCAGATCAGACAGCTCCTAAAGGAGCCGTCTGATCAGGGTCTGCTCTGTTTGCTTATAGAATTTGATAGATCTGTTTCTTTGCTTTCTAAAATGTCTACAATGTTCCATTTTCAATATTTCTTTATAACTATTTTGCTAATGAATATTCAGTAGGTATTGAAATTTGGCCTAAATATAGAACAGGGAAAGGGTTAAGTAACTGTTTTATATTGTTATGTGATTTGCATGCATTCCTAGATTTTCCAAGTTCTTGCTCAGAGTCCAAACTTATGTAAAAACTGTAATGAATTTGTCTATACTGTGGTACAGATAAAGCAATTGTTATCTGTGGAGGTTTCGATGATGTCCTTATAGTCTATCTAAGGTCAGTGCAGGTGTTTATCTGTATTAGCCTCTTGTACCTTTAACCATTTACTCCATAAGTATGCCTTTCCATGTCTTTGCAAACACAGTATACCCAGATCAGATGGCTCCTGAGTAGGTGCAGTCTGATCAGGGTCTGCTCTGTTTGCTTATGAAATAGTATTGATATGATTTTTCAGTTTCATTCCAAGGCCAAAGTTTCCTGTGTTCATGTGCCATTATAAAAATTAATCTGATTAATGTCCATATCTTCCTTATTTCTTACATGAATTAATTCATAATGTGAGGGGTTAGTTGGTAAATTTTGATCCAGCAATTATTGGCAACAAAAGTGTGTCCATAAATTAAATAGACATTATACTGTATGTATGTCTGGGACAAATTAGAAATATAGACCCACAGAGACAGACAGACAGACAAACAGACAGACAGACGAAGAACCATATACACAAACTTTGTTTTTACTCCATTATAAATATGCCTTTTAATGCCTTTGCATACAGATTTGACCAAGATTAGATAGTTCCAGTAGGATCCGTCTGAACATGGTCTGCTGTGTTTGCTTATAGAATCATATAGATCTGAGGAACTAGGATCCGTCTGAACATGGTCTACTCTGTTTGCTTATAGAATCATATAAATCTGAGGAACTAGGATCCGTCTGAACAGGGTCTACTCTGTTTGCTTATAGAATCATATAGATCTGATTCTACAGTTTTTGTCATGGCCAAATATTTCTGTATTCTTATGCCATTTTAAAAATTGATTTTCTTGGTAACATTAATTTTTCAGTGCGGGTAACGAGTTATTGATGACCATTGCAAACAATGTAGACCCAGATGAGAGGGTTCATAGATAAGGCCTCTCATGAAGGTCTGCACTGTTTGTCATGTTGCATTTTTCTCATAAACAGTGAGTATTCCTATTAAGCTGCATGGATCTGTTTGAATTTTGAATCGTGCATTTGAAAATTCAGCATTGAAAGGGTTAAGGGTTAAAAGAAGTGAGAAAAATGTTCTTTTAGAATTGTAGCAGACAACGTGTTCAGACAAAAGCTCAATCTAATGACTAAGTTATCTCTTTCCCTTTCCCTTTGCAAATAGAGAAGACCCAGATCAGACAGTTCCTATGGGAGCAGTCTAATTAGAGTATGCTCTGTTTGCTTATGGTATAATTCTACAGTTTCAGCCTGAGCCAAAATGCCATATGTTCATAATTTATGCCATCATAAAAAATTAATCTAATGAATATAGATAATGTCATTATTTCTTATATGAATATTCAACAGGTAAAAGAAAAGTGTATGTACACAGATAAGATGGTTAATTTGTGTCTTCTTGTCATACACTTGTATGTCTTCATTATCTGCCCTTGATGCTTTTATCTGAAGTATTGCCCATTAACCAAGTCCCTCATACAAATGCCTTTTCATGAATTTTCAAACAGAGTAGACCCAGATCAGACGGCCAATATTTTACTCCATGGATATTCATGTAAGAAATAATGGCAGTCTAAATATTAATTGGCTGATTTTTATGCCCCCACCCCCCAGGAGATCAGATCTGGGAGGCATATTGTTTTTGCCCAGTCTGTTTGTTTGTTTGTCACCAACTTTAACATTGGGCATTACTTTTGAGCCAATACAGATAGAGACTTGATATTTGGCATGCATATGTATCGCATAAAGCCGCACATTTTGAGGGGTGACATGTCAAGGTCATCCTTCAAGGTAAGAGGTCAAATATACAGGTCAAATCACCGACTTATTGGCCATAACTTTTGAACCAGTAGAGGTAGAGACTTGATATTTGGCATGCATGTGCATCTCATGAAGCTGCACATTTTGAGGGGTGACATGTCACGGTCAAGGTCATCCTTTAGGGTCAAAGGTCAAATTGGGTGGGAGCATAGTGTTTCACAAACACATCTTGTTTGTAATGGCAAATGAACACAGAAATGTCAAAACTATGGCAAAACTGTGGAATCAGATCTGTATTATTTCATAAGCAAACTGAACAGCCCCTGGTCAGACAGCTCCTGCAGGATTTGTCTTACCTGGTTCAACTCTGTTTGCAAAGGCAATAAAAGGCAATTTTTTGCCTTTGGAGTAAATAGTTAACTGTAAGCACAAATGGTGAATGTTATTGAATAGTCTGCAAAAATATGCCATATGCTTTAGTTATTGTTAGTTCTATTATTTCTTTTCAAGATACTTGTCAAAAATGTACTTGATGTCTGTCTGATCAAGATCCACACTGTTTACAGAAGAAATTGTCACAATTCATTGCCAGCATGTAAAGAGTTTAGAATATCATATACAATGACTGTCATTTTCTTAGACAGTGTCTGTAGACCATAAAAGACGAGAATTATTGATATTAATGGTGCCTTCTGGCATTTTGCTGAATTTCACCCTTAAGCCTTTTATTGTACAAGACTCCATGAATTAAAAATATGAAATTGATTTGTGAACTCTTTCCTTCATATAACCCTTTCCTCCACAAATACGCCTTTCTACGCCTCTGTAAAAGTCACTTTATGAAACCATTGTAATAAATAGAGCATTTGCTCCAATAGGAGCAAATGCTCTATTTATCACATTGGTTTCATACTACAAAATTCTAAACATTTTCCTTTTCTCTAGTTAATGCTCCTTTTCGGTAGCTTCATTCAAAATGGATGGGTCTGAAAATAGCCTATGGAGGAAGGGGATAAATGATGTTTTACACATTTACAAACAGAGATGACCCAGATCAGACTGTTCCTATAGGAGCCGTCTGTTCAGGGTCCTCTCTGTTGTTTGCTTATAAGATTATGATAGATCTGATTCTTCAGCTTTTATCCGAGTAAAAACTTCCCTTGAACATTTTACATTATGAAAATTCAGCTAACAAACATTTAAGCTGTCATTATTTCTTACATGAATATTGAACAGGAAAATCACTGTTAAATTGTAAAATAGAGAATCAGGTCTGCAGCAAATAAGCACACACATTCAGGCTAGACACTCGCGATCACACAGCTAACAGCTCCTACAAGAACTTTCTGATCTTGGTCTGCTCTGTCTGCAAAGATGTAATTAGGCAGGATTATCAAGCATAGGATAATAACTCAGTTTGACACTAACATTTTGTCTGCTATGACTCACATTGGCTGCAATTCTGATGGTAATTATTTTGCTTCAAATTACAGCACTAAATGATAACTACAGTAAAACCTCTCTATAACGGCCACTAAATTGTGTTAATTATTTGGTATTTAGGGCAGGTGGCCGCTTAAAGCAAGGTGAAAGTAAAACAGAACGCTCCTATAGGAGCGTTCTGCTTTACTTTCATCTTGCTTTAAGCAGCCACCTGCCTTTAACACTAAATTACTTGATGTAATTTATTGTCCGTTATAGAGAGGTTTTACTGTAAATGTTACCTTATAAACATTCATGTAAGAAATAATCAATTAGCGGCATGTTTATAAGGGCATATGAGCTAGAGAACCTTGGCCATGACAGTTATTGTAAAATCAGATCTTTATTATTTTATAAGCAAAAAGACTGGACCCTGATCGGATGACTCCTGCAGATCTGGGGCCATCTGATCTGTATTTTCTCTTATTGAAAAAGTGTTAAAAAGCATTTGTATCAGGTAAAGGGTAGGCATACTGCTTAGATTCTGATGAAAACAGTTATAAGATCCTGTCTTAAGCAGCCATTAAAAAGAGGTCTAATTATCTGTCTGTAAGGCAGGTGGTAGCTTAATGCAGCACAAAAGTAATGCAGAAAGCTCCAGTAGGAGCTTTCTACATTACTTTTGCCCTGCATTAAGCAAGCACCTGCTTTGTAAGACTCCAATGGCTACTTAATAAATGACCACTTAATGACAGATTGTATTGCAGATCCATATCATATTGCAAAGGTTATGACAATATAAACCATTGATAGAATTGAATTATAAGTTCGTTCTTTACTCCATAGAGACACCTTTTGACACCTTTGCAAACAGAGTTACTAAAGCCCAGATCAAGGGTCTGCCCAGTTTGCTTGTAGAATGTCTTATATCTGATTGTACACTAATGGTTGTAGCGATGTATTCAATTATTTTATATGTCAATATAAAATAACCAGTTGATTAATGTTCAGAAATGGGCGGAGACTCATAAATATTCATGGCATAATGGGCTAAACGTCCCAGAAAATGTACTTCAGTGTTTTCTGAGGATTTGGCTTTACAGCCTTTTTGTATCCTTGTATTTTGCATTAGACTTGGTTTGTTAGCTTCGCCCTTTCCAAGTCAAGGTTTAGAAAATAGGATCACACCAAAAAATCAAGAAACATCCGGCTGCAGAATCAATAGGCATAATTGGTGCAGCTCTGCTCCATTAGTGTGCAGTGTCTCAGTTTCCTTAGAATTTCGAGATTTTCTGACAGTTTTTATACATTGGATAATTCAGCCAGAGCAAAATACCAAGTGTTACGTTACAAATTACTGTCAAACTAGCAGACATGGGAGAGACTGTCAGTCTGCCAGTAATGCATCTGAAGCATTCAGAGCAAAATTATTGTAACCCTGTCTTAACCCTTTGCCTAATAGATTTGCACCATTTGAAATCTTATGCAAACAGAGTAGACCCAGATCTGACTATACCTGTGGGAGCCGTCTGATCAGTGTCAGCTCTGTTCGATTACAAAACTGTGTGAAACTAATTCATGATCAACAGTTCCCTTCTTTACGTACCATAATAACAATTAAGTCAATGAATATTAATGAGGTCACAGATTCTTGCATAATTATTCATGAGGTAAAGGGTTTAACCTTAACCCTTTCCTTCATAGGCTATTTTTAGATACAACCTCTTTGAATAAATCTACTGAAAAGGAGCATTAACTAGAGAAAAGGAAAATTTAAAGAATTTTGTACTTTTAAAGCATTAATTTGCCCCTATATGAGCAAATGCTCTATTTATCACAATGGTTTCACAAAGTGACTTTTAAGTCGTCAATATGAGGGAATGGGTTAATTGTAAGCAGTTGTTTCATTGTTGTTTTCCCCGATTTGTTTATCCCAATGTTTGAAATGGGTTTTTGATTGTGAACATGTGATTACTGGTAGCCTGTTAACCCTTTCCCGGTTGAATATTCATGTAAAATATAATGAATATCATGCATACTTATCCTATGGAGCAAATGCTCTATTTACCGCAATGGTTTCAAAACTACACAATTCTAAAAGTTTCCTTTTCTAAAGTTAATGCTCCTTTTTGGTAGATTTATTCAAAGAGGTTCGATCTAAAACTAGTCTATGAAGTAATGGGTAAACAAAATTTAATGTTGTGCAATTTTACAATAAAATTTCATCTAAATTGGGTTATGATAGCAGTAAGACGCCATCGGCTCTAGTCATGTAACTGTTGAATGTCAAAATTTGGAAAAAAAATATATTCTGCAATGCCTTAACTTTTTCCCTGTTCTATGTTCATTACAAATTCCAATACCTTCTGTATAATCACAGACAAAATAGTTATAAAGAAATATGGAAGGTGGAATATTGTAGACATTTTAGAAAGCAAAGATACTGATCTATCGAATTCTACTAGCAAACAGAGTAGACCCTGATCAGACGGCTCCTCTAGGAGCCGTCTGATCTGGGTCTACTCTGTTTGCAAATGCGTGAAAACACCTTTATATGAGAAAAAGGGTTAACCCTTATAATGCTAAGTTCAAAGTGACTGGCTGCAGTAACTGTTGCAAACAGCTGGGATCCAGATTAGAGGCCAAGAAACTCAGTGTCTGATCAGGATCCAGGTCATTTGACACGCAGTCAGTTGATTCTCAAAATCCTGACCAATCAGAAGCAAATTTCACCCAAAGTTTGAACAGACATCAATTTTTAGCCGGATTTTTTGATGTACCGTCTTTAACAAAACTTTAATATTAATTACTATAACTTCTGAAGCTAGACAATTCATATTTGGTATGCAGATAGCCTGGGTAAAAGCCTTTCACTTGATACAAGGATACATGAAATCAGGTCAAGGTCACAATTTCATAAACTTTACTGTTTTAACATATTTTAACATTGCTATAACTTCTGAACTACAACTGCTAGACACTTTATATTTGGTATGCAGATAGCTTTGGTATACAGATGGCTTTGGTAAATGCCTTTCAGTTGATTTAAAGATATTTGAAATTAGGTCAAGGTCACTATATTGACAAGTTGGCCATCTTTGAAAAACTTCAACTTTTGATCCACATATGCTAAACAATGCATATATGGTATGGAGATAGCTTTGGTGAAGGCCTTTCAGTTGATACAAGGATACATGAAATTGGGTCAAGGTCACTATTTTGGAAACTTGGCTGTTTTTAACAAACTATCCACAAATGCTAGGCAATTTACCTTTGGTATTCAGATGGCTTTAGTAAGGACCTTACAGATGACATAAAGATACCTGAAATTAGGTCAAGGTCACTATTATGAAAACTTGGCTGTCATTAAAATTTTGTTACAAATTCTGAACTACATAATTATACTAGACAATTTATATTTGGTATGCAGATCTAAGCTTTGGTGAAGGTCTTTCAGTTGAAAAATCCGGCTTTAATGCTTGCACTGCTTGCCACTTTGATATGTATTAGTATAAAGATTAAATGTTATAAGACAGAAGCCTAAAAATAGAAAAGTAGAAAGTTAAAGATTTAACTCTTATGAGTATTTATGTAAGGAATCATGTATAAATATTAATTATATGAACTCTGCAAATGGCACATGAAGACAGAGAATTTTGGCAATGGAGGAAACTGTGGGATCTGATCTATATTAGAGTGGACCTTGATCAGATGGCTTGTAGAGGAGTGGTCTGATCTAGATCCACTCTGTTTGGCAAGGTGTCCAAAAGATGTCTCTATCAGGCTAAGAGTTAACTCACTTAGATGAATAAATCTTCAGTTTGATTCCCCGGCTTGAATCAAGTGGTTACCAAAGTCACTTAATCAATGATCGTTAACGATCCGTTGACAAATCTCAGCTTTGATGTTTTGAGACTTCAAGAGAGTGATATGAGTGTGTAAGAATTTCTAACCATTTATCTGTGGTCCATTTCCATTACATATAGGTTTCTGGTTTTGATTCAAATTGAATACTGATAAAAAAAGCTGTTTGCAAATTTAAAACTGGATCGCATTTACAATGTTTTTTTACACAACAAAGGAAACAGAGGTAGGGAAACAGAGTTTCTGCAGTTTTTGACATTTAAAATGGACACTTTATGAGATTTAAGGTCAAAATTTTAAGTATAATGTTATCTCAGACTAGCTCTTGGCATGTTGGCAGTGAATTTATGATAAACTAAATTTGCAAACATTTTGGATCTAGATGAAATGTTGATTCAATGGACATCTCATCAGGATCCAGACTGTTTGACTCTCTGTTTAACTGAAGAGAAATGAAAGACAAATTAATTGTCAAAATTACAGATGTCAATTATTTAGTGTTCATAGAACTATAAGGAACAGTATAAGAAGCACTTGAATATGATTGAACCCCAGAAGGAATGTTTTGTTAGCTGGAGTAGACACTGACACTAGTCAAATATCTACCTTAGGTCATGTCTATATTGAAACTGTTCCTCCAAGACTTGATTCACCTTTACCTTTGGTAACCCTTCGTACATTAATTAACTTTTGTCTGCAAATATAACTACGTACCAAGATAGCTGAGTCTATAAAAGTTTTAGCTTTTGCAGGTAGAGGTTGGAAGTTTGATCCATGGCCAGGTTATACCAAATATAAGACTGTATTATACTTTGATTGCAGGAATTGATTGGATCTGCACTGTGTGTCATTCAAAACCCTTTACCTCATAAATATTTATACAAGAATTCATTACCTCATGAATATTCACTAACCCTTTACTCCATGAATATTTATGCAAGATATAATAATGTCATGAATATTAATTAGATTCATTTTTTTAAATTGCATATGAACACATAAAATTTGGCCATGATTGAAACTGTTGAATCAGATCTATATTATATTATAAGCAAATGGAGTAGTCCCTGATCAGACAGTTCCTCTGTTTGTAAAGATGTAGAAAAGGGTATTTATGGGGTAAAGGGTATGCCTAAAGGTAACTTCAGTAGTATTACGATATGGTGCTTGTCCATCTGTCCATCAGTTAGCCACAACTTGACAACTATTGGGTATGCTGTCTTCATACTTAGTAGGAAGGTTGGTCATGGCTAGTAGGTGGCCCCTATTGGTTTTGAGGTCAGTCGGTCAAAGTTCAAGGTCACAGTGACCTTCAACTCAAAAATGTTGTCCGCTCAATAACTTGATAAGTATAGTAGGTGTGCTGTCTTCATATTTAGTAGGTAGGTTGGTCATGGCTCAGTAGTAGATGACCCCTATAGATTTTGAAGTCAGTCGGTCAAAGGTCAAGGTCACAGTGACCTTCAACTAAAAACTCTTGTCCCCTCAATAACTTGATAAGTAGTATGTGTGCTGTCTTCATATTTTGTAGTGAGGTTTGTCATGGCCGGTAGATGACCCATATTGATTTGAGGTCATTTGGTCAAAGGTCAAGGTCACAGTGACCTTCAACTAAAAAATCTTGTCTACTCAATAACTTGATAACTATTAAGTCTGCTGTCTTCATACTTAGTAGGGAGGTTGGTCATGGCAAATAGATGACCCCTATTGAATTTGATGTCAGTCTGTCAAAGGTCAAATTCACTGTGATCTTCACTCAAAACAAACAACATGTCTTTTCAATAATTTGAATAGTTTTAGGTGTGCTGTCTTCATGCTAAGTAGGAAGGTTTGTCATGGCCAGAAGATGACACCTATCAATTTTGAGGTCTGTCGGTCAAAGGTCAAGGTCACTTCGGGCGTATAATGCACCAACACATGAAGCTCTTGTTTTATAATGGCCAATGAACAAAGTAATTGTTGGCCATTTCATAAACTGTTAATCAGACATATATTATTCCATAAGTAGACAGTGTAGATCCAGGTCAGTTAGCTCCTACAGAAGCCATCTGATCTGAGTCTATTCTGTTTGCAAAGGCGTGAAAATGCATTTTAATTTGATCCTAAATTTTACACTTTTATTCTAATCAGACACAGTTAGTCAAAGCATTAAGTATTTCTTCAGTGGAACCTCTTAGAAGTGACCATTAAGGTACCTATTTAACTCTTAACGCAACTAGGCTAAATCTAGATCATATGGCTCCTGTAGTGTCTGTCAAGGTAAAACAAAATCTATTTGTGTGACATTATAAAAATTCAGCTTATAAATGTTCATGATGTCATCATTCCTTACATGAATATTCGTTAGGTTATGGATTAATGCAGGGTGAAAGCCTTACATCTAGCTACTACTTGATTGACAATAAAACTCACCATGAGTAGTTTGCAGAATGCTACTAATGTACTGTAAGCAGCTCTGACAGTTTCTCAAGGTAAAATCCATGACGAAGGAAAACATTTCTGACCTTGTAAATGAGATGGGAAGTGACAAGCGATGCATTTGTAAGTGTTTCTTCTGTGATATTTGAGTGTTTCTCTGGCTGCTTTACTCATTATCTCGGCATTTAACCTGAGTGATTGTAATCTATGAGATCCATTGCACAGATATAGATGTAATCTCAGTGAAAAATATAGTTATCTCCCTTGATATCAGTGCCAAATTTGTTTAAGTTTTTTTTACCTAGGTTTTCATCAGGTGCTTATGGTCATTAAAATGCAATCAGTTTCAAGTGAATGTCAGTTATTGTGAACAGAATATATGAAAACAATTCATAATTAATATCATAGTTGCAAGTATGATAACATATCTATAATAAATACCTTAATTAAATGTGTTAATTTTATGAATACCTTGTGAGAATGTACTGTTTAACTGGAGATCTTTTTTATAAAATAGAAAATTATATGAAAATGATTTCTGTTTATGCCCATTTGACCAATATAAGAGATGGTAGATTGATGAGTTAAATCTGCATCAGATGGTCTTGTCATGTAAATAGCAGTTTTAAAATCCAAACCTCTTGTATGCAACCAATGCAAAATGTAATAAATAACCAATAAATAATAAGCATTCAGCTTATAAATGTTCATGCCATCATTATTTCTTATTTGAATATTCAACAGGGAAAGGGTTGAATGTCAATGAAACATTGTAAAGTGTAAACTTAAACCATTCCCGCATATTGACGCCTCTGTAAAAGACACTTTGTGAAACCATTGTGATAAATAGAGCATTTGCTCATTATGAGCAAATGCTCTATTTATCACAATGGTTTCAAAAACTGCACAGTTCTAAAGGTTTCCGTTTCTCTAGTAAATGCTCCTTTTCAGTAGATTCATTCAAAGAGGTGGATCTAAAAATAGCCCATGAGGGAATTTTTTTTTTTTAAAGCATGCTACTACCGGTGGAGGGCTGTGTACATTGGCACTCTGCTCCTCTATTTCTTAACCCATTACTCCACAAATGCATTTTTTTCTATGCCTTTGCAAACACAGAGCTCCTGTAGTAGCCATCTGATCAGGGTCTACTCTGTTTGCTAATGATATAATATAGATATGATTCTATAAATTTCTGCCTTTGCCAAATCTTCCTGTGTCTGTGTGATATTGTAACAATTATTCTAATTAATATTCATGACTTCATTATTGAATATTCATGGAGTTATGGTATCTCCACTGGAATATGTAACTACAGTGATGTCTCGTTAATCCGGAAACGTTCGTTCCCGGCGAAATTTCCGGATTAACGAATTTTCCAGATTAACGAATCACCGTCGTATGCTGCAAAATATCAACTTAATCATGAACATTGTATATGTACACATTTACTTTCGCATCAAGAAGTCTTTTCTTGTAACGTTCATGTGTGCATATGCCTGTAATAATCGCTAGTCATGTCAAATTAATTGCATTGTTTGTCGTTCTAAATGCTTTTTGCACCCTATCCATAAGTGTCAGTTCTCTCATTTGAGTAATACAATGTGGATTATCGAATTTGCCTGCGGGCAAATTTTGTAAAATCGACGTAGGTCTCCATGTTTGACATGACTGGTTTCCCGAATATTCTATCCGCGTACATGTACTTGTAAGGCGGAAGTCAGGAACCAGCCAGCTCATGCGTGCGTTAGAATCTTAGGGAAAACCTTAGAGCGGGAATCCCCAATTAATATAGCCTTGTAATTTCTGAATTAGCAGTGATTAACAGTTTAACGATGGTGGCGCGGTTTTAACGTAACAAGTTAATTGGGCGAGTGATCATCCTCATTAAGGAACATTTAAAGAATATCAAACCAATTAAACAGTTTGCACACAGTCGGGGGTTGTTTTACCCATGCCCTTGATTGTAAACACAAGAATTCGCACATCCACGGTGCACTATTGTTTAGGGTGGGCAATTAAGCCCCGGGGCTACGGACCCGGCCAGATTAACGAGTCACAAATACAGGTAAATACATAGATTGGTTACCGGAAATCTATGTCCGGTTCCGGAACGCGAATTTCTGGATGTAACGAGTCAATTTACTACACAAAAAATCCGTTCCCCTCGACTTTCGTCCAGATCGCGAGTTTTCCGGATTAACGAATTCCGGATTAACGAGACATCACTGTATACATTTCACTTTATTGTCAGGAGCATACCTTTGGGTCTGCTTGCTAAAGTGAAATCACTGAAATCACTGTAACATTGGAAAGTGCATTTTGCACTGTCAATAACTTTGCCTCTCCTCAGTGTTGATTTATCTCCTTTTATTGCTTATGTACTTGACATTCTTGTCTGGCCCATATCTTCAGAACTTAGTTCCTCATATAAATGTCATTTCATGCTTTTGCAAACAGAGTGGACCCAGATCAGATGGCTCCTACAGGAGCCGTCTGATCAGGGTCTGCTGTGTTTGCTTATAGAATTATAATTATGGATGTGATTTTAAACTTTCTGTCAAAGTAAAAAAAAACACCCTGTGTTCATGTATGATTATTAAAGTTCAAAGTTCAAATATGTTTGCTTTTGACATGATACAGATCTGATTCTACAGTTTTTGTCAAAGCAAAGAATTTCCTTTATTTTACATTATAAAAAATATGGCTAATAAATTAAATATTCATGATGTCATTATTTCTTAACCCTTTCCTCCGTAAATACACCTTTCTATGCCTCTGTAAAAGTCACCTGTTGAAACCATTGTGATAAATTACTAGGAGCATTTGCACCTATGGGAGTAAATGCTCTATATATCACAATGTAATGGTTTCAATCTACAAAATTTTCCTTTTCTCTAGTTAATGCTCCTTTTGGGTATATTTATTGAAAGAGGTTGGGTCTAAAAATGGCCTATCGAGGAGAGGGTTAAGAGTTTTGGAACAACTTAAGGTGTTAATGGTATTTCAATTTTCTGGTCTATGCACATTTTGGCTTCGACCTCACTGAAGTTGGCATCAGGTACTCTAAATGGAACAATGGTGGCAGAGGTTCCAAGAAAACACTGAACCATATAATTCTTTGGACGTTATTTTAGTAAATAGTTCAGATCCAGATTAGACGTCAAGCAACTTCACTTCTCATCGGGATCCAAACTGTTTGTCACTTTGACTCCATGTTTAATTGGAGAAATATTGGGAGAAAAAATATGTTTGATAATTGTGGTAGGTGATGTTGTTTGCGGTCCAAAACTTCTTAGCATGCAAAGTGTCATTATAGTGTCAGAGACTATAATTGGAATTTTAGTTGAACTCTTATTACCCTAAGTTAAGTAGGACACCCAATGGCTCTTCTCTCCAACATTTTTTTTAACCCTTTCCTTCATATAAACATGTTTTCACACATCTGCAAACCATCTGATCGGGGTCTGATCTGTTTGCTAATGACATTTGAAAGATCTGTTTCTTTACTTTCTTAAATGGCTAAAATGTTCCACCTTCCATATTTCATTATAACTATTTTGTTCAAGAATATTCAGTAGATATTGAAATTTGGAATAAACAGAGAACTTGGAAAGGGTGAAAAATTCAATTTGGCAATATTAGGATAACACAAAATGAGACTTACATAGTACCAGTTAGTGAAGAGCCTGATCAAATGACTCCATAAGGAGTGTGGGTTTGACGAGGGTCTGCACTATTTGCCTGTTTGTCTGTTTCTAATCTTTAGGGTTACTGCACCTCTGTTGGAACCATTGGCAACTCAAGTCTATTCCATTTACCAATACCAATTTAATCCTTCCCCATTGTTTATTCATGTAAGGAGTAATGACATCATGAATATTTATTAGCTGAATTTTTATAGTGTAAACGTTTCAAGGAATGTTTTTGCTTTGCCAAAAACTGAAAGATCAGATCTATATCGTGTCAAAAGCAAACAGAGCAGACCCTGATCAGATGGTTCCTATAGGAGCCATCTAACCTGGGTTTACTCTTTGTAAATGCGTGTAAATGCATTTATATGAAGGAATGGGTTAATGTCAATAGTATGGGTGTGTGCTATTGTTTTAAGTTGCAGAATCTGAAGAAACAAGGGCATGTTGTATTGCTATGCAAGACATAAGTCCCCCACCGGACTAAAAAAGAACCTCCACTCTCCCCACCCCACCCACCCATGGTGTGGTTGACCATGGTATATATATGACCACCTGAATGGTATTAGTACCTACTTTCATACATTGAATCAGTAAATAAAAAGTTATTGTCCCGACAAGAAAATATGAAAAAGGGGAGTAACTCCATAAATGCTAGAGTTATTGCCCTTGTGCATGACACTACACCTCATCATGCTTGTTCCATATGACAAGTTTCAAATCAATTGAACCAGTACATAAAGAGTTATTGTCCGGACAAAAAATATGAAAAAGGGGAATAACTCCAAAAATATTGATGCTAGAGTTATGGCCCTTGTGCATGACACTACTCCTGATCATGCTTCTTCAATGTGTGAAGTTATAATGAATTTGGCCTAACTTTGTAGGAGATATTGCCCGGACACGAAGCGTGACAGAAGGACTGACAAGAAAATATGAAAAAGGGGAAGAACTCCAAATATGTGAAGTTTCAAATCAGTTGAACCAGTAGATAAAGAGTTATTGTCTGGACAAAAAAATATGTAAAAGGGGAATAACTCCAAAATTATTGATGCTAGAGTTATGGCCCTTGTGCATGACACTAGCCCTCATCATGCTTCTTCAATGTGTGAAGTTATAATGAATTTGGCATAACTTTGTAGGAGATATGGCCCGGACACGAAGTGTGACAGACGGACGGACGGACGGACAGACGGACACACTAACAAATGGGTAGTTGTGTGACTTTTTCCTTTGATCTTTTCTTGTGGGACTAGTCCCACAAGTAAAACTATTTTTGGCTCTAACTTTGGAATAGAATGATCTGGAAGCTAACCCTAACCCTGACCCTATGTCCCACAACTGGCCAGGTTAATGTCACAAGAAATGGCCAGGTTAATGTCACAAGAGATGGCCAGGTTAATGATTTTACTTGTGCGACTAGTTAGAAAAAGTCACACAACTACCCTTTGGTGAGTGCGGACGGACAGACAGACGGACGGAATCGAGCAAACCTATAGTCCCCCAACCGGTAACCGGTGGGGGACTAATAACTTAAGACTCAAGTAGGAGATGTCTGATTAGGGTCGGCTCTGTTTGTTTATGAAATGATATACAGTAGCCTCAACATTGCCTAGGCGCCCATCCATTTATTGAACAGACGAGTCTTAAAAAGCATTGTGGTTGTTTAATGCAGGGTACAAGTAATTCAGAAAGCTCCTATATGAGCTTTCTGAATTACCTTTGATTTGCATTAAGCTACCACCTGCCTTACATACCCATAATTAGACCTCTTTGAAGGTGGCTTAAGACAGGTTCTACTGTAGATACAAGTCTACAGTTTCTGCCATGGCCAAATATTCCTGTGTTCATGAGCCATCATAACAATTAATCTAATTAATATTCATGTTGTCATTTATAATTTCTTACATGAATATTCATAGAGTAAAGGGTTAAGAAAAAATACATGATTCAGTTGATCTTTGATATCTCAAACACGGCTATCTCAAACTTTGGGACATTCCTTCCATTATTTGCAATACAGAATTGTTCTAATATGTTTCACTGTGCATATTCTAGAAACACGTGGCAGCTTAATGCAGGTCAAAGTAGTGCTGAGAGCTTTCAGCATTACTTTAAACCTGCATTAAACAGTGAACTTGAGAAATTGTTCAAATTAGAAATAGGATAACTCAAACCTCTGTTATCTGTAAGTAATTTGTATTGTCCCTTGAAGTTTGAGATATTGAAGATCATCTGTACTTTACAACGAATCTCCTTAACATTGAATTTGTTTTGCATTAAATCTCATTAAGTGAAATGAAGACAAGTAAACAGTATATGTTGTTATTCCATTGAGAGCAGGTTGTTGCAAACATTAGTAGTCTGCATGCTATTTTGAGTAACATTTCTTATTGCAGCATTAAAGTCTGCTGTAAGACCCGTGCTGATTGTGCTTGCACAATCCACAGATGCTTACACCATAGAATTTTAGATAATTTGTGCAATGACTTTTCCACTCAATTTGGATCCAGATGGAAAATTAATCATTTGGATGTTGAATTTTCAGTATGATTGTAAGGGTAGAAGCTTGTGAGAGGATTTTGAAGGACAAACAGTGCAGATCCAGATCAGAGGGTTTCTATAGGATCCCTCTGATCTGAGTCTACACTTTTGCAAATGTTGTTTCCCACATTAAAAAGGTTAAACATATGCAGAATTAACTTGGAATTTACTCCATAAAAGCACCTTTTCTGCATTTGCAAACATAGTAGACTCAGATAAGATGGCTCCTATAGCAGCTGTTTGATCAGGATCTGCTCTGTTTCTTTTAATATAGATGTGATTCTACAGTTTTTGCAGTGGACAAAACTTCCTGTGTTCATGTGTCGTTTTAATAACTAAACTATATTATATTCATGATGTCATTATTTCTAACATGAATATTCATGGAGTAAAGAGTTAAGTATTCTGGGCAGTGTTAATTAGGAGTCTCATCTGTATAGTGTACATATACTTGTGGCATGAAGCTGTTCTTGTTCTTTATCGTGACTGATCATATTTACATTGGAAACAGGCTTGTACACTATAATGCTGTCTGCAGGAGCTGCTAGCAGACAGACAGGTGTGTCCGGATATAGATAACTGGATAAACAGTGCCCATCATATTGGTAAAGCAGTAATCTGAGTCTTGGAATAATGTGAAAAATGTTATTGTGCTGATCTTTGGCTGGAAGTGGATACTGCTTGTAGATAATTGTCTAGACTAAGCTAACCCTTTCCTTTATATAAACGTGTTTTCACACACTTGCAAACCTAGATCAGACGGCTTCTATAGGAGCCGTCTGATCAGGTTCTGCTCTGTTTGCTAATGGAATTTGAAAAATCTGTTTCTTTACTTTCTAAAATGGCTACAATTTTCTATCTTCCATATTTCGTTATAACTATTCCATGAATATTCAGTAGGTGTTGAAATTTATAATAGACATAGAATAAGGAAAGGGTTTACCATTTTGTTTTAGGAAATTCATTTCTTAGAGTTAACCCTTTCCCAGTTGAAGTTTCATATAAGAAATAGTGATATCATGAATATTTATAAGCTGAATTTTTATAATGACATAAAATTTTGTACACTGTAGAGTCAGACCCGGATAACCATTTTCCTCATAATTATAGACGCTTCTTCACATCTTTGCAAACAGAGAAGACCCAGATCAGATGGCCCCTGCAGAAACCATCTGATCAGGGTCTGCTCTGTTTGCTTATGAGATTAAAAAAGACCTGGCTCTACTGTTACTGAGTTTCTAACAATACCAAAATATCCAGTGTACATATATAATGCTATCATGAAAAGTACACATAGAAATATAAATGATATGTCATCATCTCTGACATGAATATTCAACAGGAAAAGGGTGAAGTAAGAAGTTCTTATCAAAAAAGGAAAGATTCTGAAACACTGACATTTTTACAGATGTCACGTTTTATAGTTGTTAACATTCACTCATAAATGTCAGTCTTTGAACGATTAAGTTAGAACATATCTTTTGGAAAGAAATAATGACAAAAAGTAAAACAATTTGGTGCTGCAGTTGTCACATTCATATTTAAATTGGACTGTGACTAATTTTCTTTGTCATTAACACCGACAATAAATAACAGGTTTGCCCGCGATACAGGGAAAATTATTCATCATATGTATATTTTTTTTGCAAGAATTTGTTTCTTTCATCATCTTTTAACCCGTTACTCTGTGAATATTCATGTAAGTAATTATGACATTGTGAATATTTATTAGCTGGCATTTTAACAATAGTGCATGAACACAGGGCTGTTTTTGGCTGTAGCAAAACTGTAGAGTCAGATCTATCTAATGCCTTAAACAGACAATGCAGACCCAGATCAGATGACTCCTACTGGGTCTACTCTGTTGCAAGTACAGTAAAACCTCTCTATAACGGCCACTAAATTACATCAAGTATTTTGTTATAAAGGCAGGTTGCTGCTTAAAGCAAGGTGAAAGTAAAACAGAACGCTCCTATAAGAGCATTCTGTTTTACTTTTATCTTGCTTTAAGCAGCCACTTGCCCTTAATACCAACTAATTAACACAATTTAGTGGCCATTATAGAGAGGTTTTACTGTATCAAAAGACTCCTGTGTCAGGTTAAGAGTTGACACAGCCGATAAATAAATGTCAGTCTAGATACAGAGAATATTATTCACTGCAATGTGTATTTGTTGCAAGAGTTTCTTTCTTCCACCATCTTTAACCCTTTCCTCCATAAATACGCCTTTCTACGTCTCTATAAAAGTCACTCCTTGAAACCATTGTGATAAATAGAGCATTTGCTCATAGCAAAATGCTCTATTTATCACAATGGTTTCATTGAAACTACAAAATTCTAAACTTTTACTTTTCTCTAGTAAATGCTCCTTTTGGGTAGATTCATTCAAAGAGGTTGGGTATAAAAATAGCCTATGGAGGAAAGGATTTAGAAATCTGCTTATTGCCTCTTTGTAAAAGTGTCAACAAATATTTTTTTATATTCTGATAAAAATTGAGTTTAACCCTTAATTCCATAGATAGAGCTTTTAACACATTTACAAACTGTGTAGACCATTAGATCAGATGACATTCTAAAGTTTCTGCCATGACTTTGTTGTACCCATGTACATGTGCTGTTTAAAAAAAAATCTAATTAACATTAATTTAACAATGTATATTATTTCCTACATGAATATTCATGGAGTAAAGGGTTATACACTCTTGCATCTGCAATACTCAAACAGCCTTTGGCCACATTGCCAAACATTATAGCAATGGGTTTATGTCTTGTGGGGTTTTGTCTTGTGGGGTTTTGTCTTTGTGGGGTTTTGTCTTGTGGGGTTTTGTCCTAGTGGGGTTTTGTCCATGTTTGTGTTGGTTGGGGATTTGTTGGGAAGGATTTGGTGTTTGAACTGCAGTAGAACCTCTCTAAACCGGACATTAAATTTCGTATAAATATCCGTCTTGGACACAGGTGGCAGCTTAATGCAGGACAAAAGTCATGCAGAAAGCTCCTCTAAGAGCTTTCTACATGACTTTCACCCTGCATTAAACAGCCACCTGTCTTAAAGCATCTAAATTCTTCTCTACTAGAACTCCAGTTTAGAGGGGTTATACTGCATATAAAATAAGTATCCACTAGTAACTGTTGATGAATCCAGAAAATAAGCAATTCCTGTTGTACAGCTGATTTCATTAAAACAAACTACAGTTTGTTTTAAAGTACACGTTTTGCATGTTCAGCATGGATTTTTATCATTTTTTTTATCAAATTGAAGAGTCACTGAGTTACTATGTATCTCAGCTGCACCCAAACTGTGTTTTTAATATGAAAGATGTGAAGAAAAAATGATACAATTGACAAGAAGTAGAATATTCTGCCAATGAGAATTTTCTTAGCAAACTACAGGCTCAAAATGCTTTTTCAACTTTAATTCATTGATACATAATTCTGCAATCTGTGGGCATGATTGTTATTAAAACTGTTGATGTTTTCAATTAATCCAATTAACCCTTGTGCTGCAGACAGCCCAACTTGACAGGTATTTGATTGGCTCAATGAATCCAGATAAGATCCAGATGAGATGCAGTTAGTAGGGATCCAGGATGTTTGCCAATCAGTCAGTAGTTTCTCAAATGCTTGAATAATTTAGAAGTACAGTAAAAAAGCTCTAAACTGGATATCTTGTAAAGAAGAATTTAGATACTTTTAGGCAGGTGGCTGCTTAATGCAGGGTGAAAGTAATGCAGAAAGGAGCTTTCTGCACAACTTTCATCCTGCATTAAGCTATCACCTGTCTATAAGATCAATATTTATACTAATTTAACGTCCAGTAAGTACAAATTGCAAAATCTGAGTGAAAACTAGAGATATATTTTAACAGCAGGATAAAGGTTAAACTTATTGCAAACAAACACTATTTCATTGTGAGAAACTCTTCTCCTTCTGCCCTTGGCATATCAAACTCAGTAAGAACTTGCAACATTCTTCAAACAATTAGTTCCAGCACACTTTTACAGTCACAGAAAATTGCATTCTCTCTGGTAAAGCAGTAACCAGGCATCATACCAATTATCATTACCGGTAGCTTGCATAATATCATACAAGTAATTGTCTTTTCTCCTAGAAATTTCCCAGGAAATTATTCTTTCTAATAAATTGCATATCTGGTAGCTAAATCGTAATGGTGGACCAATTGATTTGAAATTAAGAAAAATATTAACTCTCACTTGCTAATATTTAGACCATTCAATTATGTAGCCGACTTCAAGGGCTGTTTGCATTTTACTAAAATCTGCTATTTCACAACTGTAAATAAAGGCATGTAGTCAGTTTCTGTGCTGTATAATTTGGTGCAAATCATGTTTAATTGACTGACTACTAAGATTGTTCTTATTGTGATGACTGGTATAGCAAATATGGCTGCCATGAAGTGGGGCAGGCTTTTGCCTTATTTGGTTGTAATGGAAAAAATCTAAAAATCTTCTTCGCTAACACTAATACATTTGTAGAGCTATGGGAGGATTTGCTTGAAAACTTTGACAAATGAACAAAACTTTGACAAATAAACAATGTTGATGTGAATATGCATGTTAAGAAGAGACTTTTTGCTCAGACCATTTTTACCAGAGTTGCAAGATTTTGGAGAAAAAAATCACTATGTATGATACAATGAAAAAGTCCTCTTACTCCTCTTGGAGAATTCGCTTCAAACTTTATACATAAACAACCATGATATGAAGATGGTTATAACGAAGTTGACCTTTGCAGTGACCATTTTTGCTAAATGAAAGTTATTGAAGTTTGTAACTTCTTTCACTTAAAAACATGCTCGATTTAGAGACAATATTGCTAGTTAGATATATTTCTTATATAATTATAGGCAAACTTAACAAAACTGACTAGATTTCAATATATTTGTAGACCTGTTTCTGAGGTGACCCTCTGTGAAATGAGTTATTTGGTGGTCAAGGGGTGGAATCTTCTGTGATACAATTGAATGTAATGAAGGAACATTCATGATGTGACACCTTGCCAAATTCTTGATCCAGTCTGTTTACCATAAGATTATAACAAATGATGCTACAGCATGCAATGATTAAATTTAATTGCTTTGTTGTTCATATTTTCTGCAAAGCTGCCAGCTAACGAGAATGAAGAGGAAACTATTTAACTGTCTATTGTAATGCAATAAATTGAATAAAAATGATAGGCAGTATCAACCCTTTGAATGGAGGAAATAAGGGTACTATGGCACTTACAGACAGTATAGACCCAGGTCAGAGGGATCCTAAAAGAGTCCTTTGGTTAGGGCTGCGCTGTTTGTTTTTCAAAATCCTCTAGCAACTTTAAGCCTCTGATAATGGGAGCTTTCTGTGTGACGTTCACCTTGCATTTAGCAGCCGCCTGTCTAAATTGTTCTTGATTATTTTTATACCCCCCTTTTGAAAAAATGGGGGTATATTGCTTTGCACATGTCGGTCGGTCGGTCGGTCTGTCTGTCGGTCGGTCGGTCGGTAGATCGATGGTTTCCGAACGATAACTAATAATCGACTTGGCCTAGAATCTTCAAACTTGCTGTGGTGGTTGGTCATGACAAGTAGATGACCCCTATTGTTTTTGAGGTCACTAGGTCAACGGTCAAGGTCACCATGACCTAAAATGGTGAAATAGTTTCCGATCAATAACTGCTCAAGGGTTTGGCTTGGGATCTTCAAACTTGCTGTGGTGGTTGGTCATGACCACTAGATGACCCCTATTGATTTTGCGGTCACTAGGTCAAAGGTCAAGGTCACCATGACCTTAAATGGTTAAATGGTTTCCGATCAATAACTGCTCAAGGCTTTAGCTTAGAATCTTCAAACTTGCTGTGGTAGTTGGTCATGACCACTGAATGACCCCTATTGATTTCGAGGTCACTAGGTCAAAGGTCAAGGTCACCATGACCTTAACTGGTAAAATGGTTTCTCATCAATAACTGCTCAAGGGTTTGGCTTAGGATCTTCAAATTTGCTTAGGTGGTTGGTCATGACAACTAGATGAGTCCTATAGTTTTTTAGGTCACTAGGTCAAAGGTCAAGGTCACCATGACCTTAAAGGGTGAAATGGTTTGCGATCAATAACTGCTCAAGGGTTTGGCCTAGGATCTTCAAATTTTGCTGTGGTGGTTGGTAATGACCACTAGATGACTCCTATAGCTTTTCAGGTCACTAGGTCAAAGGTCAAGGTCACCATGCTCTTAACTTGTCAAATGGTTTCCGATCAATAACTGCTCATGGGTTTGGCTTAGAATCTTCAAACTTGCTGCGGTAGTTGGTCATGACAACTGGATGACCCCTATTGTATTTGAGGTCACTAGGTCAAAGGTCAAGGTCACCATGACCTTAACTTGTAAAATGGTTTCTGATCAATAACTGCTCAAGGGCTTGGCTTAGGATCTTCAAATTTGCTTAGGTGGTTGGTCATGACAACTAGAGGAGCCCTATTGTTTTTTAGGTCACTAGGTCATAGGTCAAGGTCACCATGACCTTAGCTGGTGAAATGGTTTGCGATCAATAATTGCTCAAGGGTTTGGCTTAGGATCTTCAAACTTGCTTAGGTGGTTGGTCATGACCAGTAGATAATCCCTATGATTTTTGAGGTCACTATGTCAAAGGTCAAGGTCACCATGACCTTAACTGGTGAAATGGTTTGCGATCAATAACTGCTCAAGGGTTTGGCTTAGGATCTTCAAACTTGCTGTGGTGGTTGGTCATGACAACTAGATGACCCCTATTGATTTTTAGGTCACTAGGTCAAAGATCAAGGTCATCATGACCTGAACTGATGAAATGGTTTCCAATTAATAACTGCTCAATGGTTTGGTTCGGGATCTTCAAACTTGCTGTGGTAGTTAGTTGTGACCACTTGATGAACCCTATAGTTGTTGAGGTCACTAGGTCAAAGGTCAAGGTCACCATGACCTTAATATGTGAAAAGTTTTCAGATCAATAAATAATCAGTGGTTTGGCTTAGGATCTTCAAAGTTGCTGTGGTGATTAGTCATGACCGCTAGATGACCTCTATAGTTGAGGTCACTAGATCAAAGGTCAGGGGGTCTGGGGGGTATACATGTTTTACAAACATCTCTTGTTTTTACTAAAACTTCAAAATAGTGAGGTTTCACTGTATAACATGATTATAAATGACATGTAATGCCTTCATTAATATGTGGTGAATTATAATATACGACTCCTCTATCTATGAACATTTGTGAAGCAAACCAACAAACATCATTTCTCATTGTAGAATATTATGCTTTTTGTAGCAAACATTATTGGGGTCTTACAGGAGCCCTCTGATCTGAGTCTACACTGTTCACAAATGACTGATGTACAGTAAAACCTCTCTATAAAGGTCACTAAATTGTATTGATTAGTTGGTATATTAGGGCATGTGGCTGTTTAAAGCAAGTTGAAAGTGTTTTACTTTCACCTTGCTTTAAGCAACCACCTGCCTTTAACACAAAATAATTGATGTAATTTAGTGGTCGTTATAGAGAGGATTTACTGTACTAAGTCTTGCTTCCTTGCATACAAAGATTGTAAAATCCCAATTGTTTAGCATTAAGTAATTTGACATTTTGCTCACGATTTTCTATTGTTCATGTATTTTTGTGTATCTGTAGGCAAGTTTTTTGTTTTTTTAACGATGCTTTGACAGTCCTTTGTATATCAGGGGCATGAGTTATCACACTTGTGTGTCATATGACACTGATGTTTAGTTTATTTTGTTGACTTGCTTTGTGGGTTTTTTGGCCTTTTCTTGTCTCGTAATCATAAATCATTCAAACTCGACCCGGCTTGTTTTTCCTAGCCATTCACTGTACTCTTTCAACACAATGAGCAAAATCCATGATAGCTTGGATCCAGACACTCTGAATAAATATGCATAACATTAGAATCTAATCTGATTGACATTTTGATCATTGTCTTTGTTAAGGAATAAAAGAAAAAGTAACTTTTCATATTAAAGCAGGTGACAGTTGTTTTGCTTAGGTGACAGTTACTAATAGTATTGTATGGATTAAATGACTATGGTATACTTCTGTCTCCAGTGGTGGCTTTAGTCATCAACCACAGTCAAAGTTAGTTTACCTGTTGCCATCTAAATCTGTGGATTGATCCGAGTCCTTTGCAAATAGCGTAAACCCTAATGAATTAATATTCATAATGCCATTACTTCTTACATAAATACCATTGAGTAAAAGGTAAAAATGAAAACTATTCAAACACCAAACCTCCCCTCTTAACTGATTGTAAAGCTTAACAAATCAATTTGGCACCATTTTGATAACTTGCAACTGGTTTGTAAAGATTTACTTTATATATATTCATGTAAGAAGTAATGACATCATGATTATTAATTAGATTAATTTTCATGATAAGAAATGGAGGTAGGAGTTTTTGGCATAGAAGAAACTGTAGAATTATATCATAAGCAAAAGGTAAGGTACCTAGTTATTATAAGTCTACTTTCAGCCCGAATGACCACTCAGCCAACTGTACATTTACTCCTCTGGTCATTGAGTCATTCGCCTACAATATTGAGCACTGCTAACATATGGCGCAATCAAGCAGCCGCAGTACCGGCTAGTGACCCTCACAGGTACCCATTTTAACACCTGGGTGGAGAGGATGTGCGGGTGGGAGACACGGAAAAATGTCTCTGAAATTTCCGGGAGGGACCAGGATTTGAACCCCGGACCTCCAGACTGATAGTCAAACGCGTTGCCTATAGATCACCGCCACCTGCAAACAGACCAGACCCTGATCAGACCGCTCCTACAGGAGCCATCTGATCTGGGTCTACTCTGTTTGCAAAGGTATAGAAAAGCATATATTTGGATTAGAGGATTGACAAGTCAATTTGGCACCATTTTGATAACTTTAACCCTTTCCCTCATATAAATGTGTTTTCACGCATTTGTAAACAGAGTAGACCCAGATCAGACGGCTCCTATAGGAGCCGTCTGATCAGGGTCTGCTCTGTTTGCTAGTGGATTTTGAAAGATCCATTCCTTTACTTTCTACAATGGATATAATGTTCCATCCATCATTATTTTGTTAAAACTATTTTGTCAATGAATATTCAGTAGGTATTGAAATTTGGACTTAATATAGAACTGGGAAGGGGTTAAATTAAACTTGCATAATTTAGTAGGTAATAGTCTCCTTGGTCAAACAGTTCCTTCAAGAGCTATTTGATCATGGTCTGCACTGTTTGCCTAAATGTTTGTCTATCCCATATTATTAACCCATTCCTTCATATTGACACCTCTGTAAAATCACCTTGACGCCTCTGTAAAATCACCATTTGAAACCATTGTGTTTTACTTATAGTATTGTAAGGATTCCTTTTCTCTTGTAAATGCTCCTTTTCGGTAGATCCCTTTAAAGAGATTGGGTCACAAATTATATAAGCCTATGAGGTAATGGGTTAAAGTAATTAGGATAGGGTGAACTGTCAGGAACTTCTTGAAATATGTTTCACTTCCTTTCTAAATTGCTTAAATGGATGGGAAAAGCATTTGTCTTTTCAGGAAGTGGAAAGAAATGAAATTGATGGGGTTTTGTTGATGTTGATGCTAATGAAGCTCTTTTAGGCATCAGAAGCTGTTAAAAAATGGTTAAATGGCAGATCATTATGTTTTGTTGCAACAGCAGCCATAGTTTAATTGTTTACCTGTTTGTTCTAATGATCCATTCCCTGATAGAGATGTCTTTTCATGCATTTGGAAAGAGAGTACACCAGGATTAGACAGCTGATATTACAGGTGTCTGATCTAGGTCTGCTTTATTAACACTTTCCCTAGTGTTCTCTGTTTATTAAAAATTTCAATACCTGCTGAATATGTATGTCTCCCCCCATATTTATATGGGGGAGACATATTGTTTTCGTGAGAGTTGTCTGTCTGTCCGTCCGTCTGTCCGTCTGTCCGTCTGTCTGTCACACTTTTTGTCCGGACGATAACTTCAATATGCCTGATGCCAGTTGATTGAAACTTCATATATGGAAAGAGCATAATGAGAGGAAGTGTCATGCACAAGGTCCATAACTCTGGCTTCACTAATATTGGAGTTATTGCCCTTTGTAAAAAAAAATCACACTTTTTTGTCCGGACGATAACTCCTATATGGCTCATGCCATTGGATTGAAACTTCATATATGGAAAGATCATGACGAGAGGAAGTGTCATGCACAAGGTCCATAACTCTGGCTTCACTAATATTGGAGTTATTGACCTTTGTAAAAAATATCATAATTTTTTGTCCGGACAATAACTTCAATATGCCTGATGCCAGTTGATTGAAACTTCATATATGGAAAGAGCATAATGAGAGGAAGTGTCAGGCAGAAGGTACATAACTCTGGCTTCACTAATATAGGAGTTATTGCCCTTTGTAAAAAAAATCACGCTTTTTTTGTCCGGACGATAACTTCTATATGGCTCATGCCATTGAATTGAAACTTCATATATGGAAAGATCATAACGAGAGGAAGTGTCATGCACAAGGTCCATAACTCTGGCTTCACTAATATTGGAGTTATTGCCCTTTGTAAAAAAAATCACAATTTTTTGTCCGGATGATTACTCCTATGTGACACATGTATTTGGAGTGAAACTTCATACATGTAACGATCATGATAAGAGAAAGTGTCATGCATAAGATCCTTAACTCGAGCTTCAATAAATTTTAGAGTTTTTGCCCCTTGTACATTTGTTTAATTCTTTCTTGTCCGGACGATAACTCCTACATGGCTCTTGCCATCGTATTGAAACTTCATACATGGAAAGAGCATGATGAGAGAAAGTGTCATGAACAAGGGCCATAATTCTGGCTTCAATAATTTTGGAGTTATTGCCCTTTGTTACATTTTTTGGCCGATCAATAACTCCTGTTCGACTGATGCTATTGGAATGACATTTTATTTTTGGAAAGAGCATGATGAAAGTAAGTGTCATGCACAAGGGCCATAAATCTGGTATCAGTATTTTTGGAGTTATTAGCTGTTATCATTTTCTTCTTGAAAAATGTAGTGTGGAAAACGCATAATGAGGGGAAGTATCATTCATCAAGACCATAACATTTTTAGTGATTTCCCTTTACATATTGTTTTTCTTAGAGGGGAGACATCCGTTTTTTTGACAAAAACCTCTAGTTATGGATAAATTAGTTATAATGAAATATGGAAGGTGGACATTGTAGCCATTTTAGAAAGTCAGGAAACAGATCTATCAAATTCTGTTAGCAAACAGGGCAGACCCTGATCAGACAGCTCCTATAGGAGCCATCTGATCTGGGTCTACTCTGTTTGCAAATGCATGAAAAAGCGCTTAAATGTAGGAAAGGGTAAAGTTGTATCACTACATACATAGTTGTACTGTTCTGCCATATCAATAATGATGTCATTATGTCTTATATGAATATTTATGAGGTAGAGGCTTACTGTTTCAAATAGTTAAGAACCACTTGCACCTATCAGAATCCTGAAACTGGTGAGATACTCTAACTCTGTCTTTAAACCCATTAGGCTATTTTTAGATCCAGCCACTTTGAATAAATCTACCGAAAGGAGCATTAACTTTTAAGAAAAAAGGAACATTTTAGAATTTTGTAGCTTGAAACCATTGTGATAAATAGAGCAATTGCTCCTATGAGCAAATGCTCTTATTTATCACAATGGTTTCATAAAGTGATTTTTACAGAGGCGTAGATTTAAGGTGTATTTATGGAGGAAAGGGTTAAAAGCAATTGCATTGGAAAGGTTAATTTTAGGATTTTAGCTGGTGGCAAATTTTGCAGACAAATGCTTTTAGATAACCCTTTCCTTGATATAGATGCATTTTCACACCATTTACACCTGTAGGAGCCATCTGATCAGGATCTGCTCTGTTTGCATATGAACTAAGTATAATATATAGATCTGACTATAGTTTCTGCCAATACCAAAACGGTTAAGCTTCAGTTTTGCAGTATGTAAACCCATTTAATGTGCTCATTTGTGTTATTTTTTCTCTTTACAATTTTAATTGTAGGGAAATAATCTAGTGTGCAATATTGGTTGTGAAATTAATTGGTTCTTCCTTTCTAACTGAAACTAAGTAGATGCAAACCTTATTTTCATTTTAGGTGAATTCAGTGTAATCTTTGCAAGGAGTTCAGATATGGAATTACTCCAGGGTCCAAACATTTTACCGCTGTCATTAAGCTTTTTCTCAAAGAAATGAAAGAAAAATATATTTGAAACTGAAACAGAGTTGAAAGTGTAGATCTAACTACTGTTAATACTTAACTCAATGAATATCCATGTAACAAATAATGACATCATGTACATTGTCATTTTTATAATGGCATATGGACACAAAAATTTAACCTTGGCAGAAACTATAATTAGATCTACGTTACTTCATAAGCTAACAGAGCAGACCTTGATCAGACGGCTCATACAGAGTCCGTCTGATCTGGGTCTACTCTGTTTGCAATGGCATAGAAAGGTGTTTCTATAGAGTAGAGGGTTATCGCTTTTAATGCTTAATTTACAGAATGGAATGGTCCATGACATTATTTAATTGTTTAAAACTTTCCTTCAAATAGACGTGTTTTCACGCATTTGCAAACAATAGACCCAGATCAGATAGCTCCTATAGGAGCCATCTGATCAGAGTCTGCTCAGTTTGCTAATGGAATTGGATAGATTTGTTTCTCTACTTTCTGAAATGGTTACAATGTTCAACCTTCAATATTTTGTTATAACTTTTTTATCCATGAATAATCAGTTAGGTATTGAAATTTGTAATAAACATAGAACAAGGAAAGGCTTGATGACTTAAAGAGTCTATTCGTATGTAAAAATTGTTATTTTATGAAGTTTTAAATGTCACAGATATGTTTCTAGCATGATCTTGATCCTCTGCCAAAACTGCAAATTTCCCAAATATCCAAAAAAGAAACAAACAAAACTGCCAGCAGATGCCTGGGGGTTTATAGGGTTTTTACATGGATATTCAGTGACAGTTTTTTATTGTTTCTTGTAATATAAGCTGCTGGCACAATTTTGGAATGTTTTTTACAGAAATATTTCTTAACCCTTTAAATACTGAATGTTCAAAGTTGAACTTGCATACCTTGATTGGAGGACTCCTCTAGGAGCCTTCTCAGATCGCAGCGTCTACACTATTTACTAATTCCATTATAAATGCTGGTTTCCCACATTCAGAGAGTAATGATCATCAATAAGTTTTTTTTAGGTAATCTGCATTTTTGTTATTTGCTTGATTTTGTTTTCTGAATCAAATCCAAGCTGTTTTGCTTCTACAAAGTTATAAAATATTAACCCTTTTAATGCCAGGCAAACATCTTTGATTTGATCTGAACAGAAAGGGTTATTGAGGGAAGACAGTACAGTAAAACCCCTCTAATGCGACCAACTAAAAGAGGTATAATTCTGGGTGATTACTGGCCGATGGAGCTTTCTGCATTACTTTTGTCCACCACCACTAAGTAACCACCTGCTTAGAAAGACACCCATGTTTCTTCATTAACCCATTACCTCATAGGCTATTTTTAGATACAACCTCTTTGAATAAATCTACTGAAAAGGAGCATTAACTAGAGAAAAGGAAAATCTTTGAATTTTGTAGTTTGAAACCATTGTGATAAATAGAGCATTTGCTCCTATAGGAGCAAATGCTCTATTTATCACAATGGTTTCACTAAGTGACTTTTACAGAGTCATTAAAAGTCGTCAATATGAGGTAGTGGGTTAAGTGGTTGCATTAGAGGTTGGTTTTTTTTACTGTACCCAGGTTATGGATCAATAGATATTATACTTAACTCTCGTTTTATATTCATGTAAGAAATAATGACATCATAATATTATTTCTTAGCTATATTTTTATAGTGGCATAATTATGCATACATGAATATTTGGTATTGGTAGAAACTTTATCTATTATAATTATTTCATAAGCAAACAGAGTAGACCCAGATCAGACAGCTCCTACAGGAGCCGTTTGATCTGGGTCTACCCTGTTTGCAAATGTGAGAAAAGGAGTTTATATGATGGAAAGGGTTAACTCTTTATATGCTAAGGAATTGTTGCCAACAAAATTTTATGTCTAGTATAAAATTAATGCTGCCAGTGAAATATTGTCCATTGTTTTGTTGTTGTTGTTTTTTCAGAAAAAATGTGTGTCAAATAGTTTGGATCCCAATAAGATGCTGATTCTGAGTCACTGTCTAATTCGGATCCGAAATGTTTACTTGGGTAATAACGAATTTTGCAGCTAGCATGCAAAGAGTATACAATAGAACCTGTCTTAAGTGGCCATCGAAAATGGGTCTTAGTGTGGCTCTGTAAGGCAGGTGGTAGCTTAATACAGGTCAAAAGTAATGCAGGACGCTCCTATAGGAGTGTTTGCATTACTTTTGCCCTGTATTAAGCAACCACCTGCTATTTAAGACTCCTATGTTCAATAAATGAATGACCGCTTAGGACAGATTCTACTGTAAAGCCAGTGTAATAATCCATAAACCATCAGACAAATCCATAAACTATTGTTTTATTGCTAAGCATTATTTTGCTCAGAAGCTTTATAACAATTATAATGTACTAAGTTTCTAGGAGGCACAACCATAAAATGCTTGAGAAATTACGACAAGAATAAATGAAGAATGTTTAAGCACGCACAAATACACGTGAGGATTATCAGGGTGTTAGTAACCCTTTCTCTTCTCTGTTTTAAACCATTAACTTTTCTTTCTTTTTGAATAAATAATTTCATTTGATACTAGAAGACTATTATTTTGATATTTTGTCCAGTACTGTGCCAGAGGTGACTGTACGTTGAGTGTTCCTACAGGTTATAGACCTCAAATCACGGTGACAATAGTTTGTGCTATGTCCGTAGGTGTGTTTCATCTTGCACAAGGTTAACAACCATTTCTCTGGACGTCATTAGACCATACTTCAGTCCTCTCAAGGGTTTGCGTTTTTTCACAGGATGGACTGAAGAGGTCCTCAACAACTCACTTCCTGTCTCCAATTACCCAACACTTCATTTGTGAACTCGCTAGTCAGCCCCTCAGCTAGTCTCATGGCAGCGTGTTTAACATTACAAGCTTAACAGTTCTTCCAACATGCTGAAGTTGGATGCTGATCAAATCAGATTACTGTAAATATAGTTATGTTTTATTCATAGAATGAATTGATATAAATGGAATAATGATTAATCCAATTATTTTCTTGTAGGAAATGATATGTATAGAATAATATTTTAGATATATGAAAAGACTCATGCCGCTTGCTTCACTGTAATTACAGCAACTTTTCTCAACATTTCATGGCAAGAGGGTACTCATTTATTATGTCCCCCAAACTAAGTGTTGTTTGGGGATGGGGGGGGGGGGGGGGGATATTGTGTTTATTCCATATCCATGGTAACCCAGTGATGACTTGTGATTGGTCGTCGAAATTTTGGATATTGTCTGATTTTGCTCATCTTTACCTGTTGTCTGTTTCATTTGGAGGGATTGGAGGGACATCCTGTAATGGATTCCGTTACAGTTAAAATTTTGGATATTGCTTTAATCCTTTACTTCTTGAATATTTATATAAGAAATAATCACCATGAATATTCATTAACTGGTTTTGTATAGTAACACAGTATATGTAAAAAGGAGATTTTTGGTCTTGACAAATACAGTCGACTCTCATGTCGAGTTTGTAAGGACCGGTTAAAAACTTCGATTCATCGAGAGTTTGACTAAAAAAACACATGCCATTTTCAAGCGAGCTCCACCATAACAAGAGTGGACTGTACTAGAATCAGATCTCCTGGTATATTTTTCCATAAGCAAATACTGCCGACCCAGATCAGACATCTCATACAAGAGGTGTAAAATGCATATATCAAGGGTTAAATTCCTCATGGTACATAACTCTGAGTAAGGTGTGAGTTAACCCTTTCCTCCATAGGCTATTTTTAGACCATACCTCTTTGAATGAATCTACCTAAAAGGAGCATTAACTAGAGAAAAGGAAAATGTTACACTTGTGTAATATTGAAACCATTGTGATAAATAGTGCATTTGCTCCTATGGGAGCAAAATTGATCTATTTATCACATTGGTTTCAAGAAGTGACTATTACAGAGGTGTAGAAAGGCATAGTTATGGAGGAAAGAGTTAAGAGTGTAGATTGAGTTAAGATTCTAGATTTAAACTATCAATCATAGTTTATAGCCTAATTTGCAGAGAAAGAATCTTTCACTATTAGAGTACAATGTACTAGGTTCATTAGATTGTGTATGCTTCCCTGCTCACATGATCTATTGCTTTGTAGAATATGGCACCCGTATCAAGCTATGGTTAACTGCAATATAATGATTTATTTCTACTGCAGTCATTGACTAAATTATTGCATTCACACTACTGCATATGTTAGTCACAAAATGATATTTACTCATTTCATTCTGTAGCAAATTACTAAAGTTACTTTTGTTTGAAGGAGTTATTTCCCTTGGATAATTTTAAATTACTGTTGCTGTTTTTATGACAAAGAGGAACCTGGCGAGCATCCACCTCCTTGGTCCCATATATACTGTCATTAACTAATTCTTCCTTTAATTCTTTCCCTGTTAAATATTCATGTAAGAAATAATGACCATATAAATATTTATAACCTGAACTTTTATAATGGCATGTATATGTACACAGGATTAATTTGGTATTGGTAGAAATAGTAGAATCAAATCTATATAATTCATAAGCAAAAAGAGCAGACTCTGATCAGATGGCTCCTACAGGAACCGTTTGATCTGGGTCTACTCAGTTTGAAAAGGTGTGGGAAAAGGTTTATATGGAGGAAACAGTTAAAACCTTTGAGCATATTTGTCATTTATCTATCAGCAGTTGCACATCAGATTGCCTTTCAGTAGTTATTCAAGACCTTATTTGACTTCAGGTCTAAACTGTATTTATAGAAATCTCCGCTGATTATATTTGACCCAGTTACCTACATTTTTCGTCCGTCAATTAAAATGTCTGAACAATCACTTCCTTCAGGAAAATAATTGTGGTGTAAACTGCATTTTAATCTGTCTGGCGGACTAACCTACACCAAACAAGCATGTTTTATGCAATTAAACCTTTTGAAATTTCAGAGATCAAGCTTTATTGACAGCCCAAATTTGTCTGGTGCAAAAGTTTTCTTAGATTTCATAAATATGCACCTTGTCTGGGATGATATCTTTTGAGTGTTGGAAATGAGGTAACCCATTCCTCCATAAATACGCCTTTCTACGCCTCTGTAAAATCACTTTATGAAACCATTGTGATAAATAGAGCATTTTCTCCAATAGGAGCAAATGCTCTATTTATCACAATGGTTTCAAAACTACACAATTCTAAACTTTTCCTTTTCTCTAGTTAATGCTCCATTTTGGTAGATTTATATCAAAGAGGTTGGGTTTAAAAATAGCATATGGAGGAATGGGTTAAATGGCATTTACAAACTGTAATTCTGAGTCTACACTGTTTATGTATGCATGGATTTACCTCCTCTAGGTACCCTCTGATCTGAATCTACACTGTTTGCAAATGCCAGTACACCCTTTGTGCCATATTCAAAGAAAAAAGAATATAGTAGCACCTGTCTTAAATGAATTAATTGAGCTCAGAAATCTTAAAAAGCAGGTGAACTTGCTTAATTCAGGGCAAAAGTAATGCAGAAAGCTCCTACAGGATCTTTCTGCATTACTTTTGACCTGCATTAATCTACCAGCTGCCCTACAGACCCATGACTCTACCTCCTTTTGATAGTCGCTTAAGACAGGTTCTACTGTATTATAAAAGCTTTCAGTGAATGCATAGCAGCTGAAATGCAATTGTGAGTTTCTAGGGAAAGATATAAGCAATTATCTATAGACAAAGCTGCATTGAACCCTATTAGCAAGTACTGAACTTTCCAAACATAATCATCTGTCAATGCTGTTTTCTGCAAAAAACGCAGACAAAAGCCCCAAAGCTTTCTGGCTGTGCCAGTGTTAGTAGATTCGGATGCATTAGGAGGATCGTTATGCTTTCACATTAAATTAGATAGCAAATAAACTGTAAGTCATTCAAAATAGGATTTACACATCTGCAAACAGAATAGACACATGTTAGACAATCTCTACTCTGTTGGCATATAGAATGTTGAATACCCAGTTCTACATTTCTCAATGCAATGCTCCGAAATATTTATTTGTTTTACCCTTTCCTTGTTCTATATGTTTTTCAAATTTCAATGTCTACTGAATATTCATGGACAAAATAGTTATAATGGAAGATGGAACATTGTATCCATGTTAGAATGTAAAGAAACTGATCTGTCAAATTCCATTAGCAAATAGAGCAGACCCTGATCATACGACTCCTATAGGAACTACCTGATCTGAGTCTACTCTGTTTGCAGATGCATGAAAAGGCGTTATAAATATGAAAGCAAGGGTAATATCTATGTAACGGCAGTGGAGCTTTTGTCTGTGTCACATTTGACATTCTTTTTAGTTTGAGTGAGATGAGGAGCTTTTGTCTGTCTTTTTAGTTTGAGTGAGATGAGCTTTTGTCCTAGAATGAATTCAGATAGATAAATCAGTAGTGAAAAGCCTGTAAGTAGCCAGTTTTAATGTTTGTTGTTTCCTTATCTTTTTCAGATGCTGAACAGCATCACCAATGACCTTGACATTCTGTTGTCCGAGTTTTGCCATCTATCATACCCAGAGCAAGGTGGACCACAAGTCTGTCAGAATAAGCCCAGACGACTGCTGGGGTAAGTGGAAAGGGTTAACCTTTTTTTTCCATACCATCCCAGTGTCAATACTGTATTCTCCCTAATATACAACGTCATTAAACCTTTACTCCATAAATATGCCTTTTTACGCCTTTGCAAACAGAGTAGACCCAGATCTGACGGCTCCTATATGATCAGGGTCTGCTCTGTTTGCTTTTGATATTATAAAGATCTGATTCTACAGTATCTGCTATAGGAACTTTCTGCATTACAATTGATCTGCATTAAGCAACCACATGCTTTTTAAGACTCCTATGTTTAATACATAATTGGCCACTTAGGACAGATTCTACTGTATAATAATTCATGGGTTATATGGGTTATACCTTTTAGAGCAGAATTATCAAAATAGAATGGTATGTCAGTGTTTAACTCCAGAATCCATTTAGTAGGAAAGACTTAAATTTATTAAATGATAAACAGTACAGACCCTGATTAGAAGGCTGCTCTAGGAATCCTCTGATCTGGATCTACACTGTTTGCAAATACCAGTACCCCACTTCATGCACTTAAGCTGCACAGAACTGTATCAGGTAGGTCTAATGCTCTAAGGTCATGGACATGACTAAATCCCAAATCTTTGGTGTCTCCTTGAGTGACAGCTGTATTATTATTTGAAATTACTGTATTGTGCATATGAAGCAGAGTAAGAAAGTTATTTCTACGGTAGTTTGACAGCTATTGACAGAAACTGTTCTTTCATCATGCTTCTGTTCGAATCAAAATATAGCAAAACCTCGACCATCCGAACTCTCATATAAGTATTGTTAGTGGTCTTTAACCCTTTCAGTGTAGGGAACAAATCACTAATGCATTCAGTGTAGACCCAGATGAGAGGGATCAGAGAAATTTGTCATGTTTGTTACACTTTTCTTTTAACCCACTATTCCATGAATGTTAATTCAAGAAATAAATACATAATATCGATTAGCTGAATTTTTATAACGGCAAAACAAACAACTGCATTTTATATCATGACAGAAACTGTAGAATTAGATTTATATAATTTCAACAGCAACAGAGCAGACCCAGATCAGAAGGCTCCCATGGGAGCTGTCTGATAACAGAGTAGACCCAGATCAGAAGGCTCCCATGGGAGCTGTCTGATAACAGAGTAGACCCAGATCAGAAGGCTCCCATGGGAGCTGTCTGATAACAGAGTAGACCCAGATTAGACAGCTCCTGTAGGATATGTTTTTATTGCCATATATATTTTATTCATGAAGCGAATTTAATTGGAAAGCTTGTTTTTTTTATATAACTACATGTAGTTGTAATATTTAACCTTATTCCTCATACAAACGCTTTTTCAAGCCTTTGCAGACAGATCAGATAGCTCCTGTAGGAAGAGTCTGATAGAGTCCGCTCTTTTACTTATGGAACTATCATAGATCTGACTCTAGTTTCTACCAAAAACACCTATGTACATATGCTATTATAAGACATGAGTAGATAAATATTCATGATGTCATTATTTTTTGCACGAATATTCAACGAGGAAATTTTAAGGTTAAAGCAGTATTGATGGTATTTTTCGGCATTCAGGTGTCTCAGGATCTCTATACCTAGGCTGTACCAACATGTTGTTGTACACTGTTGCACTTACAGCAGAGACACAGGATAATAATGTTTGGGCGTAGTCACTTGGTTTGAAATTAGATATAACACCTTCCTTCACATAAATGCCTTTTCATGCATCTGCAAACAGAGTAGACCCAAAGTCCATTAGCAAACAGAGCAGACCCTGATCTGGGTCTACTCCGTTTGCAAATGCGTGAAAACACGTTTATATGAAGGAAATGGTTAAGTTGAATCTAAGAGTGAAATGATCTTTCAGTGTCTTATCCCTTTGAAAGTTTGAAACAAATGTACTGACATTTGTAAATAGCTAGTGTAGACTCAAATCAGGGGGATCCTAGAGGAAACTTCTGATCAGGGTCTTCTGACTGTTTGGTCTTTCAGAGAATTATACCTTTCCATACGGAATGGACTCTGTAATTAAACAATGGTGCATCATTCCACATTGAAAATTCAGTTTTTTAAGGGTTAACCTTTGCAGATGAAGATAACATAGCTGTCATTGGTTTTAATTTTCTTCAAATCTGCACACATAGCAAAAAATATCAGTACAAGAAATGTAGACTAAAGAACTATAATGCATTTAAGCTAATCCATGGCATATTCATAAATGCTACATACAGCCAATTCTAACCCTTAAATGACTTGATCCATGTTAACATTTGCAGCTAGATTACAGAATCTAACATAGAATTAGAAAGCTCCCTGTCTAGATCTTAACGAGATGACAAAATATTGTTATTGCAGGGTTATGTTAAGAGAAACAATTTGTTTGCGGTTAGGTGATACTAGCATATTATACAGCAGAGAAGTTTTCAAATGGCTAACTGTAGTGAAATATACCCCTAAAAGCTATTTAACGGATCTGTGACTGTTTATATGACAAGTTATTTATATTCATGTCAGCAAGTTAGCCGAGGAAAAGAGGTTGCTATTTGATAAAGGTATTCTCAGGGATGTAAATTGTCAAGCTCGGAATGTGGACAGCTTCTACCATTACTGTGTTGACATTCCGTAAGGACAAAGCTCTCTGTGGAGACTATGGATGTTTAAGCCTTTGAATGTTGTAAACAAGTTATAGACTGACATTTGCAAACAGTGTAGACCCGGATTTGAAGGCTCCTTGTCCTCTTTTTAGTGTCTGCACTATTTGTCATTTAAAACACTTCTCTATCATTATTCAGTCCTTTGATATTCAATGGATTCTCCCTATAAACAATATTGGAAGATTCCACTTGGTGAAAACTTCAGCATTCTAAGGGTTGAAGGTGCAGGATTTGTGCAGTCATATTTTCCAAACGGCGGTAGGATTGACTGTCACCAGATACAGCAACTGTAATGTTAAAACCATTTTCACAGGACTAATTGACAGGTAAAATGTCTGTTTGAATATTTCATGCTTTTTAGCCAGAGTATTTGAAGAATAAGGAAGAATATGCCACTCAGCCAAGCGTCAGTGTCAGCATCAGATTCTGTGATGTGATATAGCTTCTTTCATGGAGAGTTATGAACAGAGGCCCAGATAATATAAGATGCGTGAATTACAACATTTACATATATAACTTCTCTATTTCTCCACTAAACCCTGTGTTATCACCACTCTTTAGAATCTTCTCGAAGAGAGGATTCTAAAGAGTGGTCACAACATAGGGTTTAGTGGAGAAATGACGATTTTAGTATTTGAGTGCGCACGTTTATCTGTAGCTGTGCATGAAGTAAGTTCAGGGTCAATGTCAGCTTTAGTTAGCATCTTTGGAGTCTTGATTTAAAGTCAAGGTCACTGCTAACCCTTTCCCTCATATAAACGTGTGTTCAGGCATTAGCAAACAGAGTGACCCAGATCAGACGGCTCCTAGAGGAGCCGTCTGATCAGGGTCTGCTTTGTTTTCTAATAGAATTTGATAGATCTGTTTCTTTGCTGTCTAGAATGTCTACAATGTTCCACCTTCCATATTTCTTTATAACTATTATGTTAATGAATATTCAGTAGGTATTGAAATTTGACCTAAATACAGAAAGGGGAAAGTGTTAATGAAAATAAAAAATCTGATTCTTTTCATAAACTTTGGTTATGGTAGACATACTTAGGTGTGATAGATATAATGAGTGTGACCAAAACTCATATGCAGTTAACCTGCAAGGAGACAAGGCTAATGGCAGGTTATGGACTAACATAATGGTCTCTAACAAATATATCCCCCTTCTCTAATAAATGCCCCTTCCCCATTTTCCCTTAAAATTAGTTCAGAATCTGGTATGCAACTTTATCTTTATAAAGGTTAACCCTTTCCTTTCCCTCATACAAACTCATGTCATGCATTTACAAACAGAGAAGACTCAGATCAGAAAGCTCCTATAGGAGTCGTCTGATCAGAGTCTGCTATCTTTGTTTATGAAATCATAATAGAGACTGACTCTACGGTTTCTTACAAATACCAAACATTCATTTGTACATAACTCTGCAATGATGAAGAATTCAATTAATAAAAATTCTCTTCATGATGTTATTATTTCTTACATGAATATTTAACATGGAAAGGGTTAATGTTTGACTGACAGACAGACAATTAATCAGACATATGGCGGCATTAAATCATTCAAGTAGTTGATACAAGATTATGGACATCAGAAATACATATCATAAATGATAATGCTATACATATGTTGACATAGGTAAGATTTTAACTCTTTGCGTGCTAAGTAACGGCCATCTGCAGAAAAAATATTTTGAGCTGTAATTCTAAGAGTTATTTTTTCATGTATTTCTCTTATTCATTTTCCTCATATAAATGTTTTTTTATGCCTTTCAAACAGAGTAGACCTAGATCAGATGGCACCTATAGGAGCCATCTGATGAAGGTCTGTTCTGTTCGTTTATGAAATTATAATAGATCTGACTGTACAGATTGTACCAATACCAAAATATGCCAGTATAAATATTCAGCTAATAAATATACAGTAAGACCTCTCTATAACAGCATCAAGTATTTTTTGTTGAAGGCTGGTGGCTGCTTAAAACAAGGTGAAAAGTTCTGTTTTACTTTCACATTGCTTTAAGCAACCACCTGCCCTAAATTCCAACTAATTAACACAATTAAGTGGTCATTATAGAGAGGTTTTACTGTAGATGATATCATTATTTCTTACATGAATATTGAACAGGGTAAGGGTTAAAAAAGCTGTAACAAGTTGGATCCTGCATACAAACTGTATGCATGCCTGGTTATGATAGATCCACTGCTAACATGCAAAGAGTAAAGATACAGCCCTGTCAATGAACTGTATCACTACAATGCTCCCTCTCTACAACGACACCCTTTGGGATACGAATATTGTATGTGTTGTTCAGAGGGAGTTGTTATAGGGAGGGAAATTAAAGCATAATTAGCTTGTTTGAAGATCCCAAGATAAGGTGTATTTCGAGAACTAAAACCGTAATGCCTCCATCAAACCCTATGTTGTGACCACTCTTTAGAATCGTCACAAAGTGACGATTCTAAAGAGTGGTCACAACATAGGGTTTGATGGAGGCATAAAGAAACTACGATGGAAACAAGTTGTTTCTGGAGCCGTGTTGTTTCGGTAACAGTGACATGCGTTGTTGTAAGGAGGGAATCGTTATTGAGAGGGCCGTTGTAGGGAGGGAACACTGTATCAGAAAAGTATGATAACCTTTTCAAACAGGTTGATCTAGATGAGATGCTGTGTAATCAGAATTCAAAGTTACTATCTTGTCAATTTTGTTCTGAATTTATACTGAATTGGTAGACAAATCTGTGCTGATAAATGAAGTAGGAAATAGTACAGACCCTACTTAGCCCTCTGACCTAGGTCTACACTGTTTGCAAATGACACTCTGCAGAACTGTTTGTAAATTTTAAGACTGTTACAGTTTTTTTCTTGTCAGGTATATAATATTCTTGTGTCTTGATTTATCCTTGGGTATAGAAAGGGGTTGGGGGAGGTATTTCTGCCACTGCCAAAATACCCAGTGTCCATAATTATTCAGTTATGAAAATGCAGCTATTAACCCTTTCCTACATAAATACGCCTTTCTACGCCTCAGTACAAATCACCTGTTGAAAGCATTGTGTTAAATAGAGCATTTGCTCCTATAGGAGCAAATGCTGTATTTATCACAATGATTTCAAACTACAAAATTCTAAAATTTTACTCTTCTCTAGTTGATGCTCCTTTTCGTAGATTTATTCATAGTGGTTGGGTCTTAAAATAGCCTATGAGGGAATGTGTTAAATATTCATGATTCATGTGCCATTATTCCTTGCTGAATATTCATGATTCATGTGCCATTATTCCTTGCTGTTAAATATTCATGATTCATGTGCCATTATTCCTTGCTGTTAAATATTCATGATTCATGTGCCATTATTCCTTGCTGAATATTCATGGAGTGCAGGGTTAACTGTTACCATGCTCAGTACTTTTCATCTGTTTCAGATCTGAGGGTTAATTTTTCATGTGTGTCTTTCAGAAGTGCAATATCATAGTGTCAACTGGTTTAGATCCTGGTGAGATATCGATGTACAGTAAAACTCCGCTAATGCGACCACCTAAAAGAGGTATAATTATGGGTGCTAGATGCAGGTGGTAGCTTAATGCTGGACAAAAGTAATGCAGAAAGCTCCTACAGGAGCTTTCTGCATTACTTTTGTTCTGCATTAAGCAACCACCTGCTTATAAAGACACGCATGTTCATTCATTAAGTGGTCGCATTAGAGGGGTTCTACTGTACTTGGCATTTTATCAGGATACGAACTACTAGGATAGGTTATCACAAAGTTACCGATGAGGTGCAGAAATAACGTTATTCCTTTACTCCATAAAGAAATAATGACATCATGAATATTTATTAGCTGAATTTTTATAATGGTATGTGAGCACATAGTTTGGGTCCTGGCAGTAACTGTACAGTCAGATCTATATTATATCAAAAGCAAAGCAGACCCTGATCAGTGGCTCTTACAGAGCCGTCAGATAAGGGTCTATTCTGTGGACAATTTCACGAAAAGTCATCTCTATTAAGTAGAAGGTTAATAAAAACATGGTGTATATTCTTGTCTCCAAAAAAGGCAGTTTTAACTTATTGTGTCATCATGTGAGGTGCAACACCTGTGAACCATTGTTCACTGACAATAAAACCTAAAATGTCCACCTACCAGCTTCATCATGCAGTGTGGTAAACATTTATTAGCCCTTTCTCAGTTTAGCACAATCTCAATGGTACTTGCACAGAGCTTGGATCCAGACCAGTGACTCATTGTGTCATGTGCTTAGGATTCAAGCAATTTGACACTTGGTCAATAGTTTCTCAAAAGTTTTAACAATTCAAAAGTCAGTTAAAAAGCTGTAGCAGATCGGAGTTTGATCATTTATGATAAGTTTAACTCTTTGCACGCTAGCGGGGACACTGTGATTATCTATGCAAACATTTTGGATCCAGATGAGAAGCCGCACAATGTTGCGTCTCATCAGGATCCAAACTGTTTGTAATCTTGATCATATTTTTTCAAAGAAATTAGAGAAAAGTTATTTTAAGAATTGAAGCAGACGACAATTGTTGCTGACGAAAAATTATGTAGCGTGCAAAGAGTTAACAATAGGCTATAATGTTTAGTGCCTCCATTTTGCAATTTTGTAATTTATGTTTTGATCCAGATGAAATATGGAGATCAGTGCCAGTCCTTGTTAGTATTTAAAAGTTTTGGCCATTCTGATCCCGTGAACAAGACAGTAATGAAGATGAATCCACTTTTAGAATAGAAGTTGACACACAGTTTCAGGGGATTAATTGTGCTCAGCTTGCTGAAGGTCAACCCTGAACAACACTGAATTTTCAAATGGACTATTCCAGTATTAAAACCGGTCAAGCTTATGGTGAATATTTAGGGATGTTTCTAATGAAATGTCTAGCTATTACATGGCAAACAGAAGAGACCCTGATGACAGGGCTCCTCTAGGAGCCCTCTCATCTGGGTCTTCACTGTTTGCAAAGGACATTAGTGACTCATTTCCCACACTGTAAGAGCTAATAAAGCTTGATGAAATAATGGATGTCACAATATGAAATGTTTTTATGCCCCCAAAGCTAGGCTTTGGCGGCATATAGTGATCGCACCGTGTGTGTGTGTGTGTGTGTGTGTGTGGGTGGGTGTGTGGGTGGGTGGGTGTGTGGGTGTGTGGGTGTGTGTACCTTTTGTCCGGTGTATATTTCCTTTGTCACATCAGCTAGGGATACCAAATTTGGTGTGTGAGTTCATCTTGGGATGGGGGAGTGTCGCGTACCATTTTCATGTCACTGTGACCGTGACCTTGACCTTTGACCTTGATTTTACAAAAAGCTTGTCCGGAGCATATCTCCTATACCTTACCAGCTACAGATTCCAAATTTGGTGTGTGAGTTCATCTTGGGATGGCGGAGTGTCGCGTACCATTTCCAGGTCACTGTGACCTTGACCTTGACCTTTGACCTCGATTTTAAAAAAAGCTTATGCCTTACCAGCTACAAAAAGCTTGTCCGGAGTATATATCTCCTATACCTTACCAGCTAAGGATTCCAAATTGGGTGTGTGAGTTCATCTTGGGATGGAGGAGTGTCGCGTACCATTTTCAGATAACTGTGACCTTGACCATGACCTTTGACCGATTTTACAAAAAACTTGTCCGGAGCATATCTCCTTTACCTTACCAGCTACAGATTCCAAATTTGGTGTGTGAGTTCATCTTGGGATGGCAGAGTGTCGTGTACCATTTCCAGGTCACTGTGACCTTGACCTTAACCATTGACCTCGATTTTAAAAACAGCTTATACCTTACCAGCTACAAAAAGCTTGTCCGGAGTATATCTCCTATTCCTTACCAGCTAAGGATTCCAAATTTGGTGTGTGAGTTCATCTTGTTATGGAGGAGTGTCGCGTACCATTTTCAGATCACTGTGACCTTGACCATGACCTTTGACCGATTTTACAAAAAGCTTGTCCGGAGCATATCTCCTTTACCTTACCAGCTACAGATTCCAAATTTGGTGTGTGAGTTCATCTTGGGATGGCGGAGTGTCATGTACCATTTCCAGGTCACTATGACCTTAACCTTGACCTTGACCTTTGACCTCGATTTTAAAAAAAGCTTATACCTTACCAGCTACAAAAAGCTTGTCCAGAGTATATCAACTATACCTTACCAGCTAAGGATTCCAAATTTGGTGTGTGAGTTCATATTGGGATGGAGGAGTGTCGCGTACCATTTTCAGATCACTGTGACCTTGACCTTGACCTTTGACCGATTTTACAAAAAGCTTGTCCAGAGCATATCTCCTATACCTTACTAGATACGGATTCCAAATTTGGTGTGTGAGATCACCTTCAGATGGCGGAGTGTCGCGTAACATTTTCAGGTCGCTGTGACCTTGACCTTTGACCTCGATTTTACAAAAAGCTTGTCCGGAGCATATCTCCTATATCTTACCAGCTCCGGATCCAAAATTTGGTATGTGAGTTCATCTTGGGATGATGGAGTGTCGCGTGTCATTTTCAGGTCACTGTGACCTTGACCTTTGACCTCGATTTTACAAAAAGCTTATACCTTACCAGCTGCAAAAAGCTTGTCCGGAGTATATCTCCTATTCCTTACCAGCTACGGATTCCAAATTTGGTGTGTGAGTTCATCTTGGGATGGAGGAAATGTCGCGTACCATTTTCAGGTCACTGTGACCTTGACCTTGACCTTCGACCTCGATTTTACAAAAAAGGTTGTCCAGAGAATATCTCCTATACCTTACCAGCTACGGATTCCAAATTTAATGTGTGAGTTTATCTTGGGATGGCGGTGTGTCGCGTACCATTTTCAGGTCACTGTGACCTTGACCTTTGACCTAGATTTTACACAAAGCTTGTCCGGAGCATTTCTCCTATACCTTACCAGCTACGGATTCCAAATTTGGTTTGTGAGTTCATCTTGGGATGGCGGAGAGTCGTGTACCATTTTCAGATCACTGACCTTGACCTTGACCTTTGACCTCAATTTTACAGTCCGGAGCATATCTCCTATATCTTACCAGATACAAAAAGCTTTTCCAGAGCATATCTCCTATACCTTAAACGTTGACAATCAACCCAGGGTCCTTTTTAACGTTGAGAATGACTTAGGGTCCTTTTTAACTAAGTTTTGACGCTTGGCTCTTTTCTTAGCTATCATAATCGTCAAAGGTTCTGTTTCTAATGTTAAGAACTGACTCCTGTGTCATTTTTAACAGCATCAAAATTTCATGTTACACCTGCATTACATTGTATTGTTTTTCCGCCAAAATGCATTTCGGTGTCAAACACTTTGGGGGCATTTGTCACCCGTGACAATTCTCTTGTTTTAGGCTAAAATGGCAAAATGCACACGACAGAAAGGCAGAAAGGCTTTGACATTTCACATCTTATTTTTGTAAGATAGCAATGAATTTGCACCTGTATATTTTCTGTCTTAAATTAAAACAGCTGTGCTGTGAGCAGTATGCCTTTTTTCTTTCAATTTAAAAGCTTAACCCTTTCCTCCATAGGCTATTTTTAGATCCAACCTCTTTGAATGAATCTACCCAAAAGGAGCATTTACTAGAGAAAAGTAAAATTTTAGAATGTTGTAGTTTGAAACCATTATTTTGCTCCTATAGGAGCAAAATTTATGCTCTATTTATCACAATGGTTTCAAGAAGTGGTTATTACAGAGGCGTGGAAAGGCGTATTTATGGAGGAAAGGGTTAACCCTTTTCCTGATATAGACAACTTTTGGCACCTTTGCAAACATAGTAGACCAGATCAAATGGCTTAGGTAGGAGTTGTTTGAGGAGCAGTTGCTCTGTTTGCTCATGAAGTCTTATTATATAGATCTGCTTCTGAAGTTTCTGTCACAGCCAAAACAAATCTGCCGTGGTAAAATAAACTCCCTTATTCATTATAATGCCATTACAAAAATTCAACTAATTACTTTTAATGATGTCTATTGTGATTATATGAATATTAATGAGGGAATCCAATCATTTCTGTAAGGAAAAACATTGATCAATCTTCATTATTAAAATAATTTAACTTATTGCATGCTAAGTAATTTTTCATCTGCAACAAGTGCCGTCTGCTTCAATTTTTAGTATAAAAGTTCTCTTGTAACATTTGGCTTGCAAAATTATGGTCAAGTTTTCAAACAGTTTGAATGCTGATAAGACAGTAGATGACAAGCACGAGTTTTTGATTAACACTTTACCTGATAGAGGAGTTGTCTAGTGTGTCATCTTTGGGAACAGGGTAGACCCTGAGACTAGACATCTCCTGTAGGAGCTATCTTATCAAGGTTTATTCTGTTTCTTTATTGAATATCTTTTAATTTGTCATAGCAGTCTATTTGCTTGTTTTATACGCGCATCGCAATATAAGAAAATTCAGTTAATTAACCCATTCCCTCATAGGCTATTTTTAGATCAAACCTCGTTGAATGAATCTACCGAAAAGGAGCAATTACTATAGAAAAGGAATATTTTTCAATTATGTATTTCTGAAACCATTGTGATGAAAAGAGCATGTACTCCATCATGGAAATTTATCACAATAGTTTCGAAAAGTGACTTTTACAGAGGCATAGAAGGGCGTATTTATGGAGGAAAGGGTTAATTTTCATGATGGATGAGGTTTGCCATGAATATTTATCAGGTAAACTTTGAGTTAAGGTGATATCATATTAGAATAGAAAAAAAAGTATTGATTTCCTTCTTTATGAATTGGAAATGTTTGAGGGAGTGAACTAGATTGTCCTGAACTGTCATTGCAGAACAGACTTGTAGGGATATGATAAATGCCATACAAATGAGTGTACCCATAACACACTTAGCAGCAGGGCAGACAAACTTAGGGAAATAGTGCAGACCCAAATCAAACAGCTCCTTCTGGAGCTGTTTGATCAGGGTCTACACTATTTGCTACTATGCCTGTCTAATTAAAAGTTATCAAAATGGTGCCATCTTGACATAACTGGCAAAGAGGTGAGATTGGGTGCCCAAATGCTTAGGGTAATTTGGGAAGCTAACAAAAAGCAGGATTTGACAAGATCGTGTTAGTTCATTGTATAGTAACAACCACAAACTTTTGTAAATTAGATATTTCCATAGCCATGTTATCTCTATCGCTAACGGTGACTCTTAGCATTATGACAGACAACTTTTGGCAAATAGTGTAAACCCAGATCAAACAACTCCTGAATGATTAGTTTGATAAGGGACTGCACTATTCACTTACTGCGTCAGTCTACTTTAACCCTTTCCTCCATAAAAACGCCTTTCTACGCCTCTGTTATAACCACTTCTTGAAACCATGGTGATAAATAGAACATTTGCTCCTATAGGAGCAAATACTCTTTTTATGGTTTCAAACTACAAAATTCTAAAATTTTCCTTTTCTCTAGTAAATGCTCCTTTTCGGTAGATTCATTCAAAGAGGTTGGGTCTAAAAATAGCCTATGGAGGAAAGGGTTAAAGTTGTACAGAACACTCCTTTAGGTCTGCATTAAGCAACCACCTGCTCAGTTACAGACTCGTATATTAATAAATTAGTTGTATTAAAAAGACTTTACTATATAGTTAGTCATGCCGGTATTCATAATGTCATAAAGTATCTTAAATTCAAAGATAATATTGTAGTAGATATGTTCACCTTTCAAATGCTTAACCCTTTACTCCATAAATACGCTTTTCTACTCCTTAGCAAACAGAGTAGACCCAGATTATACGGCTCCAGTAGGATCCGTTAGATTAAGGTCTGCTCTGTTGGCTTATGAAATAATAAAGATATTACTCTACAGTTTATGCCATGGCCAAATATTCCTGTGTCGATGTGCCATTATAAAAAAAAATCTAATTAATATCCATGATATCAGTATTTTTTACATGAATATTCATGGAGTATTTATAATGTTTAATGAGACTGTAACAATACATGTATTATAGCCCCACTGTGGTGGTGTTTATGAATAAACCTTGCTTTATATGTATGTGATATATTCATAGAAGACTCCGCCCATTATAATGACCATTAATTTAATTAATGTATAAAAAATTATAGCATAAGGAAATTTATTGCCATGGCAAGCAGCAGGGGATTTATAAATTGTACGCAAACAGAGTCGACCCTCTTACAGGAGATTTCTGATCTGTGTCTAGAGTCTACCCTATTTGCAAAAACATAAAATGTTGGGATTATTGGGTAAAGGATTGAATGCTGTGATGTCTATATAGTTGATTAACCCATTCCTCCATAGGCTATTTTTAGACCCAACCTCTTTGAATGAATCTACCCAAAAGGAGCATTTACTAGAGAAAAGTAAAATTTTAAAATTTTGTAGTTTGATACCATTGTGATAAATAGAGCATTTGCAATGGTGTCAAGAAGTGGTTATTACAGAGGCGTAGAAAGGCATATTTATGGAGGAAAGGGTTAAAGCAAAACTAAAGTAAATGCAGAAGGCTCCTATATAACTTACAGCACAACTTTAACCCTGTTCCTGTTTAAAATATAATAAATTATTGACAGCATGAATATTAGATAAGTTTATAATGGTATTCGAGCATATTATATTTTAGCCATTACAGTAAATGTAGAATCAGATCTATAGTATTTCATAAACAAACAGAGAATACCCTGATCAGACAACTCCTACAGGAGCTGTTTGATCTGGGTCTACTCTGTTTGCAAATGCATGAAAAGGCAAGAAAGGGTTAAATAACCTGTCTGAAAACCTCAGAATTTAAGCCATTGCTATTTAAAGAGGGGATGACCTGTGAATCATTTGCACACATCGCAACAAGATTGAGAAAGACAAGCAGTATTTATTGAATATTCAAAATTTGACTTTAAGAATTTGCGGTTAATTGAAATGCACTTAGTGACCTATTACTGCCAGTGGATGCATGTCTTGTCAACTCTGCACTCTAACTTCAACTGTTTATAAGTTCAACAGAGATTTAAGTGTACTTTAATACTTTGCTCCATAAATACGCTTTTAATATCCTTCAAACAGAGTAGACCCAGGTAAGATAGGGCTCCTTTAAGGGCTGTCTGATTTGAGTCTGCTCTGTTTGCTTCATAATGGAATTATGTGTATATAGATCTGATTCTACAATTTCTGCAATTGTGAAAATTTTCTGTATTCATGTGTTGTTATTTAAAATACTCTTATTAATATTTATGATGTCATAATTTCTTGCATGAATATTCATGGAGTAAAGGGTTAATGCTCACTTGCAGCACTGATCATACTGTTAATGGAAGCAACTCTTATTTCAAAGAATCCTACATTGAAAATGTTCTGAAATTTTTGGGATGAAACTTTTGAGCGGATGTCAAGTCTTGATTTCGAAATCCTGTGTGTCAAATTTGGGTTATGTAATGATGTACGATATTTTGCACTCATTATATATTTCCTTCACAAAAAAGATTTTATCCAGCATCTCAGCAGAAACTAAACATACTTTGAGAATTGAAAAGTTCACTACCACTGAGGAGTGTGGTATCTGTTTAGAGGTGACTTGAAATAATAAAGATAGTGTTAGAAGTGGTGTCAGATTGATATAACGAGATGTACATCAGTACAGTAAACCCTGTCTGTAGCGACCATATAACGAATAAACATCGGGGTCAATAAGAGCAGGTAGTTGCTTAATGCAGGATGAAAGTAATGCAGAAAGCTCCTTAAAAGGAGCTTTCTGCATTACTTTCATCCTGCATTAAGCTACTACCTGTCATTTAAACCATGAATAATACTTATGTTTGGTGGTTGCTGTAGGCAGGTTGTAGTGTAATTGGAATGTGTGCTTTTAGTATTTACCTATCCCAGTTTGTATTACATGGAAATGCATCACTTATAATCATTTGAAGTTTAGATGCAGCCACTGTATTATGTCAGGGCTGTACCGTCAGTAGTAGGAATGGAAAATAAAAAGACTAAACATTTTGACTGTGTAGACCCTGATTATATGCTGCACTTCCAACACTGAGTTTGGTGACAGGATCCACAATGTATGAAGTCTGTTAAGGATTTGTTTTTCCCAATTTGATTGGCTAATAGTTTATCATAACCAGACTTAACCCTTTACTCCATATATGAATTTCTATGCCCTTTGCTAACAGAGTAGACCCAGATCATATGGCTCCTATAATAGGAGCCGTCTGATCTGGGTCTGGTCTGTCTGCTTATGATATAATATAGATATGATTCTACAGTTTCTGCAATGGTCAAACATGTAACAGGTATCCATGTGCTATTATCACAATTAATCTAATTGATATTCATGATGTCATTATTTCTTACATAAATATTCATGGAGTAAAGGGTAAAGGTCCGGTGTTCATACATGCAAAATTCAAATAGCAAATAATATATACCTTGATCAAACTGTACCTTCTGGAGTCATAATTTGATTGGGCTCTACACTATTTGCTTTAGTTTATCTGAATACTTAGGATTATAAGGGGATCTTGCCTTTAAAAATGGTGCAAAATACAAACAGAAAGACTGTGTTTTTATGAGTGCCAAAGTCTAACTGAGTAATTGTTTGCATTACGAGGGTTTAGGTTGGTAAATTACATGTTCAGAGTTACCACAAATATGATTATTGGCAGTTACAGTGCACAGCATGCAATTTGGTAGCTGTTTTATAAGTGCAGATTCTTGTTTATTTGTGATGTTTATGGCAGATTGTAAATCAAAGTCTTTTGATTCTAAAGTCTGAAAAGAACCAGTCACAACCTTATCATTCTTTGATGAAACTGAATTTTAATGCATTTAAATAAACATTATTGACTACTCTGTGATTTCAATACACCCCCAGTTTCAGGTATTTTAAATTTGGATTAAAGTTGTGGTAAATTTGCCTGTGTTTAACCCTTTATGTGACAGTGATGCCTCCCCCCCCCTTTATAAACAGAGTAGACCTAGATCAGATTGCTCCTGTAGGAACTATGTGACCAGGGCCTGCTCTGTCTGCTTTTGGAATAATATAAATCTGATTCTACAATTTCTGCCATAGACAAATAAGGTGTTTTCACATACCATTATAGCAATTAAGCTAAACATATTTATGATGTCATTAATTCTTACATGAATATTCATCATAGGTTAAATTCTTTAAGAGTGTATAATTTATATGGTTCCAGAATAGTCAAGATAACAGTAAATTATTTGAATGCAGTAAGATCAGTGGCAACATAATGCAAACTGACTGGACCCAGATCATAGGGTAGCAATGTCCTGGATAAACCCTCTAATCAGGGTCTGTATTGTTTGTCATTCAAAAACCACAAGACAGTAAATTCAAATATTTCACACTGAATGGGGTAGTGCTCAGGCATTTGGAAACAATGTAAACCCAGATCAGAGAGCTCCTAACAGAGTTCTTTGCTGAATGTCTGCATTGTCTGTTATTCAAAACCCTCTTGACAGTTATAATACCTTTGCATATTAAATGGATTCTACTGTTACAAAATGATGGACCATTCCACTTCGAAACTTCGGTGTTCAAATACTGGTAGGTATGGTAATACCTTGAACACAATCATGTAGTGCATGACATTTTATAATTTGAAACCTCATCTATACAAATTTAGGACTGTCATAAAAATTCTGCCTGCAGCAAACTCCAATTAAGAAAGCTTGTTCTAGAGTTGTGTTTTTGCCTTGCGTGATTATGTCACATTAAAATGTGCTGAACTGTAAAATTATCATGGTGAGAAGTTTCATCAACACTTACAACCTTAAAATTGTCTTACAGTATGTTTTCAATATACAGTAAAACCCCTCTAATGTGACCACCAAAAAATGGGCATAATTCCAGCTGGCAGAGGCAGGTGGTACCTTAATGCAGGATGAAAGTTATGCAGAAAGCTCCTATAGGAGCTTTCTGTATTACTTTCATCCTGCATTAAGCAGGCACCTGCTGATAAAGGCAGAAATGTTTATTCATTAAGTGGTTGCATTAGAGGAGTTCTATTGTATTGTCCACTGAATCATTATGTAAGTAGTCCCTCTGTAACTCTTTACCTGATATTATCACATTTTTGACCCCTTTGCAAACAGTGTAGACCCAGATCAGACAACTCCTGTAGGAGATGTCTGATCAAGGTCTGCTCTGTTGCGTTTGGTGCAAAAAAACGTTTCTGCCATAGACAAAAGTTGTCTGTGTTCACATGCGATTATAAAAATTCAGCTAAGAAATATTCATGATGTCATTCTTCCTGGTGTGAATATTCACCAGGTAAATAGGTAACTGACTACAATCCTTATTGTCCAATGTCTTTCACTCATAATTTTTGAATGGTCTGGATCTAAACTGTACGTAAACTCTTTGTATGTGAGCAGCGAATTCTTGGTTACCTTAAAAAATGTGTGGTTTCAGTTTACACTGTAACTTCAAGATCCAGACTGTTTTGACTCTCTGATAATAGTTTTTGAAAAACAAAATGAGAAACTACACTGTTATTATCTTTACCCTCATACAAACACCTTTTCACGCCTTTGCAAACAGAATAGACCCAGATCAGACCACTCTTGTAGGAGCCATCTTATCTGGATCTGCGATGTTTGCATATTAATGAAATCATACAGATCTGATTCTACATTTTCTTGTACAACCAAAAGATCCTGTGTTCATATGACATCAAAATTCAGCTAATAAATACGGGTATTCATGATGTCATTATTTCTTACATATTATTTTATTTTAACCCTTTGAATGTGGGAAATGAATGTACTCTCAATTACAAACAGTGTAGACCCAGATCAAAGAACTCCCGGAGGAGACCTGAGACTGATCAAGGTCTGCACAGTTTGTCATTCAAAATCCTCTGAAAATGTTTACCCTTTCATACTGTAAGGATTCGGTAACTTCCCATTTCGTCTACTTCCCATTTCGTCTACTATTTTGGCTTTTGTTCCCATTTCGTCTACTCCTAATTTTACACCCTTTCCCATTTCGTCTACTGCTTATATTTTTCATGTCTACTGCCATGAACTTATATTTTTATGTCTTTGATCAATATTATATTATCTTCACAGCACACACAATTCGTGCATTTGAGGACTTTTTAATATCAATTTGTAATGTTTTGGTTGATCTTGACCCAAATTATTGATCTGGATCAAAACCCAAAACAGGGTTGTGTAGGAGTTTTAAGGTTTATCTTAGAAATTTTATGAAAGCAAAAATACAATTTAAAAAAAACAAGAAACAACTTCAGCCAATCAAAGAAAATGATCATCATCTAAAATTTTGATCTGGGTCCAAACCCAACTGATGTAACTCATGGTAATGGTTAAGAAAACTGTGAAAACATGATCATCATCTAAACTTTTGATCTGGGTCCAAACCCAACTGATGTAACTCATGGTAATGCTTAAGAAAAGAATGTAGGTAAAAATGCCACAGGTAAAAATGCCTTAGGTAAATATGCCATAGGTAAAAATGCCTTAGGTAAAAATGCCACAGGTAAAGTGGTAAAAATGCCTTAGGTAATAATGCCTTAGGTAAAAATGCCATAGGTAAAAATGCCACAGTTAAAAAAAAAAAATAATAACATATTTTTAAATTTATAAAAGGAAAACTGTATAGTTTGAAAAAATATGTAATAATATCATTTCATAATCAATTTTAGTATATAAAATCATTTAAATATGTTCAAAATTAAAAGTATTTATTAATATTTTCTGGCATTTGACGGGTGGTGTCTTGATCTACTCTGTTTAACAATGCCACAGTTATAAAAAAAATAATTAATAACAAATATTTTTGAATTTATAAAAGGAAAACTATATTTTGAAAAAATATTGTTATAATAGTAGACCCAGATTATATAGGAGCAGTCTGATCAGGATCTGCTCTGTTTGTTACTGGATTTTGATAGATATTGAAATCTTACCTACCTGTTTCTTATGATTTTTCCGATAAATTATTTAAACAGAGTTGACCCACACCTTCCCTCAAATGCCAGAGGTGTATAAAAACATTATTTAATAACAAATATTTGGAAATTTTGTCTGAGTCCAAAATAAAAAATAATTTTCATACAATTATTTACAAAAAATTAGACCAAGACACCACCAAAATTGATTATGAAATGATAGTACAACATATTTTTTCAAATTATACAGTTTTCTTTATATAAATTTAAGAATACATGTATTTGTTATCATAAAAATTTCCAGAGGTATATAAAAACATTATTTGATAACAAATATTTGGAAATTTTGTCTGAGTCCAAAACTGTGAAAACATGATTATGCAATGGCCCAACTGCTATAAATCATGGTAATTCTTAAGAAAACATGATTATGCAATGGCCCTCTAACAATGATAGGTGTCAAAAATACTACTGTGGATTAAGTCTGCTGCACAAAAAAGCATCTTAAATATTAAAAGAAAGTATAAAAAATTATGACAACACATTAAAAAGTCCTAAAATATCTGAATCTTGTACGATATTAATAAAATAACTGAGTAAATATAACTTAATTATAACAGTAGACGAAATGGGAACAGGGTAAATTTTTAGAGTAGACGAAATGGGAATGAATTACAGTAGACGAAATGGGAAGTAGACGAAATGGGAATAAACCAAGGATTCTACCTGAACAATCTTGAACTATATCACGCCCCACTCTATAAATACTAGTTAACCCTTCACTCCACAAGCATTCACTAAAAAAATGACATCATGAATATTAATTAGATTAATTGTTCTAATAAAACATGAACACAGGAAGTTTTGCACAAGGCAGAAACTGTAGACAAATATCTATATTATATCATAAGCAAACAGAGCAGACCTTGATCAGGAGCCAAAATGTAGAAAAGCATATTTAATTTGTGGAGTAGACGGTTAAACAGATAAAGGGCCGTCTCTAATGTGTGAATTAGTCACTTCATGAATATTCATTAACTTGATTATTATAATGTGAAATTTTTAAGGGAATTTTTTGCTTGTCAAAAACTGTATTCCATAAGCAAACACTGAGTAGACACTTGTATAGTAGCCATCTGATCTAGGTCTACTCTGTTTGCAAAGACATGAAATAGTGTTAGGCTTATTTAGCTGGCTGTGAGATCTGCAGACAATAGTTACTAAGTGTACAAAGAGTTAAAGGTCAACTGAAGTCATTGGGGCATCTTATCAATGTTATTGTAATAACAAGTAAAATACCCTTGGCAGCTGACTTTTAAGTTTATTATCATGCCCTATTGTAAAATAGCCATAGGGTCTTTTGTAAACTGTGTTGTCGATTGAAAATTAAAACCAGTTTTATGATAGTCCAAAAAGACTTGACTTCCGATGGGATTTATGTGGATTTAGTGTCACCTTCTGGCGGTGTTTTTTGTAGTTAACGGAGTGGAAGCTGTTTGTGATGGAAAAATACGTGGGCATTGTACTTGGCAGGAAGTGCCATGAGTTTTAAAACTGTACTGTTTTGATAGAAAATATAAACTGAGTTTCAACTAGAAGAAATGAAAAGTGGTGTATGATGATAGATTTAATTGTTACTATGTATGCGCTCAATTGAGTGAATGTTTTCACAAGAGTTTAACCTGTACTCCATTAGTACGCCTTTCTACGCCTTTGTAAACAGAGTAGACCCTGATCAGATGGCTCCTACAGGAGCCATCTGATCAGGGTCTTCTCTGTTTGCTTATGAAATAATATGAATATGATTCTGCACTTTCTGTTATGGCCAAAAATTCCTGTGTCCATGTGTCTTAATAAATATAAATCTAAGAATTATTCTTGATGTCATTATTTCTTACTTGAATATTCATGGAATAAAAGGTTAAACTATTGTTATCACCTTCTCAGGCTGAAGTGTTTAATAGTCTATAGAGAATTTATATGTCTGAAAATGCATGATTGGGTAGATAATTATACTGGCAGATAGATAATGAGAAAAGACAAGATACAAATATATTGAAATATATTTAGAAAAGAAAAAGATACAAAGGATGAAAATATTATGTTACATTTTCTTTTAGCTTACACAGACAGACATATTACGACATTTAGATTTATTTTGATCAGTTGTCAGCGATGTATTGTAAGTCAGATATTCGTAAAAATGTAATTTCCATGGAGGAAAGCACTACAGACAGTTTAACTGCCTGAAAGGTACTGCAGGATACTTTCTTGTCTGGAACCCGTTGGCTGTCATTTTGTTAATTGGTCTCTGGAGCATTGGAAACAATAAACACAAGACTGACTTTGAAATGCCATAGAAATATATAATGCCATTTCGCTGGATATTGCCTATATAACATTACTGGCTTCATGTCACCAGGTATGTACATTTTCCTGGAACAAAACATAACATCATTGACATTTGTTGCATAGCAACTCTTTCAGTACCTTAAAATACTTGAAAGAAAAAACATTGAAACGTGTTCGAAGGAATGAAATTGGAGACTGCTTTGGCAGTCACCTGGACATGCCAGTAGACTGATGGTGTATTATAAACCAGTATGGATATGCTTTTTCAACATTACAGGTGTTACAGAGAGAAAAGGTAAGTTGTTGGTAAACTCTTTGCATACTACCTTGATTGCCCTAAACACTGAGACACCCAATCTCTCATTTCCATGAGTTTGTAAATCTGAAAATGTGGGACACATCCAAACAGAGTAGACCTAGATAAGAGCACTCATTATAGAGAAGCCCTCTTATCAGGGTCTGCACTGTTTGTCATTCAAAATCATCTAGCAAGCTTAACCCTTTGCTCCATAAATATGTCTTTGTTTGCTTTTGCAAACAGAGTAGACCCATATCAGATGGCTTCTGTAGGATCAGGGTCTGATATATACAGTAAAACCTCTATAACGACAACTAAATTACATCAATTATTTTGTGTTACAGGCAGGTGACTGCTTAAAGCAAGGTGAAAGTAAAACAGAACGCTCCTATGGGAGCGTTTTGTTTTATTTTTACCTTGCTTTAAGCAGCCACCTGCTCTAAATACCAACTAATTAACACAATTTAGTGGTTGTTATAGAGAGGTTGTACTGTATGTATATATGCTTATGGTATATTATAGATATGATTCTGCAGTTTTTGTCATAGCCAAACATTATTGTCCTATCATAACAATTAATCTAATTAATATTCATGATGTCATTACTTTTTATATGAATATTTAAGCCTTTCATATTGAGTGGACTCTATGGGGAGCATATTAATTGTTTTTGCTCTGTCTGTTGGTTGGTTTGCATCATCAATGAAGTTGAGATAACTTATGCAAGTACAGTAAAACCTCTCTATAATGGCCACTGAATTAAATAAAGTATTTTGTGTTGTTATAGGCAGGTGGCTGCTTAACACCCCGTTTACACAGAGTCATCGGTGATAGATCGTTAGTTTTTTTAGCCAAACTAGGGAGGGGACCTATGAAAACCTATTTACCACCGATATCACCTATTGGCCACCTTTTTCCACCTATCAATCGCTATTGGGTGAAGAGGAGTTATCATCGGAGAAAAATTACCGACTGGGTATTTTAAATGTGTTTAAAATCCTCGATTGGTTAAACTTTTTTACAAATAACCGACAACAACCTGTGACACCGATTCACCGATCGGCCACCGATTACCGCATACAATGTATGTTTCACCGACCATATCCGACGGTAAGTGTTTGACCACTAATGACTTGATATCAAACATGATCGATCGGCTACGTACCCGATTTTACACCGATTTTCAAGCGATGAGAACCGATGGCATTTTAGAACCTACCAGCAACCTATGAAATGTTTTTTGACCGATTGAACAATTATTCATCACCAATAACCATTTACACTGAAAGCCTGAAATTAAATCACTTATGACAACCGTTCAAAACAGCGAGAGATGTAAAATAATTAGACCGATTGGGTACCAATTTAAGCCCGACTGTCTGTAAACGGGGCTTTAAGCAAGGTGAAAGTAAAGCAGAACGCTCCTTTTGGAGTGCTCTGTTTTATAAGCTGCCACCTGCCCTAAATACCAACTAATTAACACAATTTAGTGGCCGTTATAGAGAGGTTTTACTGTAGTTGGATCTAGATGAAACCCTGAGCAGCATAATGTTGTGTCTCATCAAGATACCAACTCTGGCTCTGCAATAAATTCTGAAGGGAGGTTATCCCCCAAAAGCAAAAAATTGCAACACTAAAAGGGAAATTGCAGACTCGGTTTTATTGAATCTTTAATAAAGTCTCACTAATGTGACCACATAAGTCTGTAAAGGCAGATGCTTAATGCAGGCCAATAGTAATGCAGAAAACTCCTATTGGAGTTTTTTGCATAACTTTTGTCCTGCACTAAGCTACCATTGTTTTAAAATTCCAGAATTATACTTCTTTTGAGTAGTCATATTAGCTAGACTTCACTGTATTTTTTAGAGAATTATGGAAGGAATTGCATCTCTGAAAATTTCTGTGGACAACAGTATTTGCAGATGACAATAATTACCTTGCATACAAATTGTTAAATTATATCTACAGTAAAAACTGACGATACTATTAAATTTTAGTAATGAAGAATTTATCTCTTTGTAAGCAGGTGGCTGTTTAATGCAGTATGAAAGTGATGCAGAAAGCTCCTAGAGGAGCTTTCTGCATGACTTTCACCCTGCATAAAGCTGCCACATGTGTTAAAGATCAATAATGGTAGATATTTGAGTGTCCGTAGTATCGAGTTTTTACTGTATTTTAAATGGACTTTAACTTAAACTCTAAGCTTTTGTATATCCTGCTTTCAATGATGCATGCTGTGTAGTCTACTATTGTTTACAGAAGAGTGCATTGGTTTACAAGGGAAAGATTCTTTAACAATATTATGAAATGGTAATAAAACAGACACTGATCAGAGCATTCTTTGGGAAGCTCTCTGATCTGGGTCTACCTTGTTTGAAAATGTGTTTTTACATTCAGCATTTCAAAGGTGAGACACGTTTTTGTTTCCAGACAACAGTGATGAATAGTTGTAGTCACTAGATGGTACAAATGTACCTAGGAAGTGTCAGTAAAAAAATATCCTGCTTTGTGTGACCTGTTTAACCCTTTACTCCATAAATACACATTTCTATGTCTTTGCAAACAAAGTAGACCCAGATCAGATGGCTCCTATAGGAGCCATCTGATCAGGGTATGCTCTGTTTGCTTACGGTATATCTAGCATAGATATGATTCTTCACTGTAGGTCATAATCCTTTTCTTTCAGTGATAAATTTTCATACAGCATTTGGTTTAACCCATTCCCCATTGAATATGCATAAAGAAATAATGACATCATGAATATTTATTAGCAGAACTTTGGCAATGTCATATGTACACAGAATGTTTTGGTATTGATAAAAACTGTAGTCAGATATATTATAATTTCATAAACAAACAGAGCAGAGTCTGATCAGATTGCTCCTATAGAAATAATCTGATCTGGGTCTTCTCTGTTTACAAAGGCATGGATGCCTTTTGCAAACGATAATGGAAATATTGTCAAACCTAAATACCATGAATTTATATAAAAGATCAAGCTCTACATTTGTTACAATTCTTTAAAATCATTGCAAGTTCATCCATAGCCCTTTATATTTATGTCAATGCACTTTGTATACAAATATGACCATTTTGGCAATACTATGAGTTTGCAAATTTATGCCAAATAAAAGATATGTGATGTTAAAAATGTTAACCATGTGGACATGGTGGTTGAACTGGAGATTACTTTTACCTTTCCATGTTCAGATAAAGATTGAGGCCAGGTGACTCGCCATTTCTGAGGATCCAAACAAGACATTTTAATTTGAAAAAAATAAAAAAAGTTTACAATGGTTTAAAAAGTTTAAACCTTTTCCTAATAGATACATATTTTGATGTCTATGCAAACAGACCGTATAATCTGCAGGCCTGACGTCTGTTCAGCTAATCAGCAAATAGATAATCATGATGTCATTAATTCTTGAGGTAAAGGGTTAACAGAGTAGACCCAGATTTGCAAACAGAGTAGACCCAGATCAGACGGCTCCTATAGGAGCCGTCTGATCAGGGTCTGCTCTGTTTGCTAATAGAATTTGATAGATCTGTTTATTTGCTTTCTAAAATGCCTACAATGTTTCACCTTCCATATTTCGTTATAACTATTTTTTCTGTGAATATTCAGTAGGTATTGAAATTTGAAATAAACATAGAACAGGGAAAGGGTTAAAATAGGAGTTACAATTATCAATTAACATTCTGGAATGTAAATCATTTAGAATATCAATGATTCACTTTGGAAGGGGATCAGGGACAAAAGATATCATTACATGGACTGGTTCCACACTGTCCATAGATCTGAGACAATATCTGCCATCAGGAGATTTGGGCGTGTTTGTTGATGTAAGAAGTTTCATGTTTGATAACGATGCCTTTTCATGTTGATAAACCATAATGGTGAAAAATGGCTTACGTTTAGATCTGGAGATAGGATTAATTGTATGCAAATTAAACATTTCAGGTGATCTGTTGTCAACACAGATTTGGTCTTTGTGTTGTGGTTGGGAGGAAAATTAATCTTTAACTTATCATTATAGGTACTGTCCCTAAAGTTTCTTTGTTCTGTCAAAGGATATTTTTTATCCTTCGAATGCAGATTTTTAAAAGTTGAAACGTCCATTGTTGCTTAAAGACAGAATCCATTCAGTATTGACAGGTAAAATTTGCTGGAAGATTTTGATGGACAAACACTGCAGACCCTCATCCTCTAGGAGTCCTCTGATTTGGGTCTTCACTGTTTGCAAATGTGAGTACATGTAAATGGTTCCCACATTCAGAGGGTAACAGCTCAGCTGCTACCGTCTTGAATTTCATGCAATGAATCAAAAACTCGGACTCAAGAATACCTTGTACCTTAACCCATAATAATGGTGTGGTGATAATTTGGGCTGATACTGGGAATATTGTAATAGACAATACAATTGTACTTTTAAAAAAGTTTTCACTTTTTAACTCAACAACAGGCTGTGTTGTGCCCTACTGTACCAGTAGATGACCCAGCAGATACAAATAGGGTTTGATAATTTAACCCTTTACTCCATAAATAAACCTTTCTACACCTTTGCAAACAGACTAGACCCAGATCAGATTATAAAAAAATAATTTAATTAATATTCATGGTGTAATTAGTCTTACATGAATATTCATGAAATAAAGAGTTATTACATCCACATTGTTAGCAGATGTGTAGTTAAGTGATGGCAGGAGACTGATGTTAACAACGCCTATAGGAGCCATCTGATCGGTATCTACCCTGTTTGCAAATATTTGAAGAAGCGTTTATATGAGGGAAATTGTTAAAGTACCATATAAACACTGAACAAGTGTTATTACCATAATTAAATCTGGCAGAGGCTCACCTTAAGATAGGTGACTTTCTAATGTTTATAAAAGGATTTAGCAGTTGTGTACGAGATTTGTCCTGTAATCAGATTGTAAATATTTGCTGTAGATCACACAGTCTCAAAGACACTGTTCAAGTAGCTTATTCAGCAGATTGTTTGAATGGCCTCCGCCTTTGAAGAGTAGTGGCATTCCCTGTCCATTGTTTGTTCTGTGTGGTGATGCTTAACCTTTTCCTTCATATAAATTTATAAACACCTTTTCATCATCCTTTGCAAACAGAGAAGACTCAGATCAGGTGGCTTCTGTTACGGAGCCATCTGACCAGTGTCTGCACTGATCATAGATCTAATTCTACAGCTTCCTCGTAGTGCCATTATAAACATTCAGTTAAATAATACTCATGATCTCCTTATTCGTTATTCATGGAGTATTAACCCTTTCCCTCATATTGACGACTTTTGACGCCTTTGCAAAATTCACCTGTTGAAACCATTGTGATAAATAGAGCATTTGCTCCTATAGGAGCAAATGCTCTATTTATCACAATGGTTTCAAACTACAAATTTCAAATATTTTCATTTTCTCTAGTTGATGCTCCTTTTCGGTAGATTTATCCGGAGTTGGATCTAAAAATAGCCTATAAGGTAATGGGTTAAGGGTTAATTCCTTGTCCATTAATAATCGTTATCAGCAAAAGTTGTTGTTTCAATTTTCCACATCTTTGTTTCTCTGCCTTAGCAAGATAAAACTTGAAGATCATTTCTCTGTGTGTCCGTCTGAGTGGTAGTCTGTCCACATGTTTTTTTATGACCCCCAGATAAGATCTGGGGGGCCTATTGTTTTTGCCCTGTCTGTCTGTCTGTTTGTCTGTTTGTCTGTTTGTTTGTCAGCAACTTTAACATTGGTCATAACTTTTGAGCCAGTACAGATAGAGACTTGATATTTGGTATGCATATGTATATCATAGAGCCGCACATTTTGAGGGGTGACATGTCAAGGTCAAGGTCATCCTTCAAGGTCAGAGGTCAAATATATGGGTCAAATCAAGGCCTTTAACATTGGCCATAACTTTTTGACCAGTAGAGATAGAGACTTGATATTTGGCATGCTTGTGTATCTTATGAAGCCGCACATTTTGAGGGGTGACATGTCAAGGTCAAGGTCATCCTTGAGGGTCAAAGGTCAAATTGTCTGTTTTTTGTCTGTAACTTTAACGCAACTTTAACATTGCTCATAACTTTTGGACCAGTAGAGATAGAGACTTGATATTTGACATGTGTGTGTATCTCATGAAACTGCACATTTTGAGGGGTGAAATGTCAAGGTCAAGGTCATCCTTCAGGGTCAAAGGTCAAATTGTCTGTTTCTTTGTCTGTAACTTTAACATTGGTCATAACTTTTGAGCCAGTACAGCTAGTGACTTGATATTTGGCATGCATATGTATCTCATAAAGCCGCACATTTTGAGGGGTGACATGTCCAGGTCAAGGTCATCCTTCAAGGTCAGAGGTCAAACAAATGGGTCAAATCACTGACTTTAACATTGGTTATAACTTTTGAGCAAGTACAGATAGAGACTTGATATTTGGCATGCATATGTATCTCATAAAGCCGCACATTTTGAGGGGTGACATGTCAAGGTCAAGGTCATCCTTAAAGGTCAGAGGTCAAACATATGGGTCAAATCACTGACTTTAACATTGGCCATAACTTTTGAACCAGTACAGATAGATACTTGATATGTGGCATGCTTGTGTATCTCATGAAGCTGCACATTTTGAGGGGTTAAATGTCAAGGTCATTCTTCAGGGTCAAAGGTCACCAACTTCAAATTGGCCATAACTTTTGAACCACTAGAGAACGACTCTTGATATTTGGTATGCATGTGTACCTATCTCATGAAGCTGCACATTTTGAGGGGCAACATGTCAAGGTTAAGGTCATCTTTTAGGGTCGAAGGTCACCAACTTTAACATTGGCCATAACTTTTGAACCTGTAGATGCAGACTTGACATTTGGTATGCATGTGTATGTCATGAAGCTGCACAGTTTGGGGGTGACATTTCAAGGTCAAGGTCATATTTCAGGGTCAAAGGTCACAGACTTTAACATTGGCCATAACTTTGAACCAGTAGAGATACAGACTTGATAGTTGGTATACATGTGTTTCTCATTTGGCTGCACAGTTTGAGGGGTAACATGTCAAGGTCAAGGTCATCCTTCATGGTCAAAGGTCACCAACTTTAACATTGGCCATAACTTTTGAACCAGTAGAGATACAGACTTGATATGTGGTATGTATGTGCACTCCATGAAGCTGCACAGTTTGAGGGGTGACATGTCAAGATCAAGTTCATCCTTCAGGGTCAAATATCATATCGAGGGGGCATAGTGTTTCACAAACACATCTTGTTTCATTATGTACATGTATGTATTAACTTAATATACCAATAACCCATTATCTCATAGGCTACTTTAGGCCCAACTTCTTTGAATAATTCTACTGAAAAGGAGCATTTACTAGAGAAAATGGCAATTTTAGAATTGTTTAGTTTTTAAACCATTGTGATAAAAAGAGCATTAATTTTGTTCCACAGGAGCAAAATATTTTATTGATCACGATGGTTTCAAAAAGTGATTTTTACATAGGTATCAAGTTGTGTCAATATGAGGGAATGGGTTAACAATGTAACCCTCCATGGTTTGACTTCAAACTTAAAACACATGTAGATACAAAACAGTACAAGAGCACACAATGTAATGGCCTTAACTTTTACTCACTCTATTTTGAATTATTCCCCTTTTCTTTTGGAAATTAACACAATGGCATGTGTTCCTTCAAAAACTCTTGTTTCTCACATTTCTTTCCAGAAAAAAATGAATCCTTATGCTAGACTGAGCAAGTTACTAAAGCATTTAATTTGGATAAAAAATCTATTCCCTGAGCAGGCAAACAAAGAGTGAACAGGGTGAATTTATGATCCATGTTTGACAGTAAATTAGACCTAGACAAGATACTCCTTTTTTGCCTCATGCATTGATACTGTTCTGTATTAATCCTTTACTCCATAGATATGCCTTTCGATGCCTTTGCAAACAATGTAGACCCAGATCAGATGGCTCCTATAGGAACAGTCTCGAGATCTTGGTCTGCTCTGTTTGCTTACGAAGTAATATACAGTTTTTGAGATGGCTAAAATTTCATGTGTTCATATACCATGATAAAAATGAATCTTAATTAATATTCATAGCATCGTTATTTCTTATATGAATATTCATAGAGTAACGGGTTAAAAATATATGAAGAAAAATGTTCTTTTAGAATTGAAGTAGACCACAATTTTTGCAGACAAAAAGTGCTGAAAGAATTGGCGTTAGCACATCAAACACATCAAGCGAATAACCGGTTTTTATGCCCCCAAAGCTAGGCTTTGGCGGCATATAGTGATCGCACTGTGCGTGTGTGTGTGGGTGGGTGGGTGTGTGTGTGGGTGGGTGTGTGGGTGGGTGGGTGGGTGTGTGTGTATGTGGGTGTGTGTACCTTTTGTCCGGAGTATATTTCCTTTGTCACATCAGCTACGGATACCAAATTTGGTGTGTGAGTTCATCTTGGGATGGGGGAGTGTCGTGTACCATTTTCATGTCTCTGTGACCTTGACCTTGACCTTTGACCTTGATTTTACAAAAAGCTTGTCCGGAGCATATCTCCTTTACCTTACCAGCTACAGATTCCAAATTTGGTGTGTGAGTTCATCTTGGGATGGCGGAGTGTCGCGTACCATTTCCAGGTCACTGTGACCTTGACCTTGACCTTTGACCTTGATTTTAAAAAAAGCTTATGCCTTACCAGCTACAAAAAGCTTGTCCGGAGTATATCTCCTATACCTTACCAGCTAAGGATTCCAAATTTGGTGTGTGAGTTCATCTTGGGATGGAGGAGTGTCGCGTACCATTTTCAGATCACTGTGACCTTGACCATGACCTTTGACCGATTTTACAAAAAGCTTGTCCGGAGCATATCTCCTTTACCTTACCAGCTACAATTTCCAAATTTGGTGTGTGAGTTTATCTTGGGATGGCAGAGTGTCGCGTACCATTTCCAGGTCACTGTGACCTTGACCTTAACCTTGACCTTTGACCTCGATTTTAAAAACAGCTTATACCTTACCAGCTACAAAAAGCTTGTCCGGAGTATATCTCCTATTCCTTACCAGCTAAGGATTCCAAATTTGGTGTGTGAGTTCATATTGGGATGGAGGAGTGTCGCGTACCATTTTCAGATCACTGTGACCTTGACCATGACCTTTGACGGATTTTACAAAAAGCTTGTCCGGAGCATATCTCCTTTACCTTACCAGCTACAGATTCCAAATTTGGTGTGTGAGTTCATCTTGGGATGGCGGAGTGTCATGTACCATTTCCAGGTCACTATGACCTTAACCTTGACCTTGACCTTTGACCTCGATTTTAAAATAAGTTTATACCTTACCAGCTAGAAAAAGCTTGTCCAGAGTATATCAACTATACCTTACCAGCTTAGGATTCCAAATTTGGTGTGTGAGTTCATATTGGGATGGAGGAGTGTCGCGTACCATTTTCAGATCACTTTGACCTTGACCTTGACCTTTGACCGATTTTACAAAAAGCTTGTCCGGAGCATATCTATATCTTACCAGCTACGGATCCAAAATTTGGTATGTGAGTTCATCTTGGGATGATGGAGTGTCGCGTGTCATTTTCAGGTCACTGTGACCTGAAACCTTTGACCTCGATTTTACAAAAAGCTTATACCTTACCAGCTTCAAAAAGCTCGTCCGGAGTATATCTCCTATATTTACCAGCTACGGATTCCAAATTTGGTGTGCGAGTTCATCTTGGGATGGAGGAATGTCGCGTACCATTTTCAGGTCACTGTGACCTTGACCTTGACCTTCGACCTCAATTTTACAAAAAAGGTTGTCCAGAGAATATCTCCTATACCTTACCAGCTTCGGATTCCAAATTTAATGTGTGAGTTTATCTTGGGATGGCGGTGTGTCGCGTACCATTTTCAGGTCACTGTGACCTTGACCTTTGACCTCGATTTTACACAAAGCTTGTGTGGAGCATTTCTCCTATACCTTACCAGCTACGGATTCCAAATTTGGTTTGTGAGTTCATCTTGGGTTGGCGGAGAGTTGTGTACCATTTTCAGATCACTGACCTTGACCTTGAACCTCAATTTTACAGTCCGGAGCATATCTCCTATATCTTACCAGATACAAAAAGCTTGTCCAGAGCATATCTCCTATACCTTAAACGTTGACAATCAACCCAGGGTCCTTTTTAACGTTGAGAATGACTTAGGGTCCTTTTTAACTAAGTTTTGACGCTTGGCTCTTTTCTTAGCTATCATAATCGTCAAAGGTTCTGTTTATAATGTTAAGAACTGACTCCTGTGTCATTTTTAACAGCATCAAAATTTCATGTTACACCTGCATTACATTGTATTGTTTTTCCGCCAAAATGCATTTCGGTGTCAAACACTTTGGGGGCATTTGTGACCCGTGACGACTCTCTTGTTCTTTCTTCTTCAGCTGCTTTTCTCAAATGAGGCTAACTTTCTAAATGGTTTAGCCCCCTTTTTAGCCACAAATTAATCTAAGAGCTAACCACATGGAACATTATATGACACTCTTACACCTTAATAATCAAATGTGGCAATACACAATTAACTCTTTCAATGACTATTCCAAACGTTTATTGTCAATATTAAGGGATTGTTTAAAACAAAAGTGCAATATGACAAACCATGCAGACTCTGACGAGATGGCTCTTCTAGGAGCCCTCTCACCTGGGTCTATTCTGTTTGCTAAGGACATTATAAGTGACTTGCTTCCTGCACGGAAAGGATTAATTATTACCCTACTAGAGAGCCAATAACCTTGTAATGCATATTTAGTCATTGACACAGTTATGGCTGGCTTTTACCCTTTTATTAACCCATTACCTCATAGGCTATTTTTAGACCCACCCTCTTTGAATAAATCTACCAAAAAGGAGCATTTACTAGAGAAATGGAAAATTTTAGAATTATATAGTTTTGAAACCATTGTGATAAATAGAGCATTTGCTCTAATGGAGCAAATGCTCTATTTATCACAGTGGTTTCACAGGGGCGTGCCGTCTGCAAATAACTGAAATACTGTTAAAACCCAACTCACTCACTCACTCACAGAGGCGTCAAAAGGCGTCAATATGAGGGAATGGGTTAAAGTGGACTGATACATTATCGTTTTACCCTCTTATCTACCCTGCAAACTTTGGTATCAAAAGGCATCTCTATGATGTAAAGGGTATGAAATAATTAGAGCATTTTAATGACAAACAGTGCAGACCCTGATCAGAAGGTTCCTGCTATCTTGCTTTCATAGAATTTTGGCAAACAAAACAATTGGACATCATTTTGTTATGCTCCTTATGATTTGTTAAGCTTTTGGCAGTAAATAATTATTGAATTGTTCAGTTCTGTTGTCAGATTCCTTACAATTTCATAAAGCACACAGAGCAGACCATGATCATATTGATGGCTGCTACAGGAGACATCTGGTTTGGGTTAACTCTGTTTGCAAAGGTGCAGAAAAAGTGTTTGCATGGGGATCTTATCAGTCTTTATGTACAGGTAAGAAAATTGCCCAAGATAATCCTCAAGTGCAATAAGTAAACAGGATGATAACACCTTTTAGGTCTTTATCTATATTCTCTCTAATTTAGGACAAGTCTTCTCACCTTTATCTTGCATGTTATTGCAAAGCAAGCAAGATCTGCATCCCATTTAACCCATTCCCTCATGGGCTATTTTTAGACCCGGCCTCTTTGAATAAATCTATCGAAAGGAGCATTTACTAGAGAAAAGGAAAAGTTTAGAATTTCGTAGTTTTGAAACCACTGTGATAAACAGCATTAATTTTGCTCTATCACCATGGTTTCAAAAAGTATCTTTTACAGAGATGTCTAAAGGCATCAATATAAGGAAATGGGATAACTTGCAATTTTTAGCCCACCTGGGCACAAAATGATAGTTGTGATAGTGCTCTGTTTGTCGTCCATCATTCTTAACTCATTGTTTCATAAATAAACCTTTTTTTATGGGTATTTATGTCAGTCCTCAGGTGATTATATTTTTTTTATCTCTAGTGTCTCTAATCAATAAATTCAAAATTGCTTTATAGTCCATGGTCACAGGATTCACTGATGTCATATACACACTTACCATAATTTAGATTTTCTGTTTGTTCTGCGATATGATGTTATTTTCTATACAAAACCTCATTTGTAGCCATTTGACAGGTAAATCTGCTCAGAAAATTAATTCACATAAAGACATAATGGGACTTAAAGATTTGGCATAGATTTGATAGTACAGCAAAAACTCAATATTACGAAATTTTAGCAATGAAGAATTTATGTCTTTGTAGGCAGGTGGCAGATTGATGCAGGTTGAAAGTCATGCAGAAAGCTCCTAGAGGAGCTTTCTGCATGACTTTCACCCTGCATTAAGCCGCCACCTGTGTTAAAGATCAATAGTGATAGATATTTGAGTGTTGGTAGTATTGAGTTTTTACTGTATTTCAATCTTTCTCTTTATCTTATTGTACAAAACTTGAACACAGCTGTTAATGTTTGCATAACTTTTTAACATGGTATAAACCTATCATTGTAACCCACTCTTGTCCTGTGGCTGTGATCTAAATGCCACATGTTATAGTCCATATATAACCCAGATTTGAATCATTTTTAATAGCAGGCACTCAATGTGCAATAACAATGACAGCATAAAAATCAAAATTGGCCTTAAATCTGAGAATCTGTAGTCCAATGCTAATTTAAATTAATAAGTTTTATGCAAACAAAATAAAGATAGAGACAAACATTATTTATGCTTTGAAATGTTTTTCTTCAAACATGAACCTTTCTGAGCATGTTTTGTTTTAAATCTACTTTGTTTTTCAAACAAATTAAGTAGATCTAAAACTGATGCCATGTGTACACATGTTTTGGCTTAGGCAGAAACTATAGAATCAGATCTATATTAAACCATAAGCAAACAGTCTCGCAGATCCTGATCAGGTACGTCTGATCTGAGTCTACTCTGTTTGCAAATGCGTGAAAAGGCATTTATATAAAGGGAAAGGTTAACCCTTTCCCTCATATAAACACTTTTCCATGCCATTGGAAACAGAGTAGACCCAGATCAGGGTCTGCTCTGTTTACTTATAGATTTAAATAGATCTTATCCTAAAGTGTTTGTCAAAGAAATTTATTCCCTTGAAAGTTTTATAAAAATGAAGTTAATGAATATTCATTAAGTGACCAATTTACTCATAAATCTTCTGTAGGGAAAGGGTTAGATTCTATTATAATGGATTTGAATTGTCCTTTCATTTTAAGAACCACTTTGCTTATTTAAAATACGAGACCATCTATGCTATAATTACAGTAAATTACTTGTAATTTTCAATATTTTATAATTTCAAGCCGTTTATTACATTAACAATAAAGCCAATTTTCTTGAATAGTAGGACTGAAGATATGATCAACTCTTGTGTTCCTGAATGTGTCTCCTCATACTGGCATTGTCAAATAGTTTTGATTCTTGGTGAAACACTGAGTAACTTTGCAATTCTCATCAGGATCTAAATTGTTTGACACACTCGCAATAGTTTCTGAAACACACGAACGAATCAGAAGTGAGCAGAAATTGCAACACATGAGAGTTTGAGTGAGGCATCATTCATAGAGCAGAATAAGTGTAGTAAGTATTTAAAAATCACCGGCAGAGTAAGGGTTAAGCATTTAAAAGCCACCTGTATGTGTGTTTGTCCCTTAAAAACCACTTGTACTTTTGTCCCTTAACTCTTTACTCCATAAATAAACCTTTTTACGCCTCTGCAAACAGGGCAGACCCAGATCAGATAGCTCCTATAGGAGCTGTCTGATCAGGGTCTGCTCCGTTTGCTTATGAATATTATAGAATTGTTTCTGCAGTTTCTGCCTTGCCCAAATATTCCTGCGTCATGATGTCATTATTTCTTACATGAATATACAGGGGTTAATTTTCTTAATTCAATTTGTGCGCCATATTTCAACCTGAGACTAGCTATCAAACAGCAAACAGCTCTCGACCCTGATGATATGCAAATCAACAGCAAACAGCTCTCGACCCTGATTATGTGCAAATCAACAGCAAACAGCTCTCGACCCTGATGATATGCAAATCAACAGCAAGCAGCTCTCAACCCTGATGATATGCAAATCAACAGCAAGCAGCTCTCGACCCTGATGATATGCAAATCAACAGCAAGCAGCTCTCGACCCTGATGATATGCAAATCAACAGCAAACAGCTCTCGACCCTGATGATATGCAAATCAACAGCAAGCAGCTCTCGACCCTGATGATATGCAAATCAACAGCAAGCAGCTCTCGACCCTGATGATATGCAAATCAAATTAGTGTCTCATCAATATCTTAGCAATTTGCAGTTTGACAATTAAAATTTCCTAGAGATCTTAATGAATGTTTTGAAATGCTGTGAGCAAGAGTTATAATCTTAACCCTTTCCCTGATATAAACTTGTTTTCATGCATTTGAAAACAGAGTAAACCCAGATCAGATGGCTCCTGGAGGAGCCGTCTGATCAGGGCCTCCTCTGTTTGCTAATAGAATTTAGTAACTCAGTTTCTTAGCTTTCTAAAGTGTCTACAATGTTCAACCTCGCATATTTCTTTATAGCTATTTTGTTAATAAATATTGAGTAGGTATTGAAATTTGCAATAAACATAGAACAGGGAACCAGGGTTAATTGGATTGCATGTTTGTTATGTTTGCTATTATTGATACAGAAAAGCATGTCCTTCAACCCAGGGCTTAAGCTCTCAGTGGAGCTCTCTATCAGGGAATAGTTTAGAGGGATTTCAGGGAGATATTTTGGTCCTGATTTTATGTCTCCCTATAACTATGTTCTAATATATTCAAACTTCTCCCTCAGCTCAAAATAGAGTTAAATGTGCAGGGAAGGTGACACTTTTTCTCCCAAATCACCCTTTAGCTTGGGTCCTGGAACCCTTAGGTCTTAAATATGGATTGGTCCATAGTGTTGACTTTGAAAAAAAAAGTATTACAAGCATCATGTTTTTATCTGTTATTTTGGAGTAACGGTAATTAATTTTGATCTGCTGGTAGATGATGAAACTGTTTAAATAGGAACCAATACACATAAAAAAGGATCACCAGATCTATGCAGACAATATGTTAAGATGCACAAAGTCGAGCAAAGGATTTTGTGCTGTCAGCTATTGTGTATTGCTTCGTGTTGGAGAAAATTAGTAGTAAAAGGCTTTAGAAATTTCAAATTGATAATTTTAACACTGTTTACCTGCTTTTGACCTCGGTTTCCTTTCAAACAAGCTCATTATTGTTACCCACTGCAGCGAAAAATACTTTTTTGCTATGATTTAATGATGGGGAATAATTTTTCAAGAGATCTAGGAGTGAGATAATACAGGAAGATATATTGCTTGTTCAAAAGAATCAGTTTTGTTGTAAAAAGCTTAACCCACATGAACCTTGATACTGCCGAATTAAAATCAAATTTGTAAATATCTTTGATACAGCTATCCATTTTACCTTTATTTGTTGTTTAACACTGTTCAGCAAGCAAATAATATGACAGATCGCCTTGCATGGCTCCACTGTGAGCTTTAGAATCTGGGTCTGCGCTTAAATCAGTAAGTTGGTATATCTTCCATATTGCATCAGTAAGGATGAGGGATCAAGTTATACATAAAAATGTGAATGAGGGGTATTTTATTTCAGTTGTGCCCATGCTGAGATAAATTATCATGGATAGATGGGAGACATGCAAAATGAGAGTCAAATTGCACAATAGACCTGCCAAAATTGCATGTTTCAAACTTGTATGTGATGGGAAATAGAAGCCTATTGTGCTGCAGACTTTGTAGCCGAATTTGTTATATCATTTGTAGACAGTTTTGATCAAGATGAGATGCAGTCTGGCTCTGATCAATATCCAGATTGTTTAACCCTTTCCTCCATAAACACGCCTTTCTGTTCCTCAGTAAAAGTCACCTGTTGAAATCATTGTGATAAATAGAGCATTTGCTCCTATAGGAGCAAATGCTCTATTTATCACAATGGTTTCAAATTATAAAATTCTTAACATTTCCTTTTCTCTAGTTAATGTTCTTTTTCGGTAGATGCATCCAAAGAGGTTGGATCTAAAAATAGCCTATGGAGGAAAGGGTTAACTTGAGAGAGAACATTCTTATTAGTTTGTTCTTTACATTACCTTTTTTAAAGTTGAAGATTAGTCAACTCCATGGGTATTCAAGTAAGAAATAATGACATCATGAATATTAATAAGATTAATTTTTATATTGGCACATGAACACAAGAATATTTGCCCATGGCAGAAGCTGTAGAATCATTATCTATAGTATTTCATAAGCAAACGGAGCAGTGGCTGATCAGACGGCTTCCACAGGAGCTATCTGATTTAGGTCTATACTGTTTGCAAATGCTTGAAAAGGCATTTATATGAAGGAAAGGATTTGAATCTTAATTTATTCATGAATATTCATATAGGAAATAATGATGCTAAATTTCTATAATGACATAAACACAGGATATTTTGGCAATGGCAGAAAATGTTTAACCATATCTATATAATCCAATCAGCAAACAGAGCAGACCTTAATCAGATGGCTTCTACAGGAGCTGTCTGATCTGGGTCTACTCTGGATCTGTAAGGTAAGTGGGAACTTAATGCAGGACAACAAGAATGCAGAAAGCTCCCAAAGGAAGTCACCTAAAAAGGTTCTAATGTAGACTTTCTTACCTACGTGTAACCCCAGACAAAATTCAGCAAGGACTGTTCTGAAACTATGATTGGTTGTTGTTGTTGCATGATTATAATGTCTATGAGTAAATTTATTTGAGATAATATAAATATTTCTGCTGATTAGACGCATAATCTTCATAATCATATTACAGTTATTGTGTTTCTCTGTTTTGTCTGGGGCAGCAGATATAAACTGGGCCATTGCATAGCCCGTCTAGCAATTTTTGACAGTGGTGATAAAATCAGCATTGATAGGTTTAGTTCCGAACACCTGGCGGGATTGTATCCCAGTCCCCCTGTTGACACGAAACTCTAATTTATAGATTTTAAACAGCAAATCCTTGAAAATTTAATATGTTGGAATACAGCAACCTTTAAAAGCTATACCTGGCACTTTTAAAATGATTGTAAAAGTTATTTTCAGAGATAATTGGGTTACTGCAACTGAGCTGAAAGTCTAATAATTAAATCTTTAAAGCTGATTTGTTATTGTCATTTTGATCACCTGTCGTTGATTCAACTCTTTACTCCATCAATACTTTATACTTTTTAATACTTTGCAAGCAGAATTTACTTTTGAAATAACACAGATCTGAATCTACAGTTTCTGCCATGCCCAAAACTGTCTGCATTCATATGCCCTGATAAAAATGCATATAATTAGATATTCATGATGTGATTATTTCTTACATTAATGGTCATGATGTAAAGTGTTACGATTTTAACAGAATATTGATAGGCCTTATATATATTTGCATATTATTAGTATACTGAAGATCAAACAATAAAATAATTTTCTTTCCATTTGCAGTAATGCCAAAATTAAATGGTGTGAATTTTGCAGCAAGTATTCAACATAATCAGCATAAATGTGGACAGTAGTCTCAAGGCAGTTTTGAATTTTGAATAAATTATGCATTTGCTCCAGATCGCTTCATTATCTGAGCAATATTAAGAATGACACAGAAAAAATTGTTATTCTTTTCAAATGTGATGCAGAAAATCTTGGTAGTGTTGTTACAGGATTAATTATTAAGAATCTTTGAAATAAATCAGTCTACTTTGTTGGTAGATTTTCGGCAGGTTAAAGAGTTGCTGGGTTAATGGTTAAATAAGTTGTGTCAACCTGCAGTATTTGAACAAATGACAATTACTGGCAGTTTTCACCTGTTGTGCTGTTGTTATCTTGCCTGGCCAAGAATACTTGAAAATGTGCAAAACCACAGTTAAGCTATCAGATATCTGACAAGGATTCCTGCAGAAATATGTTGATCATCACGTTTGCCTTAACCCTTTACTCTATAAATACAGTAGAACCTGTATTAAGCAGCCATCAAAATGAGGTCTTAGTCTAATTATTGGTCTGTAAGGCAGGTGGTGGATTAATGCAGGTCAAAAATAATGCAAAAAGCTCCAATAGGAGTTTTATGTATAACTTTTGTCCTGCATTAAGCAACCACCTTTCTTTAACACTTGTGTGTTCAAAAAATGAGTGGCGGCTTAATAAGCCAGGTTCTACTGTACGCCCTTCTATGCCTTTATAAACAGAGCAGACCCAGATCACATGGCTCCTGTAGGAGTCTGCTCTGTTTACTTATGAAATTATATAGATATGATTCTACAAATTCCGCCATGGCCAAAATTTCTTGTGTTCATGTGACTCTATGAAAAGTAATCTAATTGATATTAATGATATATAATTATTTCTTGAACGGATATTAATGGAGTAAATGGTTAGATACTCAATAACTTCATAGACATGTCTAAGATTCTACACCATTGCAAACAGAGTAGACCCAGATCAGATGACTCTTGCAGGAGCTGTCTGATCAGGCTCTGCTCTGTTTGCTTATGATATGATATTGATATGATCCCACAGTTTCTGCCATAGCCAAAATTTCCTGTGTCTATGTACTATTATAACAATTAATCTAATTAATATTCATGATGTCATTATTTCTTACATGGATATTCATGGAGTATAGGGTTAAAGCAAACATACCAGACCTTGGTCAAATGAATCCTACAGGAATTGTCTGATCTGGGTCTACTTTGTTTGCAAAGGCATCAGAAGGTTTATATATTTGGAGTAAGATTTAACCAAACCCCCCCCCCCCCCCCCCAATATCCAACACACACAAAGTGGGAGGCTTATATTATAGCCATGCTAAGACTTGTCCATTACAGCAAGGTTATACTATTCCAGAAGGTGCAGCTTGATTATGGTCTTCACTATCTGCTACTCCATTACAGTAAATCCTTTCTATAACGGCCACTAAATTGTGTTGATTAGTTGGTATTTAGGGCAGGTGGCTGCTTAAAGCAAGGTGAAAGTAAAACAGAACGCTCCTATAGGAGCGTTCTGTTTTACTTTCACCTTGCTTTAAGCAACCACCTGTCTTTAACACAGAATAATTGATGTAATTTAGTGGCCGTTATAGAGAGGTTTTACTGTAGTTTCATCTTAAGCTAGCAAAATGGTGTCGAGTTGACATACTCCGCTTTACAAATCAGTGAAGAGCTAGGGGAGACTGGTTTCAAAATATTTAATGCTTTACTCTATGAATGTTCATCTCAGAAATAATGGCATCATGAATATTAATTAGATTAAATGTTATAATACACATGGGCACAGCAATGTTTGGCCAAGGCAGAAACCATAGAATAATATCTTTATTGTATCATAAGCAAATAGAGCATCCTATAGGAGCCATCTGATCTGGGTCTACTCTGTTTGCAAAGGCATAGAATTTTGGGGTATTTATGGACTAAAGGGGTAACTTGTACCAGTAAATACAGTATATATACGCAGCTGCTCTGATACAAACTGTTATCAATCCTTTGCCTCTTTGTTCTTCTTCATTAAAATTCATGAAAATAAAGTGAAGATAGCAAACCCTTTAGAAAGTGATTTTTTATCAATTCTTCCTTTAATTAAAGTTCATTGTATTGGACCCAGGCTATTACAGAGTCAGTATATTTGCAATTTTTGTGTAACTGGAAGTGAACTCAATTTGTAAAACATATTTAACACTTTGAATGCTGAAAACGAGTTGACTGATACTGATATCTACAAAAAAAATGCTGGCCCAGGAGTCCTCTGCTCCGGGTCATTAATCCTTTCCTTGATGAATATTCATGTAGGAATCATTCACATGAATATTTATGACATTATCAACAAGTAAAAGTTTACCAAACCAGAATCTGCACATCTATTTTATTTCATTAGCAAACAGAGCAGACCTGACCAGATAGCTCCTACACAGAAGGTATCTGATCTGAGTCTACCATGTTTGCAAAGGTGTCAAAATGCATATTTTATCAGGTAAACAGTAACAGTGCTCTACCATGTATTCATGTATTCCTCCTTGAATATTACTTTAAGAATTTATTACTGCGTGAATATTCATGGACAGAATTTTAATGTGACAGAAACGTCAGACTCAGATCAATCTTATTCCATACACTGATAGAGTAGATCCTGATCAGACAGGAACTGTCTAATCTGGGGTCTAGTCTGTTTGCCACGAGCCAATAGTAGTTGGTATGCAGGAAAGTGTTGCATTTTATACTGAATACACTCTATTATTAACCTGTTACTCCATAAATATGCCTTTCTACTCTCTTTGCAAACAGAGTAGACCCAAATCAGATGGCTCATGGAGCAGTTGTCTAATCAGTATCTGCTCTGTTTGCTAATGGAATAATATAAATGATTCTACAGTTTCTATCATGGTTAAAACATTACTTCCTGTATTCATGATGCCATCAGTTCTTTCGTTAATATTCTTGAAGTAAATGGTTAAAGGAATTATGGACACATTTCTTAAAATCTAGGCTTAAAGAGGCTAGTGGAACTGGAGCTAAACCCAGTCCTTTCTTGTTTTTTGTTTTACTTTAGTTAGAGTAAAATAATTACAGGAGAGTGTTGCAACTGATAACATCATGGACAGTCTGTTTTGACACTGTGACAAACATCATAATTATAGGTCAATTTCTGGATTAGGGGCTGTAAATGTATTATTTGCAGCCGGGCCAACTGAATGGAAAGTAATTTTCCCAACCATAAAGAGGTCGTTAGCAGGCCTTTGACAAACACTGAGCCACTTACTGAATCTACTGAATCAGTCAGCTACAACAAACTGACCTCATTCAAGATTTTCTTGTCGCCTACAACAGACTGACCTCATTCAAGATTTTCTTGACGCCAGTCTCTGTGTGACACTTTGTAATTCACAATAAGATTGCCAAACAGGCGTAATTCTGATGAGACGTTGTTATTCAGCATCTCATCTGGATCCAGACTGTATTCAATGGTTATTAACAAATCTTTCAGATATATCTTGTATATATATGTATATGTTGTAGCTAATAAAGTTTTGACTATTAAGTCCTCCAATTATCGTTCATTTATTCGTAATGAAAGTGGACTGTATCAGCCCATTAACCCTTTACTCCATGAATGTTCATGAAACAAATACTGACAGCATGAAGATTTATTAGCATAATTTTATCATGGATTTTATTTTTGCAATTGTAGAAACTGATCTAAATATTCCACAAGCAATCTGAGTGCAGACCCTGATCAGCCGGCTCCTTCAAGGGCTGTTTGGTCTGGGTCTGCTGATTGCAAAGGTGCTAAAAGTTGTTTTTATGATGGAAAGGGTTAAACACTGATCATGCTGCTACTTTTAACCCTTTCCTCCATGAATATTCATGGAAGAAATAAGCACACCATGAATATTACTAAGATTAATTGTTATAATAGCACATTGACACAGAAATGTTTGGCCATGGCAGAAACTGTAGTCATATCTATATTATATCATAAGCAAACAGAGCAGACGCTGATCAGAGGGCTCCTTTAGGAACCGTCTGATCTGGGTCTACTCTGTTTATAAAGGTGTAGAAAGGAGTATTTATGGAGGAAAGGATTAATACACTAAATGTTCTGCTGATCTACTTAGTGGCATATTCTTAATTCAGCAACAAAATGTTTAAAATTTCTGCATTATTATCCTTCCACCAGATGCATGAAAGATCCAAAATCTTATGGCTGAAAATGCATCTCCTTGTTCAATAGCTAGACTGCATGCAGCAACTATAAATTGTCATCATGCTACCTTGTTAGAGTGGCTGGCTGTACATAATGTTTAATTGCAAATGAACAAATCTATCAAAGTGTTTAAACTGCTGTTTTCATCAAGGACCAGCAATGTAGTGTAATGATGGATGGATATTTAATGGACTTTTGAGCTTTGACCATTTGGCAGTGTATCATAGAAGGCTAATTAGCAGTTAACGGCTTTATCCATGACCTCATTAGGCTGTGCTCAGCCGGTTGCCCTTTCAGTAACATTGTGGATCCCGTCACCTGACTGTTTGTCGCTTCCAGCCCAACTCTTGGCAAAAAGTATCATGTGCTTACCTCTTAGCCCTTACAACACTGAATTTTCAAATGGACTGTTCGAAAATTCAAACAGGTCAAGCTTATTGTGAATATTGAAGGATGTTTCTAAAGAAAAGTGTTACCTGACTAACAGTGCAGACCCAGATGAGACGGCTCCTGGAGTAGCCCTCTCATCTGGGTCTACACTGTTTGCAAAGGACATTAGTGACTCATGTCCCACACTGTAAGGTTTATAGTTGATTTCTTCATTCTCTTGGGTCCTAATTAGGAGCCTTTTGATCTGGGTCTACTCTGTTTGCAAAGAATTCATGTGACAGCACTATAAAGCACTATGAATGTGAATCCCTGAGTGTTTATTATTGATAGCAAACATTACCTCTGTAGAGGTCAAACAGTGTCAATCCAGATTGCAAACATAGAAATCCTGTGTTACGTAATGATCAAAACATTGGCTTAACTTGAACCTGATTCCATGTTCAATATTCATGTAAGAAATAATGACATTATGAATATTTAGTAGCTGAATTTTTATATCGTAAACTTTACAATGAAAGTGTTTGCTTTGACAAAAACTGTAGAATCCGATCTATATCATGTCAAAAGCAAACAGTGCAGACCCGTCTGATCAGACTAATGCGTAAAAAGGTGTTTATATGAAGGAAAGGGTTGATGAACAAGAATTTACTATGATAATAGTTAACATGTAACACTCTTATTTTCAACTCTCTACTTCATGCATAGTTTTGTTAAAAAATAATGACAACATGACTATTTATTATATGATATTTTTAATAGCATATGAGACAAGAATTTTGGCCATGTCAGAAACTGTACAATTGCATTTATATTTTTCTTTAATATAACAGAGCTGCCTTCGTGTAAGAGTCATCTAATCAGGGTAAACTCTGTAAAAGGGCATAATAACAGTATATTATAATTATACAGTAAAGGGCTTAATCATTTGCAAACATTTTGGTTTCATTGCTCCGTGCCCACAAATAGTTGTTGGAATCCAGACCACTCATTGGAATCTAGACAGTTTGAGTGTTACAATGGCACATTGAAAAGAAAGTGAGACTCCTCTGTATTAGACCTGGATCTGCAGGAGACACTGGTCTTTCATTATAACAATGCTAAAGATTAATTAATGCTGGTCTTTCAGCTTTAAGCCATTGATGTGGTGAACAAACAATATGGAAGACTTGTTTAAGTACTCTGTTAATTGCTAGTTTAACAGATTTGTCAACAAAGGTTAAGGACTTCATTTCCTTGTCTTCAAAGCTAATTGTTCTTTGGCTGTATTGTGACTGAACGAGTGTGGGAGTAGGATTCTACATCCGTCTAGCACTGACACATGAAAGGCTACATAGGAAAACAAAGCTTTTGTTGCCAAACATAAATAAAGTCATATATTCTATTTCGTTTATGATCTGGAGGACCATTATCTCATCTCTGTAAAATACCACCACCACCATTACCATCATCATCATCATCGTCTCCCGGACCCCCGCCCCCTGCTTCTGTCCTTCTTTTGCCCAACACAGGGGGTGGGGGCATATTGTTTTTGCTATGTCTGTCTGTTGACTGGTTGGTTTGGCCCCAACTTTAACGTTGACAATGATTTTGTCGCCATTGCACATATATACTTCAAACTTGGCATGAATATACAACTTATGGAGGCAAACATTTCTAGGGGTGAATTATTAAGGTCAAGGTCATACATCAAGGTCAAAGGTCATATCAGGGACATAGTGTTTCACAAACACATTTTGTTCTTCTTTTTCTTCTTCATCACCATTGGTCATTTGAGGGGCACAATGTTGCAAAATATAATTAATTTTTTTCAAATCTGAAAAAGAAGTACAACATGAGTCTTCTAATATATAAATAGATTTATGTTGTACTTTTTCAACTTTAACATGACTAAGCAATTGGTTCATCCAAGTATTTGCCTATTTCAGGATTTTTATCTTAATCGCATATTCAGTCAGATGTAGATTAAACAAAAGCAAAGGATCCAATTTTGGGCTCGTCATTATCTAATTTATAGCCGTCATAATCCTTTGTTTGTCATCCGCTGATTTGAATCTTAAGCTGGCGTGAGGGGTGGGTTTGAACATATTTGTTACACTGTTTTTTTACCAAGTCTAGAAATACTATACCCTCTTGCCGTACATGTGACAGGAAAGAGAGACAGAGATCTTCAGCTATCGTTTGAATGCTTGTTGAAATAATTTGACTCTTATTTGCTAAAATTGTAAACTTGAATCAAAGTGGGCTTCATTTAAGTGAAGAAAAAAAATTCCATCAACAACAACATTATTTTAACCCCAGTAAATTTGTGAATGCCATAGGAATGTAGATATGCTGTAGATGTAATGCAATGAAAGGTTTGATTTTCTGTCTTGAATATTCATTCATGATTTCAAACATATATAGTACCATATGTAAATTTGTTATCAGATGAGGACCTGAACTTTAAAGTGCATTATAGTATTGCCATATTAACCCTTTCAATGCTGAATTTTCAAATGGACTATTCCAACATTCAAATAGGTCAAGCTTACTGTGAATATGCAGGGGTTTTTTTTCCAAGAAAAGGATTACATCATTCTGCATTTAGCTATCGCATTTTATAAAAGTTTCGGAGTGGCCACTGGAGTAAGGTTCTACTATAACTGTATACAGTAAAACCCCTCTATAACGGCCACTTAATTACATCAAGTATTTTGTGTTAAAGGCAGGTGGCTGCTTAAAGCAAGGTGAAAGTAAAACAGAACGCTCCTATAGGAGCGTTTTGTTTTACTTTTGCCTTGCTTTAAGAAGCCACCTGCCCTAAATACCAACTAATTAACACAATTCAGTTGTCGTTATAGAGAGGTTTTACTGTACTTTGACAATTACTGTGACAAATTCTTAACACTTTGCTCAGTTAATACACCTTTCTACGTCTTTGCAAACAGAGCTGACCCATTCATGTATTTATATGCCATTTTAAAGAATTTATCTAATTAATATTCATGATTCCATTATATGTTTTTGTGAATATTCATGGAGTAATGGGTTAAAGCTTATAATATCTTTAGCAGGTGGAAGGTTGGTGCCTGCGACAGAGTTATTTACGACAGAGTCATTTACGTACTCTGATTCAGCACCTGTCCTATCATCTAATGATCTGGTAATAATTGACTATGTTATGATTTCCGTGCCCTCTGTAATAGATTCTTCTGTTTCATGAATGAGTGGACCTATTGTACTGTGTTGTTCACTGAGATATAGTAGGTGGTGTAAGTGGGTTTATATAGCGCAGGCCCAGCCGGTAAAAAGTTAGTTTACTTTACGTCCCCAGCGTGTACTTAGGTGTGTGTGTGTGTGTCTAATACTTCAGTGCAGTCATTGGGTTAAAATGAACCGAACCTAGGTATAGTGCAGGTGTGTTTGTTTGGGGATTTAAGGCAGTGTCTGAAAATGTTCAGGAAATTAGAAGAGTGGATTTTAATAATCACAGAGAAGAAATAAGGTGACTTGGACAGGTGGTTTTGTGTGAAGAAGAATTGCAGAAAATTTTAAACAGTTTTGTGACAAAATCACAAGTGGATAAAAGAATAATTAAGACAGGAGACTTGAAATTTATGTTACCTGGATTAAGCGTTATCTTTTTGGGGACTTACAGTGACATGATTTTGATGAAAAACTTGGTGACTCTGGAATTTGGCCTCAAAGGTTGTACAGCACCTGTTTATATATAAACTTAGGTATAATTTTTCGTACACTTTGACAGAAATAGAAGTGACTTGAAATGGGAAGATTGAATCTTCACAGAGAAATAAGCTTAGTTGTGGAATGAGATTTACATTACCAAAGACTTCCGTGTGTTTATATTCTGATAGAATAGTTGACATTATCAAACTATGGCAAAAATGCGGAGTGTTCATGTGGATGTGATACGAAAATGGTAAGGATTCTTGTGGTTGTCCTCATTGTTACATGGCATAAAATAATGAAAGCGAAAATGTTTTACTAGTATAATTATGTTAAAGAGAAAGACTATTGATTGCCAAATATATTAGTGAATAGAAGAAATTCCTCATGACTAATGGCTTGTTGTGCATGCTTTTAACTCTAGCACTGTGAACATTCATTGTTAGATTTACAGGCCTAAGTACCAAACAGTTTTACTGAAGGAGATTATTTTTATGACAGTGTAGACCCAGCTCAAAGGATTTCCTCAGGAGCTCTTTGATCTTGTTCTACACCATTTGCCAAGTTCTTATATACTCGGTTGCCACACTTTAACCCTTTCCTCCATGAATATTCATGTAGGTAATGATGACTTCATGAATATCAATTCGAGGGCTTGGTGCAAAACTATTCTAACTCCTTCACAAATAGTTTTGCACCAAGCCCTCGAATTAGATTTATTTGTTATAATAGCACATTGGACACATTTAGGTTTGGTCATGACAGACTCTAGAATAATATCTATGTTATATCATAAGCAAACAAAGCAGACCCTGTATGAGCTGTCTGATCTGGGTCTACTCTGTTTGTGCAAAAGTAATGCAGAAAGCTCATTTAGGAGCTTTCTGCATTACTTTTGCACGGCATTAAGCTACCACCTGCCTTACAGACCCATTATTAGACCTTTATGATGACCACTTAAGACGGGTTTTACCAAATTTCCTGCATACTCCTCTTATGCACAGCTCTGTATTGGTTTAAGGTCTTGACATGATTTAGATAATTAACCCTCAGCCTGCTGAACAATTAATGTTTGTTTAACCATTTAGGTCATGAATATTCATGTAAAAATCATAATGATTTCATAAATATGTACTAGCCAGTATTTCTTACATGAATATTGAACAGGGAAAGGGTTAAATGATACCCATAGATGGGAAGTTGACATTTGGTTGTTTCAATACTTTACAATATTACTACATATACATGCTTCTTAGTTACATGTATATATACTGTATGTGATAATAGTGTGTTGAAGATAATCATCTAGGATTGCTTTGAAACCAGTAAAAAGAATCTACCTTAATAAAGTAAAATTTGTTTGAAAGCTTTTTTTTTACCTTTGCTTATAAATGGACTGATTTGTTCAACAAGATGGAACAGTCCAAATGAAGCAAAACTGGGCATTCAGAAGAATGACTCAATTTACACCTGAAGCTCCTGTATTGGGCATCTGTTATGGTCAGCCTGGAAAGAAAGTGTATGATTAATTGGCAACCAACTGCTATGGATGCTTGACAACAACCAAATGTGATTATCTACTGCTTGAGTATGGTGGCAAAACCGGAAGATGCTTCGAAGTGATTTATTAATTTGACCTTTGAATTGTTGTCAGCTTTATAACCATGCAGTACCTGTTTTATCACAACAATGTGTTCTCTTGAAGTCAAGAGTTTGAATTAATGAGCTAAAGCATAAAAACATTAAATTCTGTCCAGATTGATTTGAGTATTGTCATGGCAACATGGTACCACTGATGTGGATCTAGTCTGTCAGAATGCCAGCTTCATGTTTAAGATTTCTTGACCACCACCAGTGGTTTCTGAGGGCAACCACAGGACAATGGCTCCATTAATTATTGTCCGACTTCTATGGCTACCATTTTACTTTTGTTGACCTTAAGCCGTACTCCATAAAAATGCCTTTGAACAGCCTTTGCAAACAAAGTAGACCCAGATCATGCAGCTCTTAAAAAAGTCATGTGATCAATATGTGCCCTGTTTGCTTTTGGTATAATATAGATCTGATTCTGGTTTCTGCCATGGCCTAAACTCCCTGTGTTTATATGCCATAATAAGAAAGAAATCATCACTAGGTTTTCAGTGGTCTTTGCTTCAATGGAACTTTATTGAAATTGTTCTCCTGTGAATTTGATTTTACTTCATCACATCATTATTGAATTATCTCCCCTTATATTTAGTTAGTTTAGACCATGAGATAGATATAATAATAATATCTCAGTTGATGGGTAGTACTACGGAGTTGTCCTGCATTGACCCCATCTCTGTGTCAAATGTGCTAGTGGGGGGTATTAATCACCTTTAGTGATAGTTCTAGTTAATTTCTTACATGAATATTCATGGAGTAAAGGGTTAAGGGTTAAAGCTTTAACCCATTACCTCATAGGCTATTTTTAGATACAACCTCTTTGAATAAATCTACCTAAAAGGAGCATTAACTATAGAAAAGTAAAAGTTTAGAATTTTGTAGTTTGAAACCATTGTGATAAATAGAGCATTAAAAATTTTGCTCCTAAAGGAGCAAAATTAATGCTCTTTTTATCGCAATGGTTCCACAAAGTGACTTTTTACAGAGTCGTCAAAAGTCGTCAATATGAGGGAATGGTTTCATGAATGACTCGTTGCATACTACTCGGACATTACATTATAACAATTAAGTTCATAGTTTAGCCAAATGGATTGTTGTTTCCTAAATTGGTTAATGATATTTAGGAGAATGACCTCTGTCTCTCATCAACGCTTGTGATAGCCAAGTTGCTTTCAGCACCAGGCTGATAAGAAAGTGAAACTACCGGCAGATGTTTTAGCACAGTTTTAAGTGTATATATTACTTCATGTCAGGCAATCACTCATCTCAAGATATAACAGAAAAAAGGAGTTTAACCACACAATACTGTAAACAAGTTTCAATATAAACTGATGTATAATGAAACCTTGCTCATCTGAACATTCAAATTAACCCTTTACTCCATTAATATTCATGCAAGAAATAATGACATCATGAAAATTAATGAGTTGAATTCTGATAGTTGCATTTTAAACACAGGCATATTAGGTCATTTGTCCTACAGGAGGTTTTCCTGTATTAATTAAGCAACCACCTGCTTTTAAAGACACCAGTGTCTATCATGTCAATTGGCATATTTTGCTGACTACAATGATTTAGCATGCAAAGAGTTATTTTCTTTTTGGTAAGTATACCTTTACCCTCCATGAATATTCATGTAAGAAATAATGACATCATGAATATTAAGTAGATCAATTTTTATGATACCTGTCGTCAAACTCAATATCATGATATGATAGGACATAGACACAGGAATTTTTGGCCATGGCAGATACTAGAATCATAAAGTATTTGTATTACAGTATATCATAGCAAACAGAGTAGACCCAGATCAGACGGCTCCTAACTGGAGCCGTCTGATCTGGGTCTACTCTGTTTGCAGATATTTATGGAGTAAAGGGATATGCTTTTATCAGGCCCATTTCTCCTCATTATGACCCTAGCTGTCAATGCTGAGAAACATTTGGCTAGTGAAATACTGCATCCCATAGGTACCAGATCATACAAATAGGACATTTTATCAATGCCCTGCTCCATCAGTGTCAGAAAAGATCACTACTATATCCCTTTATCAGTGGACAGGACAGAAACACGAAGAAAATAGGAGATAAATTGCACTTAATTACCTGAGGTACCCTAATTCCTAAGTATTCAAACATATATGCATATACATGTAGTGCAGACCCAGATCAAGCTACTTCTGAAAGAGCTGTTTGATCAGGATCTACATTTTTTGTGTTGCCTGCGAATACACTTGAAATTGTTCTAATTTACATCTCTTATATATAAAGGAGCTACTCTTGAAATTGTTTTAATTGAAGTCTCTTTTTGTGGGCCTCTATAATAATCAGTTACAGCAACTGGATTCAGAAAAGTGTGCATGCTGGCAATGAGACATGATAAACTATATAGATTTATACCAGTATTATAAACAGTTAGATCAGGATTCAAACTTTTGTACAGTCTGACTGGATTTTTGAAAAACAAATTGAAAAAAAAAAATCTTTAGAAGCAGTTTAGTAGAAGATAGTTGTCCCAGACAATTACTTAACATAATATCTTTATTGTTACTGCCAGGGACCAGACACAGACTCACTCAACCAATTTATTGCAGTCCATAAAATATAATACACAATTTATACTTCAGTCACTTAATGTTGGGTTTTAATAATAAGTTTTTATGAATCATCATATAGACAAGAAATTATTATTTAGATCATAACTCATCATGTAATAGTACATGTGTATGCACTTTATTGTATGCCTCTTCCATTAAGTTATATGGTATCAGTGTATTTAACCCTATCCCTGTTTTATATTTAGTCCAAATTTCAATATCTACTGAATATTCATAGACAAAATAGTTATTATAAATAAAATACAGCAGGTGGAACATTGTAGCCGTTTTAGAAAGTAAAGAAAGCGATCTATCAAATTCTATTAGCAAACAGAGCAGACCCTGATCAGCCTACTCCTACAGGAGCTGTCTGATCTGGGTCTACTCTGTTTGCAAATGCATGAAAACACGTTTATATGAGGGAAAGGGTTTAAGCACACATTGCATTGTTGAAATGAAAAAAAACAACTCCATAAATATGTCTTTCTACGCCTCTGTAAAAGTCACTTTTTCAAACCATTGTGAAATGCTCTATTTATCACAATGGTTGAGGAACTACAAAATTCTAAAATTTTCCTTTTCTCTAGTTAATGCTCCTTTTCGGTAGATTTATTCAAAGAGGTAACAATGGATCTAAAAATAGCCTATGAGGGAATGGGTTAAAATTGTTTATGTCCTTTAGGTATGCACTAATTACTATTATAACATTGTTGCAATTTAGCGGAAAATTAGACTCACCATTTTTTGCAATACGTGGCTTTAGAAAGTACTTGCAAATAGAGAACCCACACTTGCAATAAATGGTATAAAAAATTTTTATCATTAAATACTGAATTTCCTCATGGTAATAGTACTAGTGTGACAGGTTTTCTGCTCCTCTTTGAATACACTGACTATACTTTCAAATTCAAATACTCTTTATACTTCATGGCAGACTCCAACCAGCATGGATATGAATTGATCTAATTCTTGTGTTAGCCCTTTGCTTCATGAATATTTATGGAAGAAACCATGACATTGTGAAAAGTAATTAAATAGATTTTAACTTGCCTGTTTTTCGAAGAAAATATACAAACTATTGTCATAACTCCGGTGTCCGTGCTGTTGTCATTGAGGTTATTGTGGACTAGAAACTTTAAAACATTAACTATTTCTTCTTTACTACTCATGCAAATCTTATGAAACTTCACACACATGCAATCAAATAGACTAGCGTTGGCATCTATATGTGGTGCTCTTGTTATAATTGTACATGAACTTAGAAAGTCATGCAGATTTGCTCCCAGCATGGCTTACACTCTGTATTAGGCAGCTACCTGCCTGAAAATATCTAAATGTACTGTTATTAAAATCCACTTTAAAAGGGTTTTACCTGATAAGTAGAGAAGCAAACAGGGTAGACCCTGGTCAGACAGCTTCTACAGGAGCTTGTGTATCATCTAGGTCTACCCTGCAAAGGTGTTAACCCTTTCCCTCATATAAACACATTTGCAAACAGTGTAGACCCAGATCAGACGGCTCCTATTGGAGCTGTCTGATCAGGGTCTGCTCTGTTTGCTAATGAAATTTGATACTTCTGTTTCTTTACTTTCTAGAATAGCTACAATGTTCAACCTGCCGTAATTTCATTGTAACTTTTTTGTCCATGAATATTCAGTAGGTATTGAAATCTGGAATAAATATAGAACAGGGAAAGGGTAAGAGGTCTATTATAAGGTTTATCAAGTTATACGAAGATAATGAGTACAGTAGTTTCTATTGTACTCCAAAAGGATCGTAGGTGGGGTGAATGAGTGGCTTTTGCTGCCAGGCAGTACTTTTCATCCCTCTCCATCCCCATCCTTTATGCAGATTTAAACTTCCTGAGGGAGTAGAGGCTTATTATATTTGTAAATACTGTTATCATTCAGCCCTCATTGAAAATCTGAACTTTATCAGAAAAGTAAACATTTTGATTGCAATATTTTGAAAGTATTTTTGCATCATATCTTAATCCAAATATTATTCAGTCAGAATAGGAGTGTTTCACAGAATTTTAAAAGTTAAAGTCAGTTTGAAATCACCAGAAAGGTTTTTGAAAAATTTAAAAAATGAGTTCAAGCAAGCTAAATATTTGAATGACCTGATAAATCAGAAGTGAGTAACAGTTGTGTAAACACAATACTTATAGACTCTGTGACATTGTTTACATTTAAACCACACTCAAGGACTTCACCAATAGAAGTACAGTCACAATATATAACACTGTTGTCCAAAATTCAGTTGGATTTCAGACTTAGGTAAACGGGTGGAAAAATGAAATTAAATTTCAAGAGGTAAATCTTTGAAAACTTAATTGAAGAGTTGAATGAGGAAGTTTTATATATTCTGTAATTCTTGTCAGAGCGAAACAGAATGCTGTTTCAAAAAATGATTTGATTCAAATCTGCTCAACTCGTTACCTTATAGGCTATTAATTTTATACCTAACTTTGTTGAAGAAATCTACTGAAAAGGAGCATTAATTATAAAAAGGGAAAATTTTGAAATTATGCAGTTTTGAAACCACTGTGCTCTATTTATCACAATGGTTTCAAAAAGTGACTTTTACAGAGGTGTCAAAAAGGCGACAATATGAGGGAATGAGTTAATTAGATATTAATGTTTGTGCCAATGAAGTGATGTTTTGATTCATGTACATTTCAGGCCTTTGATCTGCATGCAGTTTCAGTTTAGATAAGAATAATAGAATTACTGATAGATAATGAGATAATGAATAATGAAGTGGTTTAAAAAATGAGGACAAGGTTTTTAGGAGTGGATTAATCCGTATTGCCGGGATTAGAGATTCTTTACCCCCATTTTGTTATTTTACTCATTTGTTTCGATTGATTTGAACTTACTGACACTTGTCAATAGTCTGAATCAACATTGCAATGTCAAAACTTGCTTTTGAGTCAAATTCTAGTAGTTGTCGACCCCTTATTTCTTTTGGATAAAAGGAGCAGTTTTAGCGAAGAAACTCTCACAGAGATTACAGACATGATCCATACAATTTTACAGGACAATTGCTTTATTTCTATAGACCAATTCATGATTTAGTTTTGCAAAACAGTTTTTAACCCTTTCCTCCATAGGCTATTTTTAGACCCAACCACTTTGAATAAAACTACCGAAAAGGAGCATTAACTAGAGAAAAGGAATATTTTAGAATTTTGTAGTTTGAAACCATTGTGATAAATAGAGCATTTCCTCCTATAGGAGGCTATTTATCACAATGGTTTCATAAAGTGACTTTTACAGAGGAAAGGCGTATTTATGGAGGAAAGGGTTAAAACAGTTTTGAATCATATAATCATTTGAATCATTGTAGCCATCTCAAAAAGTAAACAAACAGAACTATCAAATTCCATTAGCAAACAGTAGACCATGTAGGAGCCGTCTTATCTGGGTCTACTCTGTTTGCAAGTGTGTGAAAATGTGTTTATATGAAGGAAAGGGTTAATTCAGCATGTAAAGGGTTATGTTTCTTTGTTGGCTATTAAGTGAGGACATTTTAGTTTCAATGTTTTGAAACTTCACTGGTGTATGATAAAATGGAAACAGAATACAAAGACGATTACATGTAAACATGCCAATTAAGAAATCACATGCTTGAAATGCATTTCATGTCTAACATGGGCATGTGAAGATAAGGTATGGATAACTAGCAGCCAAACAAACCTGTGGAGGGTACATTAATCAGCCCTTTTATTGCTAATTAAGTTATTAACCCTTTACTTGACATCGTTAACCCTTTACTCCATGAATATTCATGTAAGAAATAATGACATCATGAACATTAGATTAAATTTTTAAGGGACATGGGAATTTTCAACCATTAAAAACTAACTGTAGAATCATATTATATTATAAGCAAACAGAGCAGACTCTGATCAGATGGCTCCTACAGGAGCTAGTAATGCTAGAAGCTTTCTGCATTACCTTTGACCTGCATTAAGCTACCACCTGCCTTACAGACCCAAGATTAGATCTCTTTTTGATGGCTGCCCAAGACAGGTACTACTTTATACAGGTTAGGTAAAGGATTGGTCAAAACGCATGAGGTGTCGCATGATTGTGAACTGGGAGTGACAACATGCGAGACAGCTTTTTCCACTGTTATTTTTATCTTCCGGAATTTACAGTGTTAGTGTGACATGTTTTTTGCCTACATCACACTTAGCTAAATTATAACACTCCCAATGGTTATTTTAAGTCTTTGCGTGCCAAGTAATCATTATCTGAAAAGGTTGCTACTTACTATATTTCTCACATTCACTTTCTGTTCCATTTTTTCCTGCAAAAATTGGAGTTCAAACAACTTCAAACTCACTAATGAGAAGCCAAGTTACTTGATGCCAAATCAAGATCCAAACTGTTGGCATACTGGTAATCACAAAGTCACCACGAGCATGAACAGAGATACAGTAGAACCCCTTTAATGCGACCACTTAATGAATAAACATGACTGTCTTTATTAGCAGGTGGTTGCTTAATGCAGGACAAAAGTAATGCAGAAGCTCCTCTAGGAGGTTGCTTAATGCAGGACAAAAGTAATGCAGTTTTGTCCTGCATTAAGCAACCACCTGCATCTAGCACCCAGAATTATGTCTTTTAGGTGGTCGCATTAGCAGGGTTATACTGTATTTTGTATCTCTATCATTACCCAACAATAAGCAAGTTAAATTGAGAAAATTGGTTCTTTTTGTTTGTTTTTTTCTCCCTCCAGAATTAGAGATGGAATATAAATCTGTACAGTTGACTTAAGACTTTAATGTTTCACAGGTACCTAACATTATGCTGTCTAGAAAATTTCAAAGTACTAATAAAGAAAAAAACATAAAATTACTACAAAACAAAAAGTGCACAAATCTCTGCAGGAATCACACAAGTATTAAAGAAACACTGCAGGGGTCACACAATAACTCAGAGTTGTAAGGAAAGGTCTTTGAACCAAGATTGACTGAAGTTCTTGTATCAATATTTGTTCAGAACTTTTTATGTCTTTGTTGCCTGTGATAAAACCTTTCACAGGGTCAGGCAGCTACAGTTTTAGGTGACCAAGGGGGTCTTATTTGCAAATGGATAAGAGGGATTTACAAGTTAGATAATTCCTTGATGCAGGCGAACATAAACACAAAAGTTAACCCTTTACCTCCATAAAGACGCCTTTCTACACCTTTGCAAACTGATTAGATCCAGATCAGATGGCTCCTGTAAGAGTCGTCTAATTAGGGTCTGCTCTGTTTGCTTATGATTTAATATACATGAATATATGATTCTACAGTTTCTGCCATGGCCAAAAATTCCTCAGGAATCCCATGTCGATGCTTATAAATATTCATGATGTCATTATTTCTTACATGAATATTCATGGAGTAATTATTGCTTTTTAAGACACGTGGTGGCTTAGAGCATGGTGTAAGTCATGCAGAAAGCTCCCAACTTGCTTTCTGCATTTAGCAGCCACCGGCGTCAAAAGCTTTCAATTCTTCTTTACTAAATATTCGAATTATCAAGGATTTTTTATCAAAATACTCCCCACAAAAGAATAATGTCATCTCCATAAATGAAAAAACGAACAAACCGAATAACAAGATGAAGATCCGTTTTGCATAGTCTTTTGGGAATAGCAACGCTGTGATTGCTTATACAACACGGTGCCAGTAAACCGTTACTTCATTAACCCATTCCCTCTTAAGCTATTTATAGATCCAACCTCTTTGAATGGAATCTACCAAAAAGGAGCATTAACTAGAGAAAATGAAAATTTCCGCATTTTGTTGTTCTGAAACCCATTGTGATAAATAGAGCATTAGCTCCTTTGGAGCAAATACTCTATTTATCACAATGGTTTCAAAAGTGACTTTTACAGAGGCGTAGAAAGGTGTATTTATAGGGTTTATTTGGTAAAATATGCATGTAAGAAATATAGACATCATGAACAGTAGAATCAGGTTGATGTCATTCCACAAGCAAATAGAGCAGACCCTGTTCAAACAGTAACTGACAGTCTTGCCTCGGATCATGATTCAAGCTCTTCAACAAACAGTTATTAGTTCCTGAAACATTTAGCGAAGTTGATAAATGAAACAGTTGAGGGTTCCAGAAGGAAAAAAAGTAAGAATTTTGTGCAAAAAGTATTAAACTTTGCTCCTTGCCTAATTTCAGATGTTGCTTTTTTTCTTGCCATTGGAGACTTTTAAGTGCATTTTTCGCCATGGAGCCAGGACTTAACAACAGTTATTGTGGATCCAAGAAATTTGGCTACAGTATGCTGATGAATAATTTAGTGATGGATAAAAAAATCTAAATTCATCTAATGGATTGTTTACACTGCATACAAATTTGATAACAAAATTGTAATTTGAAAGACATTCCTTCAACATGATTATTATTCAAGTCACAACAGCTTTGAATACCAAACTGTTTTCAGTTTAACCCATTCCCTCATAATCTATTTTTAAACCCATTCTCTTTGAATAAATCTACCAAAAAGGAGCATTTACTAGAGAAAAGAAAAATGTAAGAATTCAATTGTGTAGTCTTAAAACCATTGTGAAAAATAGGAGCAAATGCTCTATTTTTCACAATGGTTCATAAAGTGACTTTTACAGAGGCCTAGAAAGGTGTATTTATGGAGGAAAGGGTTAAAGACCAAGAATTTGACTTTTTGAATAGTTATGTTAGAAATGTTCTTTTTTTATATTGAATGTATCAACTCTTAGCTTGCTAAATAATTATGTCTGCAAATTTACTCACATCATACAAATGTATACATACTCATTGGGATTCAATTTTGCATTCTTTCATGAAGCATTATTAAACAGTTTTGATCCAGATGAAAATACATGATTTGTTAAGGGTCTCAGATAGAATGAATTTTAATGCAAATAGTTAACCCTTTCCTTCATATAAATGCTTTTTCATTGATTTGCAAACAGAGTCTGAAGTAGGCCCAGATCAGATCAGATTGCTCCTATAGGGGCCGTCTGATTGGGGTCTGCTCTGTTTGCTTATGAAATAATATGAATATGATTCTACATTTTCTACCTGGTGGCCAAATATTCCTGTGTTCATGTCAGCCATTATGAAAATTAATCTAATTGATACTCATGACATCATTATTTCTTACATGAATATTCATGGAGTAAAGGGTTAAAGACAAAGTACAGCTATGAACAGCAAAAGTTGAAGGTTTTGCAAGACTCTTGTAAATTGAATAAAATGAGTAATAACAGCTTTTTGTTTTGCATTTGTGCTGTTTTCTTGGAAGCAGTTTTCAGGAACTATCCCAGACTTCATGTCCTGCTATTGAGCCTGGTTCTGGGAGATTCGCTTGATTTAAGGGGATGATTCAGAGTTGAATTCTCATTTTTCACAATGGATTTGTTTTCTGTTAACCCTTTACTTCATAGATACACTAGTAGCGCCATTGCAAACAGTCTCAGTAGACCAAGATCAGATGGCTCCAGTAAGAGCTGTCTGATCAGGATCTGCTCTGTTTGCTTGTGAAATAATATCAATCTGATTCTACAGCTTCTGCTGTGTTCATAGGCAAGTATAACAAAATGTGTCTGTGAAACACTATGCCCCCGATATGACCTTTGACCTTGATGTATGACCTTGACTTTCATAGGTCACCCTAAAAATGTTTGCCTACATAAGTTGCAGATGCATGCCAAGTTTTAAGCATGTATGTTGAATGGCGACAAAATTATCGCCAATCTAAATGGACCCATAATTTTACCTTTGATCATGATGTATGACCTTGACCTTAATAATGTGACAGCATTCCAAATCGTATTCAACATGTCCTAGTAATGTGTGACTATGCAAAACTGAATAGAAGTGATACAGTCTTGTAAAAATTTAGAGTTTCGGGTATTACAGAGCAGGAGATTATAAAGGTGCATACTCAAATATAAAAATTGTCTTTTCTCCACCAAACCCTAAGTTGTGACCACTCCAATGTGGGATGGCCCATCATTGTTTAACTGTTGAGTCCATTCAATAGGAAAGACTTAAATTTGCAAGAGGATTTTGAGTGACAGAAAGTGCAGATCCTGATCTTGGTCTTTACTGTTTGCAAATGTCAGTACATTCATTTCCTGCACATTGTGTGTTACAGTAAGTTGATGGAGAAATGAAGAGATGTTTAGTTGGTACCCAATCTCCTGTGCTGGACTTGTTGATTCCTGTGTCATACTAAGGATGTATAATGCTGGTGTCATACTATGGATGTATAATGCTGGTGTCATACTAAGGATGTATAATGCTGGTGTCATACTAAGGATGTATAATGCTGGTGTCATACTAAGGATGTATAATGCTGGTGTCATACTAAGGATGTATAATGCTGGTGTCATACTAAGGATGTATAATGCTGGTGTCATACTAAGGATGTATAATGCTGGTGTCATACTAAGGATGTATAATGCTGGTGTCATACTAAGGATGTATAATGCTGGTGTCATACTAAGGATGTATAATGCTGGATTACTTAACAACTTACTATTCTCCATCACTGTTGAACCTGTTCTCTCATATATACATGTAGATGACTTTTGGCATCTTTGCAAACAGAGTAGAGCCAGATCAGATTGCTCCTGTAGGAACTGTCTGATCAGGGTTTGCTCTGTTTGCTTATGGAATATATTATACATCTGATTTTGAAGTTTCTGTCACAGCCAAATATTTATTCGTAAATATATATGTAATTATAAAAAGTCAGTTCATGAATATTCATGCACTAATAATTCATCGGGGAAAGTTTTCTTCAATACTTGAAAACATGGTTTTCTTGCAGCCAGCATCTGATGAATATTCATGGTGTAATTGATCTATTTGCAATTCGTACATAGTCTGGGAAATCAGAATTGATCTTCATAAAGATAACTTCATAGTCCTCTGAGCTTTTTGCTAATGTAGAGGTATTGTAGAGACAGTGCTGTTTACCGCAGATCAGACAGACTCGTAATTTTGTCTGCCGTAATTTTGTCTGCCAGTCTTTCTGTTTGCTCTGGACATTTGATGAATGGGATATTGAATAAAAATGGATTGAACAAAGTTTGAGAAGTGGTAGTACAATATGTGACTGTATGAGGAATGTTAGGTAATGGTGCTGTACTTAATTGAATAAATGAGTTTGGAAAATACTACATTTGAAATGTGGGTTTGTCATGCACGCTATTATGGATATAGATGGCACTAAATATATTTCAAAGACAAACATCAAGGCATGTTTCATAATATATTATATGCGTTCTATATTTTGGGATTTGAAAATGCACTGGCATTTATAAACAGTGTAGACCCAGATCAGAGGGCTCGTAGAGGAGCCCTCTGGTCTGGTCTGCACTGTTTATCATTCAAAATCATCTAGCAAGTTTAAGCCTTTCATACTGAGTGGACTATCTCACTCTGAAAATTCAGCAATGAAAGGGTTAATCTCGTGCAACATTAGGAAGCAACTCTAGATCTGTTGAAGCTGGACTTGCAATGCATCATGTCAGCAACATTAGGAAGCAACTCTAGATCTGTTGTAGCTGGACTTGCAATGCATCATGTCAGCAACATTAGGAAGCAAATCTAGATCTGTGGTAGCTGGACTTGCAATGCATCATGTCAGCAACTCTAGATCTGTTGTAGCTGGACATGCAATGCATCATGTCGGCATCTCCATATTGTACTTGCAGCTGCAGTTGAAAATTTTAAAAACAACCACTGCATCATTAAACATTTTGGATATTTAAAACCATGTGACTCAGCTTAACTTTCTGCATGCTAGCAGGAAATAAGTGATTACTTGCAGCAGACAACAGTTTTGTCAGACTACATTTATTTAGTATTCAAGGAAAAATATATAGAACTTTCTGTATTACTTTTGTCATGCATGAAGCTGCCAACTGTGTTAGAGACTGTCAGTTTGGGTTTTTGAGTGGTCACTTTCCGTAGGAGTTATTACGTGTAATACTGTGTTTTTCCTGTTACCTCATTAATATTGATGTAAGAAATAATGACATCATGAATATTTATTAGCTGAATTTTTTTATAATGGTATATGATCATGAACACAGTTTTTTTTACTATAATTTCTTAAGCACATAGTGCAGACCCTTATCAAGTTTGTGCTCCAGGAGCTATCTCACTGATGATCTGATCTAGGTCTACTCTTTTTGCGAACACTCTGAGGTAATAAACAAGGAACTGTTAATATGGATATTTTGTTTTATCTATTTCCAGCAAGAAGCCTATGCATTTTGAAAATTGTTCAGCATTTGGCGGAAGCAGTACGAGTGGCACACTGACATCAACGGATAGTAACCATAGTAACAAGGATGTGCTTGGTGGCACCCTGACATCGACAGACAGTAACAACAGTGTGTCCAAATCCCATCACTCTGTTGGCCATTCAAACTGTGTTGATGTAATTGGAGTATCCCTTACAAGGGTAAGTTTCAGTTTTTATGTTATTTGCCTTTGACAAATGGATTCTAACATTCTTTGTGTCCAACAGCTGAGATAAAGGTGCATATTCAAATACTAATCTGTCAATTCTCCACAAAACCATATGTTGTGACCACTCCTTAGAATCGTCTTGAAGACACAATTCTAAAGAATCAGGTCACAATATAGGGTTTGGTGGAGAAATAAAAGAGCTGTACTTGAAAATATCTTAATTAAGGAATCTGATCAGAGCCTCTGCTACATGTAATTCTGCTTAGATCTAGATGAGAAGCTACTGTGTTATTCATCATCTCGTTGGGACTTAAGTGTTACACACTCCAGATAAAGATGCATACTCAAATATTAAAATCTTCATTTCTCCACCAAACCCTAAGTATGTTGTGACCACTTTTTAGAATCGTCTCGAAGAGACGGCTTTAAAGAGTGGTCACAATATACGGTTGGTTGAGAAATAAAGAAGTTATTCTTGAAAATGTTTCAATTTATGCATCTTATCTGGGCCTCTGCACTCTAATGAAGATACTTGATTACATCCTCATCATATTGGTAGTTTCTTACTCTTTGAAACATTGGTAGAGGAGATTTTGTCTTCTAAGTCTCTCTTGTTTGCCCTAGACATTGTAAAAAAATGGATTGAACATTATGCTTGAAACATGGTTTTAGGATATGTTGGCTTATCAGGATCAGGAATGTTTGGCCCTTTGAAAGGGCCAAAATTGACAATTTGTTGGCCATATTACAGAATGGAATAAATAAATATATAATGTTAGTGTATCAGTTATATGACTAGCTGTTTCTTCAGTTTATGTAGATTAGTGAGCTATTTAACCCTTTCCTCCATAAATACGCCTTTCTACACCTCTGTAATAGTCACTTCTTGAAACCATTGTGATAAATAGAGCATTTACTCCATATGAGCAAATGCTCTATTAACCACAATATGGTTTCTATACTAAACAATTATAACATTTTCCTTTTCTCTAGTAAATGCTCCTTTTGGGTATATTCATTCAAAGAGGTTGGGTCTAAAAAATATCCTATGGAGGAAAGGGTTAACCTTTTACCTCATGAATATTCGCCGGTAAATAACATCAGGATCATCAATTAGACCTCTTTTGATAATAACATGAATACAGGACATTTTTGGCTAATTGACAGAAACCACAGAATCTATAATAGAGCAGATGCTAATCAGACCTAATACTGTATAATCCCACCTCTTTACGCCTTAGCATATTAAGCACAAACCCAGAATTAGGATCAGTCCAGTCAGGGTCTGCTCTGTTTGCTTATGTTACAGAACTGATCTTAGAAGAGCTGTCTGATCTGGGTCTGCTCTGCTTGCAAAGGTGTAAAAAGGCATGCAAAAGGTGTCACTATCAGTTAAATGGTAAGGATGATATCAATCATAATTGACCCTACTAGAAAGGTCATGAACAAATTTATATCAGTGTCCTGATTTGACCTGTGGCCTGAGCCGGTCGTCTCCTGGCCTTGCCTGTCCTGTTGGTGACATGCATTAATTCTGTCAATGTTGTATGGTCAGTATATATATATGTGACCCTTCTGTTCATTCATGTTGAATATGTACAAAACATTGTTTGAATATCGCATACCATACCGTACCCTGAAAACACTTAAGTATTCAGACACCCAATCTTCATTCGCCATTGTTATACCCCCACAAACAGAGTTTGAGGGGGGTATACTGGAATCAGCCTGTCGGTCGGTCGGTCGGTCGGTCGGTCAGGCGGTCGGTCGGTCCGGCGGTCGGTCTGTCTGCAAAATCTTGTACGGCGAACTCCTCCTTCAGTTTCAACCCGATTCACTTGACACTTGGCATAATTGTTACTCAGGAGTAGTAGATGTGCAAGACACAAATTTCAGGTCTCTGTGACCTTGACCTTGACCTTTGACCTTGAAATTGGTCTTGAAATTGGCAGTCAAAATCTTGTACTTTGAACTCCTCCTTCACTTTCAACCTGATTCACTTGATACTTGGCATAAATGTTACTCAGGAGTAGTAGATGTGCAAGACACAAATTTCAGGTCTCTGTGACCTTGACCTTGACCTTTGGCCTTGAAATTGGTCTTGAAATTAGCAGGCAAAATTTTGTACTTTGAACTCCTCCTTCACTTTCAACCTGATTCACTTGATACTTGGCATAAATGTTACTCAGGAGTAGTAGATGTGCAAGACACAAATTTCAGGTCTCTGTGACATTGACCTTGACCTTTGGCCTTGAAATTGGTCTTGAAATTGGCAGGCAAAATCTTGTACTTTGAACTCCTCCTTCACTTTCAACCTGATTCACTTGATACTTGGCATAAATGTTACTCAGGAGTAGTAGATGTGCAAGACACAAATTTCAGGTCTCTGTGACCTTGACCTTGACCTTTGGTCTTGAAATTGGTCTTGAAATTGGCAGGCAAAATCTTGTACTTTGAACTCCTCCTTCACTTTCAACCTGATTCACTTGATACTTGGCATAAATGTTACTCAGGAGTAGTAGATGTGCAAGACACAAATTTCAGGTCTCTGTGACCTTGACCTTGACCTTTGGTCTTGAAATTGGTCTAAAAATTGGCAGGCAAAATCTTGTACTTTGAACTCCTCCTTCACTTTCAACCTGATTCACTTGATACTTGGCATAAATGTTACTCAGGAGTAGTAGATGTGCAAGACACAAATTTAAAATCTCTGTGACCTTGACCTTTGGCCTTGAAATTTGTCTTAAAATTGGCAAGCAAAATCTTGTACGGCAAACTCCTTCTTCACTTTCAACCTGATTTACTTGATACTTGGCATAAATGTTACTCAGGAGTAGTAGATGTGCAAGACACAAATTTCAGGTCTCTGTGACCTTGACCTTGACCTTTGGCCTTGAAATTGGTCATGATATTGGCAGGCAAAACTTGTACTTTGAACTCCTCCTTCAATTTCAACCTGATTCACTTGATACTTGGCATAAATGTTACTCAGGAGTAGTAGATGTGCAAGACACAAATTTCAGGTCTCTGTGACCTTGACCTTGACCGTTGGCCTTGAAATTGGTCTTAAAATTGGCAGGCAAAATCTTGTACTTTGAACTCCTCCTTCACTTTCAACCTGATTCACTTGATACTTGGCATAAATGTTACTCAGGAGTAGTAGATGTGCAAGACACAAATTTAAAATCTCTGTGACCTTGACCTTTGGCCTTGAAATTGGTCTTAAAATTGGCAGGTAAAATCTTGTACTTTGAACTCCTCCTTCACTTGCAACCTGATTTACTTGATACTTGGCATAAATGTTACTCAGGAGTAGTAGATGTGCAAGACACAAATTTCAGGTCTCTGTGACCTTGACCTTGACCTTTGGCCTTGAAATTGACAGGCAAAATCTTGTACTTTGAACTCCTCCTTCAATTTCAACCTGATTCACTTGATACTTGGCATAAATTTCAGAATTTTCTCTATTTGAACTTTGGGTATTTTTGTTATTTGGTCCTGTTACATGTTCAAAACTTGGATTTGCAATCAAGGCTGCCGTGTGGGGGTATTCATCACCTTTAGTGATAGTTCTAGTTTTGTCAATTTGACACCATTCTGAGAACTTTAACCCTTTCCTCCATAGGCTATATTTAGACCCAACCTCTTTGAATGAATCTACCCAAAAGGAGCATTAACTAGAGAAAAGTAAAATTTTAGAATTTTGTAGTTTGAAACCATTGTGATAAATAGAGCATTTGCTCCTATAGGAGCAAATGCTCTATTTATCACAATGGTTTCAAGAATTGGATATTACAGAAGCTTAGAAAGGCGTATTTATGGAGGAAAGGGTTAAAACAGACTGACATGGTAGTGAATGGCATAGACCCTGATCAAACTGAAGGAGCAATTTAATCTTGGTCTGCACTATTTGCCTAAGTTTGTCTGTCGGAATACTTAGTGTAATCATATTATTACGGTACCCTAAGTGTTTCGAAACCCAATCTCCCCTCTCCTTAATTATTTTACCTGTTATTTTGTATACACACACTTTAACACCTTTGTTAACAGAGTAGACCCAGATCAGATCGCTCCTATAGGAGCCGTCAGATCAGGGTCTGCCTTGCTTATCGAGTGATATAGGTCTGATTCTGGAGTTTTGCCTTTCAATATTTCCTTTGTTAATACACCTTTTCAGGAATGTATCTATAAAGGATAAATTAAGTGATGCTAAAGTTTCAGAATTTCTTTTCCCAGACTATGGTAGTAATAGTAATTTACCTAAAGTATATGATTTCAAATTCATTGAATGTTTCATTTTATGGCCTCCAATATAAATAAACGTTCTTGTATGAAAATATAGACTTTAGTTTTATTTGAGAAAGCAATATAAGCATACTGTAAAATAGTTTTGTTAGAATTTATTATTCATACATGTACATTGAATCTTAGATTTCTTTTTTATCTAAGGCTCAAGCCCCTTTACCCTTCAAATGCTAACTTGTGATTTTCTTGCCTTCTCCATTGTACAATTGTATCGCTTTCTTACTGATGAGCCCTCTGATTAAAGGTCTGCACTGTTTGTCATTAAAAGTCCATAATAGTTTTGATGCTTTCATACTGAATGCAATCACTGTGTAACCTTTTATGAGGTAGAGACTCCTCTACAAACAGAGTACACCCAGATCAGATTGCTTGTGTAGGAGCTGCTGTCTGATCAGGGTCTGATCAGTGTTTGCTTATGACATGACACAGATCTAATCCTTCAGTTTTTGTCAAAGTAAAAAAAATCCCTTGAATATTTTACATTATGAAAAGTCACCTAATAAATATTCATGATGTCATTAATTTGTTCTTGCATGAATATTGAGCAGGTAAAGGGTTAATGCTGATAGAGCTAATGAGAGCAATTCCTCATTCAAGCGGTACATTTGAGTATACAGTAAAACTCTTCTAAATTGGAATTCTAGTAGAGGAAAACTTAGTTACCTTTAGGCAGGTGGCTGCTTATTGCAGGGTGAAAGTCATGCAGAAAGCTCCTCGAGGAGCTTTCTGCATGACTTTCACCCTGCATTAAGCTGCCACCTGTCTCCAAGATCAATATTTATACTAAATTGTATGTCTGGTTTGGAGGGGTTTTACAGTACACTCCAATCTGTAGTAAAGTTTCACACACTTATGTCTTTGTTATGGGCAAATTCAATTTAAAGTTATAATCTATTTTCATATATAAAATATATAAAAGTTTTTCTTATCTCACCAGATGAACCTGTAATTGGCAATGAAATTAGAATTTATCAAGCACATTACAAATGAAATTTTGTTTTCCATGATGTAATAAAAAAGAAGAAATTTGTACCCCTGTGGGTATATATAATTCACACACGGGGCATAGCACGTAACCCTTATTGATCAAAACATGACGAGACATGCATTTGCAAACAGATTTGATCCAGATCAGACAATGACTGACACTGCATCTCATCTGGATCCAAGCAGTTTGACACTTGATCACTAGTTTCTCAAAAGCTAGAAAAAATCGTCAGTTACTAAAAATTGCCACTGACAAGAGTTTAAGTTGAACTCAGTATTTAGGATAAGGCTTAAAGACATAAGCATCATTTTATTGCTGATAAAATCTTTATGACTGTCTAACAAGAGTATATGAGACGGTTTGTGATCTTTAATTTGTCGAAAAAGTTTGGATGATAAGCATAATTCAGTCAAACGTTTTGTCTATGGATAATACTGACCATTTTAAACAATTGATAGCATCGGCAAACAAACTTATACTTAGTTACCCTTGGAAATAGCTTTATTCAAACAGTTCATAAATCCCCCAAGTCTCCTTGTTATGATATAATGGCAGACATAGTAATAAGTACAATACATATATGAAATAATATATATATTCTTTTGAGGTGATTTCCCAGTGTCATAGAAAACTAGAAACAGAGCACATGAATGCCATGGTACCATATTGGAATAAAAGGGTTTTGGTCTTGGTCTGCACTTTCTGTCATCCATGAGCAGCTTAAATAGTGTTTAGTATGATACAGGAGCTAATAATCCTGATCCTGATCAGGAGATGCCACATTTCTGCTGGATGTCTGATCTGTATCCACACAATAATACAGTAAAACCCCTCTAAACTGGAAGTTAAACTTAGTACTAATGCCGATATTTAAGACAGGGAGATTTCTATATGAATTTCACTCTGCATTAAGCAGTCACTTGCCTAATTCTTCTGTATTTTGAAATTCCAGTGTAGAGGGGTTTTACTATTCAAGTATCTGAAGACCACTTTTCTAAACTGCATGCCCATCAGTAATGCCACCAGACCAAGACATCGTGCAGTTCACCCAAATTTCCCAAAGTCATTTGTAATTCGGTTTGCAGTGTGTCCTGATGCATTTTGTAAATTGACTTTCTGATGAATTATTTAGCAGAGTGAAGAGTAGATTCAGGATTGAATAAACTATAACCCTTTACTCCATAAATATACCCATTATATGTCTTTGCAAACAGCGTAGACCACGTCTGCTCTGTTTGTTTATGATATTACAATTAAGTTAACCCATTCCTGTATAGGCTATTTTTAGATCCAACCTCTTTGAAAAAATCTACTGAAAAGGAGCATTTACTACTAAAAAGGAAAATTTTAGAATTGTGTAATGTTGAAACCATTGTGATAAATAGAGCATTTGCTCCATAGGAGCAAATGCTCTATTTATTACAATGGTTTCACAAAGTGGCTTTTAAAGAAGCGTCAAAAGGCGTCTATATGCGGGAATGGGTTAAAAGTCCCTTGTCCATGATGCCATTATAAAAATTCAGCTAATGAATATTCATACGGTCACTGTGTTTGTTACAAGAATATCCGTGGAGTAAAGGGGACAGTTCTATGTATGCTGGTCTTATAAAAAAAGATCATGAGTATGATGTTTTCAGTGAATAGGTCATTCATTATAGATTTAAATGTGTTTTATTATTGCTTCATTGATAAAGATCTGTCTGGGGAATTGAAGCAATTAACTTATCAAACTCGACAATTGATGTTAAATATAATTTTAACTTCATGTATGATTGTGTTTGGGTCTGTGACATGACAAGAAAGTTAAAAAAAGAAACTGCTGAATTGAAAATTAATCAACTTAAATAACTAATTAACTGAATTTTGATACAGCTTCAATGTTGATAAAACTTCACTGTAATCATCCGTAGGTGATTTTTATTAAAGTTATATAAATAGTTTTAAGCTGCAGCAAATGTAGGTCAAATCGAACAGTGGCCTGAAAGTATTAGTAGATGAATGTAATAGATCACTTGACCTATTAACCAGGTGAGCGACCCAGGGCCATCATGGCTTTCTTGTTTATGATTCCCCTTAAATTTCAAAAGGAGTGGAGAAAATCCCCGTTTTTCAAATCCTGTTTGCAATACTGATTTATTGATGATCTCCTCCCTCTATGGGAGACATGCTGGTTTAAATACGGCTGTCTGTCTGTCCACATTGAGTTTGTCTGTGCATCATAAAGAGTCATCATCCTTTGCCCCTGAGGTGTGTGTGTGTGTGTGTGTGGGGGGGGGGGGGGGCGCATATGTTTTTGTAGCTAAATACCCTCTAGGTAATGTTCTCGTGATTCATTCAAATTTCATTACATAAATGAAATGTTATTTTTGAAGAGCTATAGGTAAGAGGAGTGATTGTAGGCAAAAGGTCGGATGGGATTTCTGTATTTGAGGATGGACTCGGACTCAAACTCAGAAACAAAATAGGGCTTGGTTGAGTCATAAAGGAAAGTATATGTATCTCGTTTTCACACTTCTGCTTTGGTAGTACATTGTAGTAAAACATAATTAAATCATATCAATTTCCGTCCAATCAAAGTAAATTGTATACTCAATTTTAAACTTGGTATGATTTATGTATGTTTCCATTGAAAAGTAATTTACCTCTAAGGTTTCTATGTAATTGTCTAAAATACTTGTCATCTGCTTCAGTTGTCAAAGAAAGTTTTTCCTTCTATTTGTACTAAAGAATGATTCATGAAAATGATCATATAGCTGAGTTGCTTGATGTCTCCTTTAGATCCATTGATGGGTTGCAAAGGTTTAAATAAACTGACCTGCCAAACTCCATGCTTAAGGTTGAGTGATGTCATCTATCATCTTGCCTTCACCCTTTCCCTGTTCTGTGTTTATTCCAAATTTCGATACCTACAGAATATTCATGAGCAAAATTATAAGCTATAAAATGAAATATGGAAGGTGGAACAATGCAGCCATTTTAGAAAGTAAATAAACAGATCTTTCAAGTTCCATTAGCAAACAGAACAGACCCTGATCGGACGACTCCTATAGGAGCCATTTGATCTGGGTCTACTCTGTTTGCAAATGCATGAAAACATGTTTATATGGAGGAAAGGGTTAAATAGCCTTAACCCTTTGAATGCTGAATGATCCATCATTGTTTAAAAATAGAGTCCATTCAGTAGGAAAGAGTATAATTTGAGATTTGTAACGACAAACAGTACAGACCAGTACATACCCTGATCAAAGTTCTCCTTTAGAAGTCTCCTGAACTAGGTCTACACTGTTTGCAAATGACAGTACACACATTTACCACTCTCAAAAGATATACCACAAAATTCCCAATAAATGCCGGTCTTGTCGGTTTCCAAAAAGGGAGCATAATTATAATACTAGTGGAGCACATCAATTTTAAGAGTAGCTGATGTGGTAAAGCATAGCATTATGTAGAACACAGGATAGTATTGGCATGATCAAGGAATACAAAACAGAAAATATAGAACCAGATCCATATTTATTCCATAAGCAACTTACACAGTATACATCCTGATCAGACAGCCCCCCCCCCCCAATAGCAGCTGTCAGATCTGGGTCTACTCTGTGCATATGCATCAGTATGATACTTTTACAAGTTTAACCCTTTCCCTGTTCTATATTTAGCCCAAATTTCTATACCTACTGAATATTCATTAACAAAATAGTTATAAATAAATATGAAAGATGGAGCATTGTAGACATTTTAGAAAGCAAAGAAACAGATCTTTCAAATTCTATTAGCAAATAGAGCAGACCCTAATCAGACGGCTCCTCTAGGAGCCGTCTGATCTGGGTCTACTCTGTTTGCAAATGCGTGAAAACACATTTATATGAGGGAAAGGGTTAAGGTTTTAAACTTTAACTTTTTTTTGCATGCTAGCTGGGAATTCTTAAAAATCTATGCAAAACAATTTGGATCCAGATTAGACAATATTAAAGATCTCATCCTGATCCAAGTGTTTGACATTCTTAATCCTTTACTCCATAAATACGCCTTTCTACGCCTTTGCAAACAGAGTAAACCCAGATTAGATGGCTCCTGTAGGAGCCGTCTGATCAGGGTCTGCTTATGAGTTATAGCTAATTAGTGAACACAAACATTTTCATCTTCATTAATCCTTTACTCCATAAATACGCCTTTCTATACCTTTGCAAACAGAGTAGACCCAGATTAAACATCTCCTATAGGAGCTGTCTGGTTAGGGTCTGCTCTGTTTGCTTATGAGATATGATATAGCTATGATTCTAAATTTTCTGCCATTACAAAAAATTCCTGTGTCCATGTGTCATTATAGAAATTAATCTAATTGATATTCATGATATCTTTATTTCTTATATGAATTAGGGTTAAACTAGTTTAGAAAAATATTGAAGAAAAATGGATTGCAGGAACTACAGTGGAGGACATTGTATTTGGAGACAACACAATTACTTAGCATGTAAAGAGTTTAGGTTGTCAACGGGATAAGTTAGGCGATCATTATGGTTAGACACTCCTACGATACTTGAGTCAGAAATTACTGAGGTAAATCGTATTATTTGTGCGATTGGGGAAGAACCAACTTGGATGCACCTCTAATGCAGAGAAAATATTGGTTTTAAATAAAAAAGAGAAGGATTTTCTTATCTGAATGGATGTTTTTGGTCTGAGGTCACGATTAGCATGTGGAGTAGCATGGTGAGTAGACATTCATTGAACTCTTTGAAAAAAAGTGAATAATTGTCATCTGCAAAATTTGACATCAATAAATTCTTCAAGTGGGTTTTTGAATTGCGTTTCTGAAACCATGAGGAGAATGTTAGACAGTATGGATCCTGATGAGATACTGAGTTATTCAGTGTCTTACATTAGTCTAATCATAGGTAGTCTAGCATAGGTAATCACTAGGTAGTCTAGCATAGGTAATCACTAGTTCACTGCCAGCAGGCAAACAGTTAACCCATTACTCCATGAATTTCCATGTAAGAAATAATGACATCCATGAACAATTAGGCATATTTATGGAGGAAAGGGATAAGGTTTTGAAATGATGATTTGAGTGTCATATAGTTTGTTTGTATTCTGATGAGATGATGGAATTACTCTGCATAATTATCATCTTGATCCAAAACATTAATAATGTAGTCCACTGCTTACCAGAGCTTAGAGCTTAACACTTGAAAGTGCGTAACTAGTTACCTGTTTTTTTGCAGAAAGTGCACAGACTGACCGATCAGAGAGCCCAAGCCCTTTGATCAGCATCTGCACTGCATGCCATTGAAAATCCTCTAGAAAATTTTATTTTCTTATAGTCTGTTAACTCTTGGCACAAACTTTTTGACACTCAGACTGTTATTTTCGAATGAAAATCCACCTAGAAGCAAATTTGAGAAATGTAGTAGATGCCAATGTTAATTAGTAGATATCCAATTATTACTCAGCATGCAAAAAGTTAAATAAAGGTGTACCATTTACCTTCAGAAATTGAGCATGCAGAGAATTAATTAATGTACTCGAGTATTAGTTCCATCCTTGATTGAACCTTTACCTCGTGAATATTCATAGGAGAAATAATGACATCATTAATGTTAATTAGCTGACTTTAATTCCATAAAGGTATATGAACACAGGATGTTTTGGCCTTAGCAGAAACTGTAGAATCAGATCTATATAATTCCGCAAGCAAACAGAGCAGAACCTACTGGTAATTAGATGACTACAGGAGAAGCTGTCTGATCTGGGTCTACTCTGTTTGCAAAAAGGCATCTCTATCAGATAAAGGGTTAAATAAAGCTGTACCATTCAACTTCAGTAATTGAGCATTTAGTGGGTTAATTTACTGGAGTATTAGTTCTATCATTCATTAACCCTTCGCTTGCTTTTCACGTCAATATACCTACCAGTAAATAGTGAAGACCCAGATGAGACAGCTCCTGCAGGAGCTGTCTCATCAGGGTCTGCACTATTTACAAGTTGATAGTGCAACCGGTGCACTCTACAGCAGTGATTTCACAGCAAAATACGTGTACACAGTGAAGATATATGTAATTATACAACAGGGCATGGGTAAAGAAGGAGAAATGTATTTTAAAATTCAGCAAGAGAAGGGTTAAGTGATGTAGTTACCCAATGTCAGGTTTCATTTGTCTTTATCATGTTACCTTTCATTTCAAAGGAAAGATGACTGATATTAGATAATTGTATGCCAAGTTGTATTGTCTTAGAATGATATTTCACTTGGTTTCGTTGTCTGTTTATCTTGGGCAGTTCTGGTAATTTTTAGATTAATGAAATAATTTGTATATTACTGTTCTTTGTTGTATGATTATTAATTTGATACCTGTTTGATACTGTCAGTTATGTTGTTTTTGAATGTTACTGTTCTTTGTTGTATGATTATTAATTTGATACCTGTATGATACTGTCAGTTATGTTTGTTTTGTAATTTGTTTTCTACCCTCTAAATCTCTGGTGATAATACAAAAGAACCTTGTTCACCCTTTCCCTGTTTTATGTTTATTTCAAATTTCAATACCTACTGAATATTCATGGACAAAATAGTTATGATGAAATATGGAAGGTGGAACATTGCAGCCATTTTAGAAAGTAAAGAAACAGATCTATCAAACTCCATTAGCAAACAGAACCAGATAGGAGCCGTCTGATCTGGGTCTACTCTGTTTGTAAATGTGTGAAAATATGTTTATATGAGGGAAAGGTTTAACCCTTTACCTGATACAGATGCCTTTGCAAACATTGTTGAGCCAGATCAACTGTTGATTAGGATCTGCTCTGTTTGGTTTAAAAATTGTAGTATATAGATCTATAGTTTCTGCCATGACTGAAAAGTCCTGTCTTCATATACAATTATTAAAATTCACTAATAAATGTTTGTGATGTCATTATTTCTGGCATGAATATTCATGAGGTAAAGGGTTAACCCTTTACTTTAATAATCTAACGTTATACTCCTTGGGGGGGGGGGGGGGGTCTTTTTTACAATATGATTGTCTTGCATTTAGCATAGTTGCCACCTACCTTAGTCATTACTCCATGAATATTCATGTAAGAAATAACAACATGAATATTAATTAGCTTCATTTTTAGCTCGTCTGTTTCGAAGAAATCACGAGCTATTGTCATAACTCCAGCGTCAGCGTCATTGTCGTCCGAAATCTTAACATTGACCATAACTTCTTCAATTTTTCATTTACAACCTTCATTTTTGGTATGCATGCTCATCTTGTACAATGACGACAGATGAGCATTGGCACCCGCTTGCGGTGCTCTTGTTTATAATGATGTATGAACACAAGAATGTTTTGCCAAAGTATGATAGAAACTGTAAAATTGGATTGATATCCTGTGTTCAATAATATGCCGTTATAAAATGAATCTAATTCATATTCATAATGTCATATTTTGTACATAAATATTCATGGAATAAAGGGTCAATTATCCTAAGTATACGGACCGACAAACTTAGGCAAATAGAGCAGACTCAGATCAAACTACTCCTAAAGAAAATTTGCAAGTTTAACGTTGGTTTATTGGACCCTTAAAAATACTGTTGGTATAAAATTAAACCCTAATTACCATAAGTATATAGATACAAAAACTGAGACAAATAGTGCAGACCCAGATCAAATGACTCCTGAAGTAGTAGTATGATCAGTCACACTATTTGCTACAATGTCAGTCTGATTTAAAGTTATCAAATGGTGCTTAATTGACATCTTACTCAACTTTACAAACTCATGGAGAATGGCCCTCCTCCACCCATCCAAGCCTTGGTGATGGATTGGAGGCATTATTGGAGTAAATAATAATGACTGCCAGAAAATTTAGAATATAATAGGGTAGTGTTTCATTGTTATCAGTTGTCTAACATTATCAGAGGCAAGCTCCTGCAAATTGAGTGTAACACAAATGAAAGACTACTATTTATCTTATACAGTAAAACCCCTCTAAACTGGGAATTCATTTTTAGTATAAATATCGGTCTTGGAGACAGGTGGCAGCTTAATGCAGAGTGAAAGTCATGCAGAAAGCTCCTGGATGTAACGGTCTGCAGGTTAATCCGGTCTGCACTATTTGCCTAAGTTTGCCTTGCTGAATTAGAGAACATGAAATTGGGGTACTTAGTATCTAATCTGGATCCAAACTTTTTCAAATGCCGGCCAGGTGGCAATAAGCAGGCAAAGAATTAAAAACCTCGTTTAATTTAAGATAATGCTCGCTCTACAGCATGTAAGTGTATTCAGTTTTTGTATCAAGAACAGATAATTGGATATGTAACTTCCAGCCAAGTCTGTATAACACCCCACTGTGGATTTCCATAGAAATTAGGAGACTTACCAAAATCTAGTTGCTGCAAATTATTTTCAGCTTCCTTGGGAAGATGGCACTTATATGGCTTTAACTCTATACCTTTCTAATGAATATTCATATAGGAAATAATTAAGATGAATATTAATTTTCTGATATGTTACAATTGCACTGTGAACAAGGGATTGTTTGACCACCAGGCACAGTCTACATTTCCTTAGTAAACAGAGCAGACATTGATCTGGGTCCATTAGGTTATAAAAACCTCTGAGTCTGAGATTATTCTCAAGTATCTGACCAATCAGATGCTTGAGAATGATCTCAGACTCCGAGCCAGATGATTCCCACAGGAACTGTCTGATCTGAGTCCACTGTGTTTGCCAAAGTGTATCTATGAGTTAGAGGGTTAGTGTTGTAACCACAGATGTCATAAAATTTTGCGAAATCTTATGAATTATATTGCCAAAGTAGCTAGCCTCATTAAACTATGCACCTTTTTAACCCTTTCCCTGTTGAATATTTTTTCAAGAAATAATAATATCATTAGCCATTTTAAATTTGTATAAAGGGTGTTTTGGTATTTGCAGATACTGAAAAATCAGATCTATATAATTTCATAGGCAATCATTGAGCAGACTCGGATAAGACGGCTCCTGCAGGAGCCAGCTGATCTGAGTGGGCATGAAAAGGGATTTATATGAAGGAAAGGGTTTAACTTCCACCAGTATTAAAGACCTCTAATGAGACTTGTTTGGATCAGCTAGGTTAAACTGTAGTTATGTCCCTTTTACAGGTTTAGTAACTTTGACTTTTCACGAACAAATGAGAATTTGCTTTTCTGTACTCTCTGATGCATTGCTGTTTTGGAATAGGTCACATTAACAACAAACGTTTTCAGTTTAACCTATTACTTGGTGTATATTCGTGTAAGAAATAATGACTTTATTGATATTAATTATCTGACCTTTTACAGTGGCATTGTGAACAGGGCTACAGATAAGGATGCATATCCAAATACTAAAATCATCATTTCTTCACCAAACCCTATACTGTCACCACTCTTTAGAACTGTCTCTTCGAGACGATTCTAAAGAGTGGTCACAGTATAGGGTTTGATGGAGAAACATAGAAGTTATTCTTGAAAATGTTTGAATTTACGCACCTTATCTGGAGCTCAGTGTATAAACATTTAACCATGGCAGAATCTGTAGAATCAGGTCTTTATTATTTCATACACAAATAGATCATACCCAGATTATACAGCTCCTACAGTCTACTCTGTTTGCAAATTCATCTCTTGTCAGGTAAAGGGTTAATTTAATAATAGCAAGACTAACTTTGTTGTACTTTTCAGGAATGTCAAAATTTATCTAGCAGCTGTTAAGTTGCTAAATTTATATCCATTTTATATCATCCGTTTTGCCCGGTATTGATTATGTTCCTGGCTGTCTGTTATTAAATATCTGGCTGCTAATGATTTATTTAGAAAATTTAATTTTCTCTATACAAATTAAAGCGTCTATCATATCCAGAAAATCACAGACACTATTTGTTACCATGGTTACCAGATATTGTTGATGTCTGTATTCATCTGACTATGGTAATTCCACTTATTCCTGACTGATTAAATGTTGTTTCCAACAGATAATGGTGTTTCTGATGGCAGCATGTTACCAAGATCACAAGTTTAGCAGTAGGACCTCACTACAGTCCCTCTCCAGTAGTGTCCTCATCAGCTCAGCACATTTTAGTTAACTTTAACTCTTTATGCCATGAATATTCATATAAGAGATTATGACATGAATATCAATTAGATTGCTTTTTATACAGGCAAATGAACACAGGAAATTTTGACCATCGCAGAAACAAAAGATTCAGATCTATACTGGTCCATAAGCAAACAGAGTAGTTGCTGATCAGATGGCTCTTATAGGAGCCATCTGATCTGGGTCTACTTTCTTTGCAGAGGCATATAAAAGCGTATTTATGGAGTAAAGGGTTCAAAGACTTAATGGACTAACAAACAGTGAAGACCCTGAACAAATTCCTCCTTCAATACTATTTGCCCAAGTGTGTCTGTCTGAATATTTAGGGTTATTAGGATTGATTCTTAACCCTTTCCTCCATAATTACGCTTTTCTACGCCTCTATATAAATCACCTGTTGAAACCATTGTTATAAATAGAGCATTTGCTAATATAGGAGCAAATGCTCTATTTATCACATTGGTTTCAAATTACTAAATTCTAAAAAGTTCCTTTTCTCTAGTTAATGCTCCTTTTTGGTAGATGCATCCAAAGTGGTTGGATCTAAAAATAGCCTAATTGGAGGAAAGGGTTAACTCATGACAAAAGTGATGAAGAAAGTAGTTCACTGATTGGCTATTCCAATTTGAATATTTAGCTTTTAAAGGGCTAAGAATTAGGCAGTGAGGTTGTTTGTACAACTGGTGCATGTTATTAGGTCATTTGTAACTAAAGGAAAATAAGACTTGATGGCCATCATACTGTCAGTCTCACTTTCTTGGTGGTTGTATTATGACAGGTCATTTATGTTTGTCCTTCATCTGTACTGGTACTTGTATATGTATCTTGATTACAGTAAACATGCTGTACAACAATGGAGATGGTGCAAGTGCCTTGCCCTATGTTGCCTCACTTTGCCTTTCCTTGCCTTGAATTGATATGAGTTGACTTATTTTGTTTTTCAGGCCCTGGAGCAGCCGGTCTATCCAGAGAAGCAGCCAAGTCCAAGCCGTTCCACATCTGGGTCAGACTTACGCCAGATCACTGTATTGGAACGGCTGACAAAAACTCATCCAATATGGTTTCTTCCAACTGTGGCCAGAACTGGAGCGGTGCATCTCCTGAAAGACAGGGAGACTGGGGTGAGTGGTCTATATATATATGGACATGCTTCATTTCCTTCTATTTCCTCTTGGAGATGCAGATTATAAACAGGCATATTAAGAAAATCTTTGATATTCTTATGCCCCCTCAGATCCGTGTTTGGGTGGCATATTGTTTTTGCTCTGTCTGTTGGTTGATTGGTTTGTCTGTCACAACTTTAACATTGGCAATAATTGTGTTGCCATTGCACATACGTACTTCAAACTTGACATGCATGTGTAACTTATGGAGGCGAACATTTTTAGGGTGACTTATTAAGGTCAAGGTCATACATCAATGTCAAAATTCATATTGGGGGAATAGTGTTTCGCAAACACATCTTGTTAGTCATTAGAATAGGCTCTTCTAGGCTGTATTTGCATGTAACTATAATTTTGGGCAGCAAACAAGCTTTTACAGTTTTCAGACACAAAAGTGAATACCATAGTGAATATAACATACTGTGACAAGTGCTTGTGTGGCAGTATTTAGACCTTTACTCCATAAATACACTTTTTTACACCTTTGCAAAATGAATAGATCTAGATCAGACAGAATATTCATGGAGTAAATCACATTCAGTGATAATTGTACTTTCTTTTTAAGGCTACATTAAAGTGTCAAACAGTTTTCATGTTTATGAGATGCATTTGTTAACCGTGGCTTCTAATTTGCCACTAGTCTGTTTGCAAAGGTAATCTAATTATTAACTAATTACTTACGATTGATAATAAAGTATTATGTTGATGCATATGGGATGTAAATTTGAACTTTGTTCCTCAAATTACAAGCATGAAAAGAATTGCTTAAATTAGAATTGTTTGAATAAAGAGAAATAGAAGATCTGTCGCGAGTTGTCTTTTAAGATCAAATGTACCTAAACGAGCCTAAGAAAATGTTATGAAGTGAGCCTATGGCAAGCTAAATAACATTTTCTCGGCTAGTTTAGGAACATTTGATCTTAAAAGACAACAAGCATCAGATTCTTTTTCTCACATAAACCAAAACATTGTGTTTTCGCCATTTTAATAACATGTAAACATTGGTTTCCCAAGTTTGACGTCATATAATGATGTATGACATGATAATAATTCTTCAAAAGTGTTCTTACACATGTTACTGATCAGGGAATCTGACCCGGAGATAAGGGAAATTACGTTAGAAAAGAATGTTTTGAATAACCCTTTATTCCATAGATGCACCTTTTAATACCTTTGCAAGCAGAGTAGACCAAGATCAGATGACTCGTGTAGGAGCCATCTGATCAGGTCAACTCCTGTTTGCTTATAAAATAATATGCATAAGATTTTACAGTGTCGTAACCATGGCCATCAGTTCTTGTGTTCTTATGCCAGGATTAAACAAATTATCAAGTTAATAATCATGGAGTAAAAAGATAAAGACAATTTCAAGTGTTTATGCTAATGGAAAACAGTTTATGAAATGTGGGTGTTTGTAATGAGCTATCTTCTTACCTATTCACTGAGATGCATATCATTTTGTGTCATAACCAGCAGGCATCATGTGAAATGGGATAAAAATGAAACCACATTCACGGACGTAACTTTTATTTTGACAATCCTCTCTCCTTTGTCATTTGACCCTATACTCCATAATTATATACACAATGTTTTGTTAATGCAAACAGAGTAGACACAGATCAAATGGTTCCTGTAGTAGCGGCCTGGTCACATGATCAGCTCTATTGTTTGCTTATGGAAAAATATAGATTTTGAGTCTACAGTTTCTACCAATGCCGAAAATTAGGTATTAAAATATTCATACTGTCATTGTTCCTTGCATGAATATTTACTATGTAATGAGTTAACCCTTCCCTCCATAAACACGCCTTTCTACGCCTCTGTAATAGTCACTTCTTGAAACCATTGTGATAAATAGAGCAAATTTTGTTCCATAGGTGCAAATGCTCTATTTATCACAATGGTTTCAGTACTACACAATTCTAACATTTTCCTTTTCTCAAGTAAATTTTCCGTAGATTTATCAAAGAGGTTGGGTCTAAAAATAGCCTATGAGAGAATGTGTTAAACAGTAAAATTCTGACCTTTGTAGACTCACAAAATCTGTTGTCATATGTTAAGTTAATAATGATTTATAATTAGCTCCTCACATAGGTCAAACTATAGTTTGGATCTAGATCATGGATTATGTATTACTTGTTTAACAGTTTGAAGAGTTTTCATTTAACCCTTTCCTCCATAAATATATATTTCTATACATTTGCGAACAGAGTAGACCCAGATCAGACAGCTCCTATAGGAGTCATCTGATCAGGGTCTATTCCGTTTGCTTATGGAATTGATTCTATTATTTCTACTTTCAGAAAAAATTCATGTGTTAATATGCCATTTTGAAAATTAATGTAATTAATATTCATGGTGTCATCATTTAAACATGGTTAAACATAATCCACTGTTCTTGATACCATTGCAAAAACTAATGAATATTCAAACATTTATTACTTCTTAATGGATATTCATGGAGTAAAGAATTGATTTAATTTCAAAGAAATTACATTTGGATGTGGAATCATATGTTTGGCTGCCAACATTTTATCTAGCAAATAGAGTTAAATTTTCAAACTTGAATTAATGAGATTATCATGCTATTTTGTTCATTCAGGAATCATACTTGCAGAAAATGTTTGACAATATTCAAAAACAGTTACATATTCAGAGCAAACAAAATTTTGACATTTCCAATTTTGATCAATGGTTATCATATTTTAATCCATTAAATAGTGTAAAAGGTGCCATGTCACATGTATTTAATGCTTAAGAAATCCTATGCAAGGCCATCCCCTGCTTCATTAGTCTCCCATTGAAACTTTCCTTTAAAACTTATAAGTTTCAGAGCGTTACACCCTGATGAATGAAATTTGTATCGTAAAGTGAAATTGATTTACATAGACCAGCAGATGACACTTCTATTAAAATTAAGCTGACATATTTTACACCGTTGATTAAATATTAAAGTTCAAATTGTGCCATAGTTAAATGAAGTCCTTAACTGTTTGAATGTTCAATATTCGACATGTCAGAAAAATTGACATTATGAATATACAGTAAAACCTGTCTTAAGTGGCCATCAAAAAGAGGTCTAATTATGTGTCAGTAAGTCAGGTGGTAGCTTAATGCAGTTCAAATCAAGAGTAATGCAGAAAGCTCCTATAGGAACTTTGTGTAATACTTTTGCCATGCATTTAAGCAGAGACATATACATACATCATACATGTATGTATATGTCTCTGATTTAAGCAACCGCTTGCTTTTTAATACTCCTATGTTCAATAAAGGAATGACCACTTAGAACAGGTTCTACTGTAATTAGATTATTTATTAAAATGGCATTTAAACACAGGATATTTTGACTCAGACAGAAACTGTGGAATCAGATCTATATTATACCATAAGCAAACAGAGTACCGGTAGACCCTGATAAATCAAGGTAGAAAACTGTTCTTCAAAGTGTAAACAGTTGTTCAAAATCAAGACCAGTAGAGCAAATATATTGTAAATGTACTTTCTGCTACTTTTATCAGCGTCTACAAAATGACCTGCTTCAATTTTCATGGATATTTTTCATCATCTTTTCAAGAACAAGATTGAGTGTCAAATAGTTTGGATCCTGATGAGATTCCAAGTTACTTGGCATCTTATTTTCATGTTAACAATTTGCAAAAGATGATCACAAATTCACTATTTACAGTTGAACTTCGATATCTCAAACTTAATGGGACCATAGGAGCTTTCAGCATTACTTTCAGCCTGCATTAAGCTGTCACATGTATTTCTAAGATATGTGTAGTGATACATTTTAGAACAATTCTGTATTGTAAATTTTGGAAGGACTGAACTTTTAGTTCGAGTTCTCCTGAAGTTCGAGTTCTCTGAGTTTGAGATATCAAAGTTCAACTATATGTATAGTTACAATAGTTTTGCGCTAAACTTTAAGTAGAGTGAATACTATTAGCAGAATTTGATAGGTAAATAAAAGTGAAGATTAATAGTTGAGGATAAGCTTAACAATTTTTATGGGCACACTAAGTACACAAGATTATATTAGGGGTCTTTATGTCTCGGCCAAACCACAAAAATCATAACTAGCGTAATAAATAAATGTGTTAGGTACAGTACCTGTTTACAAGAATGGTCTTTAACCTAAATGTTGACCAAAGCATTGAGTTGGTTTACATGATAGCTGGTATGCAAAAGCATTTGGATCTAGTCTATGATCTAGATGTGATGCCAAGATATTACTGTCTAGCTCCAGATGAATTGATAGATGCAGTGGTCTTTAACCATTTACTCATTTATTCATGTAAGAAATAATGACATAATGAATATTAATTAGATTAATATTTATAATGGCACAATTATTAGGAATATTTGGCCATACTAGAAACTGTAGAATTATATCAGCAAACAGAACACAAAACTGTAGAATTATATCAGCAAACAGAACAGACCCTGATCCAAGTTGTCAGCACCTAAAATGAGCTGTCTGATCTGGTCCTATCTGGGTCTACTCTGTTTGCAAAGACTTAATTATTTATTCCATGAATATTCATGGTGTAAGGGTTAATTGATTGCACTGGCGGTATTGTGTAACATTCTAAAGGTGGAAAAGCATGACAACAAAAATGTTTTTTCATAACAAAGATCCTTGATTAATGTATTCAAGCCAAAGATTGTAAAAACCTGTATGACTTGTGTTATGCTTACTTGGCCCGGATTTTATATGAAAGTGAAACAGTGTATTCAGATATCTTGAATGAAAATAAATCTTCAGTTGAACCACAATTTATTACTCAGATAACACAAAAGGCTTTTTCTTTTGAAAAATAGTTACCCTTACTGAAATTTATCTTTTTTCTTTACCCCTTTACCTGATAGAAACAACTTCTGATGCCTGTGCAAACAGTATACCGAGATCAGACGATTCTTATAGGACCCACCTCAATATCTTGATATGCTCTGTCTGACTCCTGAAGGAGCCGTCTGATCTGGATCTTCTCCGTTTTCTAATGGACAATCATATATCTAATTATGTGGTTTCTGCCATGGCCAAAAGATTCCTGTGTTCACATGCTGTTATAAAAATTCTGTTCATAAACAATTTCATGATGTCATTATTTCTTACCTGACTGTTCATAAAGAATTAAGGTGAAGTTTTAACAGTTAACCTTTAGCCTACAAGCCTACAACAGACGAATAACAATCAGTTTGGATCCAGATGACATGTAGCTAGATCCAATCTGTTTGCCATGGGCATAATCACTGATTAACCCTTTCCCTGTTTAATATTTACGTAAGAAATAATGACATCATGAATATTTAAAGAAGCAAAACTATTTTAAAGCATTATTAACAAAGGAATTTTAGACTGTGACAGAAAGTGTAGAATCAGATCTATAAAATTCCATAAACAAACAGAGCAGACCCTGATCAGACAGCTCCTACAGGAGCTGCCTGATCTGGGTCTACACTGTTTGCAAATGCGTGAAAACGCGTTTATTTGAAGGAAAGGTTTCACTTGTTGCATGCTAAGGATTTAAGGAACAAAAACAATGGTTGTTTCACTCATGACAGTAGGAGGTTTGTCAGGTGCAGATATCTTCCTGTCATTCTTAGTGACTGTTATAGTTATATTCTTCCGTTCTTCAAGTTTTAATCGATTTCAAATTTGAATAATCTATATTTGCAATTTGACTAATATCGGCATAATTAAGTAGTCTGCCACCCAATTTGCCATCTTCTCTGGTTTGTAAAGGTTCACAGTTCAATTTGGCATCATTTTGATAACTTTAAATTAGACTGCCATAGAAGCAAATAGTATAGACCCAGATCAAATTGGTCTGCTGTTATTATTTCTACATGTGAAGACATTTGATGGGAGGATGTAAGTGTCACATCTCGCATACAGATCTGATTCTACAGGTTCGGCCTAAGCAAAAAACTTTCTGTGCTAATATGCCAAACATTTTCTGTGTTAATTACTATTCATTATGTCATTATTTCTTACATGATTATTCATGGAGTGAAGGGTTAATGCAGTTACCAATAACTTGTTTTCTATTTAATTAAGCAGATTATTGATGATTAAAAAATAATTATTTTCAATCATGGATGTGGCATAACAGCTTTGTTCTTATGGTATTTGATTTCATGATCATAATAGTGTGATAAATTTATAAGTTAAGCATACTACAATTTCTCTATCTTCTTTGTAGCAAGGCTTATCTGTTAAGAGTACATCAGTACTAGTAGAATTACTGGTTGCTGTGCTGTGGTTCTAAATTTACATGTAGATGTTATCAGGCTTGGCTTATTAGTTTTACTGGGGTCCGGCAATGACCGTTGAGGTAATGAATGACCTTTATGGTACCGGCAAAATTGCCGGTCCCATAAGAGTATATAAACTCAGAAGCCTCTTAGTCTTTCTCTTTGTCTTGAAAAGTTGATAGCAGCTAGCCAGTATATTCTGTTGGAACTATTTTCCTAAATATCTGATACTTTACAGTTTGGATATAACTTTGCAGTTGGATGATCTGAATGAAAGTGAAATAAATATTGTAGTAGAAATTTATCCTTGGTTATCTATTTTGCTACATGACATAGAGTACAATTTTCCAAGTTTTAAGCTAAAACTTGGTGGTGGCAGCGTAACAAAAAGTCTAGAAATATAAACTTAGCCAAATCTTGAAGTCAGGAATTATCAGGAGTAGTGGACACTCTTGAATATAGAGAATAACAGAGTTGGGTAAAACTTCAACGGAGAGTTTGGTAACAATAGTGGTATCTAGGTCAACACTTTAAATGCTGAATATTGAAAGTGGATGACCTGTCAGTGTTTAACTGTAGAGTCCATGAAAAGTCTGAAATTTGGCTTAAATTTGCTAGAAGATTTTGAATGACAAACAGTGCAGACCCTGATCAAAGCCTTTTAGGACTTATCTAGGAGCCCTCTGATCTAGGTCTACACAGTTTGCAAATGCCATTTCACTCATTTCCTACATTCAAGAGGTTAATATTTCATGTTTTATCAGAAAAAAACATCAGCATTTGGTTTCAGTATTGATTTGGGATGTTGTGGTAGAATAATATCATTGTCAAAAGATATGGCAGGATGAGCATGAATGTATGTCATTTGATCAGAATCCATTAGCTCATACAGCTTTAAATAATATCAGCAAAATTATTATCTAATTCAATTTGCAAAGAATAGTCATTTCATTCATTTCTGTTCAACCCTTTACTCCATAAATAGGCCATTCTATGCCTTCAATTGCAAACAGAGTAGACCCAGATCAGATGGCTCCTCTAGGAGCCATCTGTCCTAGGTCTGCTCTGTTTGCTTTTGATATAGGTAATATGGATATAATTCTACAGTTTCTGCCATGGTAAAGAATGCTTCATATCTCATCTGTATTGATGCACTCATGTTATAATTTTATGTTCTTTGCAAAAGTTATCATGAATGTAGAGCTCTAGATAAAGGTGCATATTCAAAACTGAAATTGTCATTTCTCCACCAAACCCTATATTTTGACAATTCTTTATACGCCCAAAGGTAACTTCGGTCGTATTATGGTATGGCGCTTGTCCGTCAGTCTGTCCCTCCATTAGCCACATCTTTGTCCACTCAATAACTTGACAACTATTGGGTGTGCAATCTTCATACTTAGTACTCAGGAAGGTTGGTCATGACCTTCAACTCAAAAATCTTGTCCGCTCAATAACTTGATAAGTAATAGGTAAGCTGTCTTCATACTTAGTAGGACGGTTGGTCATGGCTAGTAGATGACACCTATTGATTTTGAGGTCAGTCAGTCAAAGGTCAAGGTCACAGTGACCTTCAACTCAAAAATCTTGTCTGCTCAATAACTTGATAAGTATTAGGTGTGCTTCAACTCAAATTGATATTGTGCATGTTACGAAGGCACATACTTCGGGTGTATAATGCTCCGACACACGTGGCTCTTGGTGGAATGCCTCGAAGAGAAAATTCTAAAGAATGGTCGCAATGTAGGGTTTGGTGGAGACATAAAGGAGTTATTCTTGAACATGTTTTTAACCCTTTCCCTGTTGAATATTCATGTAAGACGTAATGGCATATGTACACAGGATATTTTGGTATTGGTACAAACTCCAGAGTCAGATCTAATATAATTTCATAAACAAGCAGAGCAGACCCAATTGGAGCCATCTAATCTGTAAAGACATGAAAAAGCGTTTATGTGAAGGAAAGGGTTAATTTACATGTTTTATGTGGGCCTCTATGAATGCAATTCATAGGGTAGAAAGAGTTGATATTAGTAGATCATATAACAAAGCCATAATAACTCAATAAAAGCACCAGGCAAGATTGAATTGGCAGATATTAATGTAATTCTCGGAAAGCTTGTTGTGATTTTACAACAGTTATCATAATTATCAGACCTTTGATTATGTGAAATCATCCTGGGATAGTTGTGGGGGTTGGGATGGGTTGTGGGGTGGGGGTTGTTTCAGAAATGCATTAGACATAATAGAATGCAACATTACTAGAACAAATCCTCTGTAAAGTCATGCCACATAATGAATAAACATTGGTGTCGTTGAAAGCTCAGTGCAGAAGTAAAGTAATACTGAAAGATCATATAGCAATGTTTTGCATTACTGTTGCCTTGCAATTAGGTACAAACTGTGACATAATATTTGTGATTCCAACTTACACAAATATAATAAAATTATCATCGAATGAAATATGTTTGGGTTTTTTTCAGATATTTATTGTGAGAAAGTCAAGTCGAGACGACATCATGGCCTTGTCTGTTCAGTTTCCCACACCCGACGGTATCCAGAACGTTGACCATTACCTGATAGAGCCCACAGACCATGGGCTGCATTTGCAGGGCTCCAACAAACTGTTCAATGCTATACCAAACCTGATAGCCCATTACTGTGATAACAAGTAAGTAAGAAGTTTCATTGCATGTGATCAGTAAGTTTGCGATCATTGCAACAAATGACCATTGCAAACAGTTTAACCCATTCCATTATGCTGACGCCATTTGACATATTTGTAAAATACATTTTTTGAATCCATTGTGATAAATAGAGCATTAAAATTTTGCTTCATAGGAGCAAATGCTCTATTCACATCACAATGTTTTCAAGATCCACAATTCTAAAATGTTCTTTCTTATATTAATTACTCCTCTTCAGCAGATTTATTCAGAGAGGTAAGACACAATTTTGCAGACAAAAGTACTCTGTATGCAAATACCGGTAGTTAATAATATTTTTTATATTTGTTAACTCTTGAATGCAAGACGCACAGGCACTGGCATTTTACAGACAGTGTAAACCCAGATCAGATGGCTTCTAAAGGAGCCCCGTGATTAGGGTCTGCACTGTTTGCCATTCATAAGCCTCTAGCATGTTTAATCCTTTCATACTATGTGAACTCTATAGTTAAACACTGATGGGCTGTTCCACGCTGATAATTCACCATTGAAATTTTGACTGTGTCAGAGACTGTAGAATCTGGTACATTGTATATATACTAGCAAACAGACAGACCCTGTAGGACCTGTCTGATCTGGGTCTGCTCTGTTTGCAATAGTGCAAGAAGGCATCTGTTTTAGGTAAAGGGTTGTCAAACATGATGCATTTATGTGTTCGGACCAGTATTAAAAGTGGACAATTTTAGTGACCTTATTAGGCTGCAGTTTGACATACCAGGACAAGGCACATTATAATTATCTTAACCTTTCCCCCTTGCATGAAGATTTATTTAAGAATTTATTACTGTTCATAGACTGAATTTTTATAATTACACATTAACAGTGAAATATTTGGTTGTCTATATTAAGCAAATAAAGCAGACCCTGATCAGAATGGCTCCTACAAGAGCCATCTGATCTGGGTCTACTCAGTTTGCAAAGGTGCCAAAAGTCTTCTGTATGAACAAAAAGGTTAACCCTTACAGTGCGGGACATGAGTCACTAATGTCCTTTGCAAACAGTGTAGACCCAGATGAGAGGGCTCCTAGAGGAGCCCTCTCATCAGGGTCTACATTGTTTGTTATTTAACACATTTCTTTAGAAAAATCCCTAAATATTCACTGTAAGATTGAACGGTTTGAATTTTGGAATAGTCCATTTTAAAATTCAGCATTGTAAGGGATGACTGAACTTAAATGTTTTAAGCTGAGGTCATGGCATGTGACAGTGTTATTACCGGTATAGATTAGACCCTAAGTCTAGACATTCATTTAAACTTATCAACATTGACTGTTTGATTTCTTCCTATAGCCTCTTTAATCCTTTACCTGATGAATATTCATGTACCGGTAAGATATAATGACATTGTGAATATTACTAAGCTCTATTTTTACAATGGAATATGAACACAGGATATTTTTGCCATGGCAGAAACGGTGGAATTGGATATTATTCCAGAAACAGACAGAGCAGACTCTGATCAGACAGCCCATACAGGAGTCATCTGATCTGGGTCTACTCTGCAAACAAGTATCTATGGAGTAAAGGGTTGATGCTTAGATTTATGTAAAACATCCATTTTAGTTGTCATAATGTCTCAAATAAGTTAAGTGGTTAGGGATATATAGCTATTTGTTGAACTGCCTGCTTGTTTTTTTAAGTGTCCCAAAATTCAATATTTTCCAGTTGTAGACATTAGACAAGACATTAAGTTTTGGAGAGTCCTCTGGTCTTTGCCTACAGCTATTATAGAGAGGCAAGCAGTACAATATTGTTTGGGTCTCTGCTGTTTGTGATCTCTTATGGAACCAGTTATGAAGTGTTGATGGGGCATTTGTATATGATCATAATTTGTGGATGACCCCATTTCTACATGGCCTGAATTTGTAAATGTATTTAGACAGACAAACTTAGGCAAATAGTGCAGAACCAGATCAGATATATATATATACCCTATATGTTACTTTGTCAGGATATCCTATCTTCACTTATTCAGCTGTACAACTTGTGGAGATGGGAGACTTGGTGGCCAAATACTTATGTTAATTAGGGTAGTGATAGCTGCAACCGTAAACAGCAAAGAACTGAATTTTGTATCAAATTACTTTTCTGATCTCATATATAGCAAACAATGAACCCCCTATATGATTCATCTCTTACATACACTGGGTTAACCCTTTATATGTATCAAACAATGTAGACCCAGATCAGAGGGCTCCAGATCAGGGTCTTCACTGTTTGATATACAACTCATATTCTGCAATGAGCAATGTTGTTTTGGTGATTTGCTTCATAAATATTCATAGAGGGAGAAGTCAAATAATATAATTCAGGATACAGTGGGGTAAAGATGATGTATTAAATGACAATGTAAGTGCGATGTACCGGTACTATCCCTTAGCCTGGTGAATACTCATGTATGAAATAATGACAACATCAATATCTATTAGCCAAATGTTTTCAATGGTAATTGTCCTATGAACACTGGATTTGTAGAAAATGTACAATCAAATCTATGTAACATAATTACATAAGCAAACGGAGCAGATCCTGATCAGATGGTTCCTAAAGCGGTGATCTGATCTGGGTCTACTCTGTTTGCAAAGGCATCAAAAGGCTTCTCTGTCTGATAAAGGGTTAAGTGTTCAAGTAATGTGTATGTAAAACTATGTGAAATTTGCCCGCACCATAAATTTGATATACAATAGAACCCCTCTAAAGGGATCACATTTAATACAGTCTGATTCTGGGTCTAACTGCCAGTTGTTAGCTTAATGTTGGAAAAAAATTATGCATAGAGTTCCAAGAGCTTTCTGCATTATTTGTATCCTCCATTATGCAAGCCCCTGACTTAAAGATGTCTATGTTTATTAAGTGGTCAATTTAGAGGGATTTCACTGTACTAGTATAGGTAGGGGAAAATAGCGTGTAGTTATATTAATTAGAAGTAGTATATGACTATTTACAGTAATTTTGGCTTTATTACCACTTCAGCTCAGATTTATTTTGATGTAATTTATCGTTATTACTATACATAGAATTGGGCACAGCAAAATTTAGTTCATAAAATAAAAAAGGACGTCTTTGATTAACTCTTTGCACGCTCAGTAATTGTCCTTTGCAAAAAGTGTTGTCTGCTAGATCTTAACCAAGTCTTATACTGGATTTTCACCATTGGTTTTTCAAAAAAAGTGATCAGAGACTGTCACAAACAGTTTGGATCCTGATGAGATGCCATGTTAGCCAACATCTTATCTGGATCCAAACTGTTTGCATAGGTTATAGGGTTCCAAAAACTCACTGCTAGCATGCCAAGGGAATATAAATATTATATGGACCATTTGGGAGAATGTTTACTGTAACCCTTTCCTCATATACCACCTTTTCACGCCTTTGCAAACAGAATAGACCCAGATCAGATGACTCCTGTGGGAGCTGTCTGATTAGGTAAGACTCTGTGTGCTTATGAAATAATAATAGATCTGACTATACAGTCTTTACCATTACCAAACAATCCTATGTACGTATTTCATTATAAAAATTCAGCTAATAGATATTCATGTCAATATTTCTTACATGAATATTCAACAGGGAAAGGGTTAAACTTTTGAATGTTGGACACACATGCGCTTGGATTTGGGAACAGAAGCCCTCTAGATCTGATCTGGTTCTACACTGTTTGCAAATGATAGTGCACTCTTTCTTTGTGGGCATTCAAGGGGTTATTTGGACTTGACAGTGACATTTGCTTGTGTCATGGTAGTGAAACAAGTGTTATTATTACAGAGATTGAGGAACACAAATGTTTGGATGTTATCAGACTGGGAGGGGAAACAGACAAGCAGATAATTATGTTGTGTAGATCCAGTGCTATTACTTGCAACAAGTTTTAAATTCTAGTAAAGTAGAATTGACAGGGAATTAAGACTGATTAGACATGGATTCTGCTTTGGACACTGATCCAAATCGTTTATTATCTATTCATTAACCCTTTCACCGCCGATGTCGCATAAATGCACCTCGACAAATAGTGCAGTCCCAGATCAGACGCCGCCTTGAAAAGGCGGCGTCTGATCAGGGACTTCACTTTTTGTCTCAATCTCTATTTCTGTGTATGTGTTTTGTTCCTTTGAAATTTGCATTTATTTATCTCATTTCCTTATTTCACTGAATGGTTTAACAAAAATTGGATTGCAGACGACAACAAGAAATTTGGCGCCGAAAGGGTTGATGAATAGGGAGTAAGTGAACAGTTAAACAGAAGACTGAGGGTGAGATGATTAAAAGTGCTATGTACATCAAGCTTAATCAGCTCATGAGTGTATGGATGTCAGCATAATTTGTAAACTCTTTGCATGCTATTAAAGTAATTTTTGTCTGCCAAATATGTTGCCTGTCACAATTCTTGTTATCTTAAATTTCAAGACAGAGTTCGAGTCTGAGTGACAAACACTTTGAATCCTGATAAGATACTGAGTTTCACAGCGTGTCATCTGGATCTGGATCCAGTCTGTCTGCAATGGTTATCACCTGCTCACCGCTAGTGTTCAGACAGTTATCTGTATACAAATGTATTTGACACAGTTCTCATACATAAGTTTGATGATGCAGATAAAGCAACATGAGTGGTGGCATAATTTCAGTACAATTATCAACTCTCATTCACTGTGATTAAAAGCTTTTACGCCATGAAGATTCATGTAAGAAATAATTACATCATGAATATGTATTGCCTGAATGTCTGTTGTAGCATATGAACAGAGGATTCTTTTAGCCATGACAGTAACAGTTTGTAGATCTCTATTACTGTATAAGTAAACAGAATAGGCCCTCATCAGATGGCTCCTATACGAGCCATCTGATCTGGGTCTACTCTGTTTTGCAAAGTCACAAAAATGTGTATCTATGGAGTAAATGATTAAATTGGCAGGTTATCCCTTAAATTTGCATGTGTTCTGATATTTCCAAATAAAGTTGACTTTTCACCTAATTAATATTCATGTATTCATGTAAGAAATAATTACTGTATGAATATTAAGTAACAGAATATGAACAATAGAATTTTAGGCAATGATAGAAACTGTAAAATCAGATCTATTATTACCTGAAAGAGCCATCAGATTGGGTCTGCTCAAAGATGTTACCAGGGTCCAAGGTTATAAAACTTCTGAGTCTGAGATCATTCTCAAGTATCTGATTGGTCAGATTCTGAGCAAGCTCAGAATCTGACCAATCAGATGCTTGAGAATGACCTCAGACTCAAGCAAAATGTTTTATAACCTCGGGCCTGTTCTGATTAACAAACTTGCACTGAGCTGAACTTTTGATAATAGTAAACAGTTACTTTGAAACTTTAATACAAGAAGTGTTAACCCTTTTCCTCATAGAGACACCTGTTTGCACTACAGGGGCCATCTGATCAGGGTCTGCTCTGTTTGATTATATGGATCTTATTGGATCTTATTCTAAAGTTTTACAGTTTACAATATAAAAATTAAGTTAATGATTATTCCTGGAATGACCAATTCATACATAAATGTTAATGAGGGAACGTGTTAATCATTCACATTGTATCTCATTATCTTGTATCACTTCATTAATCTTTGATTTACTGTCAACCCTCTCAAAAGTGGACATGTAATGAATAAATGAAAGTATTTTATAAAACATGTGACTGCTTAATGCAGACCAAAAGTAATGCAGAAAGAGCTCTCAGCAAAGCTCTTGTTCTGTATTAAGCTATTACCTGCCTTGAAGTCCCAGATGTAGAATTCTATTGAGTTACCATTGTATAGAGGTTTTACTGTATATTTGCAAATGTCGTTTTGTTTAACCCTTTCCTCCATAAATACGCCTTTCTACGCCTCTGTAATGGTTTCAAATTACATATACAAAATTCTAAAAAAAATCCTTTTCTCTAATTAATGCTCCTTTTCGGTACATTTATTCAAAGAGGTTGGATCTAATTATAGCCTATGAGGGAATGGGTTAAAATAGAGTCCATTCAGTATGGGTTAAAAGACAGGGTCTATATATATGTTGTGATAATGTAGATATGATTTGTTTATAAACAGTCTCCATGTACATGTATGTTGAGGTCACTCTGTCATTGCCTTACCGTGAACTGAAGTGATGACTGGGGCATATTTTAAAACTCTCTCTGATATGTACTGCATGTATGATGTTTATGGGATATTTACAGGTATTTTGTTGACTGAAATTCTGCATGTGAATATGAAATATGAGTTGACTTGGTTGATCTATTATGCAGCATTATCGTGGGAAGTATGTACTCGAATTACCCTAAGTATTCAAGTAAGGCAGATAGTGCAGATCCAGATCAAACAGCTCCTCTTGGAGCCCTTTGGTCAGGGTCTATACCATTTGCTACTATGTCAGTTTAAAGGTCTCAAAATGATTCCAAATTGAATTATTCAGCTTTACAAATGGGCTAAAAGGGAAGATTGTGTGTCCGAATAATTATGGTAAGAAGGTTGCATGTACTGAGTTGTCACTTGGATGTTTTATTTGGGTCATATGCTGCAAGTTGACATTTGACTGTGATTACATGATGAAAGGTACCCATAGAGCTATGTGACACAGCTCTATTGCTTCTTGTTTGCTCTCCATGCATTCGCTCTATGTTACATGTATTGAAACTGTGAACTATGGTAAAACTTCTATATTGACCACTGCAAGAGTGAGAATCAGTCATATGACTCTCTGACTGTATTTGACTGTCTGAGAACTCTTTAACTGATAGAAACGCCTTTTGATGGCCTTTGCAAACAGAGCAGACCCATATCAGATGGCACCCATAGGGGCCCGTTTGATCTGGGCCTGCTCTGTTTTGCTCTTACAGAATTATATAGACCTGATGCTACAGCTCCTGCCGAACAATCCTGTGTTCATATATTATTATAAAAATGTAGCTTATAAATATTGATGATGTCATTATGAATATAACTATATTCACTTTATTTCTTATTTTCAGGGAAGATTTGCCCCACAGATTGATTCTGCCTCCAGTTATAATGAATGCTAAAACTTCCCAAGAGCTTGCTGCACTAGCGATGCTTGGTCAAGGTTGGTTCAGTCTTTTCAATTTCTTTTGTTTCATTAAAACCTTTCTATTCTAACTACCCAAATATTCCAACACAAAATTTCCCCTCTCCACTAGTTTGTAAAAAGCAGTAAGTCAATTTGCACCATTGTTATAACTGAAATAGACTGACATAGTAGTGAATAGTATAGACCCTGATCAAACACTGAGTCTACACTACTTGCCTAAGTTTGTTTGTCCAAACACTTTCCTTCATATACATGCCTTTTCATGCTTTTGCAAATATAAAAGACCCAGACTAGATGGCTCCTATAGGAGCTGTCTAATCAGGATCTGCTCTGTTCGCTTACGCATTAATATAGATCTGATTCTACAGTTTCTGTCTGAGCCAAACTGTCCTGTGTTCATATGCCATTTTAAAAATAACAAAAACAAATAACTATTTGTGATGTCATTATTTCTGACTTGAATATTGAACAGGTTAACCCTGGTTCCCTGTTCTATATTTAGCCCTAATTTTGATACCTAATGAATATTCATGGAGAAAATTCTTATAAGGAAATATGCAAGGTGGAACAATGTACCCAATTTGGAAAGTAAAGAAACCGAGCTTTCAAATTCTATTAGCAAACAGAGCAGACCCTGATCAGACGGCTCCTATAGGAGCCGTCTGATCTGGGTCTGCTCTGTTTGCAAATGCGTGAAAACACGTTTATATGAGGGAAAGGGTTAAGAGTTAAAGTAATTAGGGCAACATGCTAGAAGGGAATTTGTGATGTAACCTAGTTACGGAAACTAAAGACATTGATGATGTGTCTCAGACAATGCCTTGCATTGGAAAAGAAGTGATTGAACACTGCTTAAACTGACTAGGTGACTTACTCAAATTACTCGAAGCATTTGCATAAATTAGGCAAATTGTGCAGACCCAATCAAACTACTTCTGAAAGATAAGTGTCTACACTATTTGCTACTATGTCAATAATAGAATTTAAAGTTTAACCAACATGGTGACAAATTGACTTATTCAGCTTCACAAACTGCTTGGGAGTACATGCTAGATGTCTGAATACTGCAACATTACAAATTTGATATGAACATACAGTAAAACCCTGATAGTTTCCAACACTAAAGCAATTATCATTATCAGTCTTTAAGACAGGCGGCAGTTTAATGCATGGTGAAAGTCATGCTGAAAGTTCCTTTAGAGCTCTTTGCATGACTTTCTACCAGCCACCTGCCTAAAAAGGTATCAAATCTTCATTACCAAAACTTCGAAATATCAAATTTTACTGTATGCAAAACAAATATGGGTATGAAAATGAAATCTGATCATTGTGTGTATCGTGTCATTAAAAGTGAAGTTACAATAATAAGCATTCATGTGTGTGTTGATTTGGTCACATGACCTGTTGTAGACAACGAGTTGTTTGGCCATGGCAGAAGCTGTAGAATTAGATCTATATCATTCCATAAGTAAACAGCAGACCCGGATCACACAGCTCTTAACCCTTTAAACCCCTGTTGAATATTCATGCAAGAAATTATGACACCATGAATATTTATTTGCTGTAACTTTGTAATAGCTTATGCACACAGGCTATTTTGGTATTGGTAGAGACTACAGAGTCAGATCTTGGTCTACTCTGTTTGCAAAGTAGTAAAAAGGGGTTTATATGAGGGAAGGGTTAACAATATCCACCCGTTTTAGATTTAGGTCCACTCTTTTGCAAAGACGTTTGAAGGTGTGTCTATTGAGTAAGGGGTTAACATTTGTGTCTGGATTGCGGATGTGGGTCAAATTGTAAGTGCCCTGGGCGAGACAAGAAATTTAAGAAACCATTCAAATGTATAAACGGATGAAATACTATATCTATTGTTTATATGGCAGTCATAAGATCTGCAGAACATGCATTTAACCCTTTACTCTAATAGACTATAAGTACACCTTTTTACCTCTTTGCAAACCGAGTAAACCCAGATAAGATGGCTCCTTGATATAGATATGATTCTGCAATTTCTTCCATGGCCAAAGATTCCTGTGCCTATGTGCTATTATATCAATTAGTATAATTAATTCATGTAGTAAAGGGTTAAAAAAGTAAGTTTTCCCTTTTTAAATTATTCAAGTCGGATCGATTGTTTCCATTTACAACATATATATCAGAGTCCATACAAAAGTTAGATGATTGCATGGGTTAGTATTTTACGAGTCGTTAAAAATCAAACTTTCAAACTGCCTTGCTGATATATATATTCAGTTAAACATGCCTTGAAGTAGTTACTTTGTATATGTATATTGCTTATTCAGTTTAGCTGAGCAAGATTGAAAACATATGATAGTGTCAAGACTTGTTTCAGTAATAGTCATGCTTGATTTGACAATCATCCAACCCTTTACCTGATAGCGGACGCCTTGTCATACATGTATCTTTTAAACTGAGTGGACCCAGATCAGATAGCTACTGTAGGATTTATTACGATATATATATATATATCAACTGTTTCTACCAAGTATTCTCTTGTTAATAGTGCCATGATAAGAATTAATCTAATTAATATTCATACAGCCATTGTGGTATAGGGTGGTATAGGGTTAACCTTAGAATTATTCTCACATGATACAGTAGAACCTGCCTTAAAGCAGCCATTCAGATATTGAACATAGAAGTCTTAAAAGCAGGTGGTTGCTTAATGCAGGATAAATGCAATGCAGAAAGCTCCTATAGGAGAATTGTGAATGGGTTAATGCAGATAAAAGTCAAGTACATGTAATATGTCCACTTGAAGTTCTAATGACCTTTAATCCATGAGTAGTTAGTTGTTGAGTCTTTATACTGGCATATCAAAATAGTGTTTGACCTTAACAGAAACTGTAGAATCAGATCTATATAAGTCCATAAGCCAACAGAGCAGATCCTGATAAGATAACTCCTATAGGAGCTATCTGATATGGGTCTGCTCTGTTTGCAAAGTGTGAAAAGGCGTTTCTAGGTTACAAAAGTGGGAGAACCTGACTGATATGTAAGAATGGTTTTGAATGCTCTCAAGTAGGTATGTCATAGTCAGCTGATGTCTGTGTCTGTAACATCAGTAAAACATGCATTTCATCTTGACCTAGTAACTAATGACATTATCAATAAGAATATCTGTTAGCTGAAATTTTATAATAGTACATGAACACAGGATGCTTTTGGCCATGGCAGAATCCATACAATTCCATACGCAAACAGCAGACACTGGTCAGATGGCTCTGTAACAGGAGTCATCTGATCTGGGTCTGCACTGATTGCAAATCATTAAAAGCTGTTGTCTGTATGAAGGAAAGGATTAAGAGTATAAATAATGTGTATAACACTTTATGTAAAGAATGTTGAATGCTTATCTGTGTTTGTTAGTAAGTGCATAAGTAAATTTTTCTTTAAAATTTTTCCTTGTTTAATATTCATGCAAAAAATAATGACATCATGAATATCTATTAACTGATTTTGTTTATATTTGCATATATACATGGGAATTTCTGGTATTTGTGAAATTATAGTCAGGTCTATTATAATTTCATAAGCAAACAAAGCAGACCTTGATCAGGCAGCTCCTATAGGATGGCTCCTATAGGAGCTGTCTGATCTGGGTATTCTTTGTTTGCAAAGGCATGAAAAGGCTTTACATAAAGGAAAGGGTTAGGTCACTTGTTCTTGGATGGGAAAACTCAGCGTATTGTCATGGCCTTGTTTTATGTAGACATTTAACATTGAACATAGTACTAATATCATTAAATCTTGCTCCATGAAAATTTCATACACAAGCTCACATTTACAAAGACAATCATATGTCTGCCTTATGACAGGGTCAAACAGACTGATATTTGACACCCACTTTTAATGCTCTTGATTCTTTTGTAAGAGATATGAGTGGCTTTTATGATATTGCACCAAATAAGCTGGCTTATAGTATTTGTATAAACCTCAACAAGGGGTGTGGCATGAAATAATGAATCTTTATGGAATATTTACATTTTCAGACTTCTGGACATCAAGCAGGTATGAAGGTCAAAGCAGATCCTCTAGCAGATCAAACCTGTCAGACCACTCTTCCAATATGAACAAATCAATCAGTGAACCAATTAGCATCAACAAGAATCCTGTGGCCGCATACAGCCAATCAGACGCTTTGATACAAAACACTCCCCCAAAACATTCTGTGATAGACTTTAAGTCATATTTAATCAAACCAAAAGACAATGTGGAGACGTGTACTCGAAGTTTAAGTGTCAATGAAAGTGTTCATACAAAGTGTTCATTTCGTGAGAGGAAACAATGCAATCATGTGCCAGTGAGTCATATGACTGATCATGTGACCAAGTGTGATTCTTGCATCTTTGAACAAGAGAAATTTGCTTATGAAAAAGATATGGTGCTTCACTGGGAGTTACAACAAGTATCCCATCCAGAAATGAAGAGACAGGACTCACATGTATCTGTTCCATACGCAAAACCGGATAAAAGCCCACTGTGCCAGTCAAACACATGTTTACAAACATCTACAGATTTGTTACACATTCCAGAGGATTATTATTTCAGAAGTAATCTTTCAGACAAGCTAAGTGACTATGAAGATATTTGGAAAAATAATTACAGTGAGTCTAATGTTGGAAGTGTTCAGGCAGATATTGTTCAAAGACTGCAGCCAAACTTGGTGACATTTAATAACAACAACAATAACAACATCATAACAAACAACTTCAACAAAAATAGTTATGAAATTTCACAAAATGTTTGTAGTACTGTAGTTTCATCAGAAAAGACAATGTTCGAGACTGAACTCACTAGTGAGAAGCATGTTGTGAAAGATTTAAATGTAAGTGTTACAGAAAATCATACATCTGTTCAAAATGTTACAACTACTGCAGTGAGGAATGTTGTTTCACAAATGACTGAGGAAACTGAAGAAGTGACAGTTGTTAAAGAAAGCAATGTAGATTGTGATAGGACAGAGGATGTGGAAGAGGTAAGTGGAAGTCTTTCAGTGGTAAAGTTGGACAGCAAGACAGATACAGGACAAGATACAGGTATGGACTGTAACTTTACACTGGGCAATGAAAGTGAAATTGACACAGAAAGTTGCCATAGTGACAGTTGTCCTAGTGATGAAGATGCAGAAGCAGACACAGAGGAAGGGGATGAGTGCCCAAACATCATGTCTGTGCACACTCAGACCAGTCCTTTGTGGAAACTTTCACCAATCCAACCAGGCTGTGTGGCAAGAAAGTCAGTTTCCACCACAATGCTGACTGCCATGAAAAGCCCTGTGTACTCAGAACCATTTGATGCTATTTCTCCAGAAGAAACAAAAGTGGACAAGGTTCCTAGACTTCCGAAGAAAATGCGACGAAGGTCTGCTCCAGCCATTAGCTCAAGTAGAAAGAGATTGGGACTTGGTGAAAAACAGAGGTTATCCCCACTCCGTGCTTCAAATATGGAAGATATGAATGTAGGAGAAGGCAGTGGTGAGCAAAATGGTGACTGTGAAGGTCTTGAGCAGGAATTAGGTGCAGATAGTGATGAAGTGTTTAAAATTTCTCCAGATCTTACTGGAAAATGCACTGTGAATGGCACTCAGTGTGAAAATGAAGAAGAACCATATGGGAAAGCATGGGAAGCCAACAGTGCAGGAATTTCACTGCAAGGTGCAAATGATACGCATCAAGGAAAACCTAAACCCAGTCCAAGAAAGACTAAAGGTATAGACAAATGTGAAAAGGAGGTTCTAAACAGAAAAAGTGCTCCAGACATGGCAAATAAACAAGAAGAGAAAGTGACTCCAAAACACTCATTATCCAATCCCCCTCAGCTCAGTGTTGTTACCAATGTTCTTGATCAGATTCAGATATTAGAAAACTTCCATAGTAACCCAAACGCATCTAGTCCAACTTTAAGCAAGTTTCCAGTGTACAGTAGGCAAGTTGCAGAAGATCCCAAAAATTTGTTTTCAGAGGGATCTACTGCGGAAGACATCATCTGTACCTGGAATCCAGAACTGACATTAAAACCTGTGAAACCATTTCCTGCGCTTGGCGAATTAGGTGCAATGTCGGAATACGATAATTTGAACAATCCATCATACATTACCCCCTCAGTTGCAAGTGCTGGAACAATATTCTGTAACCCATGGGAACATAGTGTTGTAGGTAAAATCATGAATACTCACGTGCATCCTCAAAACGTACAGCATGTAATCACAAAATCAACGCCCCCTACCAGTGCTCCCCCTCCTCTCCCGCCACCTATGGACACAAGGGAGAGGATCAAGAGGTGGCAAGAATCTAGTCAAAAATATCACAGTGTTTCAGTGGAAAATGAGGAGGATCATAGGTTCAGTATTATATCTGATGGCATTCGGTCTATGGATGCTGTAACATTTGGAGGTGAAATCAGTAGTACATGTGATGTAAGAGTTTCCTCTAATGGACAAAGTCAGTCCGATAAAACTATAGTAAATGAGAAGTCATCCCATTCTGATGGGCCTGGGATGAAGTCAGGAGGGAACATTCCACTGTATGGAGCTGACTTCAGAGAGAAGGTGGCCCCAATTTTAGGTAATTGCTATATTTAATCATGTTGGATAGGATATACTGTTAGTTTCTCAGCTTCCCCATTGGTTTCCATGAGTATTTTTGTATTATCATATGATCATAGACCATATATCAGAGCCATAAAGTTGCATATTCAAATATTTAACTTGCCATTTCCCCTCTAAACCTTATTGAGGGCTTGGTGCAAAACTATTCTAACTCCTTCAAAGTGTAGGAGTTAGAATAGTTTTGCACCAAGCCCTCGTTATGTTGGGACTACTTGTTATTGCCACAACATAGGGTTTGATGCAGAGATAAAGGAAATTCATGTATTCTTAAAAAAATTTGATTTACACATCTTTTCAATGCCTGTTTATATAGGATCTGTCAAGAATTGTCATTTTAGATAAACCTTTTTCTTAAAAGAGTCCAGAAAAAAAGGTTATTAAGTGAGCCTTTGGCAAGCTTAATAACTTTTCGTTTGGACGAGTTTAAGATTTTTTTATTTCAAATGACAATGAATGTCAGATTCTTTTTATCACATAATTGATTTGCTCAACTTCGATATTTAGACAAAGGGGCAGAAAAATAATTGGAAATTCGCTTAATCTTTGCAATGCTGGCTGGTATCTGTATTTAGTAACAAAGATGAGTCCATGCCAAGGCAGAATGGTTATCAAATTTTTACTACGTACTGTACACACAGACACAGGAAAAATGGGTTGTGTAACAGTCTGCATGTGTGCTTTAACCCTTTCCTCCATAAATACGCCTTTCTAAACCTTTGCAAACAGAGTAGACACAGATCAGACGGCTCCAACAGGAGCCATCTGGTCATTGTCTGCTTTGTTTGCTTATGATGTAATATAGATCTGATTTTACATTTTCTGCCCTGGCCAAACATTCCTGTGTCCATGAACTATTAAAAAATTAATCTTAATATATATTCATGATTTTATTATTTCTTGCATAAAATATCCATGGAGGAAAGGGCTAACCCTTACAGTGCAGGACACAAGTCACTAATGTCCTTTATAAACAGTGTGTAGACCCAGATGAGAGGGCTCCTGGAGGAGCCCTCTCATCAGGGTCTGCACTGTTTGTCATGTCACACTTCTCTTGAGAATATTCACCATAAGGTTGACCTGTTTGAATTTTGGAATAGTCCATTTTGAAATTCAGCATTGTTAGTGTTAGAAACTAAAATACAGATGTTACTGAGTGTCAAACAGTGTAGACCTTGATCAGATGTGTTTTTTTTCCAAATGTCTGGTTTTATGTGAACTATTTGCAATCTCATAAAGTACTTTTGTCTTACCTTGTGGTTCCATCCATATCAGCTTAGACACTACTGTCGCTCACATTATACAGGAGCAAGATAATGCTTTCATGTAAACCTTTATATGTAAACCTTTGGGTAGTCATACTACATAATTTTGTAGAAATTATTATTTTACCCTTTCCTTCATAAATACGCCTTTCTACGCCTCTGTAATAACCACTTCTTGAAACCATTGTGATAAATAGAGCATTTTGCTCCTATAGGAGCAAATGCTCTATTTACCACTATGGTTTTCAACTACAAAATTCTAAAGTGTTCCTTTTTCTCTAGTAAATGCTCCTTTTTGGTAGGTTTGTTCAAAGAGGTTGGGTCTAAAAACAGCATATGGAGGAATGGGTTAATCATTTTTGTCAGAATATTTTGTAATATTGTATGCAAATGTGGTGTCATAAAAGCTGGAATAATGAAGATTTTATATTTTGCAATGCATGCTTCAAAATCAAATTCATCAATTTGGTATACAGTAGAACCTGTCTTAAGTGGCCACTAAAAAGAGGTCTACTTATTGGTCTGTAAGGCAGGGGGTAGCTTAATACAGAAAGTTTCTACAGGAGCTTTCTACATTTTACTTTTACCTTGCGTTATGCAACCACCTGCTTTTTAACCCTTTCCAGCATATTGACGACTCTGTAGAAGTCACTTTATGAAACCATTGTGATAAATAGAGCATTTGCTCCTAGAGGAGCAAATGCTCTATTTATCACAATGGTTTCAAACTACAAAATTCTAAAAATAATTCCTTTTCTCTAGTTAATGATCCTTTTTGGTAGATTTATTCAAAGAGGTTGTATCTAAAAATAGCCTATACGGTAAAGGGTTAAGACTCCTATGTTCAATAAATGAATGGCTGCTTAAGACAGGTTCTACTGTACTAGACTTGGTATAAAGTGCATGTTTACTGCTAGAATTCCTAAAGGGACACAACTAAATTCTGGGTTGTTTGGAACTTTGTGAAACAGAAATTTGAAAATTAAGATTTATGATACACAGTAAAACCTGATAGTTCTAACACTAAATAACTATCATTATCAGTCTTTCAGACAGGTGACCACTTAATGCAGGGTGTAAGTCATGCAGAAAGCTCCTAAAAGGAACTTTCTGCTTGACTTTCACCTTGCATTAAGCAGGCACCTGTATAAAATGGCATCAATTCTTTGTTACTAAATTTCCAAAGTATGGAGTTTTTACTGTACATTGTATTTTCTAATTTCCTACTGTAGCAAATCCACGATTATTGAACAAACCAGACAGGAATAGAAATCCAGACCGAAAAATTCGAGATTACATAATAACTCTTTCCAAGGACCATACAACCACGTTTGGCAGTACAATTGAGAACTTTATCCAGTGTACCTTGGAGAGCCAGGACACAAATCCTTACAATATAACCAGAAATGTAAGTAGATTATTGCAAAGGACAATAAACTTTTTTACCCGTTACTCTATAAATATGCATTTCTATGCCTTTGCAAACAGAGTAGACCCAGACCATGTGGCTCCTGTAGGATGTCATTTCTTATATATTCATAGAGTAGAGAGGTAATATGTAACATGTTTGAGTGGACAGCCTACATAAGATTGTATTCGTTGGACACTTGTTATTCTTTATAAATATGTGAGACGTAATTTGTACTTGCTGTGAATGGTTCACATTTAACCCTTTGCTGCACAGTTATGCTTTTAACACCTTTGCAAACAGAGTTGACCCAGATCAGACTGCTCCTACATGAGTCACCTGATCAGGGTCTGCTCTGATGGCTTATGGCATTACATTGATCTGATTCTACAGTTTCTGTTATGACCAAAACTTCCTTTGTTCATGTGTCATTATAAAGAATGATCCAATTCATATTCATGATTCCATTATTTCTAACATGGTTATTCACTAGGTAAAGGGTTAACCCTTTACTCCATAAATACATTAGAAACCCTCTAATGTGACCACTTAATGAATAAACATGGGTGTTGTTATAAGCAGATGGTTGCTTAATGCAGGACAAAAGTAATGCAGAAAGCTCCATTAAGCTACCACCTGCATCTAGCACCCGGATTTATACCTCTTTTAGGTGGTCGCATTAGCGGGGTTTTGCTGTATTTGTATAAGAAATAATTATATCATGAATATTGATTACCGGTAGACTAATTGTTATAATAGGTCATGTCGACAAGAATGTTTTGGGCATGGCAGAAACTGTAGAATCATATCTATGTTATATCAGAAGCAAACAGAGTTCACCCTAATCAGACGTCTCCTACAGGAGCCATCTGATCTGGGTCTGCTCTGTTTTCAAAGGTGTAGAAAAGTGTATTTATGGAGTTAAGGGTTAAATGTATAGAATTACAAAACTATATTGGATAATTTGTAATGTGTAGAATTAAAGTGTACTTCCAAAGTACATGTGTGGTTGAATGTTCTTCCAAAGTACATGTGCATTATATAAAATTAATGAACTTTCTTCCATTGAAATCATTTTTTTTAATCCAGGTTCGTCAATTTATGAATGGCATCAAGAACTACCTGGTGAAACATGGTGAAGGTGAACTTGAGGACCTGATAGAACATGAGAGGAGCAAGGTACGAATCTCTGCAGAGGAAGCAAATTATTTACATACAGTAGAACCTGTCTTAACCCTGTTCTTCATCAATATGCCTTTGCAGACATAGGAGACCCTGATCAGACAGCTCTGTCTGGAGTTTACTCTGCATATCTTTGAAGTATAGGGCTTAAAGCAAAGGCATTCAATGGCATACTTATGAAGTTAAGTATTACAAGCATGATTCCAAAAGTATTTGACCTAAAGTCATGCAACTTTATATGATGGTTTATTAGTAAGTGAACAGTTTTGCCTGAAGTATAATTATGATCTGCCCTCAGTGTCTCTAGAGTTATTGCCCTTGCCACAGGACATACTGTAACTACTTAGATATATGTTAGTGGGGTGATCCAGGTTCACATTTCTAGCTTAATCCTTTACTCGATAGGTATACCTTTTAACCCATTCCCGCATATTGACCACTTTTGACGACTCTGTAAAAGTCACTTTGTGAAACCATTGTGATAAATAGAGCATTTGCTCCTATAGGAGCAAATGCTCTGTTTATCACAATGGTTTCAAACTACAAAATTCTAAAGTTTTCCTTTTCTCTAGATAATGCTCCTTTTCGGTAGATTTATTTAAAGAGGTAGGATCTAAAAATAGCCTATGAGGGAAAGGGTTAATGCTGTTGTAAACATAGTAGACCCAGATGAGAGGACCCCTGTAGGAACCAGGGCCAAGACTTTTCTTGTTCATATGGCATTATAACATTAAACTACTTGATATTCATACATACAATATTTCTTAGATGAATATTCATGGAGTAAAGGGTTAACCCTTTCCTCCCTGAATATTCATTTAAGAATTTATTTCTGTATCAACATTCATGGAACTGAAAAATGTTAATTACAGATTAACAATGAAATGTTTTGCTATTAAAGATGGAATCTCTAAGCAGACAGAACAGACCCTGAATTCAGACAGCTCCTGCAGGACTGTCTAATCTGGGTCTGCTCTGTTTGCAATTGTGCCAAAATACATTATATGAAGGATAGGGTGCAGTGTATAACAGTTTTGTTTTTTGTTGTGGTTTTTTTTTAAATGCATTTGAATCTTCCATATAAAGTGCATTTCTAAAACATAATGGAAGTTAGATCTTATCCAATTACGTCCCTGAAGTTCTCTAGATAGCAATAATGGTATATTGAGTAATTTCACAGTTCTAAAACTGTCAACTCATTATTCCAGGACCTGCAGTTATAAATATTGCAACATATTCTCAGGGAATGCATGGAAAGTTGCCTAAATACCTGGTATATTGCCAGAGACAGCCAGAAACTTATAATATAACTTTGCTGGAGGTTTCTGATTAAAAGCTCATAGACATACCTTAACCACTTTATAAGCAAACGCGTGAGAGTTTAGCATGATACAGTTTTTAGTCTTGCACCTTTTCTACACTATGAACTTGTGATGATCTGTGCAAACAGTTTGGATCCAGATGAAACTCAGCGTCTCATCAGGATCCAAATTGCATTACACTCTTAATTCAGTGTTATTTGAAAAATTATTTTAAAAAATCAAGAGCAGACCCTGGTCAGACAGCTCCTACAGGAGCCACCTGATCTGGGTCTACTCCGTTTGCAAAGGCATATGAAAGCACATTCATGGATTAAAGGGTTAACTATGTACTCCTTAAATACAAACAGAGCAGACCCAGATCACATGGTTTATCTGATCAGGGTCTGCTCTGTTTGCTAATGGTTTGATATAAGTCTGATACTACAGTTTCTGCCATAGACAAAACATTATACCATTATAGAAATTAATCTAATTAATATTGATGATATCATTATTTCTTAACCCATTCCCTCATATTGGCACATTTTGATGCCCCTGCAAAAATCACCTGTTGAAACTATGGTGATAAATAGAGGATTTGCTCCCTCATGTTGGCACATTTTGATGCCCCTGCAAAAATCACCTGTTGAAACTATGGTGATAAATAGAGGATTTGCTCCCTATAGGAGCAAATGCTGTATTTATCACAATGGTTTCAACCTACAAAATTCTAAAATTTTCCATTTCTCCAGTTAATGCTCCTTTTCGGTAGATTCATTCAGAGAGGTTGGATCTAAAATTAGCCTATGAGGTAATGGGTTAAATGAATGTTCATGGAGTAAAGGTTTAAGGACACATAATTATGATTTAGTTGTTTTGAAGGACATTATCATTCTACACCAAGCAATGTTTATTTTTAAATTCCCATTGTTTTACTAGGAACAATAGTCCGGAAGTAGTTGCAAGAACGGGAATGATATTGTGCAATATCGTATAATCTTGTCTGTGTTCAGATCTGCTCGTTATTGTGTATCAAGTCTGTGATCACGTGTTGGGTTAATTTGTGGTTTTAGGGGTCAGGCTACATTTAAAGGTTGTTTACAAGACATTTGCTGATAGCTTCTAGTCTATTCAAGGGGTCTTGGTACAACACATACTAAAGGAATAAGTCATACGCATTATGAATGAATAACAAGTAAGGTAACTGTACCCAGTGTTGTCTAATTGTTTTTCATGGCGATATCACATATAACCCCTTACTTGATGAATATTGATGGCACACTCCACACATTTTGAATATTAAATTAACTAATTTTCTTGTACAATAGAACCTGTCTTAATTAAGTGGCCTTCAAAGAGAGGTCTAATTATGGATTTGCAGGCAGGTGGTAGTTTAATGCAGGTCAAAAATAATGCAAAAAGCTCTTTTAGGAGCTTTTTGCATTACTTTTGCCTACATTAAGGAACCACCTACTTTTTTTAAGACACATGTTCAATAAATGAATGACCACTTAGGGCAGACTCTACTGTATTGTTGTATAAAAGAAGTGAATGCATTGCTATGACACATAGTATAGAGTAAGATGTAAAATATTCTACCAGGAAACAGAGCAGATCCTGATAAGATGGCTCCTACTAGAGATGTCTGATCTTGGTTTACTCTGTTTGCAAAGGGATCAAAAGGTGTCTCTATTAGGTAAAGGGTAAATATTGTTTTAGAATTTATTTTATTTATATCAAACACTTGTAAGAATATTGTAAGCAAGATTTCCTGTATTTATTTTCAGCTTGGCATCAATGAGATTTTGAATATAGATGCCATCATAGAAGGCGCTCTGCATGTGTGTGTGATACAACCTTTGAAACAGAACATCTACAGACTCTTTGTCAATGAATACACAAGGTAGGCATGATCAGTGATCCTGTTACATAGATATTGTAGAACCCAGACGTCCAGATAAAATGCGTAAATTAAAACATTTTCAGGAATAACTTCTCGAAGAGACGATTGTAAAGAGTGGTCACATATAGGGCTTGGTAGAGGAATGACAATTTTAGTATCTCAGTATGCACATTTATCTGTAGCTCTGGTAGAAACTCTTGAAAGCAATCTCTTAGTGAATAAAAGTAAAGTACCTAGTTATAGTCTACTTTCAGTCCAAATGACCACTCAGCCGGTACATTTATAACACATTGATCTTGCTTAACCCTATACTCCATGAATATGTAAGAACATCATGAATATTAACTATATTAATTGTTATAATTATACGAGGACACAGGAATTTTTGACCTTGGCAGAAAATGTAGAATAGTATCTACATTGTATATTATATCATAAGCAAACAGAGCAGACCCTGATCAGACAGCTCCTATAGGAGCCGACTGATCCAGGTCTAATCTGTTTGCAAAGGTGCAGAAAGGTGTATTTATGGAGTAAAGGGTTAAAATTCTACTCCATATATACACCTTTTTGTTCCTTTGTAAACAAAGAAGAAAGAGACCCGGATCAGATGGCTCCAGTAAGAACCGTGTGATCTGGGTCTACTCTGTGGAAAAGTAAACGGTTTAAAATAAGAGAATACTTTTGAATGGAAACCTTAGACATGATGTTAAACATTCGGGTAGTCCTATTATAAGACTTCTGTCATAGACAGAAAGTGAAAGTTCTGTTAGTTTCTGTTTATGTACACTCGAATAATAGGAATGAATGAACCAGGAAATTCAATTACTACTGTGTGCAGTACAGGACCAGATATATACTGTGTGCCAGCTAGGTTATTAGCAGTTACGCTCTGTTACCTCATTCACAGCTTTCTCTCGTTCTTTGTCTGTGACATTTTTGCTATTACCCTAATTACCCAAGTGTTTGGACAGACTTGGGCAAATAGTGCAGACCCAGATCAAACAGCTCCTGAAGGAGGGACTTGATCAGGGTCTGCACTACTTGCTACTTTGTCAGTCTAATTTAAAGTTACAAAATGGTGCCAAATTGATGAATTCAGCTTTCTGAACTGCAGAGATGGGATAGGTTGTCAAAATAATTGGGTTAATTAGAGGTAAGTTTTTTCTGCAATAAAGGTTTTGTCATAAAAGTTACTGGTTTCATGATGCTGTCCTGCTATAGTTGATTATTTGTTTTAAAGAGAAGATATCTGTTTTTTATACATGTATTGGCACAATTGATTATTACACTCATTTTGGTCAAGACATAATTATTAAAACAGCAAATTTACTGGCGGCAAATAAAAACATAAAGCTCAAGTTACAAAATTCTGCATAGTTTGAATATTTCATTCTGCTAATGGTCTGAAAGGATCATTACCTTTTGAATGCAGTGAACAAATTAACTGGCGTTTGCAAATGGTGTTATCAGGGTCTGCTCTGTTTCTCAAAGGGGTAAATATTTTATACAAACAGTGTTAATTACTGTGAGTGCACCAAACTTTCTCCTGTTAAGACCAGCCATTATTTGCCTTACTGTTTGTGTTTTTGTAAAAAAAATTAGCCATTATCATAATAGACATGTTCTCGATGCAAAATTAAAACAACTTCGTGTCAACATAATTCCATAATCTTTAATATCTCAAAGAAGCCGATGCATTAAGAGACCAATGCATCTCGATTGTTTAACTCTTTGGCTGCCATGGATGTATATGTTCCCATTACTTTGAATCGAGATAAGAAGATGAATAATTTGGCATCTCATCAGCATCCAAAGTGTTTCATGTTGTCATTGATAAGAAATTTGAAATAAAAGGAAAGAACATTTAGCAATAAATATAAAAGTGGATGACACAGTGTGCAGATGGCAATAGATTTCGGAGAAAGATTTAACAGGTGAAAGAATAGATATGGCTTGATAGCTCTGTATATAAGATGCTAATTATATTGCTTTGTTTATTTTTCAGTAATGGAAATCTTAAGCTGCTATCAAGTAATATCAAGTATGCAAGAACAAAATCACCAGAGGAAATTGGCATCCGGGTAATAAACTTTTACTCTTACAAAAGGGTCTATCTATATTAAGCGGTCTTATATTTGATAATGGTATTCTACTTAAGAGTCTATCTATACCAAGCCAGAAGTGCCTGTCTATACCAAACAGTCCTATATTTGATGATGTTATGTTACAGAAAGGTTTGTCTATACCAAGCAGTCCTGTATATTTGATAATGTTATGTTACAGAAGAGTTTGTCTATATGAAGCAGTCCTCTATATTTGATAATGGTATGTTACAGAAGGGTTTGTCTATATGAAGCAGTCCTATATTTGATAATGTTATATTACAGAAGGGTCTAACTATACCAAGCGGTCCTACATTGGAGATGATCAAACACTTCTTCATCAGAATGCAGAAATCCTATTCACCATTAAAGAAACTAGAGAATCTGCTTGGAGCTACATCTGCTATATACAGATGTGTAAGTATAAACCCCAACTGGAGTAAGGCTTCTAGATTCCAACAAGTCAGATATGCTGTATATTCCTGTACTTGATAAAGGGGCTTGTTAACCCTTTCCCTGTTCTATGTTTATTCCAAATATCAATACCTACTGAACATTCAGGGACAAAATAGTTATAATGGAATAAGGAAGGTTGGATATTGAATCCATTTTAGAAACTAAAGAACCAGATCTATCAATTTCTATTAGCAAACAGAGCAGACCCTGATCAGACGGCTCCTCTAGGAGCCGTCTGATCTGGGTCTACTCTATTTGCAATTGCGTGAAAATACGTTTATATGAGGGAAAGGGTTAAGTTGTTAACACATTTGCTTACAGAGTAGACCCTTCCTGTAGGAGCTGTCTGCTCTGTTTGCTTATGCAGTACGGTAGATCTGGTTCTGCAGTTTCTTCCATGGTCAGAACATAATTATGTATGTATGCCATTATAAAAATTTTAATAGGTAATTGATATTCATAATTTAATTATTTCTTTCATGAATATCCATTAAGAAAAGGGATAATGGCATACAATTTTTCATTTTCAGCGTCACTGTTACTGTAATACACATTACGTACCAATTATTCATGGACAGAATAGTTATAATGAAATATGGAAGGTGGAACATTGTAGTCATTTTAAAAGGAAAAAAGGAACAGAACTATCAAAATCCATTAGCAAACAGAGCTAACCCTGATTAGAATGCTCCTATAGGAGCTGTCTGATCTGGGTCTACACTGTTTGCAAATGCACCTATAGTTGTAACTGAAGGGCTATGGGTTAAACAAAAATGAATGATTCTAATTTTGCATTCAAAGGGTTTATGTTTTCCTTTACTCTTCAAACATACAGTTCTGGGTCTGCACTGTTTGCCATGGAAAATCCATGCCTGCATGCTCTATGCTTTTGCCTAGAAAATCATTTCAACATATCCTGTATATCTTTGTAAAGATATGATAAAAAATATGTGGTTTGCTAAGAGTTAACAATTCAGTATGAGAGTAAATCATTTCTGAGAGGAGTCTTAACCCTTAACTCCATAAATACGCCTTTCTACGTCTCTGTAAAAGTCATTACTTGAAACCATTGTGGTAAATGGAGCATTTGCTCCATAGGAGCAAATGTTCTATTTATCACAATGGTTTCAGAACTGCACAAATCTAACATTTTCCTTTATTCAAAGTGGTTGGGTCTAAAAATACCCTATAAAGTAATGGGTTAATGCAAGATGAAAATTATGCAGAAAGTTTATAGTTCAAGGGAGATAATTAAAAAGTCATACCCCTGTATAAAAACTGTGACTTCGATTTGAGAACAATTTTTATTATTCACATTTTTATTTCAATAGGTAACAATAAGTAAGCAGCAAGGAACAAGTTCATTTGGCGCTGATGGTAAGTTTAGACCTTGACTCTGAGGTTATTCAGAGGTCCAGATAAGATGTGTAAATTAAAACATTTTCAAGAATAACTTCTTTATTTCTCCATCAAACCCTATGTTGTGTATAGAATCGTCTCTTTGAGAACGACATACAGTTTGGTGGAGGAATGACAATTTTAATTTTTGAGTATGCACCTTTATCTGTAGCTCTGGGTAATTGTTGTCTGTTACAAATGAACTAGTTAACCCTTTGAAGACAAGATGTGGCATTTGCAAAAAGGAGCCCTCTGATTAGGGTCTGCACTATTTGGGTCTGCTATGTTTGCTTTTGACATGATAGAGACCTGATTCTGCAGTTTTTCTCAAAGCAAAAAAATCTTTGGCAAGTCTACACTATAAAACTTAAGCTAATAAATATTCATTATGTCATAATTTCTTACAGGAATATTGAAATGGGAAAGGGTTAAGTAATTGTCATCTGCAGAATTTTGATTTCTACTACACATTCTTTATGTGACTTTACTTCCAGTGTTTTTAGTACTATTATCAGGTATCAAATTGTTTGAATCCTAATGAGATGCTGAGTTATTCCACATTTCATCGGAATCCAGTTAAAAAGAACTGATAAAGAATACAAGATGATGTGACATCAATGATTTGAAAAAAATGGAGACATGTAGGAAAGCTTTGATAACAAGTAGTTATTCTTTCAAAATCTGAATCAGGAATCAAGATTATCAATACATGTACATCCACTTTATTAGATTCGGAATGTAATTATTTTATTATGCAGATTTCCTGCCTATGTTGATCTACGTATTGATCCAGTGTGGAATGGTTTCGGTGGAGATAGAGGCCGACTACATGTGGGGTTTGCTCCACCCCTCCCTCTTGACTGGGGAGGGCGGATACTATCTGACCTCACTTAGCAGTGCTGTACTTGTGCTGAAAAACTTCCGTGAAATGCAGGAGACAAAAGCCTCGCAACATCAGGTAATATTTTTCAATCTTTTAACCCATTCCTTCCTACTTATGCCTTTTGACACCTCTGTAAAAGTTATTTTTTTTAAATCATTTTGATAAATAGAGCATTTGCTCCTATTGAGCAAATGCTGTATTTATCACAATGGTTTCAAAACTACACAATTCTAAAATTTTCCTTTTCTCAAGTAAATTGCTCCTTTTTGATAGATTTATTCATAAAAATTGGGTCTAACAATAGTCTAGGAGGGACTGAGATTAAGTCTGGACTTTGATATGAGGGCATTTAAACCTTTCCTTCATAGAAACAATTCCAAGTCTTTTCAAACAGAGTAGACCAAGTTTCTGTAGGAGCCGTCTGGTTAGGGTCTGCTCTGTTTGCTTATGATATAGCTCTGGATTCTAGTTTTTATCAAACAAACATTTTACAGAATAAAAATTGAGCTAATAAGACTATTCATGGTGTAGTTATTTCTGACATGAATATTGAACAGGGAAAAGATTAATGGGGAAATTTTGGAATTGCATAAAGCAGATAAATGTTTGCTTATTTTAAAATTATAAGCAAGTTACGAAGAACAAAGTCTTTAGTGGGATATCCCAAATTCACAGAAATAAGCCCTTTCCGGACTGGTGTGAATTGTTGGTTTGTTGAATGAATTCACCGGAAAACAACTCTCTTTGAATATATATATACCGGTATATATATTGGGATCTTTACTAGCATATGACTAATTAATTCGGAATAAAAAACACTTGTCTTTTATCCTGTATTAAACTGCCACTTGCCTTAAAAGCAGGTTTCTTTTTCATGGTTGCTATAGAAAGGTTTTACAATGCTTGCATATTTTACTCTGTTTGCAGGGAAAGCTGCCTAGTATCAGTGACATGCAGGGTTTTATTAGAATTGCCATACCAGATGAACACCATGACACAATCGTTTGGAAGACCCTTCCTGTCCGACCGAACATGACAACCAAGGATGTTTGTAAGTTGTCTTTATCTCATTCCGTCTTATAAGCGCCTTTTCACAACTGAAAACAGAGTAGACAGATCAGAGTCTGCTCTCTTTGCAAATGGAATTTGATAGATCTGTTAATTTGTTAAATGGCTGCAATATTCCACCTTCCATATTTCATAACTATTTTGCCCATGATTATTCAGTTGATAATGAAATTTGGACTAAATATAGAACAGGGGAAGGATGTTTGTAAGTTGTTTTTAATTCACTGACACATTCTCAATCTTAACCCTTCTCTTGCTGAATTCTAAAATACATTTCTCCTTCTTTACCCATGTCCTGATGTGTAATTACATATATCTTCACTGTGTACAAGTATTTCGCTGTGCAATCATTGCTGTGGAGTGCACTGGTTGCACAATCAACTTGTAAATAGTGCAGACCCTGCAGGAGCTGTCTCATCTGGGTCTTCACTATTTACAGGTAGGTATATTGACGTGAATAGCAAGCGAAGGTTTAAAACAGAATGTTCTCAACCTCAACCTTACTCATGTAAGAAATAATGATACCATGAACATGTATTAGTTAAAGTTGTAGATTTGGATCGGAAATTATAGTTCCATATGCAAACAGAGCAGACCCTGATCAGATGGCTCCTACATGAGCCATCTGATCTGGCTCTAGTCTCTTTGCAAAGGTATGAAAAGGGGTTTTGTATTCCCATCTTTAGCCATTCTGGTTGAAAACCAATCAAACATATTTTAGAATACATATTCTTGGACAAAAGCAAACATGATTTAGAATATTCTTGAGTATCAAATATGAGAATGTGTCACTTCTGTTTCCTGGATTTTCATAGAAGGCAGGAGATCATTGCTGAGTTTCTTGAGTTCTAAACATTCCAGAGACAGAACCCATTTGCTTTTGGTAGTTAGTGTAATGCCACTCAAAAGGCTTAATGGTTTTGGTCTGTTTGTATGAAGCTAACTTTGACAATAACGTTTGGACTACATGTATTAGAGATAGAGACTTCAGATTTGGCATGCATACTTATCTCATGCAGCTGCAACTTTTGAATGTTGCCATGTAAAGGCTAAGGTCACACTTCATGGTCAAAGGTCAACTTTATGGTTGAAAGTGCCTGTTTGGGGCATAGTTTTTCACAAATACATCTTGATTAGCCTTAAAGGTTATGAATATTATTCTGTATGTTGGTAACTTGTACTTAAATTTAATATTTTAGAACTGATAAAACTCAAATTAAATGTTTGATCTATTTATGGCTATCCATTTTATATAATTCTACCATTTTGAATATATTCCATGAATGTTAGTGTGGTATGCTTGACTATTATTGTAGACTTAATGAGCAGTTCTCAAAAAAGGAGGGACAATGAATATATTAACCCTTTACTCAATAAATACGCCTTTCCACACCTTTGCAAACAAAGAAGACCCAGATCTTATGAATCCTGCATGAGCCGTTTGATCAGGGTCTGCTCTGCTTGCTTATGATGTAATATAGATCTATATGATTCCACAGTTTCTGCCATCACCAAAATTTCATGTGTCCATGTGCTATTAATAAAAATTAATCTAATTGATTTTAATGGTGTCAATATTTCTTACATTAATATTAAAGGGATAAAGGGTTAAGGAATCCTTGCAGTAGAAGTGACTGTTAACACATGTAATTATATTTGTTATTCTATTTTAGGTTCCTTAATTGCCCACAAATTCAAGATAACAAATCCACAGGACTACGGACTGTACACACTGGAAAATGGAGAAGGTAAATTATAGATGAGGATAAAGTTATTTATAATCTATGATATGGATCGTTATAACTGTTGTACAAAGATATACATTGAAACATTTCTTTTTGCAGTTTTCTGTTGAATGCATGTTTACAGACCTTTTAAATCTTTTAGCTACATTTATATCTAACCATAGACCAGTAATTTTTATCTGCAAAATCAGATATCTGCTTCATTTCTCTTTTTGAATTTCCTCCAAAATTAATAATAATGATGTAATGGCATATATACACAGGATGTTTTTGGCTCAGACAGAAGCTTTAGATTCAGATCTATATTATACCATAAGCAAACAGAGCAGACCTTGATCAGACAGCTCCTATAGGAGCTCTCTGATCTGGGTCTACTCATTTTGTAAAGGCATGAAAAGGTGTTTATATGAAGGAAAAGGTTAAGGATTGAGTCACCAATTTACCTTTAGTTTTAAAGGATGTCATAAATAATGAGAGACAAGTCACACTTTTACTTGTCATCTGCAAAATTGGTTGTCTGCTTTAATAATTCTGAATGCTTAACTCCATGAATATTTATGGAAGGGAAATGACATCATGAGTATGAATTAGATTAATTTTTATAATAGCACATGTACACAAGACTGTTTGACCATAATAGGAACTGTGGAGTCATATCTATATTACTTCATAAGCAAACAGAGCAGACCATGATCAGACAGCTCCCACTATAGCAATCTGATCTGGGTCTACTCTGTTTGCAAAGGCAAAGAAAGGTTGATCCTTTACTCCATTAATAAGCCTTTCTACGTTATCTAGATCAGATGTGATCAGGGTCTGCTCTGTATAATATAGATAACATTCTACAGTTTCTGCCATGACCAAAGATTCATATGTCTATTTGCTGTTATAACAATTACAATTAATCTAATTAATATTCATGATGTCATTACTTCTTAGTTCTTACAAGAATATTAATAGAGTAAAGGATTAAAGTGGAGTTTCTTCATTGTATTATCAAAACCATGAATTAGATTGTCAAACCATTCAAACTTACTTGATGTCTCATCCAGATTAAGTACAGAAAACCCCTCTAATGCGACCACCAAAAAGGGGCATAATCCACATTGGCAAAGGCAGGCGGTAGCTTAATGCAGGAAGAAAGTTATGCAGAAAGCTCCAATAGGAGCTTTCTGCATAACTTTCGTCCTGCATTAATCAACCACCTGCTTATGAAGACAGCCATGTTTGTTCATTAAGTGGTCGCATTAGAGGGGTCTTACTGTAATCAAGAATTCAATACTAGTGTGCAAAGAGACGAAAAAACACCACCACCTTTATTTGTCTTTCAGAATGTAAGCTCATGGACATGGAGTGCCCCCAAGGTCTCAAGTTGGAGAGACTGAGTCACAGCAAGGAGTGTATCTTTGCCTACAAACGTAATGCTGCCAACATTGCCTGGCCTAAGTCTGTCCAGTAACTCGGCATGGTCTAGCTGCTACAGTAACCCTTTACTCCACTGATATGCTTTTTAACACCTTTGCTAACAGAGTAGACCCAGACCAGATGGCTCCTGTAGGAGCAATAATGATGGAACAATCCAAGTTGGAAAATTGAGCATTCAAAGAGTTATACAGCCTCCAGTTCACATGGCCTAACACCGACTGTGACTTAATACAACTGAATGTGGATCTTACAGTGGTAGACAGATTTCGTTGATTGTTATGTTTCTAGTGTGTTGACAGAGTTTTGCTCTGGATCATAGCATTAAAAGACCTGTACATATACATTATCTGGTGTATGTGAACATGATGACCTAAAGTTGCTGGCCTATGTTTGATTTATGCAGATGCAAAGTCTTGTAAGGATTCAGAAAAAGAACAGCTTGGAAAGTGCTTTAACCCTTTACTCCATGAATATTCATGTAAGAAACAAGGACATCATGAATATTGATTTCATGAGTTTTTGTAATGGTACATGAAAATAGACTTTATCTTTTGGCAGAAACTGTAGATTCAGATCTATGTAATACCATAGGCAAATAGAGCAGACCTTGATTAGACTGTTCCTACATTAGCCATCTGATCGGGTCTACTCTGTTTGCAAAGGCATCACTATCAGATAAAGGGTTAAGATACATCCAGAGGACTTTTGTAGCTTCACAGAAAAGAGAATATCTTGTAACACCAATAAGTTGGTAATTCGAGGAAGAAATCTTACAAGCATCACCGACAACATAGATTGTATGATCACTCAAGACTTGATAGTGTTTGGCCTACATTTGCCTATTACTCTCAGAATTGTGTTAATAAGATATCAAATGATAAATTAAATTTGTGCCATGCTCTTCACTGCCTATAGATAGATATGTACATATGTTTACAAATCGACAGTAAGTAATAAAACAAAACGATAGTAAGTACATGAAATAAAACAAAGAATTCATTTATTAACTTTGATAGCAGTACTAATAACAGAAGAATTAAAAAAACAGACCAATTTGATCCAGTATGATAGAGCTGTTGTTTGTTAATTGATCTGCAGAGAGTTTGGACGCTACAAGTGACAGTGTCTGTTAGTGTACACTGCATTTTAACAGAATTGTAAAAAAGTAGTCTTACATTGCTTGATTAAAGTCTTTTGGACAGAGAAATGAAGGTAAATAGTGCAGACCAAGATCAATCAGTTACAGAAGTAGTTGTTTGATCAGGATCTACACCAGTCTAATTTATGGTTATCAAAATGATGCCAAATTGAATTATTCAAGCAGTGGAGAGGGGGAGTTGAGTGTCCGAATACTTAAGAGTAATTAGGGTCCAATTATTGAACCTTTTACTCCATAAATATGCCTTTCAACGCCTCTGCAAACAGAGTAGACCTGAATCAGACGGCTCCTAAAAAAAATTATATGAATATTCATGGAGTAAAGGGTTATGGGTAATTGGGGTATACCATAATTATTTTCTAATTGGCCAGTAGCCAGGCAGCATTAGAGTATACAATGTATTGGCCTAATGAAAGGGTCAGGTACCAATCAAATACTATCATTTGTGAACCAAAGAAATGTGTATTTTTAGAAAGCATGTTATATCCTACTCAGTTTATGAATCAGTGTTTATTATCAAAATCATTTTTGGAGATGATTTTAACCCTTTACATGATAACATCAGTGTCAGAAATAACGACCATGATTTATATCAATTAGCGGAGTTTTTTATATCAATTAGTGGAGTTTTTTTTATAATGGTATCTTAAACAAGGGAAATGTTTTTACAATTGTGGAAAGTGTAGATTCAGATCTGCACTATTTCATAAGCAAAATGATTAGACTCTGATCAGTAGGCTCCTACAGGATAATTACGAATATTAATTTAATTCTTGTATGAAAAATATGAAATAAGCAAATGTGTTGCTGTTGTAGGAATCACACCTGTAATTTTATAGGCAAACACAGTAGACCTTGATCAGGCATCTCCAAAAAGGAGCTGTCTAATATGGGTCTACTCTGTTTGCAAAGAAGAAAAATCAAGTAAAGGGTTAAGGTCAGCCATTGGGCCATGGGATTCTTTAAGACAAGCCAGGATGTTTCTTATAACATCCAAAGAACCCAGATTGTGAGAAAGTTATCTTTACAAATAGCATAGAATGGTTGTAGTTGATACATTTTAAATATGTCAACAGTTTTAACATAAAATTTTATATTAGATCTACGCATGTTTATTTGTAATCCGATATATTTTATGAAGCAGCTAAAGGCTGACTTGTAGAAATGTTGACTGAAGGGTTCAGATTATATAGTCTCTATGAGACGTTACTGTTAAGTAGCTTGAGTCTAGTATTGTGCCATATACAGCTATGAATATTGTAGTCATTGCTCATTTCACTTGATTGATACAGTAGAGTTTATTATGTCCTTGACCTCTTATCATGCTGAAGGTAACAGGTTCTGTTTCATAGCTTGATAAGGAGTAAAAGAAATTACTCCAGTGGAGAGTTGTCTCCCTTGTTAAACTTGGTGAGCTCTAGTGATGGAAATGAACTGTGAGCTTTACTAATTTTTTGTGTTCAAAAGTGTAGAATAAGTTCAGCGTGTAGATGTTATTTTGTATATTAACCTTTACTCCATGAATATTCATGTTAGAAGTAATGACATCATGAATATTAATTTCATCTTTGCAAACATAGTAGACCCATATTAGATAGCTCCTGTAGGAGCTGTCTGATCAGGGTCTGCTCTGTTTGTTTATGATATAATATAGATCTGATTCTACAGTTTTCTGGCATGATTAAAAAGTCTTGTTTGTAGTGCCTTTACGAAAAATTCATTTAATCGGTATAATAATTGTCATGATATTATCATTTTTTGCTTGAATATCCATGGAGTAAAGGGCTAAATACAAAATGAGGACCACTTTTGATCCTGATGGTTACTCATTGTATAATGAGAACCACTTTTGATCCTGATGGTTACTCATTGTCTTATGTCGATCCATACTGTTATAAAGTTTATCAGAGTACATTAGAACCTTCCTTAAGCAACCACTCATTTATTGAACATAAATGAGTCTTAGAAAGCAGGTGGTTACAGTCAAGTGTTAAACAGTCATGCAGAAATCTTCTATAAGAGCTTTCTGCATTACCTTTGACCTGCATTAAGCTACCAACTGCCTAACAGACCTACACTTAAACTCTATTTGATGGTAGCTTAAGACAGGTTCTACTGTAGAGTGTAAGTACTATGATTTCATGCTTTAAATCCTTTGTTATGGCCTAGATATCCCAGCACTCACATAGGAAGATATTTTTGTATGTCATCACTATTACCTATGTTCATCTCTTTAACCCGTTACCTAATGAATATTCATGTAAGACATTCTGTCTATGAATTTTAATTAGCAGATCTTTATTTTATATCTTTATGAATAAGGGAATGTTTGGCCATTACACAAACTCTTAACCCTTTCCTCCAAAGGCTATTTTTAGATCCAACCACTTTGAAAAATTTACCAAAAAGGAGCATTAACTTGAGAAAATGAAAATTTTAGAATTTTGTAGTTTGAAACCATTGTGATAAATAGAGCATTTGCTCCTATAGGAGCAAATGCTCTATTTATCACAATGGTTTCATAAATTGACCTTTACAGAGGCGTAGAAAGGCGTATTTTTAGAGGAAAGGGCTAAGCAAATAGAGCAGACTTTGATCAGACGGTTGCTACAGGAACTGTTTGATCTGGGTCAACTCTGTTTGCAAAGGTGTTGAAAGATGTATATAATTATAGAGTAAAGGATTGATATTGGTGCTACTTTTGCTCTTGCAATATTAATGGTTTGTTGTTTTGCTTTTTCACTTGTTATATCAAATGAGTGCTGGACATATTGGATTAGTAAGGTTCATCTGGACATAACATTTTCTGTTGAAGGTTATTTGTGTTTTAATATCAGATGCCTAAAATATTTTAAACTAATGACATCTTCAATGAATGTACGGTCAGTAGAGCCTGTCTTAAGCGGCGGTCAAAAATAGGTCTATTTATGGGTCTCTAAGGCAGGTGGTAGCTTAATGCAGGTCAAAATAGTGCAGAAAGCTCCTATAGCTTTCTGCATTACTTTTACCCTGCATTAAGCTACCACCTGCCTTATAGACCCATAATTGGACCTCTGTGATGGCTGCTTAAGGCAGGTTATACTCTATCAGAATACTTTGAGTTAGAAGGGTATCAACTGTTGCTTACAAAGTAAACAGTTGTATAGATAATGTTTATGTGGTTTTTCAGCATCAGATGATAGATATAATGTTTTGCTGTGATAGTAGAATCAGATATGGTAGAACATCGCAACACCTTCATATTACAAAATTGTTGTACTTCAATTTTTGAAAAGCAGCTTTTCTTTTGTTTCTTTCAAAACGTTTCAGAGAGTCATACACTCTGGATGAGAGTTTTTGGCAATGGAAGAAGCTGTAGAATCATATCTATATTATATCATAAGCAAACAGCAGAAACCTGATCAGACGTCTCCTATAAGAGCCCATCTGGTCTGGGTCTACTCTGTTTGCAAAGTTCTAGAAAGGCGTATTTATGGAGTAAAGGTTTAAATACAAGTTCTTACAAACAAGTTGTATAGAGAATGAATTTTAACAGTATAGGTGAATAACAGGTAATTTTTAGCTATTTATAAAAAGTATAGTAACAGGCCAAAATTAATGTCCAGAGCAAGTTATTTTAATCCTTTACTCCATGAATATTCATGTAAGAAATAATGATATGAAATATAATTACCTGAATGTTTTATAATGAGATGAATACAGCCATTGTTTGCCATGGTAGAAACTGTGGAATCAGAAACTATAGCAATCAGAGCAGACCCTGAGTAGACAGCTCCTACAGGATCCATCTGATCTGGGTCTATTGAGTGAACTATTCTGTTCAGAAAGACGAAAACATGCGTATATATAGAGTAAAGAGTTAAAAGAATGCCATTAAATTTTTATATTTCTGATTGGTTATTTTCATGTTTCAATATGTACAGTTTCTATAAATTTAAAAAATGGTTTCTAGTTGTTGAGTTTTTGATGATCATTTGTTACATGAGCCTTTAATTGTGCAATTTTGTTAGTGTGTTATGAAAAAAAAGTGTGATTTACACAAAACTGTGTACTTGATTGATGAATGATTAGAATGCTTCCCTTAAACCATATACAGTAGAACCTGTCTTCAGCGGCCTTCAAAAAGAGGTTTAATAATGGGTCTGTAAGACAGGTGGTAGCTTAATGCAGGTCAAAAGTAATGCAGAAAGCTCCTCCTGTAGTAGCTTTCTGCTTTATTTTTGCCCTGCATTAAGCAACCACCTGTTTTTTACGACTCCTATGCTCAATAAATGAATGACCACGTATGACATGTTCTACTGTACAATTATGCATGTATAATTAGTGTACACCACTCTGTCAGGTGTTTTGTGAATAGAGTTACCTTCTCAAATAATTGGGTTTAGATGAGATATTAAACTATACAGGATCACATTGGATCCAAATTGTCACTGACAAAGGATGAAAAGAAAACTTGTGAAAATTGAAGTAGATATGAATTCTTCTGGGCTGAAGGTTAACCCTTGACTCCATGAATATTTATATAAGAAATAATGGCACCATGATTATTGATTAGTTGAATTGTTTTAATGGCATATGAAAAAAGACAGTTTTGCCACGGCAGAAACTGTAGAGTTAATTCGTAAGCAAACAGAGCAGAACCTGCTCAGACATCTCCATTAAAAGCCATCTGATCTGGATCTACTCTGTTTGCAAAGATGTAAAAAGGGTTAAACTGATTCCATTTGACCTTTTACCTGATAAATAGTTCATGTTAGAAATAATAACTTTATGGATATTGATTTAGCTGAATTTTGAAATGGCATATGAATTATGATATTTATTGCCCGGACAAATACTGTAGAATCAGATCCACGTTTTTCCATAAGCAAACAGCAGACCTTGATTTGACATCTCCTGCAGGAACTGTTTGATCTGGATCTACTCTGTTTGCAAAGGTTGTAAAGGGTTACCATGTTTATGTACATTTGTTAATCTTTTGACTATGAAGTAACTCTTGCCTGCCAAATTTGTTCACTTTTGTTTCCAAAAGACAGTAAGACCCCTCTAAACCAGATGTTAGTTTAGTATAAATATTGGTCTTGAGCACAGGTGGCAGCTCAATGCAGGATGAAAGTCATGCAGAAAGCTCCTAAAGGAGCTTTCTGCATGACTTTCACCCTGTATTGAGCAGTCACCTGCTTAAAAGTATCTAAATTATTCTCTACTAGAATTCTGGTTTACAGGGGTTTTGTTGTATATTTTCTTTCATTTGTATTCAAAACGGGTATCAGTGTCAGATCTGGATGCAGTTACTTGGTGTCTCATCTAGATCCAAACTATTTGGAAAGGTTATCTCAAGTTCATCCAAAGCCTGGACAGAGTTAAGCATTTGTAATTATGCCAATCATTCCATTTCCATTTGTGTTGATTGTGTCCTATTGTTATACTATTGTACGGTAAAACCTTACTCTACTGGACTTTCAAATTGCATCAATGCTGGTCTTTAAGACATGTGGTAGCTTAATGCAGGATGAAAGTCATGCAGATAGCTCCAAATGGAGTCTTCTTCATGACTTTCATCCTGCATTAAGCAACCGCCACCTAAAAACTAATTTCTTCTTTTCTATTGAGTGTATTTACTGTACAAAGTGTTTTAATCACCCAAAGAAATCCTCTAGTGTATGGAAAAATGCATGCAATTAAATTTCTTCATTTGAGGAGATAGAAGAAAAAAAAGTTTTTCGAATATTTTAGTTCCCTTTTCCCCTTGTGACGCTGGCCAAATTATGGTCAAATCAAATTTCAGCATAATGGTTAAATTTTGTTTTCCTCGTGTGCAGAAAATTCTCATTAGAAAACATTGATTCAAACTATTTGCAAAGATTACCAATTTTTGAAATAATCTTTATGAAAAAAAAATGCATTTTTGTAGAATCATTTGTCACGCCTTACATTCATCTACAAAATTCAAGCATACAGATATTCACAAATATTTATTTTGTTCCAGAACAGTGCATGTGGAAACTGGAAACAATGCAAAAACGTTTGTGAATGTTCTTTAATAGGTCTTAACTCTTATAACACTGGATTTTCAAAGTGGAATAGCCCATCAGTTTTTAACTGTAGAGTCCACTCAATATGAAAGGCTTAACTTGTTAACCCTTTCCCTGTTCTGTATTTAGACAAAATTTCAATACCTGCTGAATATTCATTAACAAAATAGTTATAAAGAAATATGGAAGGTAGAACATTGTAGACATTTTAGAAACTAAAGAAACAGATCTATCAAATTCTATTAGCAAACAGAGTAGACCCTGATCAGACGGCTCCTCTGGGTCTACTCTGTTTGCAAATGCGTGAAAACACGTTTCTATGAGGGAAAGGGTTAAATGATTTTTAATGACCAACAGTGCAGACCCTGATCATAGATTTCCTCTAGGTGCTCCCAGATCTGGGTCTACACCATTTCCAAATGCCAGTGCATGCATGCCCCACATGGGTGGAGTCTGATAAAATGATCCCTTTGTCTTAATTTTCAAAGTTTTGGAATATAATTGTATCTCTTCTGTTTCATTGTTTCACGGACGGTCAAGGTAGTCATACAGTGCTGTTAGTTGTACTTTGTTGATCAAAGATCTATAATACATGTTGAGTTGTGTTTGAGAAAACAATGTTATCTGTTAGAGGTACATGTTTAGTGTATTTTGTTTGAAAGCTTTTATATGTATCGGAAGACAATGATATTGTTAACTAAACACTGTACCAGCTAATACAAGATATAGTAGTTGTATGGTGTAATAAAGTTATGACTAAAATATCTGGACCTTGGGTTTTACTTTCAATTTCCACTTACATATTTAAAGATGTATTATGCACACTTTTCGTTTCATATTAATCAATCAACACTAGCTGTACACGTATACATACAATGAAAATAACGCTGACAACCCATTTTCCGACAGTATATATTTGTTCAGCTAAATAGTATCGCTATCCAAATACTGCTAAATTCTTTAAAAGGAGCCTCCTTTTTAGAAACGGGGATTTTGTACGGAAATCAGCGGACATCTTCGGCCAAATTCTGAATGACTCCCGATTCTATTTCGGAACAACACTTTGAATATTAATTTTGTTGTTATCACATGTACAATGGCTGACACTGACTGACACTGACCTACATATACATGAAATGATCATTTTTATACGCCCGTTTGAAAAAACGGGACGTATTATGGAATGGCGCTGTCTGTGTGTCCGTCCGTCTGTCCGTCCGTCTGTAACATCTCTAACTCAAGTTCCGCTTGGTGGATCCTTCTCAAATTTTAACACAATGTTTATCTAGACATCCTACAGTAGCCTGCCAAGTCCCGGTTTGTTTATCCAAGGTCAAGGTCACACAATTGGACTTAGAATTTGCGTTTAGCAAAAATGTTAACCGGTCTGTCTGTCTGTAACATCTCTAACTCAAGTTCCGATTGGTGGATCCTTCCCAAATTTAACCACAATGTTTACCTAGACATGCTACAGTAGCCTGCCAAGTCCCAGGTCGTTTATCCAAGGTCAAGGTCGCTTAATTGGACTTAGAATTTGGGTTTAGCATTTGCGTTAAGCAAAAATGTCAACCTCAATTTATGTGGAACAAGTCCACTTATTTACATAACACTTTGTGATAAAGCTTTCAAACTTGGAACACTTGTTCACAGTCACAACCTTCACCTGTAGGCAAGAGTAAATAAAAATAACTCTGTCAAGCATTTTGACCGAATTATGCCCCTTTTTAACTTAGAATTTTTGGTTAAGGCTTTGTTAAAGTCCATTTATTTACATAACCCTTTGAGATAAAGCTTTTAGACTTGGAACACTTGTTCACCATCACAACCTTCACCTGTAAGCAAGAGAAAATAACTCTGTCAAGCGTTTTGACTGAATTATGCCCCTTTTTAACTTAGAATTTTTGGTTAAGGCTTTGTTAAAGTCCATTTATTTACATAACCCTTTGAGATAAAGCTTTTAAACTTGGAACACTTGTTTACCTTCACAACTTTCACCTGTAGGCAAGAGTACATAACTCTGTCAAGCATTTTGACCGAATTATGCCCCTTTTTAACTTAGAATTTTTGGTTAAGGCTTTGTTAAAGTCCACTTGTTTACATAACCCTTTGAGATAAAGCTTTTAAACTTGGAGCACTTGTTCACCATCACAAGCTTCACCTGTAGGCAAGAGTACATACAATGTAACTCTGTCAAGCATTTAGACACAATTATGGCACTTTTTAATTTAGAATTTTTAGTTAAGGTTTTTTGTTAAAGTATGCCTATTTACAACCTTGAAACTTGGTCGCAAAATTGGGCTTAGAATTTGAGTTCAGCAAATACGTTAACCCCAGTTTATGTTGAACAAGACCCCGACGGGCGTATATTGTGCCCACTGGCACTCTTGTTGGTATGTAAATTTGAATCTTACGACAGATTCCGGCCAATGGCGAACAATGTTCAGCTGGTTTCTGTAGCAATCCATTTTCTAATTTTTTTCCGACACAAACAACCATTTACTAATTGTGCTGTTAAGTGTTAAATAAGTGTTAAGGAAAATAGATTCCGGTTCGGAAGTCAGTTTGAAACGCAAAACTCGTGGAAATTTACGCAGCATACATCTTTAAGGTTTAGTGCAAAGCTTTTGTGACTTTCTGATGAGACACGGAGTCACAAGTTACTTGGTGTCTCATCTGGATCCAACTGTTTTCAGAGGATATCACAGTTTCACCCCATAAATTGTAGGTGTGTACTCAACCATTGTCAGGTTTTAATTCATTCCCTCATAGGCTAATTTTAGATCCAACCTCTTTGAATAAACCTACCAAAAAGGAGCATTTACTAGAGAAAATGAAGAATATAATTGTGTAGTTTTGAAACCATTGTGATAAAACAGCATTAATTTTGCTCCTGCAAATGCTCTATTTATCACAATGGTTTCAAAAAGTGACTTACAAAGGCATCAATATCAGGAAATGTGTAAAGAGTCAGAATTTCCTGTTACACTTATATTGTTTTGACTTGTATATACATACTATATATATACATGTAGTCTGTATCTGTAATATAAAAAGGATATTAAATAAGTGTTAGTATTGTAATTCATATTACAAACGAACTTTGAGCCTTTGGTGAGCAATATAGGTATTTCTTTATTCATCTAAACCTTCCTCCATAAATACGCCTTTCTACGCCTCTGTAAAAGTCACCTGTTGAAACCATTGAGATGCTCTATTTATCTCAATGGTTTCAAATTACAAAATTCTAAAATTTTCCTTTTCTCTAGTTAATGCTCCTTTTTGGTAGATTTATTCAAAGTGGTTGGATCTAAAAATAGCCTATGGAGGAACGGGTTAATCCTTTACTCCATAAAAAAGTATCACTTTACCACTTACCTTCGTGTAAATGCTCTTTCATGCCTTCATGCTGCGATTCTACAGTTTCTGCCTGAGCCAAAATGGCATGGCATTTGCTTATGAAAATAAAATAGTCTCTACAATTTCTACCAATACCAAAACAGCCAGTGTATATTATGCCATTACAAAATTTCAACCAATAAATATCCATCATTATGTCTTTATTTCAGTCATGAATATTCAATAGGGAAAGGGTTAACATGCTCAGTGTAAAATACTTATTTACAATAGTATTTAACCCTCTGAATGTGGGAAACAAGTGTGCCGGCATTTGCAAACAGCATAGACCCAGATCAGTGTTCCTACAGGTCTTCACTGTTTGTCATTTAACCCATTACCTCATAGGCTATTTTAGATACAACCTCTTTGAATAAATCAACTGAAAAGGAGCATTTAATCAAGAAAAGAAAACTTTAGAATTATGTAGTTCTGAAACCATTGTGATAATTAGAGCATTTGCTCCTGTAGAGCAAATGCTCTATTTATCACAATGGTTTCAAAAAGTGACTTTTACAGAGGTGTTAATATGGGGAATGGGTTAAAGTTCTCAAGTAAATGTATGCCTCTCATATTTAGTTCCATTGTTTAATACTGATGGAACATTCCGCGCTGAATATCCAGCATCCAAATAGTTAACCCTTTCCCTCATATCAACGCCTGTTTACACATTATGCAGACAGAGTAGATCCAGATCAGACAATTCCTGAAGGAGCCATCTGTTCAGGGTTTGACATTGGTCATAACTTTTGAGCCAGTACAGATAGAGACTTGATATTTGGCATGCATATGTATCGCATGAAGTTGCACATTTTGAGGGGTGACATGTTAAGGTCATCCTTCAAGGTCTGAGGTCAAATCACTGACTTTAACATTGAGCATAAATTTACAACCAGTACAGATAGAGACTTGATATTTGGCATGCATGTGTATCTCTTGAAGCTGCACATTTTGAGGGGTGACATGTCTAGGTTATGGTCATCCTTCAAGGTCATAGGTCAAATATATAGGTAAAATCACCGACTTTAACATTGGCCATAACTTTTCAACCAGTATAGATAGAGACTTGATATTTGGCATGCATGTGTATCTCACGAAGCTGCAGTTTGAGGGGTGACATGTCAAGGTCAAGGTCATCCTTCAAGGTCAAAGGTCAAATTGGGCAGGGACATAGGGTTTCACAAACACATCTTGTTTTTAGTGACCATAGTGACAAAAATGTATTTTCCTTGTTCCATATCATTGATTCTGTCCATAAACATTAATGAGATGATAAAATCTTAAATAACGTTAAACAGGGAACCAGGGAAAGGGTTAAACAGGGAACCAGGGTTAAACCAGTCTGACATGTGACAGTGTGTTATACAGGTGAACAAGACAGAGAACCAAACAGATGTTCTATAAACCTCATGTTTCATATATAAAACTAAAGTTTGTTCAAGGAATATATATTAATGACACAACTCAAATGTCAAATAAAGTTTTATTAACAATCACTTGTGTAAAATAATACAAATGTGTAATACTTATTTTGATAATCTCAGATCCAATATTCTACATATTTATTCAGGTCCTTAAGTTTCAAGATTGTACCTCAAGCAAGCAGGATATGATAGACAGATGGTCGATGGAGACAGTCACAATACCCCCCCCCCCTTTTCCTTTAAGGAAAATATATGAAATGAATGAAGTAATATACATCACTATCTAATCCAAGTCACGCTATACAAACAAACAAACACAAAAACATACAAACTCTAACATACTCCATAAATACCCCTTTTAACAAATATGCAAACAGAGTAGACCCAGATCAGATCACTGCTGTAGGAGCCGTCTGATCAAGATCTGCTGTTTACTTATGGAATTATACTGATCTGTGTCATTACCAAAATTTCCTGTATTCATTATAAAAAAAATTAATGTAATTAATATTCATGGTGTTATGTTTTACATGAATATTCATTCACACTTGTCGGGCCATAAAAAAGGGCCAAAATAGCAATCATTATATTTTTGATTGTACATGTATGTGAACTTGAACTTGATCAGTTATTTATTACAATACTGCTTTGTGTGAAATCTGAAGAATGGTAATTTCAGCATTCAATCTGAACTTCATTTACAGATATAGGATATCATTTAAAAGAAAATCCATACTGAATCCTGACATAAACACGCACTCTGCATTATGTCTCATATATTCAAAACAATCTAATATTTTCATCATCCTTCAAACCACAAAGTCTATGTCATGGCATCAATAAACCTTTTAACGCCTGATGAATATTCATGCTAGACTGCCAATTATGAATTTATTAATTCTAGCATTATCCCTTACTAGATAGAAATTTTCACACATTTGCAAACAGAGTAGACCCAGATCAGATGGCTCCTGTAGGAGCTATCTGACCAGGGTCTGCTCTGTTTGCTTATGAAATTATAATAAATATGAGTCTGTAGTTTCTGCCACGGCCTGATTATCCTGTGTTCATATAAATTCAACTAATAAATATTCATGATGTCATTATATCTTACATGAATATTCAACACGGAAAGGGTTAAAAATATAAAAGTAAAATCATGAAATACATGTATATTAGAATTGCAAGCAGTAGAGAATCGGGTCCCAGCTTCACTAAAAAGCTTGAGAAATGGCTCAAATGAGTTAACTGCAAAATACACTGGAGTGGGTATAGTCTTTCACTGACAATCACTTAGCGCTGCACCACTGTGGTTCGAATCTCGACCTGAGCATTTGGATTTTTCATGTGAGGAAGCATTTCAGCTGGCTTGTATTAGGTCAGTGGTTCTACCCAGTTGTTCTGTGCATGACACAATGCATCTAATGAAAAACCTCTAGGGGTCATCCTCCCCTTGTAACTAGCTGGACATGTCAATATGATTGAAATACTGTTAAATTGATGTAAAACCTGATACAAACAATGCTCACTACCCTGTTGTTGATATAAGAATGTACAACTTCTTAACCCTTCTATTGCTATTCACGTCAATATACCTACCTGTAACTAGAGGTTTTTGTCACAAAAACGGATGTCTCCCCTCTAATAAAAACAATATGTAAAGGGTAATCACTAAAAATGTTATGGTCTTGATGAATGACACTTCCCCTCATTATGCGCTTTCCACACTACATTTTTCAAGAAGAAAATGATAACAGCTAATAACTTCTTTCCAAAAATAAACTGTCATTCCAATAGCATCAGTCGAACAGGAGTTATTGATCGGCCAAAAATGTAACAAAGGGCAATAACTCCAAAAGTATTGAACCAGGCAGGAAATACTCATCTATACACTGAGTGTTGTTTTACATGTTCAAAGTACCCCAGCATGAGTATGCAAATTTCCCTGATTAAAGTTCTTAACACTTTACTCCATGATTACTCACTTTAGAAATAATAACATCGTGAATATTAATTGAATTAATATTTATAATAGCACATTGACACATGAATATTTACTGTAGAATTACATCTATATTATATCATAAGCAACCTACAGGAGTCATCTGATCTGGGTCTACTCTGCAAATGCGTATTTATGGAGTAAAGGGTTAAGTCTAAGATTTACTCTTAGCATTGTAAAGAACTATATATCTGCATGCAAATGTCTACTACCCGTACTTCTATTCACCGGGTACATTTTCTAATTTCTTACCAACACACCCTTATTACCCAATCAGTGCAATGTATTTGGACTGGACATCCACAGATCTGTAACTCTGAAGAAGTAAAATTTGACATAATTTTGATCCTTTTGAACTAGTCCAACTAAGAGCAGGACACAATTCACTAATGTCTCCGAAAGGAGACCTCTCATCACATTCTGCAATGTTAGTCATGTTACACCTTTCTTTAAAAACTCCCTATGCATGGTAAGCTTGCCCCGTTTCAATTTTAAATAGTCCATTTGAAAATTCAGCATTGAAAAGTTTAGCCTGGCATAGTACTGATAGTAGTGTATGGTGCAGCCACTGATCAGACTGCTCCTGTAGTCCAAATACAAGGGTAAGTACTGATAGTAGTGTATGGTGCAGACACTGATCAGACTGCTCCTGTAGTCCAAATACAAGGGTAATTAGGGTAAGCCAACAGACACATGTTAACTCTGCTTCATATTCTGGTTGCAAACTCCATATATTTGCAACAAATTTCATAAATTCTAACATAACATGCTAAAAATTCAAAAAGGACAAGTAACATAGCAAAATAATAGTAACATACTAACAATTAAATAACATGTACAGTTTCAAGTGGTACATGTCTATTTTTAATTTATAAAGAACACTTCAAGCATGAGCAAATAAAATTATTGCATCAAGGTACAAACCTCTCTACCGTAACCACTCAAAAGAAGTCAAATTCCGAGTCTTTCATCCGCTACTTCAAGAATACAGTAGAACCCCTCTAATGCGACCACTTAATAAATAAACGTGTGTGTCTTTATAAGCAGGTGGTTGCTTAATGCAGGACAAAAGTAATGCAGAAAGCTCCTCTAGGAGTTAAAACAGTTGACAGAAACATGCATAACATTTGTCCAGCATTAAGCTATATAAAACTCGTCTTACCAGAATCATACTTCTTTTGTGTGGCCATTATTTTGAAAAGAGACATTTAACTAAAAGTAAAAAAATAAAAATATCTACAAATCATAGTAACAAGTATAACAGATTTAGATAAAATGAAGAATAGAACTTTTGATATAACAAGAACACAATTATGAAAGGAAACGGTACTCAAGCACCCTATCAAATAAAAATAAGTATGTACATGTATGTAAATATCTATTATGCAAACATATAAATAATCATCATAATCCTTGAAGATTGTCTTCTTAATCTTTACTCAACTTAGCATGACAAATGATTGTGTTCTACAAATATTTCAACTGATTCAAATCTCAAGATAGTATATCATAAACAAACAGAGCAGACCCTGATCAGACGGCTCCTACATGAGCCGTCTGATCTGGGTCTATTCTGTTTGCAAAGGTGAAGAAAGGTGTAAAAATTTATGGAGTAAAGGCCTGGGTTCCTCCAAAATATAATGTACATAAAACAAATAAAATTCACATAAAAACATAAAAAAAAAGTTCATAAGGTTCTTTAATAATTCCTATACTTATGTCAACCATAAAAGATATTTTGCTAACCATTCATGACATGTGATGAATAGTAGCCCCTGTTAGGTCCCTTTACTTTCATTAATGTTGACCCTTTACTCCATGCATACTTCCCTTTCAACACCTTTGCAAATAGAGTAAACCCAGATCAGATGGCTCCTATAGGAACAATCTGAACAGGGACTGCTCTTTTTTCTTAAGAATAATATAGTTTATGATTCTGCTGTGTCTGACATTGCAAAAATGTCCTGTACATGCATTGCAAACAGAGTAGACCTAGATCACATGGCTCCTATAGGAACCGTCTGATAAGGATCTGCTGTGTTTTCTTTTGACATCATATAAATCTTGATTCTACAGCTTTTGTCAAAGCAAAACATTTCCTTGAACAGTTTACATTATAGAAGTCTAATTAATAAATATTCAAGATGTCATAATTTCTTAAATGAATATTGAACAGGGAAAGGGTTAATATTCATGATGTCATTATTTCTTACATGAATATTCATGGAGTAAAGGGTTAAACTCTTTGTGGTATCTACTGATGTATAATATGAAATCCAACATCGACATACAGTATGTCTGTATATTCCGTAATGTATCCAATACAGGGTATGGCTGTCCAAAATTTGCAGAAATATACTTTGGCAATTTTAGGAGAGCAATGATTAGGATCTAGCCAAATTATTGTAAATATTTTCATAGACAAATTCTGCAAACAGTGCAGACCCAGCACAATGGAATGATCAGGGTCTACATTATGTTCTACACAATTACAGTAGAACCCCTCTAATGCAACCACTCAATGAATAAACAAGGGTGTCGTTATAAGCAGGTGGTAGCTTAATGCAGGACAAAAGTAATGCAGAAAGCTCCTCCAGGAGCTTTCTGCATTACTTTTGTCCTGCATTAAGCTACAACCTGTATCTAGCACCCAGAATTATACCTCTTTTAGGTGCTCACATTAGCGGGGTTTTACTGTAGTTTGATACAAATTTATCAAAACAATACAGAGCTGCTTATCAATCCTCTACTCGCTGAACATGGACAAAGGACTGTTTGGTCATGATACAACTACAGTAAAAACGCTCTAATGTGACCACTTAATGAATAAACATGGGCATCTTTATGAGCAGGTGGTTGCTTTCTGCACTGCTTTTGTCCTGCATTAAGCTACCACCTGTATCTAGCACCAAGAGTTATACCTCTTTTAGGTGATCGCATTAGCAGGGTTTTACTGTATATCATATCACAGCAGACTCTGATCAGATGACATCTACAGCAGCTGCCTGGTCTGGGTCTACTCTGTTTGCAAAGGCATCATCAAGCACTTAACCCTTTCCTCCATATCCATATATATGCCTTTCTACTGCCTTTGCAAACAGAGTAGACCCACATCAGACTGTTCACATAGGAGTCAACTACTCAGGGTCTGCTCTGTATTCTTATGATATAAAAAAGATAAGATTCTACAGCTACTGCCATGACCAAAACACCTGCGTCCATATTATGCTATTATCAAACGATTAATCTAATTAATATTCATGATGTCGTTATCTCTTACACGTTATCTCTTACATGAATATTCATGGAGTAAAAGCGTTTAAATCAGGCAAAGGATTAAGATCACTTTCTCCTTTTGGACAACTGATAACACCCAGTACTGCACATAAGAGGCATATAAGTCCTCATCAAATGCTGTTTTGTTGGTACTCATTAACCCATTCCCTAATAATGAAACCCTTTGAAGCCTCTGTAAAAATCACTTTGTGAAACCAATGTGATAAATACAGCATTTGCTCCATAGCAAATGCTTTATTTATCACAATTGTTTCAAAACTACACAATTCTAAAAAAATCAGTTTTCTCTAGTAAATGCTCCTATTCTGTAGATTTATTTCAAGAGTTAACACATAGGTCTAAAAAGAGACTATGAGGGAATTGATTAAAATTGCAAGAAGATGGGGTTTAACCGAGAAAACATTTCCCTAGATTTTGCAAATACACAAACTCCTCAAATGCATGTATTAATACAACTGCTGTAAAAGAAGGAGCAAGTGAGTCATTTGGGTTTAAGGCACCCTAACAATATATAGATTATTTGGCACTGAGACAGGAGAAAAGTTGCAGGACCCACAGCTCATTTACAGCAAGGTAAAATATGGGATATGGATCCAGAAACTTAACACCTGATGGAGAATCAGAGATGCTGAAACTCCAGTTAACGTTTAACCCTTATTAGTCGCATCTTACGATCATGCAAAGGGTTAGCAGTGGTAGCCATTCAGGCATGTCCCAGAAACACATGAGGCATAAAAAAGGAGAAGGAGAAAAGTCTATAAAATAATAGAGGACAATGGTATAGAGCTGAACAGAGTTAGAGTGGGAGTAGTAGGGAACACTGGAGGGAAAGACAAGATGAGCACATAGAGATGAACAGAGTTAGAGAGGGAGTAGCAGGAAACAGTGGAGGGAAAGACAAGAGGAGCACATTGAGATAGACAGAGACTGTGACACAGAATGAGAGAACAATGGAGGGAGGGAGATATGATACAACAAAGCAAACCAGGGTGCAAAATTTAAAGACTTAGTCTTTTACACATCCTACAACAGCTTTTGACTAGTTCTTTTGATAAAACTTATAAATGTATAACTCTAATATTTTGACTCTAATGGGGTATTTATAACCCTTTCCTCCATAAATATGCCTTTCTACGACTTTGCAAACAGAGTAGACTTGGATCAGACGGATCTTATAGGAGCCATCAGATCAGGGTCTGCTCTGTTTGCTTATGGAATAATATAGACCTGATTCTATAGTTTCTACTTTCGCAAAAAATTCATTTGTTAATATGCCATTTTAAATATTGAACCAATTAATATTCAGAGGTAAATATTTCTTACATGAATATTCATGGAGAAAAGGGATAACCCATTCCCACTTAGGCTATTTTTAGACCTAACCTCTTTGATTTAATCTACCAAAGAGGAGCATTAACTAGAGAAAAGGAAATTTTCAGAATTGCGTAGTATTGAAACCATTGTGATAAATAGAGCATTTGCTCCTGTGGAGCAAATGCTCTATTTATCACAATGGTTTCACAAAGTGACTTTTACAGAAGCGTCAAAAGGCGTCAATATGCGGGAATGGGTTAAAGAACAAAATCACCCACAATACTCTACTCAGACTAGTTTGAAAATTCAACATTGACTCTATGCACACTAGCAGCAATTTGTCATTCGAGTAAAGTGACCTCTACATGTTTGATGTTCAAATTGCATCTTTTACCTGTTCTATCTTATAAATGAATTTTCACGCCTTTCCAAACTGTGTAGACCCAGATCAAATGGGTCCTGTGGAGGTCTGATTAGTGTCTGCTCTGTATGCATATTAACTAATATACATTGTAGATATATGATCCTACAGTTTTTGTCATCCAAAACCTAACATTCCCCAGAAATTTTACCTTAAAAACTAAATTAATGAATATTCATGAAGTGATCAATTTGTTCATAACTGTTCATCAGGGAAATGGTAAAGAAAAATGTAAAAAAGCTTAATTTTGTCAACCATACTACAGGTACACAGCATGCACAGAACCACATGAATTACAAATGACTCTCAACTGTAGGCCATGCCAGTATTCACTACAGTATCTAGTTTCATTCATGATCAAGTCAAGTGCACGATTTAACACGATACCCTGATCTATATTTGAGTGCTGCTATGGGATTTCTATCCATATTAAATTGTAAACTCTGTAGACACAGATTATCTGAAAAAGCACTGAAAATACAGTATCTGTTAACCCATTCCCTCATATTAACGTCTTTCGACGCCTCTGTAAAGGTCACTTTTTGAAACCATTGTGATAAACAGAGCATTTGCTCCATAGGAACAAATGCTCTATTTATCACAATGGTTTCTAACCTACAAAATTCTAAAATTTCCCTTTTCTCTGTTAAATGCTCCTTTTCGGTAGATTTCTTCAAAGTGTTTGAATCTAAAAATAGCCTATGAGGTAATGGGTTAACAGGGCTCAAGCTAGAGAGCAATTTGGGAGAAAATGTCTCCCTAATCCTGCCGACTTTTCCCAAATTGGAGCTAAAGGAGAAGTTTAACCCATTCCCGCATATTGGCGCCTTTTGACGCCTCTGTAAATGTCACTTTGTGAAACCATTGTGATAAATAGAGCATTTGCTCCTATAGGAGCAAATGCTCTATTTATCACAATGGTTTCAAACTACAAAAATCTAAAAAAAATCCTTTTCTCTAATGCTCCTTTTCAGTAGATTTATTCAAAGTGGTTGGATCTAAAAATAGCCTATGCGGGAATGGGTTAAAAACGTAGAACATACAGGGCGATACAAAATCAAGACCAAAACTTCTTGAATCCCACTAAACTTCTCCCTGTTAGAGAGCTCCAGCTTGAGTCCTGTGTTAAGGGTGTGCACTGTATGCAACTCATAAGAACTTATTCTGCTTGCTGGTGTGCCTAACAAGCAGTGGACACCTTGATCATATGCTGCATTTGATTGCAGCTGCTGATGTCTGTTTGCTATGTCTATGGTTGAAAACTCCATAGCAGTACTCATTTGATAGTGTATAAATTTGTGATGAGGTAACAAAGAAGTTATATCACAGACCTGTACAAAAATGTTCTATAGAATATATCCACATTCAAAATACAGTTGAACTTCAATATCTTGAACTCAGATAACTCAAACTTCTGGATAACTCGAACTAAAAGTTTGGTCTTCCAAAATTTACAATACAGAATTGTTCTAAAACATATCACTATACATATCTAGAAACACAAGTAACAGATTAATGCAGGTTGAAAGTAATGCTGAAAGCTCATACAGAAGCTCACAGCTGTGATCTCGAGATATTGGTCAGATTATAAATCGGATGACTCAAACCTCTGTTATGTTGAACTAATTTGTATGGTCCCTTGAAGCAGGACACAAAAATTTTCAAAATTCTCACTAGTCCTGCAATATAGACAAAGAAGAGAAAATTACATGCAGGATGAGTGGATGAGTGAATTTTTGTCCCCTGCAAAGGCTTGAAATTAGTGATTCAACTGTACATAATTGATTTGATTCCCTTAACCATTTACTCCATAAATAGGCCTTTCTATGCTTTTTGCACACAGAGTTGACCCAGACTAGGCGGCTCCTGTAGGAGCCATATGATCAGGGTATGCTCAGTTTGCTTATAAAATTAATAAAATTATAACAGATCTGATTCTACAGTTTCTTCCAATACTAAAATATCTGTATATTTTATATGCTATTATGAAAATTCACATAACAATTATTCATAATGGAATTACTTCTTACAAGAATATTCAACAGGGAATGGGTTGAACTACTTTAGCATTGCAAGATCACTGGTGTGTAAGCATAATGATGATTTTTTTTATTATTTTGATTAACATTGTAGATCTTGATCAGTTCATCCTCAATATATGAAATAGCATTAATATTATCACTTAACCCTATCCTCCATAAATACGCCTTTCTACGCCTCTGTAAAAATCATCAGTTGAAACCATTATGATAAATAGAGCATTTGCTCCTATAGGAGCAAATGCTCTATTTATCACAATGGTTTTAGAACTACAAAATTCTAAAATTGTCCTTTTCTCTAGTTAATGCTCCTTTTTGGAGATTCATTCAAAGAGGTTGGATCTAAAAATAGCCTATGAGGGAATGCATTAAATAGTACAGGCTAAATGGCTTTACTCCATGAATATTCATGTAAGAAATAATGACACCATGAATATTAACACATGTATGATTATTTTTAAGATGGCACATAAACACAGGAATATTTGGCCATGGCAGAAACTGTAGAATCATATCTATATTATATCATACGCAAACAGAGCATTGTATATTATTTCATAAGCGAACAGAGCAGACCCTGATCAGACGAATACTATAGGGGCCATCTGATCTGGGTCATCGCTACTTGCAAAGATGTTGAATGGGAAGTATGCATGGAGTAAAGGGTTAACCTTAGTAAAAGTAAAGGGGCCTAACAGGGGCTACTATTCATCACATGTCTAGTGGAAGTGTGAGCAAACTATATCTCGTTGGTACACTTAAGTAAAGATATTGTTAACCCTGTCCTGGTTCAATGTTCATGTAGGATTCATCTGATCTGGGTCTACTTTATTTGCAAAGTCATAGAACTGTTTATTTATGGATTAAAGGGTTATACAATATAGCAATGATGTGTTTATATTGCTCACCCGAGTCAATGATCTAGGTCATGGCTATGAACTAGTGTTCAATTAAACATGGTTGGACTAAAAATGGTTGTTATTGAAAATACACATACAATCCTCTGACACATTGCATTGTAGATATCAATTTTGAATCTATTTTAGAGTTTTCATTCTATAAAAGTTGTTTGAACAGATTACAGACAGTGTGATATTGCAATAGTTTAACCAAGTGGACCACAATGGAAAGAAGGGATGATTTTCCCTTCACTTGTGTTACAGTATTTAGTAATTTACGTAATGTGACATAATAGTGTCATGCATGTTCTGCCATGCATTTTATTTTAGTTTGTCATGTGAAATGTACATTTTACTTGTGTGCGATGTTCTAAGGCCAACTAAAACCTTTTGCACCAAATTGACCAATGAATGCATTTTATATCACAACAGATTTTAAGAAGTACCGGTACATTCTACCTAGATAAGAAACATATAAATTCTATCTAATGATCTTATTTCTCGCTGAGTCAAACCCTATCTTGTTTGTTCTAAGCAGAAAATTTTCTTACGAACAGACATGAAAATGTTTAACCCTATACCTGACAGACACACTGCAAAGAGAATACAGTTTCAGTATGTCCAGTTTGACTATGGGTTAATGTAGGTCTAAGTCTAGTTATATAAGTTTATGCCAAGGTAAAAAAAAAGATTCTCTTGTTTGAACTGCCATTAAACATTTAGACTTATGATAGGTCTTTGCATTAAAAAACAACATTTTAATTATATTCATGTAGTCATTATTTCTCAATGAATATTTATCAGGTAAAAGGTTAACTATAAGACATAATTCACAATTAATATCACAATTATATCACCCTTTGCCACTTTTCAATTGTAACTTTTCCAGAAAATCTTTATTCTTCTGTTCCATTTCTCCTAGTAAATCCTCCATCTTCTGAACTTGCATGTTTAAATCATTCACAGTTGTTCCTAGCTCAACTACCCTGCTTTCCATCGTCAGCATTTGCTGTTGTTTCTCTTGTTCCTTTTTTTCATTATTTCTTGACATGTATGCATACTCTCCAACAAGGATGGCAGAAGCAAAAAGGTAAAGGAACCCTTCCCCTATCATGTCTGCTCCTAGTTCCACTGCCATGTCTTGGTCCATCTTATGTGTTGTTTTTATCTTGCCCAATCCCAGCATTTTCCTTTTCACATTAACATCCCACATGTGATACACTGAAATATAAAAATATGTATAAAACAGTGAATACACATATCAAAGGAACAGGTGCAGTTTATTCAGCAACTAATATTTGACAATGGTTTGGTTTTTATCGGGTTTAACCCTTTCCCTCATATTGACGACTTTTGACGACTTTGTAAAAGTCACTTTGTGAAACCATTGTGATAAATAGAGCATTTGCTCCTATAGGAGCAACTGCTCTATTTATCACAATGGTTTCAAACTACAAAATTCTAAAAGTTTCCTTTTCTCTAGTTAATGCTCATTTTCGGTAGATTTATTCAAAGAGGTTGTATCTAAAAATAGCCTATGAGGGAATGGGTTAACATCGTTTTAACAGAATTGCAGGTGGAGGAAGACCCCAGAGATTCTGTGCACTGAACAAATTAGACAGTTTCGTGTACTTGGGAGATTTTGCCCAAAAAGCAATTGTGTAGCAGTTGTATTTCAAACCTGATATAGTGCAGCTTTAATTGGATGTTTTTGGCAAACAATTAAGTTCCTAACTCATATTGGACAGTAAGTTAATCTGTTATGTTGTTGATAGATCTATGAATGCGACATTTTTACTTTCTTCATAATGAATGGGTATATAATTATCACTCCCTTTCTAAAGGGCAAGTAGTTCACATTTGTGTAGATCTAAATGGTGATATCGAGCTACTTTTGGTTTTAACGATATCCCGGCAGAGTACACAGGCATTAAGACTGATTTAGGTTAGGACACACCTAAAATGATATAATTCTTAAAAAGAGACATGCAGTAGTATAAATATGTATTAAATGTTTGTACCCGACACGAGGATTTCAGAAGAGTTATTCTGTGGTTGCTTTTAATTCACTTAATCCGTTTCCTCATAGCGCTTACAGTAACCGCTATATTGGGCCCATGTGTATACACTCACATCGCATGACAACAACAGTGTGGATTTATGAGCCGAGCGTATCTGAGGTCAGATGTTGCTTGAATGATGTAATTGCCACAAAAGTGCAGATTTACATTGAAAATTTGGTCCAATATGACCAGATTGTAAATTAGAAAATTAACGATTTCCACCCCGCATTTGACGTACAGTTTTGCCACGAGACTGTAAGACGGCAACCATCACAAAATTAGCATGCTTACTTACAGCTCGTTGATGAGACTAAACTAAAGGGCAAGTTAATATTGTTACTGTAACTCTTAATACTCTCTGTGTGTGTGTTTGTGTGTGTGTGCGGGGGGGGGGGGGGGGGGGGGGGGGGGTTATTATCAAAACCGAAAGTAGCTTGATAATATCACTTTTCAAATTTAAGAGTACACATCATGACATGTATGGACTACGGATTTACATGATTTTGTGAAAATGGCACTGGCAGATTCACAATGTCTAGAAATCTGTGACAAATCACAAAAATAACGCTATATCTGTAACAGGTGGTAGTTTGAATAATGTTATGCAAATAAAGTCCTTTTCAAGGACAAACAGGCGAGTCAATTTATTTGGCATATACCTTGAATAAATATCTCAGTAGTAGATTACAATCACTCTCCGAGGAACAAAGTGTGGAAAACAGGTAGTGAAATCAACATGTATTATGAAAATTGATTTAAAAAATAAGCGATTGAAATCTGTGACTGCGATACTAGGAGTACGAAGCTCGCTCGGGGCGAACCATGTTGGTTCGCTTCTCGATTTTTGGTACCAGTCTGCGACAAAATGTTCGTCTGCCGGATTCACTAGTTGGCTGCGTTTTCTGCGTTTGTTTTGCGTAAAAGGCCCCAAAGAGGTAGTTATATATCAATTTCAAGTGTGTTATTATATATATACACAATACGAAAAGCATGTTTATTGCCAGATTTATATTTTAAACGTAAACGCCGTGTTTGTTGTGTTGATATTCATATGCATAGTACTCGGACATCCATGTTTCGGATATGATGATGTAATTTTGTATCATTGTGTAACTATGTAATGTCTGAGATTATGTTATGTAATTGAATGGTTATATAGATTCAACCTTTAAATCTATACTCACACTGTGTTTATGTTTATACTTTCAGTTTGACGTGATTTTATCAGAATACAATGATAATCGCAGTACACTCTTGGTCCTTTTGATATTCGTTTATATATACAACTACGAATCCGTCATAAAATCAATCTACTTACCGTTAGCCGGAGCGATGCAGATTTTCCGAAACGAAGGGTGTATTTTCGCCTTTCTTTTGATAGCATTTGCTAAAGGCTTGCCCGCCTGTTTGATGAACAGTGAAAACAGTTTAATTAAAGGAAACGGCATGGTCGTTTCATTGTTGATGACAAGATCTAATAAAATGAGTAGACCAAGTCAAAAATGCTGTAAAGTTGACAGGTGTTGCAGCATGGTTGAGTGGAGTGGGACCGGAGAGGAGTGACCTCCCTTACATCTGGTGTCTGGCTCTATTCAAATGTCAAAACGGGGACCAGTAAAAAAAATCCCGTGTTTGATTTATATATAGGATACGAACATAGAACAGGTTCTACGCGCCATTTTCTATTACATTTAAGTGGGTGCTTCAAATGATCAATATTTTGACTAACATTTTAGGTTATTAACTTATTACCGTTGCTTGGTTTAAATAAGTAAACACAGGATATATTTTCTTTGAAGCATGACCGCATTCAAGGTCACACAGCAATACAATTTTCAGACGATTACCTAAAAGTAGCATTTCACTCCATTCATGGTTACCTGGAAAAGGTTTATAGATGGATATCTGTCGGGACACACTGATGGGGTATAAGTGCTGATCCTCTTTGGTGAAGACGCTGATGATTTGATTGTTTAAGATATAGTTTTGCCTTTGCTATAGTGTCACTTTGACCAACTCGATCTACACTTTTTTTTTCAAGACAGATATCCCACTGATCTCGCACCGCTTAACCCTTTCCCTGACGAATATTCATGTAGGAAATATATAATGACGTCATGAATATTATCACGAAGTAAATCTGTATTTACTTCGTGATATTATTAAGATTATTTTTTATAATGGCATATGAACACATGACATTTTGGCTCAGACAGCAGCTGTAGAATCAGAGCTATGTTACACCATCAGCAAACAGAGCAGACCCTGATCAGACGGCTCCTCTAGAAACCGTCTGATCTGGGTCTACTCTGTTTGCAGATGAGTCAAAATGCGCTCACATAAATGAAAGTGTTAAAAATTATCTGTTTCAGTTATATTTGATAATGCATAATTCGTGTTGTCTTTCCCTACGTAATTGAATATGTAAACTTATAAGGATACACATTATTTATTATTCTGCAGTATGACAGTAAAAGAAAACGAAAGCATTCTCTCGATCTTAGGTTATTTTAAAGTATTTTAGACCCAATCTCTTTGAATGAATCTTCTGAAAAGGAGCATGTGTCAGAAAAAAGAATTGATATTTTAGAATTGTATAATTTTGAAAGCATTGTGATAAAGAAAACTACTTTAATTGCTCCTATGGAGCAAATACTCCATTTTCACATGACTTTACAGGGGCGACAAAAGGCGTCAATATGAGGGAAATTATTAAAATATGATAAACAATAACTGGATCTATGCCAAAATATAGTGTGTGACACAAATGCATACATAATTGCTATACATCAATCTGGTTCTGATCAGGGGTAAGGAAATTGCCCCTTAGGACGATTGCCCCTTAGAAGGATTGCCCCTCGGAAAACTGACCCTTGCCAAAATTGGCAACCCTGATAAGTGCCACTCCATTATAAAAAATATCTACAAAAAACTTTTTTTAACATTTTTTGATCAATCATATAATTTCATAACATTTGTGCTGATGTTTTGATGACTGAAATTAACATACGAGCGTACATGTATGCATTTTACTTTATGCTGAATAGAATATTTGTATTTGTATAATATCCAAATTTATCTAACTAGTCTTAATCATCCAACTTTATCTAAATATACTATCAAACACATACTTCAAGAAACATATTGCTTCATTCTGAATAAAGTATGTGTATTGGTGTAGTATATAATATCCAAATTTATCTACTTAAACTGCCAAATACATAAACCATATTGACTGCCAATTACATTAATCCAAGTAAAAATGATAATTACAATTATAATTAAACATTTTTATATTCATAACTTCAAATTATATACTTATATTACCTAGTGAATATTCATTGTCATTGAGCAACAGAATAGAACCTGATCAGAAAGTTTTACTTAAGAATATGCATGGTCTGGATCTATTTTGTTTGGAACTAGATATAAGGACAAATTATTCTATATATTCCTTAAGTGTAGACCCAAGTCAGAGGGCTCCTGTAGGAGATATCTGATGTGGGTCTACACTGTTTGTAATAAATTCATGTTTAGTCAGCTTCTATACAATTTGGGTTTCCAAACAGCAGTTTGTATTTGAGTCTTGACTCAAAAACGTTTTCTAACCCTGGAATCGGGAGTTGTATTTTTCGCCAAATATTATACATGTATTTCTCCTAAAAAATATGGTTAAGGCTTATCCGTGATACCTCATTTGTTTATCTATTTTGTTTTCTTTGTTTGTTTTTTATTGAAAATGTCCGTTATATTTAAATACAGAGTAGTCATTTTCTCTATACCCTCGATCTGCACTGAATATGGATATACATATAGGTGAGTACTTATAAATGTCGTTTAGTGTATTATATACTATTTGTATAGGTTTACATGTCCAAATATTTAGAGGAAAAATACACACTAGAGTGCTAATTTCTCTACACAGCATAGTAAGCTTCTGCCCATCTATTTACATTATATAATTATTCAATATTACTTATATGTTACTTTTTCTACAATACACTGCTATATTTTACTAAACAATGGGCAATTGTCCTAAGAGGTAAGAGTCCTAGGGGCTATTGTCCAACGGGGTAATTGTCAGAGGTGCAATCGTCCCATGGGGCAACCCAAAGGCGTTCGGCTCATGAAATATGTCTAAAATAAGTTAAAATGTTCCTAAATTGACGTTTTGTAACATTTGGGGCCGAAAAAATAATGCCTGGGGCGTTTTGAGACAAAGCTGAAATTTCGTATATCTCTTATATAGAATATACGAAATTTCAGCTTTGTCTCAAAACGCCCCAAGCATTATTTTTTCGGCCCCAAAGTTACAAAACGTCAATTTAGGGACATTTTAACTTATTTTAGACATATTTCATGAGCCGAACTCCTGTGGGGCAACCATCATAAAGGGCAATTGTCATGCACCCCTGATCATTCCAGTTTGATGAGCAGGTAGTTTAACCCTTTCCCTCAATATAAACGTGTTTTCACGTATTAACAAACAGAGTAGACCCAGATCAGACGGCTCCTATAGAGCCGTCTGATCAGGGTCTGCTCTGTTTGCTAATGGCGTTTGATAAAATTGCTTTGATAAAATTAGTTTCTGAAATGGCCACAATATTCCATGTATCATTATAACTATTTTGTCCATGAATATTCAGTAGGTATCGAAATTTGGAATAAATATAGAACAGGGAAAGGGTTAACAAGACCACCACCACTTTACAAGCGAATTATAGGGGTTAGAAACACTGAATTATAGGGACTAGAAACACTGAATTATAGGGGTTAGAAACACTGAATTATAGGGACTAGAAACACTGAATTGATAGGGGCAACTGGGTCATGTTGTGGCCATTCCTTTATCTGAGGGATACTTTTGTACAAAATTAGCGATTTATTACTCGGGTTATTATTCTAGCGCCGGTGGATGGAACGTAGCTCTTTATAATTTAATCAAGTTGTCAGAGTCACTGCGCATGCGTAGTACAATCTAGCGGCAATTCTAAATTAAAAAAATGGCGTCGAGTGAGGAAAATCAAAACAAAACTCCAGAAAAGGCTGTAACCGATAAAGTAGAATGCAAAAGTCGCAGATCCCTCATTAGCATTACTAATCGTTTAGAAAATGAAATTTCATTACATTTAAAACAGACTGGAAATTCGCTTGAAGAAAATGATTTGCTCAAAGGCAAAATTATGCAGGTAGCATACAGTTCAGTACTGATTTCTATCTATCTTTAATATGAAATAGGCACAGCCTATAAGCGAGCACAGCTGCCAAACGCATCCAACTAAATAAAATGAAAGCATATGGTGAATTTGATGATTTATACACCAGATACTGATGAAATTAGTAACAGCAATTACAATTATAACTCTCTAAAAGTAACAGAACAATAAACGAATACAGTACACCTTGATAAAAGTTGAAAGCACAACTTCAAATACAAACTTAAACCATCAATCTCTTACTTTTCTTTAAAGAGGAAGTCCCTACAATGATCGTATATTTTCAATAATATCATAAAACTTGGTATCTGTTATGCTCTTATAATCATTATTATGAAGGTTCCTAATTTGAACTTATATCGAAAAATGTCCCTGTGATACAAATAAACCGATTTCATCAATACTGATAGTTTTTGTTCTACTACACAATATTATCGACCTTTTCCGTTCAATTCTTCCACGTTTTGCCGATGATCACCCAATCCCTTCATTGTTTTCGTAATAGCTTTCTCGGAAGTGGCCGGAGAATCGCGAATAGGGCGAACAGTTACGAAACTAAAACACAAACCGAATAAAACTGAAACATCGGGGAGTAAAACCGGGATCGCCGATATGAAACACTTGGATGTTTTGTCATTATAAACGGTAATTGGATGGGGCTTTTTGTGATATACTACTTTTCAGCATATATATAAACAAATGACTTTTGTATATTTCAAGTGTTTATGAAACGCGTCAAATGTAGGGACACCCCCTTTAATACATATCCATGTCTTAAAGTGGTTGATAGATCTACTTTTGGTCCAAAACTGTGACATCTTATTGGCTGATGTTTGTGTTTCAGACTTATATAAGACTGTCCAGCTGCAATTTATTTAATGTATGTTTAATTGGTTAGTGACGATCATGTCACCCACCATACTATGTTGATTTAAAAAAAATGGCTTTAACTGAACCTTGGCAATAAGTCAACTTCACAAAGTACTGTAATATTAATGTGAAATAAAAGTGTATTGGTTAGCGATGTTCATGTCACCCACCATACTTCATTCAATTTCTTATAAACAAAATACTACAGTTAGTAATAAAATGTATATATATTAGCAATATATATATGTTAAATATTGTAAAATAATGTGAAATAGTTGTGTATCATGGTTAGCGACGATCAAGTCATCCACCAATTTTTTACAAGTTGAATGTTGTAATTTATCTGTGAAATAGAACTTTGTGTATTGGTTAGCGACGATCATGTCACCCACCAATTTTTACAAGTAAAATAAGAAACTCATAATGCTGCACTTTGATGTTTAAATTATTGACATAGTCTAAATCACAAGACAGTAGATTAGTGATATTAACCCTTTCCTCCATTGCCAGAAGGGTATTACGGTACATGTATAATGTAATACTGCTTAAAGCAAGCTGAAATTAAGGTTTGGTAATGCTTAAAGCAAGATGACAAGAAACCAGAAAGCTCAAGGAGCTTTCTGCGTTACTTTTATCATGATTTAAGCTGCCATCAGATCTGTATTCACCATCATCAGTAAATATTAATTGTAAAAAATATAGTAAAGGTGTCATATGGTGTTAAATATGTAGAGTATTGGTTAAAATGGCAAGACAAGCTGTGTGTTAGTTGTGGTATATTTGCATTTACACCAGGTACATTTAGGTGCATTGAGATAGAAACATGCAGAAAACAGAAGATATTGATAGAGCTGTTGTGTTAGTAACCTAAATGTCAATTGATGCTAATGATGGTGATGATAGACTTTGAAGTTACTGGATAGGTCAATAGGATAAGGACAATACTGTGTGCATGCATTTATAAACATGTATTTATTAAAACATACAACATAATGTTTAGCTATTTCCTATTTAGCATGGAGGAAAGGGTTAAACATTTGAACTATGTGTTTCACATGCATACAGTATATCATAGGGGTAGTTTAAAGCAATTTTCGTTTGAAATCCCATGAATCAGAATCATTTTCATCATTAAAATTGTAATTAATAGCATCATCATCATCATCAGCAGCAACATCTTGCAGCGAAGAAGGACAACTTAAGTCATTCTGAACTGTCTTGCAAACAATGGAAAACCACTTGTAGTTAGCCAGTGATCAGGATGAACTCCATCATACATATATGAACATAACTTCATATATAAGTAGATTTTCTACATTTTTTAGAATTTTGGGCATGCCTCCCTCGTTGTTTTTTTTTTGTGTGCTTCTTTTCTGGATGCCTCTATCCAATCTGATTGTTGGTAGATTGTGCTGAGTGTTTATGGGTGATATTTTTGTATTTATATGTCTTATGTCTTCTTCTAAAGATTTTTGTTTAGTGTGTATTTCAGTGTCAGGGAATTGGCTTGAATGAAATTGGCTGTGCTTGTTTTTGAATTTTGTCTATTTCTGAAGTGATGCTGGTGGTATGCTCCCAACCTTTAAAGTTGTGATGTCTGTGTTAAATGATGTTGCTAAGTCTTCAAGTTGTTCAATTATGTTAAATTAACTTTCTGTGTAGAGTGGTTGTAATTAGAGAATATGTCTTCAAGGCTGTAGATCTATGTCTGGGATGTTAGATGTGGTTGTGTGTGAGACAGACAGACAGAATGATTTTTGTAAACCAGTAGGCCTATTTAAAGAAGTCAGACAGACAGGCTGATTTATGTAAAACAGTATCCATTTAAAGGAGGACAGAAAGACTACGAAACTTACTAAATAAACAGTACACTGACAGACAGACCTGCAGACAGACAGACTATTCGGATAGAGTATTCGGAAAGCAGGGCCTCCGCTGGCGGTCGCCAAAATCGCCAATGGCGAAAATATTCATAATCTGGCGATAAAAAATTAAATCTGGCGAATGTTGTGGCGAAAGACAATTTTGCAAATTATGCCGAGAAATACAGACCCAATTTAGCTCTCTCAGTCAATTATCACAGCTTCTTCTGTTTGTGTGCAAAGCGTGTCGGTTGTTTACACAAGAAATTTTACCTGGGGATTTCCCATGCAGGCACCGGATATCATGCGTGAAAGATGTGATTCTAGCTGGTTCCCAATTTGTGTCCTACTATACATGTAAGCAAACACAATATGCGGGAAACCAGTCATGTCAAAGATGGCGACGTTGTTTGCAAGTTCAGCCGTGGGCAATTTGATTTCTTCTTGTGGCACGCTTATTACTCAAACGAGGGGACTGACACCTAAGGATTTGCATCAAAGGGATTAAAGAACGACAAACAAGACAATTAAGTGAATTTGGCTTGCGATTATCTCGGGCAATTTGGGTCCGACCGGACTTTGTAGATCCACGGTAAGAAACAATTACACCACTAAAAGGCACTATTCAGGCTACTGTGTTAGTTCTCAGTTTGATAATTGGGAATAAATAATTTGGTTGTGTATCGTGTGTCCTATTATTAAAGATATATATTTATGCTTTCAGTCTGTTAAAAACAGAGTTTAAACAATTCACATTACAAATTGCCTACTCTAGTGCACTCGCAGTGTTCTGAAACTACTAAAGGAAATGCATGTAACAGAAACATTCCATTATATTTCTTTACATAACTTGACCATTTTTTTTATTCTTATTGTTTGTGTTTAAAACTTGTTTAATTAAAAATATATTTGTTCTGAAATTATTTATTTGCAGTGAAAGTTAAAGCAGTTTTGAAATTTAATGTTATTTATCTTGTTAAGCAACATAATCTGAAACGGAGACATACACATACATGTTCAATACAAAACTGAATGGAAATTAGGGAAAATTCCAATACTTAAATGTACACATCATTTTTTCTGTGGCTTATCGTAAGTTTTTAATAGTACCAAGAGAAGATTTAATATTGTTTACAGATAAAAGTCGACTATTGCTTTATTTGTTTGTTTTATTTCAGATCTTCAAGTGAGGAGGAGAATCCCAGGCTTCAGATACTACTCCATCATCATAAGGAAGTGACCCTAAAATGATCATCCACAGGGAAAACATAAAATGTAATGCAGAGCGCCAGCAAAGCAGACCATATGGCTATATGTTGAAATTGATCCAAGACTGCCACCAGCATGATCAGACCCATAGGGATCAACATAGTCTTTATGTTGACATAAATTGTTACTATTATCAAAATAATAAAGGAAATGTAAACATACACAAGTTGGTTCTTCTGTGTTTAAAGTGTTACACATTTCATGACGTAGAATTTGAAGGAAAACTTTGGCTCTAACTTTGGCTCCAACAGATCCAAATTGGCGAAACAAAATTCTGATTTGGCACAAGTTTTTCTAATTTGGCGAAAGTGATGGCGCAAAGAAAAAAAAAGCCAGGGGAGGCCCTGGAAAGAACAAGTCAGATTTCACAAACAATTCTACGTTGCCGTAGACCTAGTTCTTTATAAAATCTCAGTGATATACATTCGTTTGCATGTTTCACTCGCATATTTATTTAAGCAATCGGCATTTGTTTAAGTAGGTCAAATTTACGAAAACCGCTTACAGCGTCGAAAACACCCTACGCCGGGATAAATATCTAGATGTAGATCTAATTCAAATAATGTGATGTTTTGTATTGAGAACTGATTCAAATGGAAAAAAAAATCAATGTCTAAATTACTCACATACAAAGTTATTGACAGTAGGAACCGGAAGAGTAACACAGCTGAGCCTTGTATGTAAACAAAATGCACTGCAGACGACCACATCATGTGACCACAACCACGTCACTTACAAGTTGTGGATAAATACGTCATCAGATTTGACACATGTACACTCGGCCTTTACCGCTAACTGGATCTCGGACGGAGATGTTTACCGAATGGAAAACATTAATTTTCTGGCAAATAAACAGCGATTAAAATAGTTAAATCTAATCTATACCGAAACGAAATGCAATTTTCAATTTAATAAGTTTTAGAATATCGATTTTCTTCGTAGACAAATGTTGTTGCGATTTGTGTGGACTGTCGGGTATTCAATCGTAACTACTCGTCATATTCCGTCAGAGTTAGGAATATAGGAATCACTCAGAACACACCGGTTATTTCCCTCCATGAATCACTCGGAACACACCGGTTATTTCCCTCCATGGTCTAAACCGGAAGTGAACATCAGCAGATCCGATTCCAGGTTAACAATGTACAGCCTACAAAACCAAAATTATATCTTACGCGTTACCATAGAGCTCACTTCGTTTGCAAGAATGGCCTTCGGCTCGCTATATGAGCCTGAATGAGCTAGAATGGCCTGTGCTCGCTATAATATGAAATAGGCACAGCCTATAAGCGAGCACAGCTGCCAAACGCATTCAACTAAACAAAGTGAAAGCATAACACCAAATATATGGTGAATTTGATGATTTATACACCAGATACAGATGAAATTAGTAACAGCAATTATAACTCTCTAAAAGTAACAGAACAATAAACGAATACAGTACACCTTGATAAAAGTTGAAAGCGCAACTTCAAATAACAAACTTAAACCAACAATCTCTTACTTTTCTTTTAACTTTAATACATATCCAAGTCGTAAAGTGGTTGTTAGATCTACTTTTGGTCCAAGACTGTGACATCTTATTGGCTGATGTGTGTTTCAGACTTATATAAGTGACTGTCCTGCTGCAATTTATTTAATGTATGTTTAATTGGTTAGCGACGATCATGTCACCCACCATACTATGTTGATTTAACAAAAATGGCTTTAACTGAACCTTGGCAATAAGACAAGTACTGTAATATTAACGTGAAATAGTTGTGTATTGGTTAGCGATGTTCATGTCACCCACCATACTTCATTCAATTTCTTATAAACAAAATACTACAGTTAGTAATAAAATGTATATATATTAGCAATATATATATGTTAAATATTGTAATATAATGTGAAATAGTTGTGTATCATGGTTAGCGACGATCAAGTCACCCACCAATTTTTTACAAGTTGAATGTTGTAATATATCTGTGAAATAGAACTTTGTGTATTGGTTAGCGACGTTCATGTCACCCACCAATTTTTACAAGTAAAATAAGAAACTCATAATGCTGCGATTTGATATTTAAATTATTGACATAGTCTAAATCACAAGACAGTAGTTTAACGATATTAACCCTTTCCTCCATTGCCAGAAGGGCATGACATGTATAATGTAATACTGCTTAAAGCAAGCTGAAATTAAGGTTTGGTAATGCTTAAAGCAAGATGACAAGAAACCAGAAAGCTCAAGGAGCTTTCTGCGTTACTTTCATCATGATTTAAGCTGCCATCAGATCTGTATTCGCCATCATCAGTAAATATTAATTGTAAAAAATATAACGAAGGTGTCATATGGTGTTAAATATGCAGAGGAAAGGGTTAAAATGGCAAGACAAGCTGTGTGTTAGTTGTGGTATATTTGCATGTACACCAGGTACGTTTAGGTGCATTGAGATAGAAACATGCAGAAAACAGAAGATATTGATAGAGCTGTTGTGTTAGTAACTTAATGTCAATTGATGCTAATGATGGTGATAATAGACTCTGAAGTTACTGGATAGGTCAATAGGATAAGGACAATACTGCGTGCATGCATATACATGTATTTATTAACACATATAACATAATGTTTAGCTATTTCCTATTTAGCATGGAGGAAAGGGTGAAACATTTGAACTATGTGTTACACATGCATACAGTATATCTAAGGGGTAGTTAAAAGCTATTTTCGTTTGAAATCCCATGAATCAGAATCATTTTCATCATTAAAATTGTAATCAATAGCATCATCATCATCAGCAGCAGCAACATCTTGCAGGGAAGAAGGACAACTTAAGTCATTCTGAACTGTCTTGCAAACAATGGAAAACCACTTGTAAGTTAGCCAGTGATCAGGATGAACCCCATCATGCATATATGAACATAACTTCATTTATTAAGTAAATTTTCTACATTTTTTAGAATTTTGGGCATGCCTCCCTCGGTTTTTTTGTGCTTGTTTTCTGGATGTCTCTATCCCATCTGATTGTTGGTAGATTGTGCTGAGTGTTTATTTGTGATATTTTTGTATTTATATGTTTTATGTCCTCTTCTAAAGATTTTTGTTTAGTGTGTATTTCAGTGTCAGAGAATTGGCTTGAATGAAATTGGCTGTGCTTGTTTTTGAATTCTGTGTATTTCTGAAGTGATACTGGTGGTATGCTCCCAACCTTAAAGTTGTGATGTCTGTGTTAAATGATGTTGCTAAGCCTTCAGGTTGTTCAATTATGTTATTAACTTTCTGTGTAGAATGATTGTAAATAGAGAATATGTCTGCAAGGCAGTAGATCTATGTCTGGGATGTTAGATGTGGGCCTATTTAAAGAAGTCAGTCAGACAGGCTGATTTATGTAAAACAGTATTTAAAGAAGGACAAAAAGACTACGAAACTTAAACAGTACACTGACAGACATAGCAGATACCTGCAGACAGACAGACTAGTCGGAAAGAACGAGTCAGATTTCACCAAGATTTAAGCTATTTTGGTTCAAAATGTAAACAATTCTACGTTGCCGTAGATCTAGTTCTTTATAAAATCTCAGTGATATACATTCGTTTGCATGTTTCATTCACATATTTATTTAAGCAATCGGCATTTGTTTAAGTAGGTCAAATTTACGAAAACCGCTTACACCGTCAAAAACACCCTACGCCGGGATAAATATCTAGATGTAGATCTAATTCAAATAATGTGATGTTTTGTATTGACACTGATTCAAATGAAAGAAAATTTAATAATCAATGTCTAAATTACTCACATACAAAGTTATTGACAGTAGGAACCGGAAGAGTAACACAGCTGAGCCTTGTATGTAAACAAAATGCACTGCAGATGATTAATGGAAGTCATGTGACCACAACTACGTCACTTACAAGTTGTGGATAATACGTCATCAGATTTGACACACATACACTCGGCCTTTTCCGCTAACTCGATCTCGGACGGAGACGTTTACCGAACGGAAAACATTAATTTTCTGGCAAATAAACAGCGATTCAAATCTAAATCTATACCGAAACGAAATGCAAGTTACAATTTAGTAAGTTTTAGAAAATCGATTTTCTTCGTAGACAAACGTTGTTGCGATTTGTGTGGACTGTCGGGTATTGAGTTGATCAAATTTGACATTGAATAAGGTGTAAACCGTCAACTTCCGGTAATATCCATGGACCAATCGTAACTACTCGCTGTATTCCGTCAGAGTTCGGAATATAGGAATCACTCGGAACACCTCGGCTATTTCGAGGTGTTCCGATTGCTGAATGGAGCAAACCGGAAGCGAAAAATCCATAGAACCGATTCCAGGTTAACAATGTACAGCCTAGAGAACCAAAATTATATCCTACACGTTACCATAGAGCTCCCTTCGTTCGCTATAATGCCTGACTCCGCTTTCGCGTATTACTGGCATGAAAAGGTGCAGGCCGTGCGAGAATAAAAGTTGTGAAAGTGAGACTTCAAAAGTGGGATAGAAAGAAAGAGTATAGTGAAATAGATGTTAAAACAAGGTGAGGATTAAAATCGGGTAAAACACGATTCCAGACCTTTAGGGGCGGTTTGAAATAAGAGAGGGGGGTAATACTGATTTAAACCCCTCTAGATCTGGCTGCATAACGGCAGATGCTGGCAAGCTGTTCCACATGACCACTGTACAAGGGAAAAACGAATCTTTAAAGTCGTTTACAGAGGTGTGTATTTGGTGGAAAGATAAGGGGTGCATATGGCGAGTCATTCTCACAGGTCTACTGAGATACGATGGTAATGGGACGGCGACTATTTTGAAGCAATGAGATGAATACTTAGAATGCAGGACATTTTCTGGCAATTTAGTGGAAAATGCATATTAATAACTATATACTAAATCCTAATTAACTAGCCACCCACCCCACCCCAGAGTATCAAGTTAAAAAATAACTACAATACATTATCACTAATATCAACAAGTCTACATACACGGGCATTGAAAACTTGTGTCCTTACAACTTGCACGTTTGTGCAGTAAGTAAAGTGCACCCAGTGTCCACAATATTCGCATTAAGTCCAGTTTACTATGAATACTTTGAACATTACTTAGTTACTTAGCGTTACTTAGCGTTGTTTTCCAGCGCAGGCCCTTCTGGATCCTCTTTGCTGGACTCTTCTACGTAATGCCGGTGACTGGCTCAGGTTCCGGTCATTACCCTATATTTAGCTTTATAGTCATATTTAATTTCTTTGTTTCCCAATATTTATCTAATTTGTTTTTAAAAGAGTTTACTGAACTGGCTTTTACTCTTTGCTCAGGCAAGCTGTTCCATGTATTTGCTGTTCTAATGCTGAAGTTATATTTCCTTATATCTAATCTTGCCCTTTGCGTTAGAATTTGTAGTGTATTTCCTCTATTACTATGCCTTAACTAGTGGTGTTCGTCCCTTAACTTAATAATCTCTTCTGTATTTCTGTCATATATATTGTTCAGGATTTTGTATACTTCTATCATTTCATTTGCCCGGGCTATCTTTAGGTAATAGATATATTTGTAAATTTAGTCTTTGAAAAATAATCTTTCTTTTTACATTTCATGTTTTCACTTAAATCCTGATTAGATTTATAATTAAGCCACAATATCTTTGAATTGTTTTAAATGGGTATCTAATAATTATCCACAATGATTAAGACTGGAAAGGGACAAGTTCAATCAATCACAAATGTGATAATTCATTGGTATGTACAGATTGGTCTTAAACAATAGACATATATGAAAACTTAAAAAGATGGGGCATATATTACTAAAAGGAACACTATTTAAAGGCTTCACATTGTTTAAAAATAGCTTTAAATGTATGACTGAATTAAAAAAACATATACAAGCAAAGACACAAAGTTACAAACATTACATAGATGAACAGCGTAGTCTGTTGCCATTGTCAAAACCTCAGCCCTTGTGTAGCCATACTTCATAGCCAACAGCAGCAAGCTCTTTGATATGAACATCTAGATTTGCCTCTTCCAGTTTAGAAACATTGATCTGGTCTAGGTTTGGTACACTCAATGGACATCCTTTTGTCTACTCTGTCCCGGAGTGCTGTGAGTGGCACTTGAAACTATCTATCTGCTCTATAAACTGGCAAACCTTCCTCCATAACTGCTTTGTTAAGCTTTGGTAAATGATGAAGGGGAATAAAGCCTTTTCTTCATCTTATTCTGAGCAGTAGTAAGCTGAAATCATTCGATTACTAAGGTTTACTGGTTGTTAGCCTTCCCACTAAAACAAAGGAGGGGTTTTATATATAGGATGTGTTAGAAATTCCTGTTTACTTGGATTTGAGATACAGCCATCGTCTCAAGGATGAGCCAGATGTATAGTTTATAGTTCTTTTTTTTCCTGCTTCAGATTTACAAGAAACTTTTATCAGCAAACATAACTTGTGATGGCCAGACTGTCAATTTGGAAGACACTGAAGAGGATACAACTTCAGGTAAGCTTGATTTAACCCTTTACTCAAGAAAAATGCCTTTTTTTACACCTTTGCAAACAGAGTAGACCCAGATCAGATGGCTCCAATAGGAGCAGTTTGATCAGGATCTACTCTATTTGCTTCTGATGTAATAATATAGATATAATGCTACAGTTTCTGCCATGGCTAAAATATCCTTTGTCCATTCTCCTGTTACAACTGTAAATGATACTGATCAAAGTTAATATTACATGAATATTACTGGAGTAAAACAGTAGCTAATTCCTTCATAGAAATGTCTTTTCATGCATTTGCAAACAGGAGGCCCAGATCAGACGGCTCCTATAGGATCAGGGTCTGCTCTGTTGCTATTGGAATCGATAGATGTTTCTTTAATTTCTAAAATGGCTACGGTGTTCCACTTTTCATTATAACTATGTTGGCCATGAATATTCAATATTGATTGAATTTGGAATAAACATAGTTCTTACAGAGAAAGGGTTATAAAGCAAAGCTGGCAATACTTGTCATGATAGGGATACACATAACATTCAGAATTTTGAGCAGGTGTTAGCACCAGAGGTATGTGAAAATACATGTTTTCAAAATTGAAATACATGTACATTATTTATAAATGAACTTATAAAAATATGCACCAGTGTAGGATATGAAGAGATGCATGTAGGCAGGAACTGGAAAAGGGACTTAACTCTTTTCATGCTAAGTAATTTTTCGTCTGCAACATTTTTTGTCTTCTTAAACCTTTCCTCCATAAATAAGCCTTTCTACGCCTCTGTAAAAATCACATATTGAAGCCAGATTCCAACTGGTCATTTGCAAAAAAAATGCACTTGTGCATTTCTACGATGTAAGGCACTCTTGTTTCGGCACTCCCACACAGTAGAATCAGATATATATATCATGTCAAAAGCAAACAGAGTAGACTATGATGAGATGGTTCCTATAGGAGCTATCCATCTTGGTCTACTCTATTTGCAAATGGGTTAATGAAATTTTTATGCCCCCAAAGGCGGGCATATAGTAATCGCATTGTCCGTCCTTCCGTCTGTCCATCCGTCTGTCCTTCCATCCGTCCCAAATTCGTGTCCGGTCTGTAACTTCTTCATCTATCAATGGATTTCAATATAACTTGCCACAAATGTTCACCGGACAGAGACGATGTGTCGCGTTCAACTCCCTGGTCCATGGGTCAAAGGTCAAGGTCACAGGGTACAATTACTTTGTCACAAATTTCGTGTCTGGTCTGTAACTTCTTCAATGGATTTCAATATTACGTGCCACAAATGTTCACCACACAAAGACGATGTGTCGCGTTCAACTCCCTGGTCCATGGGTCAAAGGTCAAGGTCACAGGGTACAATTACTTTGTAACAAATTTCGTGTCCGGCCTGTAAATTCTTTATCTATCAATAGATTTCAATATAACTTGCCACAAATGTTCACCACACAAAGACGATGTGTCGCGTTCAACTCCCAGGTCCATGGGTCAAAGGTCAAGGTCAGAGGGTAAAATAACTTTGTAACAAATTTCGTGTCCGGTCTGTAACTTCTTTATCTATCAATGGATTTCAATATAACTTGGCACAAATGTTCACCACACAAAGACGATGTGTCGCTTTCAACTCCCAGGTCAAAGGTCAAGGTCACAGGGTACAATTACTTTGTCACAAATTTTGTGTCCGGTCTGTAACTTCTTTATATATCAATGGATTTCAATATGATTTGGCACAAATGTTCACCAGATAAAGATGATGTGTCACTTTCAACTCCCTGGTCCATGGGTCAAAGGTCAAGGTCACAGAATACAATTACTTTGTCACAAATTTCCTGTCCAGTCTGTAACATCTTTATCTATCAATGGATTTCAATATAACTTGACACGGATGTTCACCAGACAAAGACGTGTCGCGTTCAGCTCCCTGGTCCATATGCCAAAGGTCAAGGTCACAGGGTACAATTACTTGTTTATCTGTGAATGATCTTCAAAGGAACCTGGCACAAATGTTCACCACACAAAGACGATGTGTCAACTCCCTGGTCCATGGGTCAAAGGTCAAGGTCACAGGGTACAATTTTTGGGGGCATTTGTCACGTGACTGTGACATCTCTTGTTTGAAACCAAAATGTGATCCCATTCTCCTGTCAAAACAGTATATATTTTTCCCAATCTTTGTTACATTTTTCCCATCCTTGCAAAGAATTCATTTCAAGGAAGAGTAACTTATAATAATCATATAATAATTTTATTATTCTCAAACAAGTTTTTCTAACTACACATGTATGACAATAACATTTAAACCTAAGTTATAAGGGTTAAATTTCATTGATTTGATTGTTTGTTTTCTTTATTCTTAATTTTGATTCCAAAATTTGACATTTACAATGCATATTTCCTCTGCGAACATGCCCCGTCGCCCGTCCACCAAACACAGACAGAGGGCTGGTAACCTGCTTTAGGGATTACAGGAAAATATGGTGTGAGGAAAAAAATAATAGATAGACCGGTATACCTCTTATCTACAACTTTGGGCCTGGCTTCAATTGTTTGGAAAGGATATCACATAATCACTGATTCAACCCATGATTCATTGCAAACATTTTCATATCCAGAGTATGAGCCGTTTGACAGTGGCAAGGAACATTACATCAGGCACACACTCATGGGACAGTTAGTACAGCAGATGATCACTACAGCCAGATTGCGGAAAACTGGAGCAACACAAGTGCATAGCAAGCTGAAGAAACTGATCAGACCAGAGATCAAGCATCTGGTAAGCACATCAAATGGGAACACTCTCAGGTCCAACCCATTGCCTCATCTGGTAAGCACATCAAATGGGAACACTCTCAAGTCAAACCCATTGCTCTCTCATCTGGTAAGCACATCAAATGGGAACACTCTCAAGTCCAACCCATTGCCTCATCCATTACATTTACACTGACAGATCTCTTGAGGTTTGCAAACCCAATATAGTTGAGACATTTTCAGGGTTTTACATTATACCCATTGACAAGTATTACAACTTATTTGTTTTTGCATGCAAACACACTAGTTATTTAATATTTATGTATTAATCCTTTCCCTCATATAAACGCATTTTCACGCATTTGCAAACGAAGTAGACCCAGATCAGACGGCTCCTATAGGAGCCGTCTGATTTGGGTCTACTCTGTTTGCTTATGGAAGAAATGATGACATGAATATTAATCAGTGTCCGACAAATCCATTGCCCGGAGCCCGTTGGCTACCAGAAAATCTTGTCGGGCTATCAAAGAATTTCAAAACAAGCCCGTCGGGCTAAGAGTAAAAGCAAAGATCAAAAGCCCGGCTATAACAGATAATCTAGAAAGTAGGGCAATTAATGATGACATGTTAATTTCCCAGAGTTAGGGTCCATATACATGCAATTAATCTGGAGTGTGTTTTCTGACGTGTGTCCTGTTATTAACCCATAGAGCGTGTCAACCACTGACGCTGACCATGTATTGGCTATCAAGTCATTTAATCTCCGCCCAAGTGATGCATGACTGACACTTGTTCGTCGAAATGTTTAATCTCCGAATCCCGCAGAGCAAGACTATTCCATACGTAATCTGAACCAGTGAATCTAGATTTAAGCTCCGCCCGTCGTGTGTGACAGTTTCAGTTGACTAATAAATTGGATCAATTACCGCTTCAATGGTGTGAGATTTGGAACCAAACTCGCTTAAGTAATTAACTTCCGGTCGTTCATATCGTTAACAAAACCAAAAAATAATGGGTTTTGGCGGATCAAATCTCGGCGAAAATCCACAAATTTTCTCTCGCTACTCAATTTGAAAAACTTGATTTTTATTCACCTCGTCATTATTTCTTCAAGATTGACGATGTTTGGCTCTGTAAACTAACGTTACATGATTGTGTTATATGGGGTAAAACAAGAATGAAACCTCGATCTATTTAGACCCCGATTTTCTATCAGGTAAAAAGGATGACTTCCACAATATCTTCTTGTATGGCTTACAGTGCATACCGGTACGCAGATAAAAGGGCTAAACTACATTTGTATTCGGAAATGTCTTATTAACATCTGACACACACTGAAAGGTTAAAACAAGTGCAAAGGAACTAAAATCAATGTTCTAAATTCAATTATTTAATTCTGCATTACTTAGAATGATGAAAGTAGATTTTCTATTTCAAGCCGTTTAAAACATGATATTACCAGACCTGTCAGTATGAAATTTTATTTAATTAATTAATGACAAAGGTAATGACAGTAGAGTATTTGACAAAATAGTAATAAATTGCCATTTAAAATTTGTATTTATTTAAACTCATTTCAACATCTAGTGGAATGTTAGTATAACATATATTCACGGTCTGACAGTGCAAATTCATCATCTGATGGAAAACATTTTGGCATAGTCACTTCCAAATCTTTCATAGCTAGCACCCCTAGCAGTTAAAACAAGCGGAAGAATGGCAATTTAAAATAAAATAATTAAATTTAAGAAAAATGTAATATAGATCTAGTTTCATGATTATGTTGTCATTATTCTTAAGGGATATTAGGTCTGAATAAGTACATACACCAAACACGGATGTAAGGTCTTACCATCTGGAAAGTGAATAAAAAATCTCTGGGCTACAAGATTTTCTTTCTGGTAGTCACTGGGCTAGTACAAAAGAAATCTGGTAGCCCAGTGGGCTACCAACAAAAAAATAAATTTGTCGGACACTGTATTAATTGAATGAAGTTTTATGGTGGCAAATGGACACAGGAATTTTGGCGAAGGCAGAAACTGTAGAATCATATCTATATTATTTCAAAAGCAAACAAAGCAGACCCTGATCAGACAGGTCCTACAGTATTTTTTGTCATTTTTGGCAATAAACATGGGTAGTTGGTGGGTATTCCTTGGCCAGTTGTTTAGTTCTACTTGTAGTTAGAGAGCCAAATTCATTTCACTTTGCAACTAAGGGCTATTCCAGGAAAATCTCCGGGGGGTGGGGGGGGGGGGGACAAAAGTCTAAATTAGGGGTACCACCAATAGAATTTTAATTATTTTTACCCCACCACCAAGAGAATTAAAATTCATAATGTACCCCAACCTAGATAATTATAATTCCCCCCCCCCCCCCATGTCTTTTGGTTGTTATTATACCCCCCACAACGAAGTTTGGGGGGGGTATACTGGAATCAGGTTGTCCGTCTGTCCGTCCGTCTGTCCGTCCGTCCGCACTCACCAAAGGGTAGTTGTGTGACTTTTTTTAACTAGTCCCACAAGTAAAATCATTAACCTGGCCATCTCTTGTGACATTAACCTGGCCATTTCTTGTGACATTAACCTGGCCAGTTGTGGGACATAGGGTTAGGGTTAGGGTTAGCTTCCAGATCATTCTTTTCCAAAGTTAGAGCCAAAAATAGTTTTTCTTATGGGACTAGTCACACAAGAAAAGATCAAAGGAAAAAGTCACACAACTACCCATCCGTTAGTATGTCCGTCTGTCCGTCCGTGGACACAATTTTGTCCGGCCTTCTTCTTCTACAGTTTTGCTTCAATTTTGTTGAAAGTTCATATATAGCCATATGACCATATAAACCTGTGCACCGCATATTTCCGTTAGGATCGGACAACTACTTCAGGAGTTATCTCCCCTTTTTAGTCCCCTACCAATGTTTTCCGGTTTTCTAGACTTTTTATGGAACTGACTTGAGATATCAACTTTATATTTAGTACAAAGCTAAATCTAGATAAGGTACAGCTTATTTAACAATCTCAGTCCGGTTGAATAATTATTTCCAGAGTTATTGCCCTTGAACTTTGATTTTTTTCTTCAAATTTTGGATTTCCCAGACTTTTTTTGGAAGTGATTGCAGATATTAACTTTATATTTGGCATAAAGCTTACTCTAGATGATTTACAGCTTAATTCCCAATCTCAGTCTGTTTGAATAATTTTTGCCAGAGTTATGGGCCTTGAACTTTATTTTTATACCCCCCTTTTGAAAAAATGGGGGTATATTGCTTTGCACATGTCGGTCGGTCGGTCGGTCTGTCGGTCGGTCGGTAGGTCGGTCGGTCGGTAGATCGATGGTTTCCGAATGATAACTAATAAACGACTTGGCTTAGGATCTTCAAACTTGCTGTGGTAGTTGGTCATGACAACTAGATGACCCCTATTGTTTTTGAGGTCACTAGGTCAAAGGTCAAGGTCACAGTGACCTTAATTGGTGAAATAGTTTCCGATCAATAACTGCTGAAGGGTTTGGCTTAGGATCTTCAAACTTGCTGTGGTGGTTGGTCATGAACACTAGATGACCCCTATTGTTTTTGAGGTCACTAGGTCAAAGGTCAAGGTCACCATGACCTTAACTTGTTAAATGGTTTCCGATCAATAACTGCTGAAGGGTTTGGCTTGGGATCTTCAAACTTGCTGTTGTGGTTGGTCATGACCACTAGATGACCCCTATTGCTTTTGAGGTCACTAGGTCAAAGGTCAAGGTCACCATGACCTTAAATGGTTAAATGGTTTCCGATCAATAACTGCTGAAGGGTTTGGCTTAGGATCTTCAAACTTGCTTAGGTGGTTGGTCATGACAACTAGATGGCCCCTATAATTTTTTAGGTCACTAGGTCAAAGGTCAAGGTCACCATGACCTTAACTGGTAAAATGGTTTTTGATCAATAACTGCTCAAGGGTTTGGCTTAGGATCTTCAAACTCGCTTAGGTGGTTGGTCATGACCATTAGATGGCCCCTAATGTTTTTGAGGTCACTAGGTCAAAGGTCAAGGTCACCATGACCTTAACTGGTGAAATGGTTTCCAATCAATTACTGCGCAAGGGTTTGGCTTAGGATCTTCAAACTTGCTGTGGAGGTTGGTCATGACCACTAGATGACCCCTATTGTTTTTGAGGTCACTAGGTCAAAGGTCAAGGTCACCATGACCTTAATTGGTGAAATGGTCTCCAATCAATAACTGCTCAAGGGTTTGGCTTAGGATCTTCAAACTTGCTGTGGTGGTTGGTCATGACCACTAGATGGCCTGTATTGTTTTTGAGGTCACTAGGTCAAAGGTCAAGGTCACCATGACCTTAACTGGTGAAATGGTTTTCAATCAATAACTGCTCAAGGGTTTGGCTTAGGATCTTCAGACTTGCTGTGGTGGTTGGTCATGACAACTAGATGACCCCTATTGTTTTTTAGGTCACTAGGTCAAAGGTCAAGGTCACCATGACCTTAACTGATGAAATGGTTTCAGATTAATAACTGCTCAATGGTTTGGTTCGGATTCTTCAAACTTGCTGTGGTGGTTGGTCGTGACCACTAGATAACCCCTATAGTTGTTCAGGTCACTAGGTCAAAGGTCAAGGTCACCAATCCATGACCTTAACTTGTGAAATGTTTTTAGATCAATAAATGATCAGTGATTTGGCTTAGGATCTTCAAAGTTGCTGTGTTGATTAGTCATGACCACTAGATTACCTCTATAGTTGAGGTCACTAGATCAAAGGTCAGGGGGTCTGGGGGGGTATACATGTTTTACAAACATCTCTTGTTTTGTCAAATTTTCAATTTTCCGGTCTTTCTTTGGAAGTGGTTGCAGATATTAACTTCATATTTGACATAAAAATAAATCTAGATGAGATACAGCTTAAGTTCAAATATCGGTCTGGTTGAATAATTTTTTGTCAGAGTTATGGTCCTTGAACTTAATGTTTTTCTGAAAAGGTACCTAGCTTTAGAACTTTGGATTTGACAATAACCTCATGAAGGGGTCTTATATTATATTCTCTGAATTATTCTTCATTTTTATTACATAAATTGGGTTGGGGCATGTATTGTTTTTAAATCTCTTCACGTTTCTGTATGTACATATGTTCAGATTGATGATAGGTGTTCTGACAAGCAGACAGGTGGGGGGGTATTCGTTAGCCTTTGGCTTACAGTTCTAGTTTAGGTCTATTTTCGGTTTATTTATTTTGTTTGTTCATCCGGGCTTTTACATCAAGAAGCAAGAGCAGTGATTGGTTGAGACTACCGGTGTCTTAGTACTTTTTCACGGTCTAGTCTGAATCAATCAGCCGCTCATTATGGAAGTGTGATCAGATAAGCGTCTAGATGATCAGGACTAGGGCTGCAACGATACGCCCATGTAGCGAATATGAATACGTATCACGATACAGTATAGCGAATACGAATAAATATTCACGAATACAGTTACATAAACATGCTATGGCATAAGCTACTAAGAGTTACTTAAGCCAAAGCATGTCCAGACTGAGTCCATATTTAGGATTAGGAATCTTTAAGCTTATAATGAAAATGCTACTGGACATGTGCTGATAAGCAAGGGAAAAGAGTGAGTTATTATATATAATATAAATATTTAATTGGCAAAGTCACATAAACTAGAAACACTGAAAAGAAACTTGTTCAAAAGTAAACTGGTCCAGTCCTATTGTAGTCTTTTACTCTTTAGGCAATATGCATAAAAATAATACTAATTCAAATTCAAGAACCTTTCAAGCACCATCAAAATACAGTGCATTACACTGTATCTAATTGAATATAGCCGACTGGTTTCGTCCATTTCTGGTGAATTGTGAACGAACTCAAATAAATTTGGTCAAGAAATTTTGGGTACGTTCAGACATTGGGGCGCTCCGATAACTAACCGCTAGAGCCAACAACTGGCAGTATTACTTCATTTCGTGGTGGCATACTTTACAAACAGTGATTTCATTATTTGTTTTTCCTTCTGATCCCGTCAGAAACCCTAAATGATTCCAGACGGCGCTTTTATATTTGGTTGGAGTCTGAAAATCTCTTTCGGCCCCGACATTGTTATGAAACAACAGTTTGCGGTTGTCGTAAAAACTAAGAATTAGTCCTATCAAAACAAACTTGTTTTCGGTAATTGTTTAGTGTATTTGAACCATTTGACTAGTTTTCTGCAAAAAGTGAATGCAAGAGTACAATTATTAAGCCTGTTGAATCCAACAGGACCAACACACGGTGTCGTGATTTGTAAACATAAGAAGTCATCAAGAGTCATCTCCATTGGTGTCACTGCGAAAAGACGTTTCGCAGCTGGAATGGGATGTTTCGCTCATATTTCAATTATTTCTGGCGAAAATATGTTGTTTTTCTATTAATTTTGTTAATTTCCTATATGTCTTATTGTATTCGTCAATATTCGGTTCTTTGGGTAGCGAATATGATACACTCACCGCCAGAAACGATATTCGAATAATTTGAATACGTTAGTGTATCATGACAGCCCTAATCAGGACTAAAAATTGCATGCGTCCACAATATCCACACAGCAGAATGTTCGCGGATGTTCGTGTCAGAAAAAGGTTTTCCATTAAACGGTTTGCATGAAACGTTTAACTTGACAAACCACCCCATCAATTTAATTTCTGATGTTGAAATACCCCCACCAATAGAACTTTAATCAAATTTCCACCCCCACCAACAGAGTTAAAATTTCTTTTTGCACCCATCCCCCCCCCCCCCTCCCCCCCCCCCCCCCCCCCCCCCCCCCCCCCCCCCCCCCCCCCCCCCCCCACCCCCCCCCCCCCCCCCCCCCCCCCCCCCCCCCCCCCCAGGTTATTTTAATAGGCTGTCGTTCCGACCCCCCCAGGGAGATTTTCCTGGAATAGCCCTAATGTAACAAGTTATAATCATGTTATGTATGATTTACTTTGAAAATTTACTTGATGTTTTATACATATTCAGTGTACAGCGGAAGTGCAGACAATTTCTGAAGATGATATGGCAATGGAGACAAACGCATCAAACAGTGCAGGCAACGGTCTCTTAGACAGTGTAGAGGAACGACTTCAAAGCACACAACACCAAGGAACAGTCATGGAGCAGGTAGGCAGCGCTAGTGTTAGGAGGGGCACTCGTCTATCCATATCCCATATCTCTTATTTTGCAGCCAATAGATCAAACAAGATAAGGTTTGATATTTCCTTTATATAGAGATCTGTGGCAGGTGTCCCAAATACTGCAGATTCTGCCAGATTGGTTTTGGTTCTCCCTTTATCTAGAGATCTGTGGCAAGTGTCAAATACTGTAGATAGGTTTTGGTACTCCCCTTATCTAGAGATCTGTGAAAGGTGTCCTAAATACTGTAGATAAAGTTTGGTACTCCTCTTATCTAGAGATCTGTGACAGGTGTCCTAAATACTGTAGTGTTTGGTACTCCTGTTATCTAGATATCTGTGACAGGTGTCCTAAATACTGAGATAGAGTTTGGTACTCCTGTTATCTAGAGATCTGTGACAGGTGTCCTAAATACTGTAGATAAAGTTTGGTACTCCTCTTATCTAGAGATCTGTGACAGATGTCCTAAATACTGTAGAGTTTGGTACTCCTGTTATCTAGATATCTGTGACAGGTGTCCTAAATACTGAGATAGAGTTTGGTACTCCTCTTATCTAGAGATCTGTGACAGAAATCCTAAATACTGTAGATAGAGTTTGGTACTCCTCTTATCTAGAGATCTGTGACAGAAATCCTAAATACTGTAGAGTTTGGTACTCCTCTTATCTAGAGATCTCTGGCTGGTGTATCAAATACTTTTGATAGGTTTTGGTACTCTGTGGCAGGTGTCCTAACTACTGTAGATAGGCTTTGATACTCGAGTTAACTAGAGATCTGTGGCAGGTGTCCCAACTACTGTAGATTGATTTTGGTACTCCCTTCATTTAGAGATCTGTTGCAGGTGTCCCAAATACTGAAGATCACAAAACATTGCATCAACTCAAAACTGTCAGTTATTGCAAGAAGAGTAGGTCAGGGTCAGATAGATGGCTTCTGTAGGAGCTTTTTGATCAATGTGCGTTCTGTTTGCGTATGAAATGATATAAATATGATTCTATAATCCTACAATGGTTAAATGTTCTTGTTAATAATTCCATTGTATAAATTCAGCTATTAAGTACCCAACTGGCGACTGGAGGGGTTCTATAGGTTTGCACTCCGCCCATTCTTCAGTCCTCCAGTCAGGATGTTTGCCCGAACAATATCTCCTCAACCGCTTGGGAAAGGGTTTTCAAGTTTTTTATGTGGAGCATCATGGGAAGCAATGACCTTGACCTTGACTTCAGTTGTAGAAAAGGTTGGAAATTTGTATGGATAATATATCCTTAACCCTTTAGTAGGGAATAAAAATATGTTTCATTGACAGATAATGAAGAAGATTGGCATTAGCAATTGTATACATGACGTATTAAATCTGTCTGTTGACGCTGATGGAGGTATAATAATTTCAGTTTTTGAATTTAATGTCGATAAAATAAACATCTTTTATTTAATTTAAAGTGCCGATGAACTATGGTATCTGTTGTGGCATTTGTACCACATATTTCACCTTTACTACACAGATAAGCCTTTAAATGCTGTGCAAACAAGATCCACATCAGACTGAGCCATCTGATCAGGGTCTGCACTGTATGTAGATCTAATGCTATTGTACAATTTTTCCAATGGGCAAAGGATTCTCTTGCTTATATGCTATCATCATAATTGTGTTAATTACATTAGTTCATTATTTCACACTTGAATTTTCATAGAAAAAAAGGTTAACATCAATGAAGATAAGTCACAGGTAGAGATAAAGCTTGTAAGTGATAACGGGGTTGTAAAGTAGTTCAAACTTTATTGCTTTTTGTTAACATTTTCCATCTTGTAAAAGCTTTTTCACACATTTGCAAACAGAGTAGACCCAGATCAGACAGCTCATATACGAGCTGTCTGATCAGAGTCTGCTCTGTTTGCTAATGGAATTTGATAGATCTGCTTCTTTACTTTCTAAAATGGCTACAATGTTCCAACTTCCGTATTTCATTGTAACTATTTTGTCCATGAATATTCAGTAGGTATTGAATTTTGGAATGAACAGGGAAAGAGTTAAGCAGTCAACTAGACAATCATTACAATGGTGGTTGAGTATATATGAGTGTTGTGAGTCCTTTCAGTTTTAATTAGGGCCCTGCATTGAAAATGCAGGAGCCCAATAGGAATCACATTTTCTGTCCATCTGTCTGTCCGTCCATCAACAATTTTGATGTGACGCAATAACTCAAACAGTACTTCACATATTGGTTTCATATTAAGGGCATATGTTAAGTATCATCAGAGAAAGACACCTCTAGGCTATAGATAGCTTTTGGGTTGAATCGGATCTCCGTGTCTAGAGTTACCTGCCCTTGATTCATCAAAAATGCCATCAACTTTTGCCAACACTTGATGTGACACAATAACTCAAATAGTGCTTCACATATTAAGGACATATGCTTAGTATCATCAGAGAAAGACATCATTAGTTTGTAGGTTGAATGAGATCCCCATGTCCAGAGTTATCTGCTCTTGAATTATCAAAAATGCCATATTCAGCAAAAGATCATCTGCTGGGCCCTCTCTGACCGAGTCAGTTTTCTAGTTTTCTCATATATTGACGGAATTCAGTGTAATTTTGCACACATCTTAATGTGTTATATACCAGAACCATAACTAGCTTCACCTTTAGCTCTTCTGTTCTTTTGGAAGGTTACCATGCATATTGACGTGTCAGTGCTGTTGTAACAACTCGAACAGAGGTCATAATGTTGCCATGCATGTTGACATGTCATTGCCAGTGTCACAACTTTAACAGAGGTCATAATGTTACCATGCATATTGACATGTCATTGCCAGTGTCACAACTTGAACAGAGGTCATAATGTTACCATGCATATTGACATGTCATTGCCAGTGTCACAACTTGAACATATTTCATAACGTTACCATGCATATTGACGTGTCAGTGCTGTTGTCACAACTTTAACAGATGTCATAAGCTTATCATGCAGATTGACAGGGTTCACTTGGATAATTTGAAATTTAGCTTAATTGGCAGTGGAGGGAAACTTTAAAATTACAGTCCAACCTGCTGTGGTCAGTCTAGGGAAGTAGCCACTTTGGCCACTTACATTAGGTGAACGCCTAAACCAGGTACATGTTACCAAGCACACTTTTGAGTAATTATGATAGACATGTATTATGTGTACAGCAGTATACTAATTGATATTTATAAAGACCGTTCTGACCTAAAGTGCCCATAATAATCGCAAGTCATATCAAATTAATTGGCTTGTTTGTCGTTCTTAAACTTTTTGTCCCTAATCCATATGTGTCAGTTCTCTCATTTGAATAATACTCATGCCAGTATAAACCGAATTTGGCTTCAGGGCAAAATTTCTAAACGGTGTAGCCATGTTTGACACGACTGGTTTCCCGAATATTCTGTTCGCGAGCATGTACTTGTAGAGCGGAAGTTGGGAACCAGCTAGTTCACGTGTGATATACAATCCTGGGGAATTCTGAGTAGAGGGTAATCCCCATTTAATATGGTGTGAACAAATAACATGCTTTGTAAACAAACAAAAGAAACTGTGATAAGGTTTCCAAATGGGTCATGACTGTTAGTTGTATGCATTCAAAGGTGACTCAAATGTCTGCTGTTGTCAATCGATAGCCATGAAAGTTGTTTACACGCTTTACATTTGTAGAACACCTGGCCGCTTACGCCAGTGTGTATATGCCATTTGGGATGAAATAGACTGGCCGTTGGCTGCGTTAGGCAGGTGACCATCTATACCAGGTGTAATATATAGTGTTTTTCATTTATAACCCTTTCCCTGTTCTGTATTTAGGCCAAATTTCAATACCTACTGATTATTCACTAACAAAATAGTTATAAAGAAATATGGAAGGTGGAACATTATAGACATTTTAGAAAGTAAAGAAACAGATCTATCAAATTTTATTAGCAAACAGAGCAGGCCCTGATCAGACGGTTCCTCTAGGAGCCATCTGATCTGGGTCTTCTCTGTTTGCAAATGCGTGAAAATGCGTTTCTATGAGGGAAAGGGTTAAGAGGATCCTGTAGTGGCTGCATACAGCAGTGTGGCCACTGATACAAGGTGACCTCTGAAGCAGGTTAGACTGTAGTTAAGTTGTCAGTGGAAATGACATCTCAGTCAAATTGACAGTTGAACCTTGTCCTGCTAATCACTACTTTTCCTGTTCTGTGTTTATTCCAACTTTCAATACCTACTGAATATTCATGAAAAAAATATTATAGTCATAATGAAAAGTGGATGGTGGAACATTGTAGCCATTTTAGAAAGTAAAGAAACAATCTTTGAAATTCCATTAGCAAACACAGCAGACCCTGATCAGACAGCTTCTAAAGGAGTTGTCTGACCTGGCTCTACTCTGTTTGCAAATGCATGAAAACAAGTCTATATGAGGAAAAAGGTTAACTAGAGGTCCAGATAGGATGCGTAAATTAAGACATTTTCAAGAATACATGTATGCTGTAGAATGACTTCTGTATTTCTCCACCAAACCCTTTGTTATGACCAGTCTTTAGAATCATTTCTTAAGAGATGATTCTAAAGAGTAATCACAACAAAGGGTTTAGTGGAGAAATGATGATTTTAGTATTAGCGTATGCACCTTTATCTGTTTGCTCTGTTAACAGTTATTTGTAAACAGCTTGGTTCCAGATGAGATGCCAAGTAACTCTGTGTCTCATCAGGTTTCAAGCTGCTTGATACTGTTGTCAGTACATTTCAAAAGCTTGCTCAAATTCTGACCAACCAGATACATGTACTTGAGAATGAACTAAAGTTGAATGACCTCAGACCCAGGGTATTTAGAGTTACCCATAATGGCATTTTTTCTCATTATATGCGAGTCTAAATAGAAAAATAGAGAATTAATTAACTCTTTACCTGATGAATATTCATTTGAGAAATAATGACATGAATATCAAATAGTTGAATTGTTATGATGGCATATGAACACGTGATCTTTTTAGCCATGGCAGAAACTGTAGGCTCAGATCTCTGTGAGTAAACAGAGCAGACCCTGATCAGAAGGCTCCAACAGACGTATTCTGATCTGGGTCTACCATGCAAAAGCATCTAAAGGGGCCTCTCACATGTAACTAAATAATGTATTTTTGGCATTATAATCACACATGGTGATTAATATAATTACAATGTGTTTGTTTTTCCATTTCAGACATGTGTAGACAAACTAAACAAGGCTAAAGATCTTGTTAAGGCAGCCCACCAGTACCACAAAACAGAAAACTCAGAGTACCAGAGAGCTTTGTGTGAAACTCCACCATCTACACTAGAAATCACAAACCACAATTGTATACAGATGGCAAAAATAGACAAAGTTATAAGTAAAAAGTTGCCTATATAGAACAGCGCTTTTGTTAATGTTATAACGATTTATTTGCCCCCCAAAGATTTATAAGATCATTGGTGGGGCATGTTGTTTTTGGTATGTCTTCTGTTTTATTGTCTGTCTATCTGAATCTTTAACCTTGGTCATAACATAATGGACATCTACAGATAGACAGGTATACTCAAATTGAGCTCAAAGTATCATTTTGTGTCCAGCATTTGAAGAGTGGTGCATAGTGTATTGCAAACGCATCTTGTTTATATAGAACTTTAAAAAAGGTTGAATATATGTTTAATGGTAGTGCTACTTACACATGTTAGTGGATAAACTATTCATCTTAGTTCTGAATGCTTCAGCATTTAATGAGATGTTTAAACAGTGTCAAGTCTTTTTTCTGAGAGGATGACATCTCAGCTGTTTCCCAAGGATGATAAGCTCAAGGCAAGAATTCAAAACATCATCCCCAACATCAAAGGAAACATTTTGACACTGTTACCCAAAATAAGCATGAAATAATTGATTATTTTATCATATGTCGGTTTCAGCAGATTTTAGATATGATATTGTGAGCTTGTCTTTATCTATGGAAATAAGACATACAGTGTCTATAAATAGAAAATTCAGTGACATAATAAGACCTCCCTTAGCATTTTGTTTCTTTTTGCCATCATGTTCACCAAATTAGCAAACCTGCCTGACCTGCTGCTTGGTAGGTTGTTTATGATTACACTGCACTACAGATTTTTAACCCTTTACCTCAAAGAAATGCCTTTTAGTACCTTTCAGTCTGCAAACAGAGTAGACTCAGTTCAGACTACTTCTAGAAGAGTTGTCTGGTCAGGATCTGATCTGTTTGCTTATAAAATCTATTTTTTAAGTTTCTGCCACCATGATAACATTTCTTTTGTTCATTATTTCTTAATAAAATGTGTGTAAATTTATATTCATACAGTCATTATTGCTGACAGAGCTACAGATAACTCTGCACAGGGTTCGTACAAACCTGGAAAAGTCATGGAAAATGAGGTCTGCCTGATAAATCATGGAAAACTGTAATTTCAAATTTTATCATGAAGCAATCAGGGAATTCAGAGAAAAAGTCCTTGAAATTAACAAATACACCCTTGAATAATTCATTTATTTGTAGATTTACCAACACAAATTTTCTTTGCTTGAAATTAAAAATAGAAGATTTCATAACCGAATGTAACGTGAATTTTCTACAATGTACTATGACACCGGTAGCGAACAGTCATCGGTCCGAAAATGGATTTCCGGTGTACCGGCTCAATTTTCGGAAGTCCTCTGCTCTTTTTGTTATTGCATTGTTTATCTCATGGTGAAAATCTACTCTGCGTTTGGGAATGGTTAAACTTCACGTGAGCAACCGGTTGCAACCAAGTACTTCCCACTAATCTGTATGCTTTGTCGGCCTAGTAACTAGTCTCAACAACGGTTGCATACATTCGTCACAAATGAACGCACCGCTGATTCAGTGATGTCAACAAAGCATGAACATTTTGTGGCATGGCAAAGGAATGTACGGGTATGGTCCACAATGGAATATGAACAACAAAGACTGTTTGAAGAACAGCTAAAGAATAGTTAAGAGGCAAGAGATAGAGACAGTTGAAACTGGCATACACTATAAACCCACATGAACACAAATAAATAATTGTTCTTGGTGTTTAGCATTAATTCCTAACACAGAATTTAGTTTCCAAACTTAAAATTATTGCTGCGGAGGTATATTATATATCATAGAAAATATGTTTTTGTCATGGAATTTGAATGTAACAAGTCTGTGTGAACCCTGTGTGCATACTCCAATACTAAAATCACCATTTCTCTACCAAACCCTATGTTGTGACCACTCTTTAGAATCTTCTCGAAGAGACGATTCTAAAGAGTGGTCACAACATAGGGTTTGGTGGAGAAATAAAGAAGTTATACTTGAAACTATTTTAATTATACATCTTATCTGGAGCTCTGTTCTGACATTATTATTCATGTAGTACTGTAATGGATGAATGTGGAATGAATTTGTATAAAGATTTAGTGTAATTTATTATTATGGGCTGTTTGCAGATAATGATAATGTGCTGCACTTTGAGAAAAAAATATCTTTGGAGTGTATTACAAACCATGTAGAACAGGTCGTGTATTACAAACTGTGTAGAACAGGCCATTTTCAGTTATGCTTTGTCTGTTAGACTTGGGTCTACATTGAGAGCTTTTTATAAGAGGTGCATTGTTCTGGGTTTACATTGAGAGCTTTTTATAAGAGGTGCATTGTTCTGTCTCTTATTTTCTTAGCCAGACACTTTCGTGTTGTTCTTTGAGGTGATTTTTATGAGTATTGCAGAGAAAAAGAGAGAACTTATATTAGCAATATTATCGATAATCAGATTCTGTAAGAATTCAAGTGACATATTTTTAATCCCTTACTCCAGGAATAATTAAAAAAAAATCAAGAATATAAACTGTATTTTTATAATGACATTATGAATAATGGAATGTTTTAGCATGACAGAAACCGTAGAATAAGATCTTGATTTTTTCATATGCAAACAGCCAACCCTGATCAGACAGCTCCTATAGGAACGATGGTATTGGTCTACTCTGTTTGCAAATATGTAGAAAGGCTTATTTATAGCGTTAAAATGAACCTTAAGAAGTTGCTTATTTTGTTTATTATATACATATTGATGAATTTTAAGGCAAATTCTAAGGGAGACAATGTCAGGTATACAGTAAAAACTCTATAACGACCACTAAATTGTGTTAATTAGTTGGTATTTAGGGCAGGTGGCTGCTTAAAGCAAGGTGAAAGTAAAACAGAACGCTCCTATAGGAGCGTTCTGTTTTACTTTCACCTTGCTTTAAGCAACCACCTGTCTTTAACACAGAATAATTGATGTAATTTAGTGGCCGTTATAGAGAGGTTTTACTGTACGATCAAATGCCTAACCAGAAACTGAAGTCGGATCTACATGAATATGAATCCATTTATAAGCAAACGGAGCAGAGTCAGCAGACCTTGATTGGATGGCTCCTACAAGAGCTATCTGGTCTGAATCCGTTAACCCTTAGATCTATAAATATGCCTTTCTACACCTTTGCAAACAGAGTACACCTAGATCAGATGGATCGGGTAGGAGCCATCTGATCAGGGTCTGCTCTGTTTGCTTGTGATATAGATGTAATTCTACAGTTTCTGCCATGGTAAACAATTCCCGTGTCCATGTGCTACTGAAACGAACAATTTAACAATTTATATGTCATTTCTTACATGAATATTCATTGCATAAAGGATTAACCCTTCGCTTGCTGAATTTTAAAATACATTTCTCCTTCTTTGCGCATGCCCTGTTGTATAATTACATATATCTTCACTGTGTACAAGTATATCGCTGTGCAATCACTGCTGTGGAGTGCATTGGTTGCACAATCAACTTGTAAATAGTGCAGACCCTGATGAGACAGCTCCTGTAGGAGCTGTCTCATCTGGGTCTTCACTATTCACAGGTAGGTATATTGGCGTGAATAGCAAGCGAAGGGTTAAAAGGTGTGACTATGAAGTAAAAGATTAACTTGTGTTGTGTTCATTAATAATTGCTTTCAGCTCTGGTTCAAAGTTCAAACCATACCAGACAGATATGCCCAGAATTTTGTATTCATTTAATATTGATGAAAGAGAAAGAAAAATAGTTAATGGAATTTACTAGTAACTCAGTTTATTCATATAAGTATGGAGAAAATCAAATGCAGTACAGAGTTGATGAGTCGATGTGTTGAAAACAAACCGAAAGTGGAGTGTAGTAACTGGGACTAATTTTGCTTTTCACAGTAAAACCCGTTTTAACCAGTTACTTGTGCTGGAATCTCGAAGCATGATATTATTTGATCGTTCTGGTCTCGCAGTTCCCATTTGATGACAAGTCTGATCTGAAAGCAGAGAACATTAGCAAAGTAATCTACACCTTATCCTGCTAGACATGACCAGAGTGGAGTTGGCAAACAGCTTAATTCCGGAATATATATAATATATATATAAGCACCTCTGTGTCATATCAGGTAGAGGTTTCGAAAGAGTTTGTTACAATGGTAACAGAGTGGTGGTCTGTGATTCGTCGATATTTAGATGCTATTAGATTTTACTGAAAGTTGGTTGCCATGGTGACCCTGTGATTGGTGAATATTAAGATATTTTGCCTATCAATACCTGCTGTCCATTTCGTTTGGGGGACATTCTGTAATGAATTCTGTTACAAATAGATCTTGTTTGCAATGTATTGGTACCATTGCTCTCAAAAATCTTTGCAATATTTCGATTGATGTATGTTGTTAAAGTGTCCTGTGATGTTTGCATGGGTGTATATATTGTTAACAAAGGCTTGTGCTTATTAGAGAATATTTGTGAAATATCGGTATAATAAAAAAAAAGTAAAACAGACTTGTTAATGTTTGTTTTACCATCTATGAACACTTCAACATTTTGATCAATTTTCTCCATGTAATCAATTTTCTCCCTGAATATGCATTAAGAAATTTTGAAATAATGAATATGAATTAATATTTTTAGCTCACCTGGCACAAAGTGCCAAGGTGAGCTATTGGGATGATCCTATGTCCGGCGTCAGTCGTCGTGCGTATGTGCGTACGTGCGGGCGTCAACAATTTACTTAAACATCTTCTTCTCTGGAACTACAAAGCCAAGAGCTTTGATATTTGGTATGTAGTATGATGTAATGGTCCTCTACAAAGATTGTTCAAATTATGTCCCCCGGGCCAAAAATGGCCCCGCCCCAGGGCTTATCAGTTTTTCATAGGAAAATCTTTAAAAATCTTCTTCTCTGAAACTGTAAGGCATAGACCTTTGATATTTGGTATGTAGCATCATCTAATGGTCCTCTACTAAGATTGTTCAAATTATGACCCTGGGCCAAAAATGGCCCCGCCCCGGGGCTTATCAGTTTTTCATAGGAAAATCTTTAAAAATCTTCTTCTCTGAAACTGTCAGGCATAGACATTTGGTATGTAGCATCATCTAATGGTCCTCTACTAAGATTGTTCAAATTATGACCCCCAGGACAAAAATGGCCCCGCCCGGGGCTTATCAGTTTTTCATATGAAAATCTAAAAATCATCTTCTCTGAAACTGTAAGGCATAGACCTTTGATATTTGGTATGTAGCATGATCTAATGGTCCTCTACTAAGATTGTTCAAATTATGACCCCTGGGCCAAACATGGGCCCGCCCAAGGGCTGATCAGTTTTTCATAGGAAAATCTTTAAAAATCTTCTCCTCCAGAACGGTAAGGTCTAGGCCCTTGATATTTGGTATGTAGCATCATCTAATGGTTTTCTACCAAGATTATTCAAATTATTACCCCTGGGTCAAAAATGGCCCCGCCCTGGGGCTTATCAGTTTTTCATATGAAAAGCTTTAAAAATCTTCTCCAAAACTGTAAGGCAGAGACCTTTAATATTTGGTATGTAGCGCTATCTAATAGTTTTCTACCAAGATTGTTCAAATTATGTCCCCTGGGTTGAAAACGGCCCCGCCCAGGGGCATATCAGTTTTTCATAGGAAAGTTTTTAAAAGTCTTCTCTGAACTTGTAAGGCATAGACCTTAGATATTTGGTATGTTGCATTATCTAATACATGTAGTCCTCTACCAAGATTTTCAAATTATGAACCCCGGATCAAAATTGGCCCCGCCCTGGGGCTTAACAGTTTTTCATAGGAAAATCTTTAAAATATCTTCTCCAAATCTGTAAGGTCTAGACTCTTTATATTTAGTATGTAGCATCATCTAATGGTTTTCTACCAAGATTTTTCAAATTATGCAACCTGTCACTGAAATCATTACTCTGTTACGAACAGGTGAGCGATTAAGGGCCATCATGGCCCTCTTGTTTTGTAATGGCATGTGCAGAGATTTGGTTTGCCATGTCAGAAACTGGAAACAGAGCTGCATTAATGCACAAGCAAACAGAGCAAACCCTGCAGGATGTCTCATCTGGGTCTTCTCTGTTAGCAACGATGTTAACCATTTTACTCCATAAATACACCTTTGAAAACAGAGTAGACCCAGATCAGATGGCTTCGTAGGAGCCATCTGATCAGGATGTATTGTGTTTGCTTACGGTGTAATATAGATATAATGCTACAGTGTGTCCGGGGTCAAAACTTTTCTAGTTCTTGTGCTTTAATAAATACTAAGATAACTAATATGCATACATCCATTAGATATTGCATAAATATTCATGGCGCAAAGGGTTGAAATGTTTCTCCATGGAGTAAAGGCTAAATATGGTTAACACTGACTGCATATTCATGGCAGTCTTAGTAATGGTCTGCAACAGTTCTGAAAATTGAGTTAACCATTTCCTCCATAAATACGCCTTTCTACGCCTCTTTAAAAGTCAGATGTTGAAACCATTGTGATAAATAGAGAATTTTGCTCCCATAGGAGCAAATGCCCTATTTATCACAATGGTTTCAAACTACAAAATTCTAAAAAAAAAATCCTTTTCTCTAGTTAATGCTCCTTTTCGGTAGATTTATATGATTTATATGATCTAAAATAGCCTATAAGGGAATGAGTTTAATGCAACCAATGTGTCGGTTTGGTTCCTGATGAGCTGCAGAGTGACTCTACAGTGCTTGCATTACGTTGTCACATAGTCCCAGCTAGCTTCAAAACTTTATTTGATAGACCCATTTTATGCATTTGCAAAGCGAACATTCAGATCAGACCTCTTGTTTGAGGTGCCTTATCAATGCTCTGTTTGCGTATGCAATACCATATAGCTGTTTCTGCCATAGTCAAATTCTACTTGTCAGTAATACCATTATAAATTCGTCTAATTGATTTTTATATGCCCAAAGGTAATTTCGGTCGTATTATGGTATGGCGCTCGTCCATTTGTCCATCCGTCCGTTAGTCACATCTTTGTCCACTCAATAACTTGACTGCTGTTAGGTGTATAGTCCTCATACATAATAGGGAGGTAGGTCATGGCCAGAAGATGGTCCCTATTGATTTTGAGGTCAAAGGTCAAGGTCTGACCTTCAACTCAAAAATCTTGTCTATTCAGTAACTTGATAAGTGTTAGGGTGCTGTGTAGACACGTAAAATGAAAAAAAATTCAAATCCCGTTAAAAAAAGGGACATCGTAACGAGAAATGAAAAAGTTTTTCAAATCACGTTAAAAAAAATCGGCAATGTAACGTAATTTGACTTTTTTTTTCAAATTCCGTGGACCCTGTGCCTATTGTATTTTGTGTTCATTTAATACAAATTTAAAAAAAAGTTAATACATTTATAAGATAAATAAGTAGCAGCATATCGATTGAATACAATACTAACAGAAACAGTATTATATATATTATTCATACATTGTACTTTATATTAGTAATAATGAACTGAAACCGTATGTGGCATTTCCTGCATGACACTTCCGACACTTCTGTGTCACGATGCACATGCGATTTGTTCTAGCACAATAAACTAGATATACATTGCATATGAACATAAGTCTGTTTAAAGCCGGGATTTAACATAGTTACTTGTTTTGTAGTTTCCAGATTTTTGCACACCTAAGTATGCTCAGGTGATTTTTTTCTGATCCGGTGCCCGTCCATCCGTCTATTCATCTTTTAGACCGTCCGTGCTTTAAACGGTACCTCCAAATGCACAAGGCAGAATGTAACCAAACTGTACATAAATGCTCTTAGCATCATGATCTGACAAAACTGCTAAATTAATATGTTGAACCTTGGTTGTCATGGAAACCAAAATAAATCTTTAAATATTTTTTGTCTAAAACCAGTATGTTTGAAAGGAATAGTCTTCTAGTGACCTTTTGCCTAAACTGCTTAACTCATGCTGTTACGTCAAAACATATGACCGTGAGGGGACAGGGACTTAATTTTAGCAATTCTCAGGAGAGCCAATAGAGGACTAAATTCTACCAAATTCTATTCAGATTTGACCACCGGTTTTAGAGAAGGAGGTATTATCTCCTTTAGTCATATAATGCAATTTAACCCTGCCCCAGGCGATAATTTTTTCAGTTATCGGCATGGTTTTAGCAATGTTGATAAAAGGTCGCCAAATTTCTATCAAATTCCATTCAAACTGGAACACCAATTTGGGAGAAGAAAGTTGTTAAAGGTTTTCTGTATTGTTATATAAGAAAATCTAGTCCTGACCAGTCCTTATCATATGTTTTGAGATATCGACATGAGTTTAGCAATTAAGGTAGAAGGTCAATAGAAGACTATTCCTTTCAAATATCGTTAGTTCTGACCATCGGTTTGTTTAAGATTTATATTGGTTTCCATGACAGCCAGGTTTCAACATGAATCCAAATTATTTATCGGTTTGATAGACCATTATACATGTACTAAGACCATTTATGTACAGTTACATTCTGCCTTGTGAATTCGGAGGCGATGTCGTTTAAAGCACGGACGGACGGACTGACAAACGAATGGACGGGTGAACGGACATTCTAACGGATTGAGTGTATGTGGCTATTCTTTTGTTCAAAATAGCCACACAAACTGAAAAAAGCCACATAAAACCGATGAGAACAAAAGATCTTTTGTTCTCATGTAATTATCTAGTCACATAAACAGGAATGGTTAGCGCGGACGGACACAAGGCGATGGTCGATCACAAAATCTCAACTAAGTATACTCGGGTGTGATAAAAACAAGAAACTACAAAAGAAGGAAACAGCTTAAATCCCGTGTCTAAAACTCATCTACAGCTAGGCGGTCTATATCTAGTTTCTAGTGCAAATCGCACATGCATCGTGACATAGAAGTGTGTGAGCTATAAATCAGTTTTAGTTCATTATTACTAATATAAAGTATAATGCATAAATACTAATACATATAATGTAGTCTCTTTTAGTATTGTATTCAAGTGTATGTTGTTATTTCTTTTTATTTTATATAAATCTTTTTTTTATGCCCCCGTTGACGATAGTCAGGGGGCATTATGTTTTGCACATGTCCGTCCGTCCATCCGTCCGTCCGTGTGTCACGCTTTTAGGTGCAGTTGGTTGTCACAGTTGTTCAAGTGTTATAAGTCAGTAATTTCTACACTTATACACATGAAACTTCACATACACATCAATTGCCATCTGTGCTATCATTTGGCACCCCGCCCATGCTGCCCGCAAACCCAAGGTCGAGGTCAAATGACTTGGAAATTTTACGTGCAGTTGGTTGTCACTTTTACGTGCAGTTTTTTGTCACAGTTTTTTCATTGTCTTATATCCCCCTAACCACTGTAGCTATTGCCATGGAATAGCATATACACATTAAACACCATCCATACTTTCATTGCACACCCAGCCCATGCTGCTCACAAGCCCAATGTCAAGGTCAAATGACTTGGAAATTTTACGTGCAGCTAGGCAAACACCTACACGGGGGCATCACTGTGTCTTACAGACACAATTTTCTAGTTTCATTTTGTGTTAAATAAACACAATATTCGAAAGGCACAGGGTCCAAGGAATTTGAAAAAAAAAATCAAATTCCGTTACGCTGCCAAAAACGTTTAAAGTGGTTTGAAAAACGTTTTCATTTCTCGTTACGATGTCCCCCTTTTTAACGGTATTTGATTTTTTTTCATTTCTCGTTTAATTTTCATTTTACGTGTCTACATTGCTGTCTTCATCCTTAGTAGGAAAGTTGTTCATGGCTAGTAGATGACCCCTATTGATTCTGAGATCAGTCAGTCAAAGGTCAAGGTCACAGTGACCTTCATCTCAAAATTCCTGTCTACTCAATAACTTGATAACTATCAGGTTAGCTGTTTTCATACTTAATACAGAGGTTGGTCATGGTTAGATGATCCCGATTGATTTTGAGGTGCGTCGGTCGCAGGTCAAGTTCACAGTGACCACTCAACAACTTGATAAATATAAGGTTTGCTGTCTTCATACTTCTAGTAGGAAGGTTGGTCATAGCAAGTAGATGACCTGTATTGATTTTGAGATCAGTTGATCAAATGTCAAGGTCACAGTGACTTTCAACTGAAAATATTGGCCGCTCAATAACTTGATAACTATTGATTGTGCTGTCTTCATACTTAGTAGGGCGGTTGGTCATGGCAAGTAAATGCCCCTATTGAGTTTTAGGTCATTTGGTCAAAGACCAAGGTCACTTCGATCGTATAATGCTCCGACACACGGAGCTCTTGTTATAGATTCGACATTTCTTAACCCTGTACTCCAAGAATATTCATGTAAGAAATAATTACATGATCATGAATATTTATTAGATTTAATAAGTCAAGAATGGTGACAAACTGATGTAACGACGTCAGTTCGTGCCTGTGATTGCTTATGTGCCGATATCAGTATGCCAGGACCATTCCTTTGTTGGTGTTGAATGAATTCAATATGATCCATAACTCAACCCATTCAATCAGGAATATTCATGTACGGAGTTATGATTAGTTTGTGTATATATAACAATCCTAGGAAGGGGTAGTTTTATCATGTAGCAGAAACGGTAGAATCGTATCAATATTATTCTCCCCTAGGCTATTTTAGACCCAACCGTTTTGAATGTATCTACCAAAAAGGAGCATTAACTAGAGGAAAGGAACATGTTAGAATTTTGTAGTTTGAAACCATTGTGATAAATAGAGCATTTGGTCCTATAGGAGCAAATGCTCTATATGTGACAATGGTTTCATAAAGTGACTTTTATAGATGCGCAAATATGCGTCACTAGGGGATAATGTGTGCAAACAGAACAGACCCTGATCGAACGGGTCCCACAGGACTTCATTTCCATCATGAATATCTATGTAAAAATATTACTGAATAAGATTTGTGGATTTTTATAATGCCACAATGAAAACTGTATTTCTACCCCCTGTCGACGGCGGAGGGATGTAGTTTTGGCATTGTCCGTCCGTCTACTGAAATACTGTTAAAACGACATAAAACCCGATAAAAACCAAAACCAAACCCTCTGTACGTCCCGCAGTCATATCTCATAAACGCTTTGGAGCTTTTTTCGCCTGCTAAAACCTCCTGTTCGAGTCCCAGTTCTCCTCAAGTATCTGATTGGTCAGATTTGAAAATAGACTCAATATGGAAGTCAGAAGTTTTTATAACATTGGGACGTGAATCGAGTTGCCATCCGAACATCAAGTAGGCCAAATTAATACTGACACTTATTCTGGCAACTGGATCAGCTGCATCAACTGGCAATATTTGATCAGATACTTGCTAATATTTGTTTTTATAACCTCGATGGTCCATACAAATAAGAGATACGATACTACATACTTCAGGAACAGCTGATGGTATGACTATACTGCTGTTGTAGGCGTGGTTACCGGCCTCTAGAGGACATTCCAAACCACTGTTGGCGCATGCGTCAGGGTAAGGCAGTGGGTAAGGCACGGGGGGTAAGTTTACCAAGATCCCATAAGCCTTAGCGGTGATCTTCGTTGCAGTTCCTGGTTGAAAAAAAAGACAGACAGGCCATTGTTAACCCTGGCCTTCATATAAACGCTTTTTCACGCATTTGCAAACAGAGTAAACCCAGATCAGACGGCTCCTACAGGAGCAGTCTGATCAGTGTCCACCGTCTGCTCTGTGTGATAATGACATTTGATAGACCTCTTTCTTTAGTTTCTTTAATGGCTACAATAGTGCACCTTCCATATTTCATTCTAACTATGTTGTCCATGAATATTCAGTAGGTATTGAAAGTTGGACTAAATATTGAACAGAGAAAGAGTTAGTCCTTCGCCTGCTAAGAACGACCCGACTGGTATTTGCATACAGCTTGGATTCCAGTAACTCGGTGTCTCATCAGGATCCAAGCTGTTTGATACTCGCTCAATAGTTTCTCAAACACATGGTCGAATCGGAAGTAGTCAACTGTTCTTTCAGAACTTTCAAATTCCATTAGCAAACAGAGCAAACCCTGATCAGACGGCTCCTCTAGGAGCCGTCTGATCTGGGTCTACTCTGCAGATGCGTGAAAACACGTTTGTATGAGGGAAAGGGTTAAAGTTGCACTCGATTCAAAATTACGTAGAATAATTTTTTCAAATGAGAAAACTATTTACTTACATGTAATTCGAATGATGTTGTAATCACATCTAAACTGTATTACATGTTTTGACCAAATACATGTACCATTTACACGTTCAAAATTGACTACTTTCCTGCTGGCTTGCGGAAGGTCGATTGTTCTATCCGGGTATTATATTCACGAAACAATTCGATTTGTTCATGCACCGAAAAACCTATGGGGTCTTCCCCACTTGTAATTAATTTAGCATCGCCATATTACTGAGATACTGTTAAAATGACATAAAACCTTGATAAAACAAACAAAGAAAAACATTCGATCCGATCAAACGGTCCCAGCAACCCTCTCATGCATTATCGAGTTACGGTGTTGATACGCGTTCTTCTATAGTTTGTTTTCCACAACGAGTAACATTGATCATGACCTCAGTAGCCGAAATTTTTTTCTTACAACCTACAACCATACACACACAATAATTATGTATACATGTATAAAACAGAATTTGGTTTTGGACCTCCCCAGAAGTTGTTCCCAAACTTTAACGCATATAGAGGATTTTACATGAGTGATGAGTGTTCATTACAAATTATTTTTATGAAACGAGTTTATAATAGTACATGTAAATGAGTTTCGTGAAAACAATTTGTAATGAACACGAATGTAAGATTATTTTTATCACATAACTGTTAATATAAACGTGCCATAGGAAGTGAAACATACTATATCTGACGACTGTTTACACCATAGTACAGTAGGACTGAAACTGTTCATTTGCATAAAAAATGCACTAGTGGCAAAAGTGTATATCCGCGATTTACGGCACTCTGTTTCGGTATTCCCACACGGCAGACTATGTAATGAACTATGTTAATATAAAGTAGTATGGAACACACCAAGAAAGCAAAACGCATCAATAAGGATTGGAGACGTATTCTGCAATATTGTACAGTTATTGCCTTTGTATGCTTCACTGTTATCGTTAATGTAGAACCTATCTAAAGCGGCCAACAGAAATATGTCTAATTCTGGATCTTACACGCAAGAAGTAGCTAAACCCTTTCTCTGTTTTATGTTTTTCAAATTTCAATTCCGAATTTCAATACCTACTGGATATTCATGGACAAAACAGTTCTAATGGAATAAGGAAATTTGTTCTAAAAAGCCTATGCAATAAGAGCGCAGTAAAGCAACAAACACTCCGTATGTAAGCGCCATAGACGCTCAGTATAAGCGCGATAGAGACGCAGTGCCATCTCAGACAACGCCGTACAAGTGCCATTGCGGCCTAGGCGCTCAGGACTGTGACGTTGTAGGAGACTTCACTGCGCTGCTACGGCAACCTCGCGGCGATTCCTATGCGCTCTTCTCAGAATGCCGAGCGACGGCGTTTGTTTTCAGCATGCTCAAAGTGCGCTGTTTTCAGCATGCTCAAAGTGCGCGCCGTCGCTCGGCGTTCTATGCGATCCCGCCACGTTAACTGGCGATGCCGCTGCGTTGTCGTGGCGATGCTTGCGATTCAACTGCGCGGGGCTCGGCGTTCTGCATATTTCTTGGACGCCGTGGGATCGCCGTGAGAACGCGGTCCTGGTGTGACAAGGGTTTAATGGGTGAAGAATCCTCGCATACAATTTTGGCCATTGAAAATCGCCTAGACCTATAGTATCTTAAAAGATGTCAGGTTAAAAGGCAGATGAAACGTTAGACCTGTTTGTTTAAGTTGGCCCTTTACTGCATTTATTGGCGCTATATGCCATAGTTAGTGTCGCAGTGCGATAGAACCCAACTCACTCATCCCTTCACTGCACTGTTTGTCCTTTATTTACCGACTAGCAGATGTTTACCTTTCAAACTAAATGGACTCTATAGTTAAACAGTGACGGATCTTTCCACTTTGACAATTCGGCATTCAAAGTTTTAAAGTCATAAAGTGGTCAATGTATATACTGGCGTATACCAGTCAGCTCATTTTACACTAGGCCTATGTCCCTCTAGAATGTCTGCAGTATTGGACATTTAACCATTTACCTGATAAATATTCATGTAAGAAATAATAACATCATGCATATTAATTAGACGATTTGTTAGATTAGCATATGAACACTGGAATGATAGGCCATGGCAAACGCTGTAGACATACATCAGATCTGTATTATTCCATAAAGAAAAGAGAATACAGTAAACCTCTCTATAACGGCCATTAAATTACAAGGAACAGTTTGTGTTAAAGGCAGGTGGTTACTTAAAGCAAGATGAAAGTAAAACAGAACGCTCCTATATGAGCGTGCTGTTTTACTTTCACCTTGCTTTAAGCAGCCACCTGCCCTAAATACCAACTAATTAATACAATTTAGTGGCCGTTATAGAGAGGTTTTACTGTAGCTCCTAATCAGACGGCATCTACTGGAACCGTCTGATCTTAGTCTAACCTGTTGGCAAAGGCATCTAAATCCGGCAAAGGGTTAAAAAGGGTTCAATATTTATGTAAGAAATAATGAATATTTATTAGCTGAACTTTTATGATATAAACTTTTTCAAAGGAATGTTTAGCTTTGACACACACTATAGATTCATAAGCCATAAGCAAACAGAGCAGGCCCTGATCAGACGGCTCCTATAGGAGCCGTCTGATCTGGATCTACTCTGTTTGAAAATGCGCGAAAAATGTTTATTTGTACGTATAAATAGTCTCCCTTACATAGCTAACGCCTGTCTTAGTGATATCATAATCTGTTACATTGTGATTGTTGTGAAATGTTTCATGATGCATGTGTATGTAAATGAATAAATTTCAAACATACCAGTGGTAGTAAAGGTCTGTTTCAGTTTTGCTTCCGAGCCCTTTTTCAACTTACATGGTTCCACATCACAGGGATCTATATCAACAGTCTGAATGGGATTGGAACCTGAAACGAAGGGTAATCAGTGTAGTCCACCACTATAAACGAGGCGTATACGGTAAAACCTCTCTATAACGGCCACTAAATTGTGTTAATTGGTTGGTATTATGGACAGGTGGCTGCTTAAAGCAAGGTGAAAGTCAAACAGAACGCTCCTATAGGAGCGATCTGTTTAACTTTCACCTTGCTTTAAACATCCACCTGCCTTGAACACAAAATAATTGATGTAATTTAGTGGCCGTTATAGAGAGGTTTTACTGTAATTGGTTTAAACCATATACTGGTGAATATTCACGCATGAATTAATGACGTCATAGATATTAATTGATGACCTTTTATAACGATATTTGAACACATGATAATTTTGCCATGGCAGAAATTATAGAATCAAACCTATATTAGTTCATATGCTAACGGAACAGGCCCTGATCAGACGGTTCCTACAGGAGCTGGGTGATCTGGACCTACACTGTTTGCAATGGCATCAAAAGTCGTGTATTTATGGAGTAAAGAGTCGCTGAGTTGTAAGAAGACTGAGTATGTGAGCTAATCTTTTACCAGTGTAATCATAATAAGGTTTAGACTCGATGTTATCATGGCCAACCGCCCTTTTGAATTGTTTGAGTGTCCCTATGACTATATGCATGATAGAAGATCTATATATTAAGTTTGAAACATGTTATATGTAATGCAACGGGGTTAGGCCACACGATCTGAAAACATTGGTTACGGTTCTTCCTCTTCAGTACACATTATAAATGTGCACAATTACGTGTTTAAAATAATACAAAATCGTTAACTGCTCAAATTGTGTTCATTTTCAAAATTGAATTACCACTTGAAAGAAGTTTGACGGCTAACACTGTCTATTCAAATATTGCAGGCTTGGTATAACCGTATAACAAGGTAAACTATATCGATCGATCGATCGATCGATCGATCGAGAGAGAGAGAGAGAGAGAGAGAGAGAGATGAAGCAGAATAAAGAAACTAATATACATCACTGAGAATTCATGATGTAGTTCATATTTATATTAATATCAACATTAATGGTAAGTAGACAGCTCTGTAGATCAGATATGTGTGTACTTACCACAATTTTTGAATTCAATTATTTTCCCAAAACTGCTGACAATACAAATGAACAAAAATGACAGAACGATGTATATATTTCGTTTAAGAGGCATGGTTAATTTGTTTTCGACAGTCGTTCAGTTCTCCAGTCTGTGGCCGACCTTAGAGTAGTCCTATCTTTTATATCACGGAATGTTGATCTAGCAGAGCCGCCTGGTAGTGGGTCCAAATGGTGCCATTGACACTGATAAGAAGTTTTTAACCCTTTCAAATGCGGGAAACGAGAGTACAGGCATTTGCAAACAGTGAAGACTTAGATCAGATAACTCCTGGGTGAACTCTCTGATCAAGTTCTGCACTGTTTGTCAATCCAAATTCTCTAGTATACCCAATTGTTCCTACTGGATGAACTCCATTGTTAAATATTGTTTGCCCAGTCCACTTTCAAAGGGTCAGTGTTGTTATACCTTCTGATCCTTCGAGATCATGAATTTCAGTACTTCTTGTTCTGAAAATTGAATACCGCTTATGCCGGTGCTAGGGGGCGTGAGCAGTGTTGCACTCTCAATTACTGCTCATGAACAGACTCAATAAAACCGAGTCTGCAATTTTCTCTTTTTGTGTTGCAATTTTTGCTTTCGGGGGATCACCTCCCTTCAGAATTTATTCTCTAAGTTTGGAATTAGTACAGTAAAATCCCGCTAATGCGACCACCTAAAAGAGGTATAATTCTGGGTGCTAGACAAAGGTGGTAGCTTAATGCAGGACAAAAGTAATGCAGAAAGCTCCTCTTTTGTCCTGTATTAAGCAACCACCTGCTTATAAAGACAACCATGTTTATTCATTAAGTGGTCCCAATAGAATGGTTCTACTGTATATGGAAGTACACCAACACAACACATGTCTTTTTATTCAAAATTGGTTCTTCTTTTTTTACCATACTGTATCTTATTTGTTCAACTTTCCCTAAGTCATTGCCCTTTGTTTTTAGGAATACCATGTTCATACCATGGGCCAAACATTCAGAAATTACATTTCAAAAGTCCGAATGTAGGTCAAGGTGGATCACACTATCTGGTGGGACCATTATCTATTGGCCTACTGTGCTCTTTGACTTCCGATATTTTAAAATAAGGCAGTCTACGGTGAAGTCGCGATACTTCGAAATATTAGAATAGAAGAATTTAAACTATTTGTACAGGTGTCAGACTGCTTAATGTAGGGTGTAAGTCAAACAGAAAGCTCTCATATGAGTTTTCTGCACAACTTCCATCCTGCACTAAGCTGCCACCTTCGTTAAAGATCAACAGTGATAGATATCTGTGTTCGAATAATCGAGCTTTTACCCTATTTGCCATATTGTATTTACACGTTATCCCTTCGCTTGCTGAATTTTAAAATACATTTCTCCTTCTCTACCTATGCCCTGTTGTATAATTACATTTATATTCACTGTGTACAAGTATATCGCTGTGCAATCACTGCTGTATAGTGCACTGGTTGCACAATCAACTTGTAAATAGTGCAGACCCTGATGAGACAGCTCCTGCAGGAGCTGTCTCATCTGGGTCTTCACTATTTACAGGTAGGTATATTGACGTGAATAGCAAGCGAAGGGTTAAGAATCACAAACATATATACAAATGTATAACTGTCGCCACATGAAATCGGTCATTTTGGTGTTATTCAACATTGCTAACAGTGTAGAACAGGGTCTGAGTCTGAGATCATTCTCCAGTATCTGATTGGCCAGATTCTGAGCAAGCTCAGAATCTGACAAATCAGATGCGTGAGAATGATCTCAAGTAAAACGTTTTATAACCTGGGGCCTGATATCGACAGCTGAGTGCAAAGCGGTTGTAAATACAAGTTATGGGACGAGTTCGTGACGACCTTTGTAAACGGTTTGGGTCCAGTTGAGACGTCGAATTGTTGCTTGGGCGAATTTTGATACAGGCTGTTTGGCACCGCGTATTCGTGATTTAGAAAGAAATGAAAGAAAACACTGCTTTCCGGATATGAGCAGTGAATATGTCGCATCCTATATATAACATGTAGTTATAACAGTTCTACGCCAGGCTGTCCATGTGGTGTCGTGTTCGAACTTTGTGTCTGAGCAGGGTCTGAACTATTTGCAACTGCAGTGCCAAAAAAAACCCAGTTGTTTAAGGCTAAACACAAGACAGACATACAGGCGTAGGGCTTGGATCATTTATTTTCAAGATGGTTTTGCCGAGCACCAGAGTACCAACAATCCTGGTCATTTGTGGCGCTCAAAGCCTGGTACCGATCTGGATATATCTGTCTGTATCTGTATCTATACGTCGTATCTTCTAATCCTATAAAGGCTTTTACACGACGGGTGAGAAGAGACGCCACTATAATTGGCGATGATCTCGTAGGGCTGTCTTGAAAGCCTCTACGGAATCAGCATGCACTATGCTGTCAGGCAGTTTGTTCCATTGCACCGTAGTGTCTACAAAGAATGAATTTCTGTACTGAGGGGTCTTGCCATTTGGGACTGCCAACCCTCTTGAGTTATTGCATACTTGGTTTTCTATTATGTTTCTTGTATCGCAGTCTTTAAACTTGGTAGCTTTGATGTGTCTTCTCGGTTTTGCCGGCTTCGTGAATGTGGATGTTGGTAGAGCAGGTACCAAGCCCTCAAACCTTATACATAAGTATTAGACGAAGGCTTAGTCTCCTGTCTTCAAGGGTCTCTAACCCAAGTTGTTCTCTCATTCTTGTGACTGCTCCTGTTTCTCTGTCTCTATAGTTCTTTTTTATGAATCTGACAGCACGGTTCTGAATTCTTTCCAATTTTTCTATGTCCCCTTTGAGGTAAGGATTCCAGATGGTTGCGCCATACTCCATGATAGCTCTTACCACTGAAATGTATGCCGTTTTCCTGCATTTTTCAGGAACGTTTCTCAGGTTCCGTCTTAAGAATCCAAGTGTGGCGTTGGCTTTTCTACATAAATTGTTTATGTGCACACTCCACTTGAGGTCTTTGGATATCTGTATGCCTAAATACGGATTATCTTGTACCTCTTGCAGGATATGGCTGTTTAGTTGGTAGACTTTGGATATCTTTTGGTTTATGGAGAGGATGTAACATTTTTTGGCGTTGAATCGCATACCCCATTTAATTGCCCATGTTTCCAGGTTTGCTAAATCTGACTGAAGTTTCTCTTGATCTTTACTACTCCTGATGGTTCGGTAAAGTAGGCAGTCGTCTGCAAATAGTCGTACCGATGATCCTACACAGTCTGGAAGGTCATTTATGTGGCAGAGAAACAGGATCGGACCAAGAACAGTTCCTTGGGGCACTCCGGAGTCCACCGATGTTTCGTCTGACTGTCGACCTTCTACTATGGTTCGCATTGTGCGGGTTGTTAGGAAGTTTGCCAGCCAGGTATGGATACTCCCTTGGATTCCATAGTGGCGTAATTTGTGCAAGAGTTTGTCGTGTGGTACAGTGTCGAAGGCTTTGGAAAAATCTAGAATAGCGACATCTGTTTGGTGCCCCCTGTCATGTTCTTGGAGGAGGTCGTTCAGTGTTGTCAAGAGCTGTGTCTCACAGGAGTAGCCTGTTCGGAATCCATGGTTTAGACTTGTGAGGATTCCGCTGCTTTCTAAGTGTGTCATCAGGTGTCTACATATTATGTGTTCCAAGATTTTGCATACAACAGATGTTAAAGAAACTGGTCTGTAGTTTTCGGCAAGATGCTTATCTCCTTTTTTGAAGATACTGGAGACATTTGCTGCTCTCCAACCATTTGGGAGTTCACCAGTGTCTATCGAAGCCTGCATTATGATTTTTAGGATCGGAGCCAGGTGTACTGCGCATTATTTAAGAATGCGGTTTGGTATGTTGTCAGGGCCTGATGCTTTAGATGGGTTGACCCTTTCCAATAATTTCTGCAAGCCATTTTGATCTATTTTTATCGGTTTGACTGTATCTTCTGTTTTCATTTCCATGTAGGGGAGGTCTCGGTTTGAAGATTTCGTAAACACTGACTTAAATTGTCTTAATAGGATGTCTGCCTTCCCCTTACTCTCTGACACCAGTGATGCCCCTTCTTTTAGTGGAGCAATGCCTCCTGCATCTTGCCGTTTCGATTTTACGTACTTCCAGAATGGTTTAGTGTTATTATTTTCTAAACCTTCCATGATGTTTGAGTTGATGTAGTCCTGCTCTACACTGCGCATGTGCCTTTTGCACTCCTTCTGGAATGCTCTGTAGTTCGACCATTTCTTTGTTTTGCGGGCTTGGTTATAAAGTCTCTGCTTCTTTTTAATCATCCTTTGTTCCCTTCTTCCTATCCAAGGTACATTATTTCTAGCTCTTATTTCTTTACTAGGTATGTTTTCGTTCATTGATCCAAATAGGTGTTTCTTAAAAGTTTCCCAGAGAGTTTGGACATTTTCGCCATTTTTAAGTTGGTTTTCAATAGCAGTTTCAGTATTCACTAGGTCTTCTTTTACCGAGTCCCAGTCGGCTTTGCTGTAGATGTAGCATTTTCTTGGTGCTGACTTTTGGTGTTGGACTTTTGTCTCTATATCTGTTACAATGATGTCATGGTCTGATATGCCTGGAACATTTGTCGAGGACTTAACGAGTGTCGGGTTCGTGACAAACACCATATCTAAAAGGTTGCCCTCTCTAGTAGGCAATTCGTGGATTTGCGTTAGCGAGTTTGATCCAATGATGTCGATTAGGCCTTGTTGTATGTCTCTGTCAGGACCTTTAGCTAACCCGGTGTTCCAGTTTATGTCCGGGCAGTTAAAATCTCCTGTCAGAATGACATCTTTGTTACAGCTCTGTATTTGCTGCAGCGATTTGTCAAGTTCTGCCAAATGTTTCTGGTGTCTGTGTGGCATATAGAAGGAGCCTATCAGTAAATCCCTACTGTTTCTTGCCTTGATCTTGACCCATTCCATCTCTCCTTCTGTAACAAAAAATGGTTGCTCTACTGAGATTAGGGATTTTTCTACAAGTACAAAAACACCTCCTCCAAGAGAGCTCCTGTCATTTCTGTAAACAATATAATTTGAAGGGAATATTTCGCTCGACTTGACCGCATTTGCCTCCGCATTTTTACCTGGTTTTATCACCCGTAACCAAGATTCTGTCCCACACACTATGTCAGGTTTGAGATAATGGAGTGCCATTTCAAATTCACTCTTTTTGTCCATAACGTTCCTACAATTTACAGTCATGATTCTGAGGTTTCTCTTTGGCGGTACGTCATATGGGTTGTCGGTTTTACTGACATTTGAACATTTTGTGTCTCACTACGGATTGAATGACTGACCTCTCCTGCGATATTTCTTGGGCTGCTTGTGCGTATGGGACTGAAAACCGAGGGAAGCGAGTCAATAGTGACATCTAGACCTGAGATCGGTTCATAGTAATTTGAAGTTCCAATCTCGTAAGATCTAAATGTGAATGAACTGACGTTTATGCTATCACACTTACAGCAGAGCCATTGAACGTTAGACCTGTCTAGAAGTTCATAGTCTTGTGTACACAGATCCATGCAGGATTTGTGGTGCCAGATGCTGCATCCATCACAGCAGACACCGTAGCATTCCCATGTTACTGGCTGATCACACATCCCGCATTGATAAATGTTTGCATTTCGGGGACCAGGATTAAGTTCTATATCCCCTGCTAATAATGCCGTAAGGATCAATAAATTTGCAGTACGATTCGTTTTGACTGGTAAGCTAATAGGTCTACGTCCTGCATAGCTCATCTTGATGTTTAGAAGACTATGTGAAAACTGGCCCATTGATTTCGTGTTAATAGTAAGATCTGAATTTTCTTGGTACCGATGATGTTCCCATTTTCTGGTCAGGTTTGTGGCCATGTGGACCAGCAGAATGAGAGTTAGGGTAAACATTTTGACTGGTGTAGCGTAGAAAAACCCACACTTACCAAGTCAATTTTCGGTGTAGCTCAGGGAAACCCGTGCTTACCAGAATATGCTTACTCTTACCTCTAGTCTACTATTGTCCCCAGCAATCCCTTCCAGCCTGCTCTGCAATTTTCCTAAGCCAAACCTTGGCAAGGGTGCTGTCTGGGTGGACACCGTCACGGTACAAGCTGTAATTGTAGCTGCCCTTTGACTTTAGATGTTTCCCTCTGCTGCTTCTGTATTTACTGTTCACTTTTAAATCATGTGAGAACTGTGGCGAATTTGAGCCCAGAACTTTGTTAAGCTCTCTCACCTTCCCGTGCAGACAAAACACTTGATTTTCTAAACTACTGTCTTGTTCACAGAATTTATCCGGATTTTTGTGTCCCTTTGTCTGGTTCCACTTCCTAATTGAATAAACAGGTGTCTCTAAGAAAGTTAGCCTGAATGAGTCTTTTTATCTGCTGGCTATTTCCCTGATTTTCTGATATCTGCTAACAATATTTTCTATGTCCCCTTCCTCTGATCTGATGGTAATGTACTGTTTGTTCTTCACAGTGAGATCACATGTTCCCAGCCAAACGTAGATCCAGATTTTCCTGTGCGTTCTGAGTTTACTGCCTATATTTCTTTCTAACCACGAAACACTTGAATCTGTCGTTGCACCCCCCTTACTCCACCATACAATCTCCCTCTCAAATTGGTGAGTTACTTGACGCTGGAGCCAATTTCCCTTACTGTCAGAAAGGACAACTGGTTCGTAGATTTTCCTGCCAAGTGGAAGTTCCCTTGGCCTATTGATAAATTTCCTGAGTTTGTTTTCACTCATTGATAAGTGGTACCTACACTGGAGGTTTAAGTTAAATTCAGCTAGAATTGTTTTGACAGCTGTCAAGATGGCGGTCCGATACAAGAATGCTAAGTGCCGGAGTTCGGATAACAATTCTCGGTATTACTAATAACCTGAAAACTGAAGTATGCGACAAAACATATATAAACAATAATATAAAACAAAATAAAGCCCTGTTTTCTCGGTTTATGATGCAGAAAAGTTGAAAATTCTTCTCTTTTTCTGTCTCTTTCGAAAAGTCCGCCTTCCGCTCGCGCATGCGCAATTTGTCTCATTGGTCAGCCAGAAGGCGTTTAACTCCTGCACCACCACTGTGGCCGGAAAACAACTAATATGGCGAGTTGCAATGACGAATCTTTGATTACTTTTGCAAACAGTTTGGATCTACAGTTGAACTTCGATATCGCCAACTTGGATAACTCGAAATTCTGGATAAGTCGAACTAAAAGTTCGGTCCTTCCAAAATCTTACAATACAGAATTGCTCTTAAATGTATCACTACGCATATCTAGAAACACATTTCACATCTTAATGAAGGTCTACAGTAATGCTGAAATCTCCTACAGGAGCTTTCAGCATTACTGTAGACATTCATTAAGATGTGAACTTGAGGAATTGTCCAGATTAGAAATCGGACAACTCGAACTTCTGTCATCTCGAACTAATTTATATAGTCCCTTGAAGTTCGAGATATCGAAGTTCAACTGTATGTGAGACACCACATAACTATATTAAACAACACTTCTATTTTCGACGTTTGCCCATAAATTGACATACATTGTATAGGATGGCAAGCACGAACACTATACTTATACAATGTTCAACATGCGTCACGTTACACGCATACGAGTAAAAACTCATTGTATTAGATTTCCATTACTCAGAGCGGTGAAAGTTTTACCTGTGTAATTTTCAGAAGTATCACACTTCCTTCGTCGGCACTGACTGTTCGACTAGTGCTGGTCAGGTGACCTGGTATGGTCACCTGACTTGAGGAGAGGTGTGTAGACGGAGGGTAACTCCAGGCCCTCGTCCCTGTTGAGTGATGGTTTCCGCTTTCTGATCTCGATGGCTTCTTTCACCTTTCTTTTCATTAATATGTTATCGCTGGTCAATATTTTGGTATTGTCTGATTTCATAGAGTGTCCGTTATTGCAATGTTCAAAAATAGCTGAGTAGTTTCTGGTCACATGTTCTTTCATTCTTGTTTCTAGTGTTCTGCCAGTTTCTCCAATGTAATCTTCCTTGCAATCGTCACATGTGATATGGTAGATGACGCCACATTTTTGAGTTTGTCTGCTTTGTCTTTAACCTTAATAATCTGGCTTTTGATAGAGTTAAAAGGCTTGCGGTACATGTTGATTCCGTGGTTCTTGAACACTCGAGCGAGAACTTCGGAGGTACCACGCACATATGGCATACCCACGCTAGTTTTCCTGCCACTGTCTCTATTCTTGTTTTTGTTTTCCGGTCGTTTTTTCTTCGGTAGGTTGAAAATCCATTCGGGATAGCCGTTAGCGCGGAGAGCATTCTTGACGTGTTCGGTCTCTTTCTTTTTGTCTGTTTCGGTGGTAACCAGAGAGTTAGCCCTGTGTAATAGAGTCCGAACCTCTGATCGTTTGTGCTCTACGTGGTGGTTGGAGTTGAAATTGAGGTATTGGTCTGTGTGAGTTGGTTTCCTATACACTGTCAATTTGTTTGACCCATCATCCTTATGTGAATGCATGTGTCAAGGAATGGAACTTTCATGTCTTCTTCCTGTTCTGACGTGAACTTGATATGTGGATCGATGGAATTTAGGTGTTCAGAGAAGCCATCGAGAACAGACAGCGGAAACCATCACTCAACAGGGACGAGGGCCTGGAGTTACCCTCCGTCTACACACCTCTCCTCAAGTCAGGTGACCAAACCGTGCCGACGAAGGAAGTGTGATACTTCCGAAAATTACACAGGTAAAAATTCCACCGCTTTGAGTAATGGAAATCTAATACAATGAATCATCCAGAGCATGGAAACAACTTTTTTAGTTGAGTAAAAACTCGATTCTACGAAATTTTAGTAATGAAGAAATTATGCCATTGTATGCAGGTGGCTGTTTAATGAATGGTGGAAATTATGGAGAAAGCTCTTTCACCATGCATTAAGCTACCACCTGTCTTAAAGATCGATAATGACACGTATTTAAGTGTTCGAATACAGTAAAACCCCTCTAATGCGACCACCAAAAACAGAGATAATTCTGGGTTGTAGAGGCAGGTGGTGGCTTAATGCAGGACAAAAGTAATGCAGAAAGCTCCAAGAGGAGATTTCTGCATTACTTTTGTCCTGCATTATGCAACCACCTGCTTATAAAGACACCCAAGTTAATTCATTAAGCGGTCGTATTAGAGGGGTTCTACTGTAATCGAGATTTTACTGTACCTTATACTGAAATTTCAAGCCATTGTTACTTCCATCTTAACCTATTGTTGTGTTAAATAAGTAAAACTAGTGAAAGCTTAATACAACTTAGCGATTCCTCCTCGATCGTTACATATTTATATAGACACGAATCCTATATGGATCTATAACGTACTTTACTACTCGTAACTTAAGTTTCCAGGGTGCAAATACAGTTGAACTTCGATATCTCGAACTTCAAGGGACTATACAAATTAGTTCGAGATAACAGAAGTTCGAGTTGTCCTATTTGTAATCTGGACAATTCCTCAGGTTCACAGCTTAATGCAGGTCTACAGTAATGCTGAAAGCTCCTGCAGGAGCTTTCAGCATTACTGTAGACCTGCATAAAGCTGTGAAATGTGTTTCTAGATATGCGTAGTGATCCATTTTAGAGTAATCCTGTATTGTAAAATTTGGAAGGACCGAACTTTTAGTTCGAGTTATCCCGAAGTTCGAGTTATCCGAGTTCGAGATATCGAAGTTCAACTGTATAAGAGATTTACAAGACACTATATAGATGTTATTTACAAAACACTATAGAGATGTTATTTACAAGGCACTATAGAGATGTTATTTACAAGACACTATAAATATGTTATTTACAAGACACTATAAATGTTATTTACAAGTCACTATAAAGATGTTATTTACAAGACACTATAAAGATGTTATTTACAAGACACTATAAATGTTATTTACAAGACACTATAAAGATGCTATTTACAAGACACTATAGAGATGTTATCTACAAGACACTATAAAGATGTTATTTACAAGACACTATAAAATGTTATTTACAAGACGCTATAAAACTGTTATTTACAAGACACTACAGAGATGTTATTTACAAGACACTATAAAATGTTATTTACAAGACACTATAAAAATGGTATCTACAAGACACTATAAAGATGTTATTTACAAGACACTATAAAATGTTATTTACAAGACACTATAGAGATGTTATTTTCAAGACACAATAAAAATGTTATTTACAAGACACTATAGAGATGTTATTTACAAGACACTTATTATAAAGATGTTATTTACAAGACACTATAAAAATGTTATTTACAAGACACTATAAAGATGTTATTTACAAGACACTATAAAGATGTTATTTACAAGACACTATAAATGTTATTTACAAGACACTATAAATATATTATTTACAAGACACTATAAAAATGCTATTTACAAGACACTATAAATGTTATTTACAAGACACTATAAATGTTATTTACAAGACACTATAAAGATGCTATTTACAAGACACTATAGAGATGTTATCTACAAGACACTATAAAGATGTTATTTACAAGACACTATAAAAATGTTATTTACAAGACACTATAAAACTGTTATTTACAAGACACTACAGAGATGTTATTTACAAGACACTATAAAATGTTATTTACAAGACACTATAAAAATGGTATCTACAAGACACTATAAAGATGTTATTTACAAGACACTATAAAATGTTATTTACAAGACACTATAGAGATGTTATTTACAAGACACAATAAAAATGTTATTTACAAGACACTATAGAGATGTTATTTACAAGACACTTATTATAAAGATGTTATTTACAAGACACTATAAAAATGTTATTTACAAGACACTATAAAGATGTTATTTACAAGACACTATAAAGATGTTATTAACAAGACACTATAAATATATTATTTACAAGACACTATAAAGATGCTATTTACAAGACACTATAAATGTTATTTACAAGACACTATGAATGTTATTTACAAGACACTATATAGATGCTATTTACAAGACACTATAAATGTTATTTACAAGACACTATAAAGATGCTATTTACAAGACACTATAAAAAATGTTATTTACAAGACACTATAAAGATGTTATTTACAAGACACAATAAAAGTGTTATTTACAAGACACTATAGAGATGTTATTTACAAGACACTATAAAGATGTTATTTACAAGACACTATAAAACTGTTATTTACAAGACACTATAGAGATGTTATTTACAAGACACTATAAAAATGTTATTTACAAGACACTATAGAGATGTTATTTACAAGACACTATAAAGATGTTATTTACAAGACACTATAAAGATGTTATTTACAAGACACTATAAATGTTATTTACAAGACACTATAAATATGTTATTTACAAGACACTATAAAGATGTTATTTACAAGACACTATAAATGTTATTTACAAGACACTATAAAGATGCTATTTACAAGACACTATGAATGTTATTTACAAGACACTATGAATGTTATTTACAAGACACTATATAGATGCTATTTACAAGACACTATAAATGTTATTTACAAGACACTATAAAGATGCTATTTACATGACACTATAAATGTTATTTACAAGGCACTATAAATGTTATTTACGACACTATAAATGTTATTTACAAGACACTATAAAGATGCTATTTACAAGACACTATAAAGATGTTATTTACAAGACACTATAAATGTTATTTACAAGACACTATAAAGATGCTATTTACAAGACACTATAGAGATGTTATCTACAAGACACTGTAGAGATGTTATTTACAAGACACTATAAAGATGTTATTTACAAGACACTATAGAGATGTTATTTACAAGACACTATAGAGATGTTATCTACAAGACACTATAAAGATGTTATTTACAAGACACTTTAGAGATGTTATTTACAAGACACTATAGAGATGTTATCTACAAGACACTATAGAGGTATTATTTACTATAATACACTATAGAGATGTATGCTTTTTACGTTTTCATTGATGAACTTTATTTTAACATATCCATTTACTCCATAAATGCGCCTTTTTACGCCTTCGCAAACAGAGTAGATCCAGATCAGATGGCCCCTGTAGGGCGAACGTTAGGATGAAAGCTCCCATAGGATTCATTAGCAGATCAGAGATTGAGCAGACATTATTTTTCATCATTGTAAGGGTTAAGACCCAGAATTGGATCTTACAGTAAAACCTCTCTATAACGGCCATTAAATTACATCAAGTATTTTGTGTTACAGGCAGGAGGCTGCTTAAAGCAAGGTGAAAGCAAAACAGAACGCTCCAATAGGAGCGTTCTGTTATACTTTCACCTTGCTTTAAGCAGCCACCTTCCCAAAATACCAACTAATTAACAAAATAAAGTGACCGTTATAGAGAGGGTTTACTGTAGTTTGTATCACAGGGGCAATACTCGATATAGCTCTAAGTTCAAATTGACAATCTCCATAAGAGTAACTGAACATAACAAATACACTATTTTATGGTTTTATTGAAAAATATACGTTTATGACAATATCACGTTAACAATTAGCATTAGCCACTTATCTAATGAATATTCATATAATATACAATGACATCATGCATACTAATTAGACGAACTTTTATAATGATATATGGACACATGCATGTTTTGGCTAAGGCAGAAACTAGAGACAGATCTATATTATTCCATAAGCAAACAGAGCAGACCCTGAGCTGGGTCTGTTCTGGTTGCAAAAGCTTGAAAACGCGTTTTTGTCACGTAAAATGTTAAGTATTTTATTTTTGCATGTGATATCTTTAAACATGTATGATTGTCTGTGTTTTTAAAACTGTCATATTCCTGAAAGTCTCCAGTCATTATTGTGTTATTGTAACCGGAAACTCGAAACACACAAATGGTTTATCGTCCTGGTCCAGCAGCTTAAATCTGACAAGACATCTAATCTGCAAAGAAAATAATATGTAATAAAAATACAGTATACGTAATAAAACTTACAGTAACATCTCGAACTCTTAAATACAGTAAAAACTTGATTATTCAAATACTAAAATACGTATCATTATCTATCTGGGAGACAGTTGGCAGCTTAATGCAGGATTAGAGGAGCTTTCTGCATGACTTTCACCCTGCTTTAAGCAGACATCTGTCTGTAAGTATATACAGTAAAACCTCTCAATAACGGTCACTAAATTGTGTTAACTAGTTGGTATTTAGGGCAGGTGGCTGCTTAAAGCAAAGTGAAAGTAAAAACAAGACGCTCCTATTGGAGCGTTCTGTTTTGCTTTCACCTTGCTTTAAGCAGCCACCTGCCTTTAACACAAAATACTTGATGTAATTTAGTGGCCGTTATAGAGACGTTTTACTGTATAATTTACGAATCAAAAGAAAGAAAACTTGTAGCAGATCATGGTTTGGACAGAACTCATTGCAGGCTAAGGGTTATTTCGGAAGGTTAAGGGTTATTTCAGCAGGTTAAGGGTTATTTCAGCAGGCTACAGCAGGCTAAGGGTTATATCAGCAGGCTAAGGGTTGTTTCAGAAGGCTAAGGGTTATTTCAGCAGGCCAAAGGTTATTTTAGCAGGCTAAGGGTTATTTCAGCAGGCCAAAAGTTATTTCAGCAGGCTAAAAGTTATATCAGCAGGTTAAGGGTTATTTGGGTAGGTTAAGGGTTATTTTAGCAGGTTAAGGGTTATTTCAGCAGGCTACAGCGGGCTAAGGGTTATATCAGCAGGGTAAGGGTTATTTCAGCAGGCTAAGGGTTATTTCAGCAGGCCAAGGGTTATTTCAGCAGGCTAAAGGTTATTTCAACAGGCTAAAAGTTATTTCAGCAGGCTAAGGGTTATTTCTTGTTTCTTATCCCGCTATACACGGTCTGGTTGACATTTGCAAACAGTTTAGATTTAGATGAGACGAATAGTCACACCCAGCGTCTGATCAGGATCCAAGCTTTTGACAATCGGTTAACCCTCTCCCTGATGAATATCAATGCTGGAAATAATGACGTCATAAATATTAATAACATTACTTTTTATGATGACTTATGAACGCATGCCATTTTGGCTCAGGAAGAAGCTTAGAATCAGATCTACTAGTATATTACACAACACGCAAACAGAGCCGTAGCCGTCTGATCTGGGTCTACTCTGTTTGCAGATGCGCCAAAATTCGCTTACATAAGGGAAAGGGTTAATAGTTTCTAAAATATTGTTCGAATCGGAAGTAGTCCAATCTGAACCTGATTCAACCAGATCCAAATCTGAGCAGACATTATTTTGTCACAGTGGCATAAGGGTTAAGAAGATTTCAGACTTACTCCTGCGGGGGCTATGCCTGGGATTGTTAGAGATGTAGTGTAATTGTATATCCCAAGGTTTAGGGGACACGTAAGGCCGCTGTCCTTACATCCATCTGGCTGTGGCAGGGTGTATGCGATCGATGCACCAGCAATAATTGCGAAAGCTTCTGCTTTAACGGCCGATACCGTGTCTGTAAAATATACGGAGACAAATAAAATGTATAAACTCATCTTGCACTTGTATAAAGTGGAACCTGTCTTATACGACCGTTGATTAATTGGCATGGAAGTCTTAAAATCAAGTGATTGCTTAATACAGGGCGAACATAATGTAGAAAGTTCATTTAGAAGCTTTCTTCATTTCTTTCGACCTGCATTAAGTTACCACCAGCATTAAAGACTCATAATTGGACTTCTTTTTAATGATCGCTTAACCCTTTCCATCATATTTAAAACGCTTTTTCACGCATTTGCAAACAGAATAGACCCAGATAAGACGGCTCCTATAGGAGTCGTCTGATCAGGGTCTGCACTGTTTGCTAATAAAAAAATAATAGATATGTTTCTTTACTTTCTAAAATGACTACAATGTTCCACCTTTCATATTTCATCATACAACTAATTTTCCCATGAATATTCAGTAAATATTGAAATTTGGAATAAAAATAGGACAGGGAAAAGGTTAAGACAAGATGAACTGTGCATATAGAAACTCCTACAGGACGCGCACGCATGTTACCCTGGAAATCAATGCATTATTCATATACAACAGAACCCCTCTGTATATGAGATAAACGATTAAAACAATAGGCTGCTAGATATAGAATGAAAGTAACACATAAAGCTCCAAAGAGAACATTTAATTACAATCTGTCTATAAGTCCCATGATTAGACTATTGTGTGATTGCAGTACAGTAATACCAATCTAAACCGGATGTTTATTTTGGTATCAATTAAGACAGGTGACAGCTTAATGCAGCATGACGATCGTGCAGCAAGATTCCACATGAGCTTTCTGTATGACTTTCACCATGCATGCATTAAACAGTATCCAGTCTGAAAACACATAATTTCTTCATCATTAAAATGTCTATTCAAAGTGGGTTTACTGTTTTAGTGGATTGGTATTCTTACTTGAAGTTTTAAATGTCAGCGCTAGTTTCGCATTTGTCCCTTTTTCTAGTTCACATGGTTCCTTAGGACACGGATTGACGTATACCATTTGCACTGCTCCTGGAGTTCCTGTAATCAAAATACAGTAAACATGATTACAAACAGTCAAATGTTTTATAAAGACGAAGCGAATAAGAGAAAACACGAGTACAACGACAGGGTTTACCATTTACAAGAATCATCTTGAATCGAGTTTTGCTGCAAATTTTAGTTGTTAACACCAGGATCGTCATCTTTCTCATTTTCAAGTTCGCATGGTTCCGTAGGACAATGTTCATGTATACCATTTGCAGACGACGAGAATGAGAGAATACACGTGGAAAGGGTAGGGTTTGTCCTAAGTATTGATTTAAATAGATTCTTGCTGGAAATATCAAAATGTCAATATCAATTTTAGCAACTTTTGTCCTTTTTAAAAGGACATGGAGTAACAAACAACACTTGTTCTGCGTCTGCATGGAGTACCTATAATCAAAGCATAGTAAACATAATAACAGTGGGACATTTTTATATTTAGACGAAGGGGTGAGAGAAAAAACAGCATGTATAAGGTTTGCCATTTGTAAGTATCGATTAAATCCATTCTTGCTGTAAATCTTAAATGTCAACACCAGACTCGCCATTTTCAAGTTCGCATGGTTCCGTCGGACAAGGAGTAACGTGTACCATTTGTACTAGTCTTGGTGCCCGGTTTACTAAGATCGTGCTTTTGCTACTGACCGTGCCAACGCGGTACTCTCTTTGTCACCCTTCCTTTTGTTTGCCTTACGTCTTTGTGCTTGTGATTTTGTTCATGTGTGGAGTGTTTGTCTCCAGTTCTTGTGTCTGTTGATGTTGTCTGTGTTTATCTCGTGTGTGAGTGTGCGTTCGGGTGTGTGGTTGTGTGTGTATATGTGTGTGTCATGCTGTCTATCGGTGTTTTGGTGGTGGTTGCGTCTTGTATGTGGCTTTGCCTGCTTGACTTTACCACTTTTCCATTTGTAATATACAACCATCGCAACTGGAAGCTGCGATCTTTTTGATGGCCGCTCAACCCATTCTGTCCTTCTGATGTCTTTTTGTGCCTCTGTAAAATTCATCTATGAAAACCATTGTGATAATTAGAGCATTTGCTCCATAGGAGCAAATGCTCTATTTATCACAATGGTTTCAAAACTACACAATTCTAAAAATCTCCTTTTCTATAGTTAATGCTCCTTCTTCGGTAGATTAATTCAAAAATCTAAAAGCAGTCTAGGAGGGAATGAGTTAAGACTGGTTCTACTGTATATGGAAATCTAGACCTGCAACTGGTGACGATGATTTATATCGTATGAACTACTGTTTTAAGAATATGGCAGATGATTAAACAATTAACATTTTTGTAAAATTATTTCAAAATCGGACTAACATGGTTATGGCACTAAATGATATACATGCATACAGTAAATCCTCGATAAAATTGAAGACTTAAGTATCATTATTGCTTTTCTAAGACAAGTTGCTGCTACACGCAGAGCGGAGCTTTCTGGACGACTTCACTCTGCACTAAGCAGCCACCTGTCTCAAACCATCTAAGATTTATTAAAAAAAAGAATTATCGAGGTGTTACTGTATTTGAAATATCTCCGAGATGTTTGATCGAAATTAGCCTAGTACAGCGCTACAGATAAAGGTGCGTACCCAACTACTAAAATCGCCATTTCTCCACCAAACCCTATACTGTGACCACTCTTTAGAACCGTCTCTTCGAGACGATTCTACACCAAACCCTATACTGTGACCACTCTTTAGAATCGTCTCTTCGAAACGATTCTAAAGAGTGGTCACAGTATAGGGTTTGGTGTAGAAATAAAGGAAATACCGGTATTCTTGAAAATGATTAAATTTACGCGTCTTATATGGACCTCTGCTAGTATACATATAGTTTAGGAGAAGACAAACTACCAGAATTATTACAATACACTAGAGTCCCTCTAATGCGACCACTTAATGAATAAAAATACCTGTCTTTATAAGCAGGTGGTTGCTTAATGACAAAAGCAATGCAGAAATCTTCTCTAGGAGCTTTCTGCATTACTTTTGTCCTGCATTAAGCTACCACCTGCATCTAGCACCCATAATTATACCTCTTTTAGGTGGTCGCATTACCAGAATTATTACAATAGTTCCCTTTTACACGCTATGTCAGGAAAGCTAAATATCCCTAAATAAATGTTCATAAATAAAAAGATCTACGTACTAAATAAAAACAATATTAGAATCTAAAATAAAATAGCTTCATAGCAAATTGTAACTACTTAAATTTTAAATAATAAAAAAGAGCAGGTGTAAAATAATTGTTTAAACCTTTACCTCACAAATAATCATATACATACAGTAAAACCTGTCTATAACGACCACTAAAATGTGTTAATTAGTTGGTATGTATGGGCAGATGGCTGCTTAAAGCAAGGTGAAAGTAAAACAGAACAGAACGCTCCACCTTGCTTTAAGCAGCCACCTGCCTTTAACATAAAATAATTGATGTAATTTAGTGGTCGTTATAGAGAGGTTTTTACTGTACTAATAAAGACTTCAGGACCATTAATAAGTCGAAACTCTATAATGCCATATGCACAAGGGAAGAGCTGGCCATGACAGAAACTAAAGATTCAAATATCATTTATCCGAATAAGAAAACAGAGTATATCCTGATGTTGGATGTCTCCTACAGGAATAACTCTGATCTGGATCTGCTATGTCTGCAAATGAGTAAAATATGTATATGTGGAATAAATGGTTAAAAAAAGGTGCATATAATTTTCACAAATCTAAATACAAACCACAGTCGTGAATCTTTATAGGCTCTCCTATATTATCGGCTTTACAGAGAGACAAAATTGGTAAAATATAGCACAAAATATCCATAAACAACATCTTTGCTGCTCCTTGTCGTTGTACAATACTGAACTTGATTGAGTTTGCAACTCTCTATATATAGGCCCCAGCAATCATTTGCACATCAAAGAAGAGCTCCTTGCACTTGGCACATATTTATTGTAATCACGTGCGATGTCAGGCAATATCCTGGTCGATCATCAGGTATTGTTTGTTCTGAATCATATCCGTTTGACCTCCGAATGGAATTTCTTGCAAAAAAATAAAATAACAGTAAAATATGAGTATCAGTGAAGACAACGGCCATTGCAGCAGACGGCTTTATGAAGCATGAACTCATATCCCGCTGTTCATGATCTGACTCGCATTTGCAAACAGTTTGGATCCAGAGGAGACGCCGAGTCTCATCTGGATCCAAGCTGTTTGACACTCGGTCAACAGTTTCTCAAAAGCTTGATCGGGAGGCGGAAATCGGGAGTTCAACATTGTACCAGATCCAGACATGTTACAAGGTACACACAGATTCGCCCTCAACGGACTAACGGTTACCAGTAGAATGTAATAAGCAAGTGAAAATAAACTTTTTCCAACGCCTCATTTTGATAAACAGACAAATGTTTTGTTGTTCCGATTTTAATTTTATGGAGAAAACATATATAGCTCTGGTAATTGATTTCAAAGAAAAGCAGACGATCACTTAGGCAGACGACAAATTACTGAGCAACCGAAAGGTTAACACCAATCAACGGTTGCTGCACTGACCAAAGTGCTTCCTTTTATCTGCTGCTGTGTATTTTGCTTCTGACTCTTCACGCCGCTATGGACCAAATGTTGACAACTTTTGTAAAGAGTTTGGATGCAGATGAGAAGTCAAATAACAACAACAACAACAACAACAACAACAACAACATTGATATAATATGTACTTTAGCCCTTTGCTACATACAAACGCTTTTCGCGCATTTGCAAACAGAGTAGACCCAGATCAGACGGCTCCTATAGGGTCTGCTCTGTTTGCTTATGGAATATAGCTGACTCAACAGTTTTTATAAAATACCAAAAATCATGTGTATATATGCCATTATAAAAAATCAGCTGATAAATATTCCTGACGTCATAGTTACTGACATGAATATTCACAAGGGAAAGGGTTAAAGAATGAAGCGGACTACAAAATATCAGACAGTTACTTATTCTTGAAAGTGTTAAACGGTTTAGCTATCAATTGCATGTAGTGTAGACCCAGATCAGATGGCTCCTAGTGGAACCCTCTGATCAGGGTCTGCACTATTTGTCATTCAAATGTACACCCTTTCACATTGAATTGGATCTACCGTTGAACAATGGTTGGCCATTCCATTTTTAAAATAAAGTGCAGCTTTAAACCCTTTACATGATACAAAGGCGACGAGTTGTTTGATCAGGTTCTGCTTGGTTTGCTCTTAAGATAATAAATAGACGATTCTTGAATTTCTGCTATGACCGAATATTCTCGTATTCATATGCCATATTATATCAAAGATATAGCTAAATAATATACATGACGAAATTACTTGTAACATAAATATACATTAGGTTCTAGTGAGCATTGCCGAGTACACTTATGTACATGCAGGCCCATGTCACGTTAATGACAGTGTTTACTGTTGAGGTAACATCTTGACTTTATATTGTGCTCATAATCTGACTGTTCTGGATCAAACCTGCTTCATAACGTTTGCCTTCATTTTTGTAGAATACGTGTAATATGCATAAACTATTCTTAGATTTGTTCAGTTTTATTTTTTAAAAAACTATAGGACGAGTAGTAAACAGCTTGGTACTGATAAGACTTACACTTTCTCTGTGTTTGATTCGGATCCAAGTGGCTTGCAGATGAAATATAGGTCAGGATTAACAGGTTATTGGTCAGGCGACACATCGTAACATCAGTCGAAAGTCACACCATGAGTGGCCAGATATCAGCCCATACGGACGCCACCTTGTACTTATCTGGCTTTCATATACCTCCTCCATTTTACTTTGGTTTATATTGTTTACAATTTGCCTCAATAAATTTGATCGAAAGCTTGTACACTTTGTAGAATTAGAATTTGTATAATTGTATAGAGAGAGAGAGAGAGAGAGAGAGAGAGAGAGAGAGAGAGAGACAGAGACAGAGACAGAGACAGAGACAGAGAGGGAGAGACAGAGACAGAGACAGAGAGACAACAGACACAAAGGGACAGAGACAGAGAGAGGCACAGGCACAGACACACAGAGAGAGGGGAGAGAGAAAGAGAGGTCAGACAGCTGTTTCAAACTTATATTTGACCAGCTTATTTTGACAAATCATTTCGTCCATTGAACAATAATAATTCTTCGTTTGCAAACATGTCATCTGTTTTATTCCCACTTTTATTAATCTTACCCTTTCCCTTTCATGTAAATGAAATGATGAGCCGTCTGAACTGGATCTACTCTATTTGCAACGGCGTGAAAAGGTGTTTATAGGAGTAAAATGGTTAAAATACAACCAGAATGTCATATAAGTTGTAGGTTGGTGTGACACCGATGCTCTCAGCGTCTAATCTGGATCCAAACGTCACATACTCAGTCGCTGGTCGGTATTTTAGACTGTCATACACCGTGTGAAGGATCATGGGAAGACGACCTATCTCCAAAATGGCCGTTTTCAGCAAAATATGGGAGGAGCCCCCTGATCACGGTCTGCAGTATTTTTTATAGATCTACCCTTTCAGTCTGAATGAACCCTACCTTTAAACAGTGATGGACTTTTCTACTTCGACATTTCAGCATTTCAAGGGTAAACTCTTTCGCTGTCAAATTTTGTCGTCTGCAAACTGTCATCTGCTACAATTTTCCATTTTTATTTTTTCTTGTTTCAATAAACAGTCACAGTAAAAAACAGTTTGGATCCTGGTGAGACGCCGTGTTACTCGGCGTCTCATCTGGATCCAAACTGTTTGCATAGGTAATTACAGATGCAACATTGGCAGCGAAAGGTTTAATTCGTGTAACATGCTGCTGTTACAGTGCTGTATGGTCTACTATGGTCTACAGTTATTATTTCTGATAATGACTGCTGCAGATGACGTCAATTTTAATGAGACGTAAACAGTTTACTCATTCCCTTTATGGACATCATCTGCTGTTATTAACCCTTTTCCTGGTGACTATTCATTTTGAAAACAAATGACAGTCTGGCTATGAATAAGCTGACATATTTTCCTCATATAAATGTAAACACCTTTCCAAGTCTTTGCAAATGAGCAGACTCAGACCAGAGAGCTGTTATAGGAACCATCTCATCAGGGTCTGCTCTGTTTGCTTATGAAATTATTATAGATCTCACACTACAGTTTCTAGTAACTTTCTACTCTAGCAAAACAATATGTATTTTGTATACATGTGGCAGTATAAAATTCAGCTTATAAATATGATGCGGGAACTATTATTTATATCAAATAGCTTACCGCGAGTCATATGAACACCAGTGTCCCGCATATATACAGCTCGCGGGTGAGCTACATGCAGAATTAGCTCTATAAGTCTTGCTAAGCCTAATACGATTTTAGATGTCAAAAATACCGTTAACCCTTGACCTGATAAGTATTATTGCAAGAAATAATACAATCATGAATATTCATTGATTGAGTTTTTGTTATAGTGTTTAACCTACTTTTTGGACCAATCACAAAGCTGGAGATTTTGAATTTCTCCACGATTAATTTCACATAGTCAGGCACTATATGCTGACTTAGCGACTAAATCGGCTGTCCACAGCGCATGCGCCAGTACATCCTGTGACGTAGAGTTTAGCTCGTCCCACCATGTAACAGCGCGAGCGTCAATTACACATACATGTATATACATGTTCTGTGTAGAATAGGCTACCAAGGCTAAGAAATGAGATGAATTGGTGCAACTCGAACATTTTATTTGTCGATCAACATGTACTGGGATCAGAAAACACGACAAAACAAGAAATAAACAAAGAGTTTTTGTTTTGGCGTACGACTTATAGTTTTTTTTGTAGAAACTGTAGAATGAGCTACTTATATATAATTCGGTAAGCAACGGGCCTATCCTGATCGGACAGTTCCTGTGTGTAATCTGTTTGCAAAAACATCAAAAGGCATCTCTACCAGGTAGACGATTTTAAAACGATTTCGGTGGAATTTCACTGGTAGGAGGGCTGATTTATTAAGAATTCTGAGAATATTATTGAAATGTGGTTTTTGGTTTATAAGTGTAATAACAGTTTGCATGGAAATAATACAATTTTATATAGTTGGAAACAGGTCGACAGTTTTTAAACCTGGTGATTTTTTTTTATTTTGAAAATAAAAATATTATAAAATGATTTCTCCTAATTTCTCCTATGGCCAGGACTAATAAAAACTTTAGTACTGCTCCGGAAAGATTATCAACGGTAACAGCCGAGGTACGATGACTAAAACTTTGTGGAAGATAAATGCACATTCCAATGTATTTCTTTTTTGGTTTAATGCCGATTTAAAGCTAGTTTTAAGAAATAACGTATATTTGTTTTTTAAAGTTTGGCTTACTTAAGAGTAAAACTCCTACAAATTACGCTGTATAAATAAATATTTTAGTTTATTATCGACTTGAAGTCAGTCACGATATCGATGTCAACGGAACCGACAACTTCGCATGGAGATCACTCCGTAATAGTACTATAACGAAAAAAATAGAACAGAACTCAAAGTACTGAAGGTGCTCGTCCGGGGATTGTTTATTCTAAACAGAGACATGTACATACATGTATAGGACCTATAGGAGCCATCTGATCTCAGTCTAATTTTTGTACAAAGGGTTGAAAGGCGTATTTATGGAGTATAGGATTAAGTCCCATATCCATAACGTGAACCGGGCGTGGGTATAGTAGGGTTGTAGGTATTTGTCAGTTTTCCCATGACATGGGAAACAACAAAACTTGTATGTACACATTTTGCTTTGAATTTTTCACTTAGATGCTGGAATACCAGTCACATAGTAAGTCGTGCGGTATGATTGTCGTGAAATGCCCCGAACGTGTCTAGCGAACTAGCCCATTTGGTTCCCGTCACAGTTAGTCTAGCGGTATGATTGTCGAGATGTTTGCCCTTAACGTGTCTAGCGAACTAGCCCATTTGGTACCCGTCACAGTTAGTCGTGCGGTATGATTGTCGAGATGTTTGCCCTTAACGTGTCTAGCGAACTAGCCCATTTGGTACCCGTCACAGTTAGTCGTGCAGTATGATTGTCGAGATGTTTGCCCTTAACGTGTCTAGCGAACTAGCCCATTTGGTACCCGTCACAGTTAGTCGTGCGGTATGATTGTCGAGATGTTTGCCCTTAACGTGTCTAGCGAACTAGCCCATTTGGTACCAGTCACATAGTCATGCGGTATGCTTGTCGAGATGTTTGCCCTTAACGTGTCTAGCGAACTAGCCCATTTGGTACCAGTCACATAGTCGTGCGGTATGATTATCGAGATGTTTGCCCTTAACGTGTCTAGCGAACTAGCCCATTTGGTACCAGTCACATAGTCGTGCGGTATGATTATCGAGATGTTTGCCCTTAACGTGTCTAGCGATATAGCCCATTTAGTACCAGTCACATAGTCGTGCGGTATGATTATCGAGATGTTTGCCCTTAACGTGTCTAGCGAACTAGCCCATTTGGTACCAGTCACATAGTCGTGCGGTATGATTATCGAGATGTTTGCCCTTAACGTGTCTAGCGAACTAGCCCATTTAGTACCAGTCACATAGTCGTGCGGTATGATTATCGAGATGTTTGCCCTTAAGGTGTCTAGCGATATAGCCCATTTAGTACCAGTCACATAGTCGTGCGGTATGATTATCGAGATGTTTGCCCTTAACGTGTCTAGCGAACTAGCCCATTTAGTACCAGTCACATAGTCGTGCGGTATGATTATCGAGATGTTTGCCCTTAACGTGTCTAGCGATATAGCCCATTTAGTACCAGTCACATAGTCGTGCGGTATGATTATCGAGATGTTTGCCCTTAACGTGTCTAGCGATATAGCCCATTTAGTACCAGTCACATAGTCGTGCGGTATATATGCTTGTCGTGATGTTTGCCCCTAACTTGTCTAGCGATATAACCCATTTGGTATGAAATACTTCAATTTGCTAGAGGATTTGGTAAATGACAAACACTGCATATCCTGATTGAAGGGCTCTGTTCCGGGTTTACACCCGTGAATGAATGACATTGCACTCGTTTCCCACTTTCAAAATGTTTGTATCTGTGTTTGTAGGGGAGTGCGCGCGCGTGCGTACGTGCGTGTGTGTGTGTGCGCACGTGTGTGAAGGGCTCTGTTCTGAGTTTACACCCGTGAATGAATGAGTGTGTGTGTGTGCGTACGTGCGTTTTAAGGGGGGGGGGGGGGGGGTAAGGAAATTACGAATACCCTAGAAATAATGTAACTAATAAAACATTGATACGTAAAATCAAGATACGTATCGGAGAAGGCCCTAACTCGGTTACTCCTATACCATTTATGGTAGTAAACTCGTCATCCATTTTTTCATGTTGAGAGGAACCGCAAACAAAATAAACGCTGGTTAAAATATCGATTGGTTCAGTGGACAGTGCGGATCCCGGTCTGTGTTTAACCTATACCTGGTGAATATTCAAGTTAGAAATAATGGCATCAAACTATAAATTATATTATTGTTTATAATAGTATATGAACACGGGAATTTTTGCTTTGGTCTTGGCAGAGCTAGAACTATAGAATCAGGTCTATAAAAGTCCTTAAGCAATCAGGTAATATGGGTCTTCTCTGTTTGAAAATTCAAGAAACGGCGTCTCTGTCAGGTAAAGGGTTAGCCCACATTCCCTCTTATTGACATCTTTTGAGACGCCGCTGTAAAAGTCACTGTTTGGAACCATTGTGATAAATAGAAACAATTGTGATAAATAGAGCATTTGCTCCATAGGAGCAAATGCTCTATTTATCTCAATGGTTTCAAAACTACACAGATCTATTTTTTCCATTTCTCTAGCAAAAACTCCTTTTCAGTAGATTTATTCAGGGAGGTTGGGCCCTGAAAATAGTCTATGAGGGAATGGGTTAATCTGTTTACTTGTTCTATTTTTAGCCCAATGGTCTTTACCTACTGAATATTCTTGAACAAAATAGTTGTAATGTAATATGGAAGGTGGAACATTGTAGCCATTTTATATACTAAAAATAAACCTATCAAATACCATTAGCAAACAGAGCAGACCCAGATCAAAAGTCTCCTATAGGAGCCGTCTGATCTGGGTCTAGTATGTTTGCAAATGCGTGAAAAGGCGTTTATATGAAGGAAACGTTTAATTTGTTTGCCTGTTTCTCGTTGGGACAGTGTGAGAAAATGGAGTTACAAGCAATCTGGGATTCATTCAATTTCAGTCAAACCGAATATAGGACACAAATTATCCTTGAATAGTTCATTTATTGTCGTTTTCAGCCTCATGGCTCTGACTGCTCCAGATAATATGAAAGAACACTGCCGTCGCACAGATTACAATGCACAAGAAAATCACGAAACAAACAATATCAAATGCAAAGCTCACATCTTTCCACGTGACCCTGTTCTCTCCCTCTGATTTTGAGGCAGACCTTGCTTTCGTTTTCTTCATGATCTCCTCCATTGCTTTACAAGAAATGTCCATATTGTCGTCAATGTTTTCGCACATGTATCGCTTACAATTATCCTTGCCATTGCCAGTTTTGACATGGCTTTTATGAGAGTAGATAGTTTCCAAGTCATTTTGATTGTACGTATCATTTGTGTGTCTTCTGCAGTTTTTCCTATATCCTTGTCGACATTTACAACCAAAACATCCCGCCAGCACGGCCAGACATCTAGGCACTGGCATCTTTTCATTACGAAAGTAAATTCGTAAACTTATTATCGTAGAAAAATCTATGAAGACGCTGGTGGTGAGCACGCCCAGTAAGTAGTAGCTAAGGAAGGACATAGGATCGGACGTTTTCGGTAAGTTGTCACTAACAATGGAAAGAAACAAAGCAATAGCCAGTAATACCGTGAGGCAGTAGGATATTCTCTCACCACTCTCCGTTGGAATTAAAAATACCACCACGTTCAGAAATGACATAAATACAATCGGAATGATGACGTTGACTATAACAAACCGCGATTTTCGTCGTAAATTGAATTGAAATACAACCACAGCCGCATCTGCAGAATCTATGTACCAATCAACCGCCGTGTCGACGAGATCCCACTGGCCATTTCTAAAGTAAAAGCTAGTTCCAACAGTGTCACTTATAGGGAGAAGTTTTACTTCCTTCGCATTAAATCCCCAGGGAGAAAACGCCAAAGTGCACACCTGGTGGTCCCATGGGTAGAACGTGATATCTACTGAGCAAGACGATTTGAACACATCACCTGGACCGACAGACACGACTCCATCATATGCATAGTTATAGATATTCCAGCTGCTTCCCACGCTGTCAATCCTGTCCTGTGGGTTTAGCAAAACAATGGGTGGTTTCCAGAAATCACCACCCTCTGCCATAAAGTATTGCATACCTCCGTACTCTTTTGGGTCCCAACGGATAAGTTCATCAATCCAACCCAATATGAGGAACCCAACCACTGTAAATGTACCGGAGACTTCTTCTAAATCCCTTATGCCAATTAGTTCAAAATGAATACCAGTAAACGTTGTCTCGTTTGGAAGGTGTACCGGTCGTAGCTTTTTATTGTAAAATTTCATCTTGTCGTCCACCAACCTTTGCATGTCTAAAGACGTGTGAGCAAATATGCTAGAAACCAAAGTCATCCATAACACCGTATTCGAAACAATACGAGTAGCATCCATTTTATCAAGCAGTAAATGTTGTACCCCTGACTTGTTGGTTATTTATTAGTCCTTACACTATTATTAATAAACTGTCAATGTGTACAAATGAAGTCCGACCAGAACAGTCAACGTATGTTTTCCTGAAAGAAATTTAAAAAAAACCCAATTTTATTGAATCAGATGTAAGATATTTAGTAAAGCTACAGATAAAAGTGCATACTAAAATCGTCATTTCTCCACCAAACCCTTTACTGCGATCACTATTCGACCACTAAAGAATGGTCACGGTCACTGGCACTTGATCGAAAAAGACTATAGTTTATTTATAGCAACTAGTACATTAATACACTACATGGTGCGGCAGCCGATTCTCCCCCTGTTCCGTTCCGGCGGAAATTTCCGATTATAAAACGCAGATCAACGTGAAATCTACTCATCGGTCGGGAAGGAAAGACATTTATCTCTATAGAAACGGTAAGTTCTTGTCCATATACAAGCCTCTATCGAAAATATTTGATGATATTTGGAGGAGAAAATGGTGTTTGATTTTGTCGCCGTTTTCCTTCCTAGTCAACTTCCGGTTTGAGCGACCTTCAACTGTCTCGGTTGAAACGGGCGTTTTCATTGGACAAATCAGAGAGGTGTGTCAAGCGTTGTTGTTCCCGCGGTCTGTCAAATATTTGTCTTTAAAATGCAAATGTTGGCAATTAAACCATCTTAGAGGGCCACAACTTTGTGGTTACTGGTCATTATGACGAGGCTAGTGAGGGATGATGATGAAATTGGGCTATGTCCGTCAGAATGTTTTGCGAACGGATGTTTTGTTATTTGATGAAGTTTCAATGTTATCAAAGACAGACGCGCTCATGACGTCATTTGGTGACGTCATGATATTTAAAGTAACGACCCAACGTCACCCATGACGCTGGATCAACATTGTTCTCTTTGATTTTATGGCTGAATGCATGTAACAAAAACGTGACGAGTATTTTGACATGACAATCTTTGAAAAAGGCCCTTAGTGGTCGAAATGTTAGATCAGAGCTGTTCAAGTATTTATGTTTACATGTAGTTTGACTTCGAGCAGACGTTCGAAATAACCGGGTCATTGTCAACCAATCAAATGGCTCGTAACATTTTCTTGGGGTCAGAGGAGGTCACCGGAAGTTAACACGGAAGGAAAGTCCTGACAAATCAACTCTGTCAATTTCCCCCTGAAATATCACCAAATAGCTTCGATAGGGGTTTATTAATGGACAAGAACTGACCGTTTATACAGAGATAAATGTCTTTTCTTCCCGGCTACTGGGTAGATTTTGCGTTGATCTGCGTTTTATATCGGAAATTTACGCCGGTACGAAACAATAGACGAATCGGCTGCCGCACCATGTATATGATATAACTATTATATTACACAACTATAGTCTATTTAGATCAAGTGCCAGTGGTCACGGTATAGGGTTTGGTGCAGAAATAAAGGGACTAAATAAAGGGACTATTCTTGTAAAGGTTTCAATTTACGTATCTTATCTGGAGCTCTGTTCGGTAAAAGCTCGCTAATGCGACCACTCAAAAGAAGTGTAATTCTGATTTTTAAGAACAGGTAAGAGCTTAATGCAAATAAGTTTGTATAGGAACTGTAGGGGGGTTAGCCTGCATTAAGCAATGACCCGTTTTCACTCCAGTGATAATAAATTACATTTTTGTAAATGCATATAGTCGCATTAGTGAAACTCTATAAAATACATAAAATGTGAAATATATTGCAGAATGGACTAATAATTATCGAATAAACGTCTAAATATGCTGACTTTGAAAATTGCGAACTACGTTGTGCCAGTCCTCTTGACTATTTTTCAGCCGAGCTGTCATTAAATGGAAGTAGTCTGGGGAATTCTTGTTGGTACAGTAGAACCTGTCTTAAGCGGTCATAAAAAAGATGTCTAATTATGTGTCTGTAAGACAGGTGGTAGCTTAATACAGGTCAAAAGTAATACCGAAAGCTCCTATAAGATATGCCCTGCATTAAACAACCTACTGCTATTTAAGAATCCTATGTTCAATGAACGAATGGCCACTTGAGACAGGTTCTACTGTGCCCATCAGAACAACCTTCCTAGCGCCAATTTCAGCGAGTACAGTAAACCCCCTCTAAACCGCCATTCTAGTAGAGAAGAATTTAGATATTTTAGGCAGGTAACTGCTTAATGCAGGGTAAAAGTCATGCAGAAAGCTCCTAGAGGAACTTTCTGCATGACTGTCAACCTACATAAAGCTACCATCTGTTCCTAAGACCGATATTAATACTAAATTTAGCGACCGGTTTAGAGAGGTTTTACTGTAACAAAAGAGACATTGTGACTGATCAATGCATGCACTATCTGCAGCTCACTTTCAGGATCAGCAATTTGGATCAAATATATGTATAGTTGCAGTCATTGTATTTGCCCGATGTTCATTCAAAGTAAACGCCATCTAAAGCAAAAACCAAAAAGAGGTCAAGTTCTGGGTCTTAGGTAGTGGGTAGTTTAATGCAGGATGATTGTTTTAGCATGATACGAGCGAATGAGTGATTACTTATGCAAACGGTTTGGATCCAGTTGAGACTCTGAGAAACTCGGCGTCTCATCAGGCTCCAAACTGTTGATACGCTGGTTGTGTTGTTGAAAATAAATGCAGGATAAATGAAATGTGACAACTGAAGTCGATGACATTTTCTATCAAATAAAGTTTGTTTAGCAACCTAAAGGTTAGATAAAATATACTTACCATATTATATGAAATGCACAATCTGTCAATATCGATGATACATCCCCGGTACAGAACTCCAGCCCACTCTACTCTCTCGTAGCTCTGACACTATTTGTTGATACAGTACTCCAGCTCACTCTAGTCTCTCTTAGCTCTGACACTATTTTGTTGATACAGTACTCCAGCTCACTCTAGTCTCTCTTAGCTCTGACACTATTTGTTGATACAGAACTCCAGCCCACTCTACTCTCTCGTAGCTCTGACACTATTTTGTTGATACAGTAGTCTAACTCACTCTACTCTCTCGTAGCTCTGATACTATTTGTTGATACAGAACTCCAGCCCACTCTAGTCTCTCGGAGCTCTGATACTATTTGTTGATACAGAACTCAATCTGAATCTAGTCTCTCAGAGCTATGACAGAACTATAGCTCACCACAGTCTCTCATAGCTCTGACACTGTTCTTTGATACAGAACTCCAGCTCATTCCAGTCTCTCGTAGTTCTGACATTCTTCATTGTTACAGAACTCCAGTCTCTCGTAGTTCTGACACTGTTCGTTCATACAGAATTCTAGCTCACATCAGCCTCTCGTAGCTCTGACACTGTTCATTGAAACAGTCTCTCGTAGCTGTGACAGTGTTCGTGGCTATGCATTGTATTTGAAAGTGAAATAGCATAGCAACCAGACTATGATAAAGTGATCTATTGACTTTTACCATATAATAAAACCCCTCTTAACCGGAATTCTAGCAGAGAAGAATTTATATTCTTTTAGGCAGGTTGCTGCTTAATGCAGATTGAAAGTCATGCAGAAAGCTCCTAGAGGAGCTTTCTGCACGACTTTCATCCTGCATTAAGCTGCCACCTGTTTCCAAGATCGATATTTATTCTACATTTAACGTCCGGTTAAGAGGGGTTTTACTGTACTTTGTAAATTATACCGATACCGCTTTACAGTGTATACAATGATCACTGGAATGCAGAACTGGAAATCAAACAATTCCTTTATTTGAAGAGGTTGGAAATCCAATTAGAGAATCAATGACATGATGGCATTCATATCCCACGTCTGTGAATATCACTTAAGCTATTGTATATCGTTAATGTAGTATAGTCATATTTATGTTTTTGTAGCTATCCTGTGTATTGCTTTTCCAGGCCTCTTGGGGATTCATTAGTATATGAATGGACTATCCTCTACTCTGTGTACTATCATGTATGTACAGAAAATGGCTTCCACAAAATGTGAAATGTTGTTTCAGTAATTGCATTGATATACCTTCTGTAAACTGCATGTGCATACGCTGATGTTAGTTACTTCTATATACATGTGCATACGCTGATGTTAGTTACTTCTATATACATGTACATACGCTGATGTTAGTTACTTCTATATACATGTACATACGCTGATGTTAGTTACTTCTATATACATGTACATACGCTGATGTTAGTTACTTCTATATACATGTGCATACGCTGATGTTAGTTACTTCTATATACATATACATACACTGATGTTAGTTACTTCCATAAACATGTACAGTCTCAATAATACGACCACTCAAAGGAATTATAATTAGTTCTTTTTTAAAAAAAATGGTGGTAGCTTAATACATGACAAAAGTTAAGCAAAAAAATCGTATTTTATTACTTTTGCCTTGCATTTAGTAACCATCTGCTTTAACAGACTGGTGCATTAGCGAGACATTACACACATAGAGCTTTTCTAGCGTTTGCACTATTATGTTCGGTTGTCCGTAGCATCCTTGACATAGTGTTTTACAGGTGCGTTGTATATAAATGAGTTTATTTTATAATAGAAACAAAAATGTTTAAAGGCATTGCAATGATACTATTTGGACCATTGTATTGAGCAACTTTTACCGCAAAACGCATTTGTAAATCAGTAATAATGTTTTACATCGCCACTCGTAGTTTCTTGTTTTGGAACAAATTAGTATTGCCATAGTTCTTGTTCTTTCCCCCGTCGTCTCGAGGCACTCCCTGTTGTTGGGGTTCTTGGCGTTATATGACATATTTAGTGTCGCAGTGCCGTAAAACCCAACTCACACGCACACACTTGTTGGGATTCAGTGTTGCTATTTATGGTTTGATACCAATATGTCATTAAAACTAATATCACTTATATAGGGTGTATTTCACTTCCCATGTCACAGTTGATATCGTACACTATCTATTATATGAATGTCCTAGGTGTTTGTACACCAGCATTTGCTATATCTTTATTATTATATCATATTATGCATATTGGGTAATAGTTTGTTTGGGCACTGTCTTACTGAAAAGTTACTGAAAATTCAGTGTTGAAAGGGTGAAAAGCATTTTTATACAATGCATTTATTACAGATAGACAATTATAGTATTGTAATCTACAGAACTGTATAACTTCATTAAGAAAAATATGAGCTGATCTACAGAACAGTATAACTTCATTAAGTAAAATAGAAATTTATAAAATATTAAGCCTACAGAAAATGATATGCAGTGCTGTTTTTCCAGTGAACATTTGATGGCCTCTACCTTGTGATTTATTTTATGCGAGACCCGTTATAACCACACATGGATTTTTGTATACACATGGGAATGCAGCTTTAAATTACCAGAGACTTTCCAATGGATATCCATGTGTCATTGGACATTTTCATATAAGATCTTCTGACTACCAGATTGCTGGAAATAACTGTATATGATCCGGATCCAGCTACAGAAACATGTCTCGATCATTATAGACATTCCATTGCAGTGACATAATACATGTCTCCGACCTATTCATGTGTACAGAATCATAGACTTTATATCCATAAACCTATAGACAGTATATCCACTTAAATAATATTTCCTTACTTATTGGTAGTACCTAGCTATGCAATGATATTGCATTTGTTAAGACTTTTATTAATTTTAATACTTAAGATTAAGGTCAACACACAAGGAATTGTATACACTGTAAAGCGGTATTTTAGGTAAAGTAGCTACCATGGATATGCTTTTCACACTAGTCTACTCTAAACCTTGAGATTTTATGGTATTAAGTGACTGTCATACTGTACTTATAGTAATGTAGAGCAACTGTGTTTTACTGTGAATGCTAGAGGCACAGTATTGTGTAGACACACAAAGTTTCAGCTTATTTCACATTTCCTGTGATTGAGTTGCAATATAATGTACGGTAGATCTATGTCGAAGGATCAGGAAAGCAAAACATTTGTTATCGAAAGCATTTGTTACCTAAATTTTGAAAATCATATTAATTATTAGTAAGTAACCCATGGAAGATTGAAAATGGCCTCTCTTGCAAAAATGTGCAGACTTTCATGGATTATCTTCTTTTATTGATTTTCAAAGTTTTATTTATGATTGACATGTTCATGAATTACTTATCTTTGATGCTTGCCAGATTATTTCCCTTGACTAATTCACAACCTTTACCATTATTTGTGACAATTATTCTATTGTTGCGAAAAAGCAACAGATAAATTTGTTTGGTACATTAATACCAAAGGCTGAATATATTTCACCATTTAGGAATGGGAAAGTTCTTAGACTGGAGACAAAGTTTAAGATGTTTTACAATATTTAACTACAGGTATAGTGTATAAACATTAAATTACAGTCAGTGATTGACTTTAATATTGAAGTTAAGTGCATATACCATTTGTCTCTGACAGTTGAAAGTAGTTCCCCAATCCCAACATCTTGATAAGATGATGGATTATTTTCATATGCCAGACTCACTGTAATAATACATGTAAATGTGTCTAATATTATTTATTCCATTAATGCATGTTTAGATAGTAAATGTAGTATGTTCAAACATGTGGTAACCACAGTCATATAATATGTTTGCATGTCAAAAATGGGAAGTTATTTTTGAATGACAAGTATATTAATAGATTGTTGCAAAAACAAAGTTCCAAATTCTTTGTTCAGAGAAAGAAAGAAAATGTCTTTAGTACTGTGTCCAATTTGACACTGCAAAGCGCTGAAAGTGTCTTTATTTAGTTATAGTATTTGTATACCTATACTATGAATAATTATTTGCATATTTGTTGATAAGTTATGTATTTAATATCCAATGTTTTATTATTGACATGGAGTAAACTCAATGATTCATATTACTCACCTCATTCTAACTTTGAATCCATTCCATTTGTGAGGACACAATTTTTTTAAGGAGGGGGTAATATAACATCTCAGTTTCACTTGAAGTTATAGGCATGTTGGCTATATTGTGGGTGGGGTAAAAACGAGTAATTTGGTCTAACTTATACTCACCTTTCATCCTGAAAATCATCATGTAGGAAGTACTGATCGAGTTCACATCCATTCATAATTCGATATCTATGAACCAATTCCTTTAACTCGGCGAACGTATGAAGAATTTGAACAAGAAGTGAATTCTTCATAACATCAGCTGCTATTTTTGCCTCCATTTCTACAGGAAGTGATGTAAATTTTAACCAGAATTCTACATTCTAGGTCATGTTTATTTTAATGCTGTCAAAATCAGACGACATCTGTCAATATAGTTATCTCACCTTGTCCAGCTAAATAGTTCGAAGAAATGTATTCCATCAGGTAAATTGGTTCATAGATGTTTGTTTTTCATTTATATAAAATTAAATGAGTGTTTTTAATACAGATTTATTATTTTTCTGCTAGAAGTTTATTGACGGGATTCTGCAGGAATTCTGCTAGGATCCCGCTGGTAAAACTCGCGGAGACTGTTTTCCACGGTATTCTGCTGAATTCCGCCAGCTTCACCCTTTTGGTATAAAAGGGCACGCCTGGCAGAATTCAGACGGTGAGAACTTTAATAAGATCAGATTCAGTTGATTAATGTGATTATTAGACTTCACTTAAATTCAGATTAAGTTGATTATAGAACACATTTAGAAGTGAATAATATATAATTAAAGGTAGACATTTAATCAGAATCTGATCCATTATTTTTATCATTATCCGCTGTTATTAAAAGCCCGCTACCATTCACGAGTTCGTGACAATATGTTTGTGAACCAGTTAATTCCTTCTTCAAAACATCAACATAATACGCAAAATTTCAAAGTCATTTCACCTCGACCTTGGGCTTGCGGGCAGCATGGGTGGGGTGCCAAATGATAGCACAGATGGTAATTGATGTGTATGTGAAGTTTCATGTGTATAAGTGTAAAAATTACTGATATAACACTTGAAAAACTGTGACAACCAACTGCATCTAAAAGCGTGACAGACGGACACACGGACATGTGCAAAACATAATCCCCCCTGAATATCGTCAACGGGGGCATAAAACGGGATACAACCCCTCTATACTACAGCGCAGCACATGCTTGATGTACGACCCCTTCACAGTTGGACATTGTGCTTTCCTCTTTGATGGTGTGATCACAGGAAAGACTTGATACTCCATGAAGGCATCCTCTTAAACCCTTTTACGGAGAGAGAAAGCTGGATATTTGTATTTTGCCAGTTCTGTCGTACCCCAAATGACATCTCAACAATGGCTCTGGCCTCTGAATAGTCATCGAGTACATATTTACGATGTCATTTTCCAATAAAACGGTTACATATTTACTATCCACTTGAATTTATATTTTCTTCTTTTTCTTTTTTTTTTAAAAAAGATTATCGGTTTCGTTTACACTTGAATGATGACATCATTTAAATGATGACGTCACTTGTTTACTGTTCCAGTAAATTTGAAAATTATTTAGTCTTGACAATTTTACTCAGGTTGTTGAGTTGTCATGAGGTGTGTATTTTACATTTTGACTTTGGTGAAGATGGGACAATTGTGAGGTTGGGTACACGCAAACCTGGTTTAAGCCCCCAGTAGCCATTTTCGGCTACTAAGTAACCGTTCCAAGGCGGTACTCCTTCTATCATCCTATGGTCAACTTTGTTATTTTATATGGTTTAATGTCTTATATTTTATGTTTTGAATCTGTCTTGTGGCTGTGCCGTTTCTTGTTTGATGATGTTTGGAGCCTTGTCCTTTCGTATGTGGCTCTCCGTTTGACAGTGTTTTCCATTTTGACCTAATCCCAGCAGAAGGATTAGGCCCGACTGTTGAATAAGTACTCAGACGTCTTCTCAAGGCACGACTCCGACATAAGCCGAGCAGAAATCTTCAACAGGAGATGCGAAGCCAATATGACAAGCCCCAAGGCATGTCCCTGTTCATATGAACCAGGTCGATGACCAAATTGAAAATATGCTTGAGAAAGGCAACAAACAACACTCAAAATGCCCATGGTCTAGAAGTATAGTGCTAATTCGGAAAAAGGACGAATCTCAGAGATACTGCAGAAGATTGAATGATACAACCACCAGGGATGCGTATCCACTACTTCGAGTAGATGAATCCCTAGATCAGTTGTCTAGAAACAAAGGGTTATGTTGCTTGGATTTTAATGCAGGATACTGGCAGGTCGAACTAGATCAGGAAAATAGAGAATATTTGGCATTTAATAGTCGAAAAGGTCTCTATAAATTCATCGTGCTTCCGTTTTGGCTTATGCAATAGGTCAGCAACTTTTGAAAGGCGAAAGGCTGATTGAGACGGTGCTAGCAGGCATTCACTGACAAACCTGCTTGGTATATCTCGACATTATCGGTGTAGGCAAAACGTTTGAGGACATGTAAAATCTAAGTGACGTCCTATGTCGGTTACGAGATGCAAACCTGAGGTTAAAGACACGAACGTGCACATATTTTGCCACAGATGCGGTGTTTCTAGGGTATCTGTAAGGTTGTCATCAGAATTGACCCCCACGCCCCAAGAAAACCGAATGCTTTAGGTCATGGCCAGAACCAAAGTGTGTTCGGGATATTCGGTCTTTCCTGGGGCTCTGCAGTTACTAGAGGAAGTTCTTTTTTTAATTCTCAGAGATTAGATTGATTGCCAAACCACTGCATAAGCTGAATGAAAATGGTTCAGTCTTCATGTGGTTCAAACGCCTTTGAAATTCTTAAAGAAAATTCGTGTTGGGCACAAATATTGGCTTATCCTGACTTCAAGCATTCCTTCATCCTGGACCCCAGAGACCTTCCCTTCCTACCTTGCCGTGGTTATGGGGCTTAATTGTCAGGGGATGTTTTTGTTTATTTGACGGAATTTATCCCCTCTGCCAAGAACTAAAAGGAAGGCAGGTCGGTGGTTTTGATCCCATGCACTGCTTTGCAGCGCATGAGATTAGCCGAAATCATCTTCCTGATGGTATCCCTCATCATCATGTCATCTCATTATTCATCGGCGCTATATGACCTATTTTGTGTCGCAGTGCCGTAAAACCCAACTCACTCACTCATCCTGGACACAAACGCCAGCGCGACTCAGAGTATTGATAGGAGTTGAAAGAGTGATTGCCTTTGCAAACAGGATCCCACAAATTCTTAGAGACGGTATTGCGCTACCAGAGATGTTCGTGAAATACTTCCGGCACTACCTCTATGGAAAACAATTCTTACTATGGCTCTCTACGCTGGTTAACAAACTTAACGAACACCAAGCATCAGATGGCTCGGTGGCTAGAGGTATTGTCATCTTATGAAATGAAGATTAAACACTGGGCTTGGCGTATACAAAAGAATGTGGATGTACTAAGGAGAAGACATTGCAAACTGTGACTTGAACTGCAAGGTGCCGGATAACACCTTCAAGCAACAAGTTGCTCCGCTTGATTGCTTCGATCTACAGACAGGAGCTGAAGACAATGTTGATCTTAAAACAACGCAGGCTGAAGATGAGCTCAGAAAGTCAGAAAGTGGCTGAAGCAATACTCTGTGAAATCATTGTGGAGTTAATGGAACCGACTCCGGGTACATAATGGTCTGCTGATGAGAAATTTGGACCACTTTGAGTGAGTGAGTGAGTTGGGTTTTACGTCCGACGCACAGTATTTCAGTTATTTGCAGCCGGCACCCGCATGAGACAAGTTATAGTGCTGCCTCACTGGAATACCCCTGCCGCAGGTACATGGCAAAGGCACTCCATCAAGTCACATTATCCTGATACCGGGTCGACCAGTCCTAGAACTACCCCTTTAATGTCAATCGTAGACAAGGGAGCTACTAGTACCAACTTTTAACGACTTTTGGTCCGTCGGGGATCGAACCCACGACCTTCCGTACCGCAGGCGGACGCTCTACCCCTGAGCCAAGCGGCTGGTCGGACCACTTTTAAACAAACACGGTCTGTTGGCAGGTAGTAATTCCAACGAAGCACAGGAAATCTGAGGTATTCCCATAACATAAGGATTCAGGACACCTCGACATTAAGACGACTAGCAAGAATCCGATTGTGATCTTATTGGCCGGGACTGTCTTGTGACTTGAAGGTTTATGTCAATGGATGTTCAGTATATGGAAAGCGGAAAAGCCCTGGAAAAAATAAACAAGATGTGTTCACAGAACAGATGTGTCAAGTGATCTGCAAAGGGAGTTAACTCACGCATGTAGAGTGACGAACATTAGTTTCATCAATGCTCCTCACAGAGAGAAAGACACATGTGGAATTTGAAAGTACTGCATAATCTAAGAAGCTGGCCAGTTATTTCCTCTATAGGCTAAAACATAGCCGTGATGAAAGTTCCTTCTATAGTCTAATACATAGCCATGGTGAAAGTCTAATACATAGCCGTAATGAAAATTCCTTCTATCATCTAAAACATTGTCGTGATGAGTGCACCCCACCCCCCTTATATAGTCTAATACATAGCTGTGATGAAAGTTCCCTCTTTAGTCTAAAACATTGCCGTTATGAGTGTCCCCTCTTTAGTCTAATACATAGCCGTGATGAGAGTTCCTTCTATGGTCTAATACATAGCCGTGGTAAAAGTCCAAAACATAGCCGTGATAAAAGGTCCTTCTATAGTCTAATCCATAGCCGTGGTGAAAGTCCAATACATAGCTGTGATGAAAGTTCCCTCTATAGTCTAATAGATTGCCGTAATGAGTGTCCCCTCTAGAGTCTAATACATGGCGGTGATGAAAGTTCCTTTCTATCATAACTATGGTCTAATGCATAGCCTTGGTGAAAGTCCAATACATGGCCATTATAAAAGTTCCCTCTATAATCTAATACATAGCTATGATGCAAGTTCTCGCCATAGTCTAATATATAGCCGTGGTGAGAGTTCCTTCTATGGTCCATTCCATTTTCCCCCTATAGTCTAAACATGGCTGTGTAAACTGTTTTATTTAATCAAACGCCTATTTCTATGATAAATACATATTCAAAGACGATGTACGTATAACATACAAGCAAAAAAATGCAGAAACCGCATTAAAGCCGGATTTTTTTTGTGTTGACCTTGACCCAATTACATGCATCATGATCAAATTCTACTTTTGATAATAATAATGTATAACCCTTTTAAATGGAAAAGTAGTAAAGTCAAGCAGGCAAAGCCACATGCAAGACGCAACCACCACCAAAACACCGATAGACAGCATGACACACACACACACAACCACACACACACACACACGAAATGAACACAGAAAACACCAAAAGACACACAAGAACCAGGGACAAACGTTCCACAACATGAACAAACCACAATCACAAAGACGCAAGGCAAACAAAAGGAAGGGTGACAAAGAGAGTACCGCCTTGGCACGGTCAGCAGCAAAAACACCACTGGGGGTTTAAACCGGTTTACGGATGTCCTAACCTCACACTTCTCTCAAAGTCACCCTAGCTTTACAAATATTGTAAATAAAGGTATCCCCGCTGGACTTACCCACAACATAGACGATGGTGAACACAGGACAACATGTAAAACATAGCATAATAACTGTGTCAATCCGTCACATATGTACTCCATGACTTTGCTGAAGTCAGAGCAACTGCAGGTAAGCCGTTAAGGGCACGACAGGGAAAAAGCAATACATGAGTCTGGTAAGCTCCTCCTGTATCAAAGTTTTAGAGTATACCATCATAGAGTACTACCCTCGGCCTGTCATCGCGCAAGCAAAGAGGGAAGCGTAGCTACCGACTGTAAAAGGGTCGATAACCAAACATGCAGTGTGTTGCAATATAATAGGATCATAACCTTTCTTTTTAAATGTTTTAATGCGTTTTATAAACAAATCATGAAAATGGATATGACCCCGAATTTTCCTAAGTTTGTAGATAACATCCCCATAAAATTCTGGTTGAGAAATGCCTTGTCGCAGTAACGTCCGTAGATTGCAATTATATTTACTAATGAGAGGTAAATTTCGATAATAAAATTTAGAAAAGGTTTTCCGAAGTTTGTGATATCTGTAACCTTGCTTAAGAAGTTTATCAGTTATAACTAAATTACGTCTGTTAAAATCTTCAAGCAAAGAACAGGCTCCGGCAAACCTAATAAGTTGAGAAATATAAACCCCATAAGATGTGCCACACATCCCCATCTAGAAAAGGATAATTAACAATTTTAAAATTAAAATCTTCTCTTTTATCGTATACTTTGGACGAAACTTTATCATTTGTAATAGAAAGATTCAAATCTAAAAATGAAGCATTAATGTTAGATTGATTAGCTTTGTTTAAAGACAGTTCTTTTGGGTAGATTGAAGAAACCATGGTATCAAAATAAGGATTATCTAAATTCAAAATATCGTCTAAATACCTTGAAGTTTTATTAAAAGCATTAACAATATCGGTCTGTGCATCAGGTTTTAAGCTAAGCATAAAATCCCTCTCGTAGCAATACAAAAACAAATCTGCAACAAGAGGGGCACAATTTGTACCCATGGGTATACCAACAACTTGACGATATATGGTATCCCCATAACGCACAAATATATTATCTAAAAGAAAGGTAAGAGATCTACAAACATCAAGGCAAGTCCACATTGTGTAATGTTCAACTTCTGAATTCGAAAAGAATGAACGTTGAACATTACAAGCAATGAACATTTTGTTTTCTCTGGCAAAGGTGTTTTCTATTAATTTAATAAGTTTATCCTTTATAAGATGGTGAGGTAGAGTAGTATATAGAGTGTAGAGAAATCATAAGAGCTCAGTAAAGAAATGTTATACTGTTCATTTTCAAGTTTTGTTAAAACATCATTTGAATTTTTTATGGACCAAAAAACATTAATACCAGAATTTTCATATATTTTATCACAGTAGCGTTTAACATGTTCTTTGATCGTAGTAAGACAGGACGTCAAAAGTATAGATAATTTAGTAGTGGTACAACAGCTAGAGTTGGCAATAAAACGCGACTTATAAGGGTTTTTATGTAGTTTCGGAATCCAGTACAAAGTAGAAAGTTTATGTTGTTTTATGTTAGGACCAGGCTTAAAATTATTGCACATTTTTACATGTTCCGAGACTATATCTTTTTCAGGTGTTTGAACTGTTATATAAGTTTTTGAATCAGTTAGCTCCTTCTCTAAAACATCAACATAATACAATCTTCAAATAATGATTACATTGTTTGATGCCTTGTCAGCAGGAACAAGAACATAATCTGAATGAAAATTAGAAATGTTTTTCTTCAAGTAGCGAAATGTAACTCTAGGTCGAGGTGGTAAAAGATGGTAATTTGATTTGTAAAAAGTTATTCGCGTATCAATAATATCGAAAATACATTTCTTCCAATCCGAAAGGGCATTAACATCAGCATGTTCTCGTCGACACCATTTGATGCAGAATTCTTGAATAGCTTCCGCAATATGAGTTCGACAAGCGTCAAAATCAATAAGGGAAGGTAATCTATATTTAGGTCCTTTAGTTAGGAGGGTCATAACTAGAGGTTTTTGTCGCAGAAACGGATGTCTCCCCTCTAATAAAAACAATATGTAAAGGGAAAACACTAAAACTGTTATGGACTTGATGACTGATACTTCCCCTCATTATGCGATTTCCACACCACATTTTTATGACCCCCAGATTTGATCTGGGGGCAAATTGTTTTTGCCCCGTCTGTTTGTCTGTCTGTCAGCAACTTTAACATTGGTCATAACTTGTGAGTCAGTACAGATAGAGACTTGATATAGCCGCACATTTTGAGGGGTCACATGTCAATGTCAAGGTCATCCTTCAGGTCAGAGGTCAAATATATGGGTCAAATCACCGACTTTAACATTGGCCATAACTTTTGGACCAGTAGAGATAGAGACTTGATATTGGGCATGCTTGTGTATCTCATGAAGCCGCACAGGTTGAGGGGTGACATGTTAAGGTCAAGGTCATCCTTCAGGGTCAAGGTCAAATTGTCTGTTTCTTTGTCTGTAACTTTAACGCAACTTCAACATTGGTCATTACTTTTGGGTCAGTACAGATAGAGACTTGATATTTGGTATCTCATAAAGCCGCAAAATTTGAAGGGTGGAATGTCAAGGTCAAGGTCATCCTTCAAGGTCAGAGGTCAAATATATGGGTCTAAGCAGACTTTAACATTGGCCATAACTTTTGAACCTGTACAGATAGAGACTTGATATGTGGTATGCTTGTGTATCTCATGAAGCTGCACCATTTGAGGGATGACATGTCAAGGTCATTCTTCAGGGTCAAAGGTCAACAACTTCAAATTGGCCATAACGTTTGAAACATTAGAGATGGAGTCTTGATATTTGGTATGCATGTGTATCTCGTGAAGCTGCACATTTTGAGGGCAACATGTCAAGATCAATGTCATCTATAGGGTCAAAGGTCACCAACTTTAAAATTGGCCATAACTTTTGAACCTGTAGAAACAGACTTGACATTTGGTGTGGCTGTGTATGTCATGAAGCTGCACAGTTTGGGGGTGACATGTCAAGGTAATCTTTCAGGTCAAAGGTCACCAACTTTAACATTGGCCATAACTTTTTAACCAGTAGAGATACAGACTTGAAAGTTGGTATACATGTGTTCCTCATTAGGCTGCGCAGTTTGAGGGGTGACATGTCAAGGTCATCTTTGAAGGTCAAAGGTCACCAACATTAACATTGGCCATAACGTTTTAACCAGTAGATATACAGCCTTGATACTGGTATGCATGTGTATCTCATGAAGCCACACAGTTTGAGGGGTGACATGTCAAGGTCATCCATCATGGTCAAAGGTCACAACTTTAACATTTGCCATAACTTTTGAACCAGTAGAGATATAGACTTGATATTTGATATGCATCTGTACCCAATGAAGCTGCACAGTTTGAGGGGTGACATACAATATTGACACCAGAGTTATGGCCCTTGTGCACGACACTTACTTTCATCATGCTCTTTCCATAATTGAAATGTCATTCCAATAGCATCAGTCGAACAGAAGTTATTGATCAGACAAAAAATGTAACAAAGGGCAATAACTCCGAAAGTATTGAAGCCAGAGTTATGTCCCTTGTTAATGGCACTTTCTCTCATCATGCTCTTTCCATGTATGAAGTTTCAATCCAATGGCATGAGCCATATAGGAGTTATCGTCCGGACAAAAAATTGTGGAAAAAAATTACCAGGGCAATAACTCCATTATTAGTGAAGCCAGAGTATGGACCTTGTGTATGACACTTTTCTCTTGTCATGATCTTTCCATATATGAAGTTTCAATCCAATGGCATAGGCCATACAGGAGTTATCATCCGGACAAAAAAATTGTAATTTTTTTACAAGGGCAATAACTCCATTATTAATCAAGCCAGAGTTATGGACTTTGCGTTTGACACTTCCTCTCGTCATGATCTTTCCATATATGAAGTTTCAATTCAATGGTATGAGCCATATAGGAGTTATCGTCCGGACAAAAAAGTGTTATTTTTTTTACAAGGGGGCAATAACTCCTATATTAGTGAAGCCAGAGTTATGGACTTTGTGCATGACATTTCCTCTCATTATGCTCTTTCCATATATGAAGTTTCAATCAACTGGCATCAGGCATATTGAAGTTATCGACAAAAAGTGTGACGGACAGACGGACAGACAGACAGACGGATGGACGGACAAACAACTCTCACGAAAACAATATGTCTCCCCCATATAAATATGGGGCGAGACATTATTAGTAATTGAATTTTGATAAATGTTAAAAATGAACGATTTCCAGATCTGTTTCACAGTTCTGTTTAGAAATGTTACAATATACAAGAAACCGCCAATGTCGGTATGGCCGGATTGCCGATTAAAGTGATATAGATGAACAGTCAATCATTATACATTTCTGCATCAGCAGATGCTGAAGGCATAATAAATAGTTAAACATATTCCAATAGCATGTAATGAGGTCCTCATTATGACTCCACATGTTAAAAAGGTCAATCTAGAAATTCATTGAAGCATAAAAAACAAGAGATATTTGTAAAGCATGTATACCCCCAGACCCCCTGACCTTTGATCTAGTGACCTCAACTATAGAGGTCATCTACTGGTCATGACTAATCACCACAGCAACTTTGACGATCCTAGGCCAAACCACTGATCATTTATTGATCTGAAAACATTTCACAAGTTAAGGTAATGGTGACCTTGACCTTTGACCTAGCGACCTCAACAACTGTAGGGGTCATCTAGTGGTTACGACCAGTCACCACAGCAAGTTTGAAGATCCCCAACCAAACCATTGCGCAATTATTAATCCGAAACCATTGCATCAGTTAAGGTCATGGTGACCTTGACCTTTGACCTAGTGACCTCAAAAACAATTGGGGTCATCTAGTTGTCATGACCAACCACCACAGTAAGTTTGAAGATCCTAAGCATAACCCTTGAGCAGTTATTGATTGGAAACCATTTCACCTGTTAATGTCATGACGACCTTGACCTTTGACCTAGTGACCTAAAAACATTAGGGGTCATCTAGTGGCCATGACAAACCACCACAGCAAGTTTGAAGATCCTAAGCTAAACCCTTGAGCAGTTATTGACTGGAAACCATTTCACCAGTTAAGGTCATGGTGACCTTGACCTTAGACCTAGTGACCTCAAAAACAAGAGGGCTCATCTAGTTGTCATGACCAACCACCACAGCAAATTCGAAGATCCTAAGCCAAACCATTGAGCAGTTATTGATCAGAAACCATTTTACCAGTTACGGTCATGGTGACCTTGACCTTTGACCTCAAAAACAATAGGAGTCATCGAGTGGTCATGACCAACTACCACATCAAGTTTGAAGATTCTAAGCCAAACCCTTGAGCAGTTATTGATCGGAAACCATTTCACCAGTTAAGGTCATGGTGACCTTGGCCTTTGACCTAGTGACCTCAAAAACATTAGTGGTCATCTAGTGGTCATGACAAACCACCACAGCAAGTTTGAAGATCCTAAGCCAAACCCTTGAGCAGTTATTGATCGGAACCATTTCACTAGTTAAGGTCATGGTGACCTTGACCTTTGACCAAGTGACCTCAAAAACAAGAGGGTTCATCTAGTTGTCATGACCAACCACCACAGCAAATTTGAAGATCCTAAGCCAAACCCTTGAGCAGTTATTGATCAAAAACCATTTTACTAGTTAAGGTCATGGTGACCTTGACCTTTGACCTAAAAAACTATAGGGGTCAACTAGGTGTCATGACGAACCATCACAGCAAGTTTGAAGATAACAAGCCAAACCCTTAAGCAGTTATTGATCGGAAACTATTTCACCAGTTAAGGTCATTGTCACCTTGAACTTTGACCTAGTGACCTCAAAAACAATAGGGGTCATCCAGTTGTCATGACCAACCACCACAGCAAGTTTGAAGATTCTAGGCCAAGTCGTTTATTACTTATCGATCGGAAACAAAAAGGTCAACCTGGAAATTCTCTAAGTCAATGAAGCGTAAAATCTAGGTCAAAAAAGGGTCATAATAATCTACTAACCTATGACATGTAATGTGACACTCATTATGTAGAGGACCATAAGATCATGCTACATGCCAAATATCAAAAGTCTAGGCCTTACAGTTTCAGAGAAGAAGATTCTTAAAGATTTTCCTATGAAAAACTGATAAGCCCCGGGGCGGGGCCATTTTTGGCCGGGGGTCATATTTTAACAATCTTTGTAGAGGACCATAAGATCATGCTACATGCCAAATATCAAAGGTCTAGGCCTTACAGTTTCAGAGAAGAAGATTTTTAAAGATTTTTCTATGAAAAACTAATAAGCCCTTGGGCGGGGACATTTTTGGCCCGGGGGTCATAATTTGAACAATCTTTGTAGAGGACCATTAGATCATGCTACATACCAAATATCAAAGGTCTAGGCCTTACAGTTTCAGAGAAGAAGATTTTTTAAAGATTTTCCTATGAAAAACTGATAAGCCCTTGGGCGGGGCCATTTTTGGCCCGGGGGTCATAATTTGAACAATCTTTGTAGAGGACCATAAGATCATGCTACATACCAAATATCAAAAGTCTAGGCCTTACAGTTTCAGAGAAGAAGATTTTTAAAGATTTTCCTATGACAAACTGATAAGCCCTAGGGCGGGGCCATTTTTGGCCCGGGGTCATAATGTGAACAATATTTCGTTCCCCCTAACCACTGATGCTTCTGACAAAATTTGGTTAAAATCGGGTCAGTAGTTTCAGAGGAGATGTCGTTTGAAAATGTGGACGGACGCCGGACGCCGGACACCGGACGACGGACGGATCGCGGTCACAATAACTCACCTGAGCCTTTGGCTCAGGTGAGCTAAAAACTTATAAATTAAATCATTTTCAGCGACGACTTTGATGCTCTGCATCAAAATTTTACTTGTATCAACTGAAAGGCCTTCACCCAAGCTATCTGCATACCAAATATAATTGTCTAACCCATGTAGTTCAGAAGTTATAACAACATTTAATGACAGCAAATATTTCAAAATAGTGACCTTGACCTGATTTCAGGTATCTTTATGTCATCCGTAAGAACCTTACCAAAGCTATCTGAATGTTATACCAAAGATGAATTGCCTAGCACTCGGGGATAAGAAGTTATAGCAAAATGTTAAAGTTTGTTAAAAACAGCCAAATTTTCAAAATAGTGACCTTGACCCAATTTCATGTACCCTTGTATCAACTTAAAGGCCTTCACTACAGTTATCTCCATACCGTATATAAATTGTCTAGCATATGAGGTTCTGCAGTAAATGGAAATGTTGGAAGTTTTTCAATGATGGCCAACTTGTCTAAATAGTGACCTTGACCTTGACCTAATTTCAAATATCTTTATATCAACTGAAAGGCCTTTACCAAAGTCATTTGTATACCAAAGATGAATTGCCTAGCATTTGTAGTTCAGAAGTTATGGCAATGTTAAAGTTTGCTAAAAACAGCAAAGTTTTCAAAATAGTGACCTTGACCTTATTTCATGTATCCTTATATCAAGTGAAAGACCTTTACCCAAGCAATCTATATACCAAATATGAATTGCCTAGCATTTGTAGTTCAGAAGTTATGGCAATGTTAAAGTTTGTTAAAAACGGCAAAGTTTTCAAAATAGTGACCTTGACCTTATTTCATGTATTCTTATATCAAGTGAAAGGCCTTTACCCAAGCAATATATATACCAAATATGAATTGCCTAGCATTTGTAGTTCAGAAGTTATAGCAATGTTAAAGTTTGTTAAAAACGGCAAAGTTTTGGAAATAGTGACCTTGACTGTGACCTGATTTCATGTATCCTTGTATCAAGTGAAAGGCCTTAACCCAAGTTATCTGCATACCAAATATGCAAATATGAATGATCTAGCTTAAGTAAATCAGAAGTTATAAGCAATGTTAAAGTTTTATTAACGACGGCAACATATTGGAAAAAAGTGACCTTGACCTGATTTCAAAGACCCAGATCAGACAGCTCCTATAGGAGTTTACTCTGTTTGCTTAAGATATAGATCAGATTCTGCAGTTTTTGTCAAAGGAAAAAATTCCCTTGAACATTTTATTTTAAAATTCAAGTAATAAATACTCATAATGTCATATTTTCTTACATGAATATCGAACAGTTAGGCAGGTGGTTGCTTAAGGCAGGACAAAGGTAAGCATTAACTGTGTTAGATAATTTGAATGACAAAGAGTGCAGAACATGTTCAAAGAGTTTGTAAAGCCAGTATACTGTTCCCTCAAATGGTTAACCCTATACTGGTCCTACACCTAGTCCAAATTTCAAAACCTACCGAATATTCATGGACAAACTACATAGTTATAATGGAATATGGACGGTGGAACATTGTAGCCATTTTAGAGACTAAAGAAACGATTATATCAAAATCCATTAGCAAACAAAGCAGACCCTGATAAGATGGCTCCTATAGGAGCTGTCTGATCTGGGTCTACTCTGTTTGCAGATGCGTAAAAAGGCGTTTATATGAAGGAAAGAGTTAATAACCATGAGGTACTGGTTTTTAACTCTTTTTACCTAATAAAGACATTTTGATGCCTTTGCAAAGTAGACCCATAACATACAGCTCCTACATCTAATCTGAGTCTGCTCAGTGTGCTTAAGTAATTATATATATCCGATTCTAGTTTTCTCATGGTCAAAAATTTGTATGTTCATATGCCATTAAAAATTCCGTAAATAAATGAGGTCATTACTTCTTATATGAATATTCCTGAGGAAAAGGGTTAAAGTCTAACTCCGTAATAAACAGATCTAACAGCATCTGAGGTAGATATCACTATGTTTAAATATCACAATTTGGACTTCTCAGTCACAGTCTTTGGAATATGGGTATGGAAAAACTCCAGCAATTTTCTCCAGGCATGTTCTTGAGCGTAGGCATGTGGCTTCGGTTGACCGCCCCATAAGAAATACATATCTGTATGATAAAATTACAAAATAAGTGTAAATTATGTCACTGTATCTTGATAAAGCAAGTACATTCATTAGTCATGCAGGAAACACCACATAGCCGCCCAAACAGCACCACTAAAGAACACATACCAAAAGACACAAAGAGACGCACAAAGACATAACAAACGAACAATAGGGGGAGATGGAAGTATCGCCTTTTAACAGTCTGTCACAACAGTCACTTGGGGTTTAAACCAGCTTAGAAGCGTCCAACCTCACACTTATTCCATCCCCACCCTAGAAGACAAACAGTGTAAATAAACATATCCCCTCTCTAACTAATCTACGACAGCTCTTATCTCTTTAATAACTCTTAGATAACGCTATTTCATGCATTTGCAAAGAGAGAAGACCCAGATCAGGTGGCTCTTGTAGAAGTTGTCTGATTAGGGTCAGCTCTGTTTGCTTATGGGATTACAATGTATATGGATAGTACAGTTTCTGTCATGGTAAAATATTCTTTTGTAAAAGTATTAATACTGTATTATAAATTCAAGAGGCAAAAGGTTCATGCTGATTTTTCAAATGGACTATTTCAAAATTTAAACAGGTCAAGCTTTCCGTGAATAATCGGGGATTCTTTTAAAAAAGAAAAATGTAACATAAAAATCAGTGAAAATCCTGATGAGAGGGCTCCTATTTAAATTAACTCTCTCATCTAGGTATACACTGTTTACAAAGAGCATTAGTAACTGAAAGGGTTCACAAATGAACCAAAGATGTGAGTATATTAGCTTCAAACCAGTTAACAATGGTGTACTAGGCAACAAAGGCGTACCAGTGAAAATGGTCATATAATGTAACAAGATGACACATATAAATTAATGTTATCCAATCTATAAACTATGGCAATTGTCTATTTGCAAGTAGCAATTAGAAAGTAGCAAGAAGCATGCCATGACAGGCATTCCATATTGAAATAATCATGTTTCCTAGCAGAGTTGCAAGTAGCATGCCGTGACCGGTACTCCATACCTTTTTAAAAGAATTAAGATCCAGATGAGATGCCAAATAACTCAGTGTCTCATCAGGATCCAAACTATATACTCATATTATGTATTTTGAAGAAGATGGAAGAAAATCCAACCAAACAATAAATACAGTAAAACCCCGCTAATGCGACCACCTAAAAGAGGTACAAATCTGGGTGCTAAATGCAGGTGGTAGCTTAATGCAGGACAAAAGTAATGCAGAAAGCTCCTAGAGGAGCTTTCTGCATTAATTTTGTCCTGTATTAAGCAACCACCTGCTTATGAAGGCAGCTATACTTATTCTTTAAGTGGTCGCATTAGAGGGGTTCTACTGTATATGCAGCAGACAACATTATTTGGAGTTAAATTATTTGTCAATTTAATGAAGCCTATCAAACATGATACCATCAAACCACAACTTGTAATACTGAAAATATCACGAATCAATTTGCAACAATACATGTATATGCAAACAGTCTGGATTCAGATATTTCGGCCCTTTGACATGATTGTTTGATAACCTGTCTCATTAACCCTTTCCCTGTTCTATGTTTATTTCAAATTTAAATACCTAATGAACATTCATTAACAAACAAGATGTGTTTGTGAAACACTATGCCCCCTCAATATGAAATTTGACCCTGAAGGATGACCTTGATCTTGACATGTCACTCCTCAAACTGTTCGGCTTCATGAGATACAAATGCATACCAGTATCAAGGCTGTATATCTACTGGTTCAAACGTTATGGCCAATGTTAATGACTTTTGACCTTCAAAGATGACCTTGACCTTGACATGTCACCCCTGAAACTGTGCAGCCAAATGAGAAACACATATATACAAACTATCAAGTCTGTATCTCTACTGGTTCAAAAGTTATGGCCAATGTTAAAGTCTGTGACCTTTGAGCCTGAAAGATGACCTTGACCTTGACATGTCAACCCACAAAATGTGCAGCTTCATGAGATACACATGCATACCAAATATCAAGACTCTATCTCTATTGGTTCAAAAGTTATGGCCAATTTGAAGTTGGTGACCTTTGACCCTGAAAGATGACCTTGACATGTCACCCCTCAAACTGTGCAGCTTCATGAGATACACAAGTATGCCAAATATCAAGTCTCTATCTGTACTTGTTCAAAAGTTATGGCCAATAATAAAGTTACAGACAAAGAAACAGACAATTTGACCTTTGACCCTGAAGGATGACCTTGACCTTGACATGTCACCAATAAAAACGTATAGCTTCATGAGATACACAAGCATGCCAAATTCTCTTATCTTTTCTGGTCCAAAAGTTATGGCCAATGCTAAAGGCGGTGATTTGACCCATATATTTGACCTCTGACCTTGAAGGATGACCTTGACATGTCACCCCTCAAAATGTGCAGCTTAATGAGATACATATGCATGCCAAATATCAAGTCTCTATCTGTACTGAGTCAAAAGTTATGACCAATGTTAAAGTTGCGTTAAAGTTACAGCCAAATAACAGATAATTTGACCTTTGACCCTGAAGGATGACCTTGACCTTGACATGTCACCCCCTCAAAATGTGCAGCTTCATGAGATACACAAGCATGCCAAATATCAAGTCTCTATCTCTACTGGTCCAAAAGTTATGGCCAATGTTAAAGACGGTGATTTGCCCCATATATTTGACCTCTGACCTTGAAGGATGACCTTGACATGTCACCCCTCAAAATGTGCGGCTTTATGAGATACATATGCATACCAAATATCAAGTCTCTATCTGTACTGGCTCAAAAGTTATGACCAATGTTAAAGTTGCTGACAAACAAACAGACAAACAGACAAACAAACAAACAAACAAACAAACAAACAGACAGGGCAAAAACAATATGCCCCCCAGATTTGATCTGGGGGCATAAAAAGTTATAAAGAAATATGCAAGGTGCACCATTGTAGAAATTTTAGAAAGCAAAGAATCAGATCTATCAAATTCTATTAGCAAACAGAGTAGACCCTGATCAGACAGCTCCTCTAGGAGTCTACTCTGTTTGCAAAGTGTGAAAACATGTTTACATGAGGGAAAGGGTTAATGCTTTACTCCATAAATATGCCTTTGCCAGCTCAGAATATCCAGATCTGACTGCTCCTGTAGGAGCCATCTGATCAGGGTCTGCTGTGTTTGCTTTTTGAAATAATATAAATCTAATTCTACTGTTTCTGCCATGACAAAATTTCCTGTGGTAATCCTTTCCCTGTTCTGTGTTTATTCTAAATTTCAATACCTTCTGATTAGGGCCGTTACATTTTAATGTGTATTGGGGGCAGGAAGGCACTTTAAAAAACAGCTATGCTTGGATGGGTTTTGCTGCAAAAATGGTACTAATTGGTTTGTGTATTAGTAAAAAACTTCTATGGGTGAGTGGCCAAATTTGAAAGTGCCTTCCTGCACCCCAATACACATTTAAATGGATCAGCCCTTACTGAATATTCAAGGATAACACAGTTATAATGAAATATGAAAGGTAAAACACTGTAGCCATTTTTGAAAATAAAAAAACCTAAGATTTTTCAAATGCTACACTGTTAGTAAACAGAGCAGATCCTATAGGGTCCGTATGATCTGAGATTACTGTTTGCAGGTGCGTGAAAACACGTTTATATGAAGGAAATCCTACAGGGTCCGTATGATCTGAGTCTACTCTGTTTGCAGGTGCGTGAAAACATGTTTATATGAAGGAAATCCTATAGGGTCCGTATGATCTGAGTCTACCCTGTTTGCAGGTGCGTGAAAACCTGTAGACCCATATCAGACTGTCCCTGTAGAGCCATCTGATCAGGGTCTGCTCTATTTGCTTATGTCATTATATAGATCTAATTATACAGTTTGTTCTGTGGCCAAATAATTCTGTGTTTATTAACCATCATAAAAATTCATTTAATAAATGTTTATGACATTTTTTACATGGACACTGAAGAAGTAAAGGGAGTTAGGGTTAGGGTTAGATTAATAGACAGAAGACAAAATTATTTTGCAAAGAGTTGACTCGCTTAACCCATAGCCTGCCAGTCACAATTTGAAAACAGTGCAGAATTAGATGAGAGAGCTCCTGGGCCTGCACTGTTTGTGATGGAAAATCCAGGCCTGCATACTCTATGCTTTTGCCTAGGAAAACCATTTCAACATATCCTGTATATTTTTGTAAAGATTTGCCTAATTAATATTCAAAGAGGGTAGAGTGAACAAAAATATGTGGCGGGCTAAGGGTTAATCTATACTCATCCAAATTTTAATTTAAGAGAACAAAATATATGCTGGTATAAACCAATGACTGGTTAAGTAAACCGTGCAATCCCTCACCAAGGACTCTAAGGAACTCTTGGTCTAAAAGCTGTTTGCCCATGTCCATTTATGAGATTGCAGGAGTAAACAGGTTATCAAATTAACCAAATTCCTCCATAAATACACCTTTCTAAGCCTCTGTAAAAGTCACTTAATGAAACCATTGTGATAAATAGAGCAATTGCTCCTATAGGAGCAAATGCTCTATTCATCACAACAGTTTCAAACTACAAAATTCTAAAATTTTCCTTTTTTCTAGTTAATGCTCCTTTTCGGTAGATTTATTCAAAGTGGTTGGATCTAATGAGGGTTTAACCCTTTCCTCCAGCCTATGAGGGAATGGGATAACCCTTTTACTCCATGAATACGCCTTTCTGGGCCTTTGCAAACAGAGCAGACCCAGATAAGATGGCTCCTGGAGGATTTATGAAACAACTTGGACAAAATTATACAGTTTCTGCAATGATCAAATATTCCTTTGTTCATACAGCCATTATAAAAATACACTTAATTAATATTCATATATTCATTATTTCTTACTAAATTTTCATGGAAGAAATGGTTAAATTCATTTACCAAAGGCCTTGTGGTAGGACATTCTGCAATTAGGGGAGTAGGGAGGTTCTACCAGATGCCCTGCATCAGGATACGAGAGAATCATGAAGTTGTCCATTTTGTCCTTTGGGTAATGTTGTTTCATGAAATGCATGCATTCGTTTGGTCCACACATGTCATCTTCAGATAGGATATTTAAAACCATAGGATTGTGTCGCCAAACCTGCAAAACAAATAACTATTAACAATGAAAAAACACATTGTTTACATTCAATGTACATGTCACTGGGCTTGTGTTGATGGTTTGAATCAAAATCAGTTACTGCCAATTATATAAATCCTGTCTTATGGGACTACTCATTGTCTCAATAGGTCCTAAAGGAGCATTTTACTTTTTATACTTTTTGTGCCAGGTTAAACAGTCACCTCCATAATGTCCCCCCCCCCCCCCATGTGTATTCAGTAAGTAGTCACTAAACCTTTCACTGTTGAATATTCATGCAAGAAATAATGATCTCATGAATATTAATTAGATTAATTTGTTATAATAGCACACTGACACTGGAACATTTGGACATGGCAGAAACTGTAGAATCATATCTATATTATATCATAACCAAACAGAGCAGACCCTGATCAGACAGCTCCTATAGGAGCTGTCTGATCTGGGTCTACTCTGTTTGCAAAGGCGTAGAAAGGCATATTTATGGAGTAAAGGGTTAAACCTTTCCCTGTTGAATATTTGTGCAACAAGCAATGACATTATGAATATTCATTAGCTGATTTTTTTAATGGCATATGGGTACAATTTTTTTATGGAATTGGTAGAAACTGTATAGATCTACCAGTAGTCGGATCTGTTATCATTTCATAAGCAAACAGAGCAGACCCTGATTAGACAGATCCCAAAGAAGCTGTCTGATCTGGGTTCACCTCAGTTTGCAAAAGTGTGAAAAAGCATGTTCATATGAGGGAATGGGTTAACCCGTTCTCACACAAACTATTTTTAGTAGAGATGTCAACGGCATTACATTTATTCATTGGTCGGATTTGTTTTGAAAACCCGTTTAATAGAACAATATATTAAACATCTGGGACCAATACACATGTAGTCCGCTGTTATGAGGTATCCAGACACACACGAACTTCGTCAAATTTGTAATGTCGTTGTATAATAGTCACAAATCTTCCGATTAACCGGTCGAAAGAATGAACGATTAATCGGTTAGTGAAAAGGCCGACTATTGACATCCCTAATTTTTAGATCCAACCTCTTTGGAAATATCTACTGAAAAGGAGTATTCACTACAAAAATAGAAATTTAAGAATTGAGTAGTTTAGATAAATTGAGCATTTGCTCCTATATGCAATTGCTCTACTTATCACAACGGTTTCAAACAGCGACTTATACAGAGACGTCAAAAGGCGTTAATAAGTGGGTATAGGATAAAACAGGTTTTATTACATTAATCCTTTATCTGACATACAGTAAAACCCCGCTAATGCTACCACTTAATAAACGGTCAATGGCGTCGTTTAAAGCAGGTGGTTGCTTAATGCAGGACGAAAGTTATGCAGAAAGCTCCTATAGGAGCTTTCTGCATAACTTTCGTCCTGCATTTAGCTACCACCTGCATTTGCCACCAAGAATTATGCCCTTTTTTGGTGGTCGCATTAGCGGGGTTTTACTGTACATGTATGTGCCTTTTGATGCCCATTAATATCTTGGCAAACAGAGTAGATGCAGACCATGCAGCTCCACAATAAAATTTTCATGATGTCATTATTTCTTTCATGAGTAAACATAGTTAAAGGGTTAAAATGCTGAGTAAATACAACGAGAATGAACTTAGTGGTTTAGTTTGAGAGTAGGTGACACTTTTTATAAGTTGGTGTAACACTTTCACCATTACTGATGAATTGGTGATGTTTTTGAAAACAGTTTTGTAGCTGTATTTAGGACACTGGAAAAGCATAATTCAATCAAATAGTATTGCAATCAAAATTCCTTTTTTCAAGGACATCTTTACATCAATGCTGTTCATCTGTAAACGTTTCAGATCTGATCAACTGCATAGGAGGAATCTGACATACAAAATTGTGTTTATGTAGCGTTATAGACAATAAACTTTTTTGTTTCATTACCCCTTTTGCCAAATTTTTTGTTTCATTAAACCTTTTGCCAATGAAGATTTATGTTTGAATTAGTAATTTCACTAAAATTCATTAACCCTTTCCTCCATGAATATTTATGAAAGAAATAATGAAGTCATGAATGGAGACTTAAATGTTTGGTCATAGCAGAAACTGTAGAATCATATCTATATTATATCATAAGAAAACAGAGCAGACCCTGATCAGACGGCTCCTACTGGAGTTGTCTGATCTGGGGCTACTCTGTTTGCAAAGGGTTAACTTAATTTTGTTAATGTTAATTTTTCAAGTGAGTGTGTTGCTTTGACAAAAAGCGTTGGATTAGATCTACGTATATACTTCCATACAGAGTAGACCCTGATCAAATGGTTCCTATAGCAGCTATCTAATCTGGGTGTACTCTGTTTGCAATGGTGTGAAAAAAACATTTATGTGAGTAAAACAAGAAACCTGAACATCTTACACAGAAAATACAAAGGGACATAATTACGTTAAAGTGAGTGCATCTTTTACTCTTCCTTTATGTGCATCTGTCACAGTTGACCTTCTGTGAAAGTTTGAAACATTTCTAATCAATAGTGTCAAAGATATTATAACCCTTTACTCCACATATAAGCATTTTTAACACCTTTGCAAATAGATTAAACCCAAATCAGACAATCAGATCAAGGTCTGCTCTTTTTGCTTATGGAGTAATATATCCGAGTCCTCAGTTTCAGCCATGTTCCTGTGTTCATTGGCCATTGTAAAAATTCAGCTAATTAATATTCATTATTTCTTACATGAATATTCATGGAGTAAATGGTTCATGCCCTAGACTGTATTGTAATTCAGTTCAGTACATTTTACAGAGACCCAGATAAGATGCGTAAATTAAATGATTTCCAAGAATATGTGTAGCTCCTTTATTTCTCCAGCAGTCCCTATGCTATAACAAATGCCTTGAAGGGATGATTCTAAAGAGTGGTCACAATGTTTGGTGCAGAAGTTAATGATTTTAGTTTTTGAATTTCTCACCTTTATCTATTTGCCCTAATCTTAAAATCAACTCTTTCCCTGTTCTATGTGCAGACCATGGAACATTGTGGCCATTTTTGAAACTAAAGAAACATATCTCTCAAAATCCATTAGCAAACAGAGCAGACCCTTTTCTATTTGCCCTAATCTTAAAATCAACTCTTTCCCTGTTCTATGTGCAGACCATGGAACATTGTGTCTATTTTTGAAACTAAAGAAACAGATCTATCAAAATCCATTAGCAAACAGAGCAGACCCTGATCAGACGGCTCCTATAGGAGCCATCTGATCTGGGTCTACTCTGTTTGCAAATGCACAAAAACATATTTGTATGAAGGAAAGGGTTAACTCTTTGCATGTTAGCAATATACCACATGTAGACTAATTTAGCATTTATTAGCATCTGGATCCAAACTGTTTGACACTCTAGTTGTACTTTTGATGAGAAACAAAGGAAAAACTTACCCAGAGTTCACCTGATAACCATTTAGCATACATAGAGTTAAGAAGATTAACTTAAACCCTTTCCTCCATTAATATTCATGTATGAAATAATAACATCATGAATATTAATTAGATTATGGCTCCTTTAGGAGCCATCTGATCTGGGTCTACTCTGTTTGCAAAGACGTAGAAAGGCGTATTTATGGAGGAAAGTTTTAATTACTGAGAAGCACAGTATACCGGTAGGAGGTCAGATTCACTGTATTCGAATGTATTGTTTGTTGCCCATGCTCCTTCAATATTCATCATTTTCCCCATATCCATCCTGTAAAAGAAGTTGAGTAATAAAAGAATTTTTCAACAACATCTGTTTCAAAATATCTCAGCAATAGTGCTACTAATCCCTACCTCAATAAAAACTATTGGTAACTGACAGATCATTAACCCTTTAATCAATGAATGTTCATGTAAGAAGTATGATACCATACATATCAATTAGGTGTACAAGGGGTGGTTGATAAGTCCGTGGCCTGAGGCAGAGAGAAGCAGTTTGACCTCAATATTTTTTCAATGTAGTCACCTTGCATGCTTGAGCACTTTGTCCAACAGTGTTGGAGCATTTAGATACCTTCCCTGTAGAAGGTGGCATCATTGGCCTCAAGAAATGATTTAACAGCTTGTTTAACGTCATCATCAGTGCGAAAATGGCGGCCGCTGAGTTCCTTTTTCATCTTGGGGAATAGTTAATAGTCACAGGGTGCTAAATCAGGTGAATATGGTGGATGCTCAACCATTTGGAAACCACATTCCTGAATGGCAGCCATGGCAACAGTGTACTTGTGTGCTGGAGCATTGTCCTGATGGAAGAGCACACCTAATGACAGCTTGCCATGCCTTGTCTCGATTTTTTCACCATGCTGCCTCATGAGGTCAGCATAATACTTTCCAGTATCAGTGTGATCTCTTTCAAGATAATCCACTAGCAGCACACCTTTCCCATCCTAGAAAACTGTGGCCATCACCTTCCCAGCGGATGTTTTCGACTTGGCTTTTTTTTTGGGGGGGGGGGGGTGTAGATCCTGGGTGTTTCTACTGTTTTGACTGTTGTTTTGTCTCAGGTTCGAAGTGATGAACCCATGTTTCATCAACAGTTACAAACTGCTTGAGAAACTTCTCCTGCTCCCGCTCAAACATAGCAAGGTTTTCCCTGGAGATGTTGCACCAAACTCATTTCTGGTCGAGACTCAGAAGTTTAGGGACCCATCTTGCAGAAACCTTTGTCATTTGCAAATCATTATGGATAATTGCATGGACTCGTTCCTGTGATATACCCAGCTATGTAGCAATGTACAACTGTGTAATTCGCTGATCTGCCATAATCATATCATGGATTTTATTGATGGTGTCCTTTGAGGAGACAGTTGGTAGCCTGCCAGGACAGGGGGTCATCTTCAAGACTCTCTACCGCATTTAAATTCAGTGGCCCATTTTGTCACCATGCTATAACATGGGACATGCTCCCCTAACGTAGCTTCCATGTCCACATGTATCTCCTTCGGTGATAAGCCTTTGAGGCCAAGGTATTGACTAATCGCGCGATGGCCAACATTGTCCATTTGCTTAGAAGTACTCATAGTAAGTAGCTTTGAGAATCAAATTCTAGCAAACAACAGAGAAAAAAATCCTTCTGTCTCTGCAGAGTGATTATAACACCTTTTCTACACGGACATCAAATGGTATGTTTATAAGTGGTGTGTTTCTATCCCAGGCCACCGACTCATCAATCACCCCTCGTATTTTTATAACACAGGAATATCAACCAAGGCAGAAAGGCAGATGATTAGATCTCTATTATGTCATAAGCAAATACAGTAGACCCTGATCAGATGGCTCCAAGCCAAGAGGAGCCATCTGATCTGGGTCTACTTTGTTCGCAAGGCATAGAAAAGCGTATTTATGGAGTAAAGGGTGAAGATATATGCTTATCTATTATGACCATTAACTCATTCCCTCATTGGCTATTTTTAGACCCAACCTCTGAATAAGTCTAGAGAAATGGTAAGTTTTAGAATTATGTAGTTTTAAAACCATTGTGACTTTTACAGATGCGTCAAAATGCATCAGTAGGAGGGAATGGATAAAAATTTCATCAAAGTGCACCCAAACTCTTCAAACAAATGGGCCAGAATGGCCCTGAAGCGCTCACCAGACAATCAGAGGAAAAGATTTTCAAAGTTTTCACTATATGTTTCTATATGTTTCTATTGAAACCTAGCCCGCCCTGAGGCAGGGCAGGGCAAATTTTGATCCAATGGGCACAATCTATATAACTTTTGTAGAGGACTTGAACATGATGCTATGTGCGAAATATGAAAGCTGAGAACCTTCCAGTTTCAGAGGAGAAGATTTTTCACTATGTTTCTATTGAAAACTGGCTACCCCTGGGACGGGGCCAATTTTGACCCCAGGGGCATAATTTATATAACTTTTGTAGGAGACCTGAACATGATGCTATGTGCCAAATATGAAAGCTGAGAACCCTGTTGATTCAGAGGAGAAGATTTTCAAAGTTTTACTATATGCTTCTATAGGAAACAAGGCACCCCTGGGGCGAGGTCAATTTTGACCCCAAGGGCAAAATTTATATAACAATTGTATAGGACCTGAACATGATGCTATGTTCCAAATATATACGCTGAGAACCTTCTAGTTTCAGAGGAGAAGATTTTCAAATTTTCACTGTATATTCCTATAGAAAACAATGTACCCCTGGGGCAGGGCCAATTTTGACCCCAGGGACATAATTTATATAACTTTTGTATGTGCCAAATATGAAGGCTGAGAACACTGTAGATTCAGAGGAGAAGATTTTTAAAGGTTCAAATTGTTGACGACGGACATCAGGCGATCACAAAAGCTCACCCTGAACACTTTGAGCTCTGGTGAGCTAAAAATGGATCAGACCAAGATAATAATACAACATACAACATATACATACAACAAATTACAACATATACATAGACAATGTCCCTTTACACCATGAGTATTCATGTTAGAAATAGCATATGTACGAATATCGATTATCCAATTGTTTATAATGGTACATGAACCAGAGAACATTTGGACATGGCAGAAACTGTACAATCAGAGCTACATAATTCTATAAGCTAACAGAGCAGATGCTGATGAGACAGCTCCTACAGACACAATCTGATCAAGGTCTACCATTTGCAAATGTGTGAAAAGTTGTATACGTTGAGTAAATGGTTAAGTTCAATCTCAGTGATTTCCAGCAAACAATTGCTAGGCTGTTTCATTAAAAACACTCTGAAAACTGTAAGCTAACAGCAAATATGAATCAATAACAAGATGTGTTTGTGGAACACTATACCCCCATTTTGACATTTGACCTTGATGTATGACCATAACCTTAATATGTCACCCCTAAAAATGTTTGCCTCCATAAGTTGTACATACATGCCAAGTATGTATGTATTACCATATATATGCAATGGCTACAAAATTATTGCCAACATTAAAGTTGGGAACAAACCAACCATCCAACAAACAAACAAACAAACAAACTGACAGAGCAAAATGGCTTTAAGACGTTTGATCTAGTAGGTTATATAATTTGATCAAATGTATTTTTTCAACAAACGGGGCATGATGGCCTTATATTGCTTACCCGAATCAATAAGCCATGTGATGTACATGTACTATGTTCAAGAAACATTTGTATGAAAGTTTAAATATACAGCCAGCAGATTAGTCCCAACAGAGAGTCTTTTCTTCTTCTTTATAATCATATATTAATATTTAATATTTATATGACTATTTGTCCCTAGAAACCAGTATTTTATACCGGTATATCAAAAGACTTGAACAATTTGATCATCAAAGAAACAGCCTTCTTGCAAAACTTATATTGAAATCTAGCCTGTGGATTCTGAGAAAAAGGCTTCCAAATTTCTCTATAGCCATATACAGAAAATTAGCCCTGCCCCTTATGGCCACATTTTTTTAATTCACATCTTTGTAAACAGAGAAGACCCAGATCAGATGGCTCGCCAAAGAGCCGTCTAATCAGGATCTGCTCTAGTTGCTTATGAAAATATAATAGATCTGACTTTACAGTTTCTACCAATACTATAATATTCTGTGTACATATCCCATTATGAAACAAGATGTGTTTGTGAAACACTACCAACCAGCAAATTTGACCTTTAAACCTGAAGGATGACCTTGACTTTGACATGTCACCCCTCAAAATGTGCGGTTTTATGAGATACATATGAATGCCAAATATCAAGTCTCTATCTGTACTGGCTCAAAAGTTTCATGACCAATGGTAAAGTTGGTGACAAACAAACAGACAGACAGGACAAAAACAATATCCCCCGATCAGATCCCATAAAAAACCAGACAATTAATATTCATAATGTTACTATATTATTTTACATGAAAGTTCAACAGAGAAAGGGTTAAGAAACACATCAATCTGAAAAGAGTTGTTTGATATTTACAATGTACTTCTCAAATAGTTATGCAAAATTATATTGAACACTAGTTTCAGGGGAAGAAGAAATTTTAAACTTTCACTATAGTCATACATGGAAATGCAGCACTTATGCTTCCATGAACAACCATGGTAAATGATCACCTTTCCATCATTTCTACTAAAGAAAAAGTTTACTGAAACACGATTGACAGTTCAGACAAGTGGGTCATAATGCTTTTCCGTTTTGGCTCCCGAGGCAGCCAGAATTCTGCTTGGAATGCAATTCTTTGAAACAGTTTAATAGAAGACCATCAAATAAACTACCATGCAAAGTCTTATCACTTTTCATCTAGTGGTTTTAAAGCAACAATTTAAAAACTGTGAACTGATTCTATGAATCTGTATAAATTTATCAAACTGACAGTGAGTCATTCCTGAAAAGAAAATTTAATGCACATGTATGTACAATTTTTCAGAAATTGGAAACAATTGAAAGGGCAATATAAATGATCTACATGTAATTCTAACTGACAATTGTTACTTACTCTACCGCTGGTATGACTCCTTCATTAAATTTCAGTGGCGCATTGGCATTAAATGTGCACCCATTGATATTTATCAGTGCTCGGACCTGAAATCAAAAACAATATTGAAACATTTCTACTAGATGAATCCTTTCTCTGTTGAATATTCATGTAAGGAATATTGATATCAATATTTCTAGGCTAATATTTTATAATGCCATATTTACACATGAATAACTAACTAACCCCGACACATGCAGTAGAAAACCCTCAAAATGTAATTCTAGTAGAGAAGAATTTAGATACTTATAGGCAGGTGACTGCATAACGCATGGTGAAAATCATGCAGAAAGCTCCTAGAGGAGCTTTCTGCATGACTTTCACATGCATTAAGCTGCCACCTGTCTTCAAGACTGATATTTATACTAAATTTAATGTCCGGTTTAGAGGGGTTTTATTGTACACACATACACTCACTAACTGGATCCTTATTCGTATTCTGTGAAAAACATCAACAAGGGCCCTGATACCGCTCGCCAGACAATCAGAGGAGAAGATTTTCATTATGTTTCTATAGAAAACTGGCCACCCCTGGGTGGGGCTTCATTTGAAATCAGGGGCATAATTCATAACTTTTGTAGCAGACTTCAAGATGATGCGAATATGAAAGCTGAGAAACTTCTACTTTCAAAGGTTGCACAATATGTTTCTCTATAAAAACAAGAGGACCATTGACAGTGTTAATTTTTCAGCAGATAACATTTATAACAGATGACAGAAACTCAGTGTTAACCCTATCATTTCTGAGCATGACTTGACTGAAATAAGCACACAGTTTGGATTCTGATCTAACACATATGTAACTTCATATGTGGTTTGTACAAGAGAATTTATTGTAAGACTGATATGCATTAGCCCTTTCCTCCATTTTCTATGCCTCTGTAATAATCACTTCTTGAAACCTTTGTATGCTCTATTTATCACAATGGTTTCAATAATAAATGTAAACAATAAATAAATAAAATATAAAACCTGAGGACAATTTGCAGCCATAGCACATGCGATGTCACCACCTTTAGACACGCCTACAACACCAACGCCCTCCCCGTATACCTTCGGATGTTTCAGTAACCAGGATACAGCTTCCTTAGCATAAAAAAGGGGTTATTATTTTATATTAGTCAAACTTGAAAGGCATACTGGAAGTGTTTTAACCCATTCCCTCGTATTGACGCCTTTTAACGCCTTAGTAAAAATCATTTTTGGATAACCAGTGGATAACCAGTGATAATACAATGGAACATTTGCTTCTATTATTTATCACAATTGTTACAAAACTACACAATACTAAAATATTTCCTTTTCAGTAGATTTATTCGAAGAGATTGTGTCTAAAAATAGCCTATGAGGGAATGGATTAATAATTATGGATTATTGGGCTATACAGCAGAACCAGAATTCAGTTTAAACTGTCAGACATGTGCAAGCTTTGGATAGGATTTGATTCACTCTAGTGATGAGCCCAAGAGACATTTTGAGTAGGGGTTGTATTCAATGATCTAAATGTGTGTGAATAGTGCTTTTGAAACTTGTAAAATGTTCATAGATCAAGTGCACTAGTGGACTTTGTTGATATGGCCAGAATTCTTCACCAATTACTCCATAAAATACACCTTTTAACCCTTTCCCTCATATAAATGTGTTTTCACACATCTGAAAACAGAGTAGACCCAGATCAGACGGCTCCTAGAGGAGCCGTCTGATTAGGGTCTACTCTGTTTGCTAATGGAATTTGATATATTTGTTTCTTTAGTTTCTAAAATTGTAACAACATTCCACTTTCTGTTTTTCATTATAACTATTTTGTCAGTGACTATTGAGTAGGTATTGAATTTGTAATAAACACAGAACAGGGAAAGGGTTAAAACCTTAGCAAACAGAGTAGGCCAAGATCAGGCTGCTCATGTAAGAGCTGTGTGACAGGGTCTACTCTGCTTGCTATTCAATTAATACAGATCTAAGTCTATAGTTTATGTCATGACCTTTTGGCATTATTAACCCATTCCCTTATATAAATGACTTTTCAAGCATTTGCAAACAGAGAAGACCCAGATCAGACGGCTCCTACAGGAGCCATCTGATCAGGGCCTACTCTGTTTGCTTGTGGTTATAATATATATCAGATTACAGTTTCTGTCTGAGTCAGATTGTCTTGAGTTCATATCCCATTATGAAAAAAATCTAATTAATATTAATAATGTCATTATTTTTTTACATAAATATGCAACTGGGAAAGGTATAAAAGTCATCTACTTAAACCTTTTCCCTGTTTAATATTCATGTAATAATGTCATGAATATTTATCAGCTGAATTTTTATAATAGCATATACACACATGATATTTTGGTATTGGAATAAACTGTAGAATCAGGTCTATTACAATTTAATAAGTAAACAGAGCAGACTCTGATCAGACAACCCCTGTTCTTACATGAATATTCACAGTGCAAAGGGTTAATGGACATTGTTTTTTTTTTGTTGTGCCCCTACATTTGCTTGATCTGACTGGTGCTTTTGTTACTAGCTTGGACAAATTGGCATTTTGTGGGTGAAAACAGTAAAATCCCTCTAATGCGACCACCAAAAGAGGGCATAATTCTGGGTGGCAGAGGCAGGTGGTTGCTTAATGCATGACAAAAGTTACGCAGAAAGCTCCTGTAGGAGCTTTCTGTATAACTTTCGTCCCGTATTAAGCAGCCACCTGCTTACAAAGGCAGAAATGTTTATTCATTATAATCGGTCACATTAGAGGGGTTATATTGTATATACAATCAGGTCTATTGATCTACTTTTAGAAGTGGTTACTGACAGATGATTACTGCTAAATATTTTATTCTGACATGCTGCAGTGGTGCAAAATGAAAAGTGCATTTCATAGGGATACTCCTTTTCAGCATATTCATTCAAAGAGATTGGGTCTAAAAATAGGAATGGGTTAACCCTTCCCTTCATATAAATGCATTGTTATGAATTTGCAAACAGAGTAGAGCCAGATCAGATGGCTCCTATAGAAGTCATCTGATCAGGATCTGCTCAGTTTGCTAATGGAATTTGACAGACAGATGTATTTCTTTAGTTTCTAAAATGGTGTAACAATGTTCCATCTTCAATATGTCATTATAACTATTTTTTTATAAATATTCAGTCGGTATTTAAATTTGAAATAAACACTGAACAGGGAAAAGATTATAGTAAATTTTTACATCTTACCAGGAAGTAATTCAAATCTAAATCGTACAGATTATTTGGCAGATCCTTGTACAAGAAGTATGCAAGAGCTAATGAGGCAATACCCCTGGATGCTAGAAGGGCCGACCGGTACTCAGTTAGGCCGCCTGCACTCCCAAACAAGTCTATGACTCCTGGAAATGGACCTGGACCTAAAATGAATATGTAATTCCTCAAATAGTATACATTGTATGAGGATTGGGACACATAATTTTTTTTTTCATCAAATCCGATTTTAAGTGAAAACAAGAGTGTGTTAACAGTTTGTGAAACACTTATGCCCTCGAGCTTTGACCCTGAAGGATGACCTTGACCTTTGTTCCATGGACCAGGGAGTTTAACGCGACACATCATCTTTGTGTGGTGAACATTTGTGCCAGGTTATTTTGAAATTCATTTACAGATAAAAATGTTATAGAAGGGACACGAAATTTGGGACAGACGGATGGAAGGATGGACAGACAGACAGATAGATCCTGATGGAAGGACAGACAATGCGATTAATATATGCCCGCCATTGGGGGGTATAACAAGAGCTGTCCGCAGACAGCGCGCTCCACTTTCTTTAGTGTTGGATAGTGTAGTGGAAGTCTAAGTCAGAAAGGGGAGATAACAACAGCAAAATTAACTTTAGGGTTACCTACCCTTGTGAAATGGGTCCCCCTTGTAATAGTTAATATGTATACCAAAGATGAACCAAATATCCTGGACAGTTTCTGAGACATGGACCTGAACATAAAACTTAACCAACAATGAAAATTCTAAGTCGAAAAAGGGGCATAACTATGGCAAAATTAATTTTAGGGTTACCTACCCTTGTGAAATGGGTTCCCCTTGTGATAGTGAATATGTATACCAAAGATGAACCAAATATCTTTGACAGTTTCTGAGACATGGACCTGAACATAAAACTTAACCAACAATGAAAATTCTAAGTCGAAAAAGGGGCATAACTATGGCAAAATTAATTTTAGAGTTACCTACCCTAGTGAAATGGGTTCCCCTTGTGATAGTAAACATACATACCAAATATGAACCAAATATCTTTGATGGTTTCTGAGAAAAGGACCTTAACAAAAAGGTTAACCAACGCCGACGCCGACGCCGACGAGAGGGTCATGACAATAGCTCCACTTTTTGAAAAAGTGTCGCTAAAAAGTAATATAAAAAAGATTTTTTTCCATGACTGAAACTGTAGAATCATATCTATATGCTTCTATTAGCAAAGAGAATAGACAATGATCAGAAATCACCTACTGGAGCCATCCGATCTGGGTCTACTCTCCTTGCAAATGTATGAAAAGGTAAAGGGTTACCCCATTACCTCATAGGCTATTTTTAGACCTGTCCTCTTTGAATGAATCTACCGAAAAGGAGCATTTACTAAAGAAAAGGAAATTTTAGAACTGTGTAGTTTTGAAACCATTAAAATAAATAGAGCATGTGCTCCTATGGAGCACATGCTCTATTTATAACAATGGTTTCAGAAGGTTACTTTTAAAGAGGCATCAAAAGACGTCAGTATGAGTGAATGGTTTAATAAGTAGGGTGCATGTCATGGTTTATTTTTAATTTTTTACATAATAAAATAAAGTTATGAGTCATTAATAACAGTAATGTTCATACATATATTATTGCCATACAAAGGTCCAGATATAATGCGTAAATTAAAACATTTTCAAGAATAACTTCTTTACTTCACCACCAAACCCTACGTTGTTACCACTCTTTAGAATCGAAAGACAATTCTAAAGAGTGGCACAATATAGGGTTTGGTTGAGAAATGACGATTTTAGTTTTTGAAAACACACCTTTAACTGTTGCTCTATATACATGTACGAGGGTATCAGTGTTTACATTTCCTGTATACATGTATATCAGTATGCAAAGCAACTCGAGGGCTTGGTGCAAAACTATTGTAACTCCTTCACAAAGTGAAGGAGTTACAATAGTTTTGCACAAAGCCCTCGAACTGTGTTTCATTTGCCTGCTATTTTTTTCCTAAAATAAGATGAAAAAACTCAGATGTAGGTAATAATACATAGAACTTTTTACCGTTTAACCATTGCCCTGTTGAATGTTCCTATAAAAATATGAACATGACATGAATATTTATTAGCTAAATATGTTTTATGTCGATCATTATTACACAGGAGTTCGGGTATTGGAAGCAACTGTACATTCTGATCTATTTTAATTTCATAAACAAACAAAGCAGACTCTCATCAGATGGCTCTTACAGGAGCTCTCTAATCTGGTTGCAAGGGCGTTTGTGTGAAGAAGAGTGTTAAAACCATCGAAAAAACACATCTGTTCAAAAGCTTTTACCTTGTGGCAGGTATAGTTTTCCTCTTAGTCGCCCTTCTGTTACTTCTGTACTTGTGACCCCTTGACCTTTGTACCACCTTTCAAAAGTATGGGTTGTTAGAGGTGCAGGGCTTTGGGATCTAATTTCATCTGCAGTAAAGTTGCCCGGATATACTGTCATTTCCGCCTTCAATGGTTTGTCCATGTCCTTGGTCATCAGTCGGAACCCTTTTGGCATATCAGGAGTAGGAGTCAAACTCCAAAATATTCCCATGGAAGAAACCCCTGTAGATGATCCAAATATCACTTGGAATACACATGTACTGGACAATGTCACTAAGGACACATGGACACAGGAAGTTTTAATCTTGCCAGAAACTGTAGAATCATATTTATATTATACCATTAGCAAAAAGAGTCTACCCTGATCAGACAGCTCCTACAGGAGTCATCTGATCTAGGTCTACTCTGTTTGCAAATGCATAGAAAATCAGGTTCTACTCTGTTTGCAAAGGTGTACAAATGCATATTTATGGAGAATAAAAGGGTTAAACCATTGAATGTGAGTTTCAAAATGGAATGGCATATTAGTCTTTAACAATAGTGTCCAGGCAGTATGAAGGATTGAAATATAATGTAATTTTATATAATTTTATGTAATGTAATTTTATGCAGACTCTGATCTGAGGGCTCCTCTGAGAGCCCTTTCGATCTTAGTCTACACTGTTTAAAAATGCAAGTACACTAATTTTCTGCATTCAAAGTGTCAAAACAGAGAGTTTAGCATCTGGAAGAAGGATAAAATATGATAAACTTTCCATTATGTAATAAAAATGATAATGAAAAACAAGAGGTGCATGCGGCGTCAACGCTCGTCCGATTTGGTGCTTGTCCAGCTAAATTAAATAAAATTGAAAAACGTAATGGGCCATAACTCCAAAAAAATTTAAATTAAGAGTTATGGTTCTTAAATAGGGGCCTTCCTTTAAATGAGGTCTACTAACCTATTAAGTTTCATGTTGATACCACTTATACTTTTCGAGTAATGAGCTACATTAAAAATTTTGCACGCTGACGACAACGCCAACGAAGCCTACGACCCAGTAATCACAATATTTTGACTTTTCTTTGAAACAGACGAGCTAAAAAGAGATTTGGATTTTAAGTTGATAATGGACAAATCCTTAGACTAACACAAGGACAGTAGAAACGGAGCCAAGAGAATGTTTCAAACAATCAGAAAAAGTGGTGATGACTTCAAAGCTAGTACTGATGTTATAAAACTTTAACCAGAGGTCCTCATAAGATGTGTAAATTAAAACATTTTCAAGAATAACTTCTTAATTTCTCTACAAGCCCTATGTTGTGACCACTCTTTAGAATTGTCTCGAAGAGATGATTTTAAAGAGTGGTCACAACATAGGGTTTATTGGAGAATGGACAATTTTAGTATTTGAGTATGCATGCTTATGTGTTGCTCTGTAAATCATTTACAGTAAAACCCCGCTAATGCGACCACTTAATAAACAGCCACTGACATCGTTTTAAGCAGGTGGTTGCTTAATGCAGGACAAACGTTATGCAGAAAGCTCCTATAGGAGCTTTCTGCATAACTTTCGTCCTGCATTAAGCTACCACCTGCCTCTGCCACCCAGAATTATGCCCATTTTCGGTGGTCGCATTAGAGGGGTTTTACTGTATTTGGTTAATGAACATTTATGCAAGACTCCACCCAATATCAATACCTGGGCATTAATTGACTTCATTCTTGTATTAAAAATATAGAACAAAATTTTTTATTACCATGGCAAACAATAAAGCATCAGATTTGAAATAAAACAGTGTCTGTCTGGTCTGAGTCTATTCTGTTTGCAAAGAGGTAAAATAAAGATTTTTAAAAAATTCCACGCTCCAATCTCAACATCTAACATTTAATCTCAACATTTATTCTGACTCAAGTAATCACATTTGCACATCTAGAAAGCTATATACATGTATACGGTAGTAGTTTAATAGGTTTATACATTAAACCAATTCCCTATTGAATATTTATATAAGAAATATTAACACCATGAATATTAATAAGCTAAATTCTTACAAGGGCTTATATCCATAGTACATAATGATACAAAGTTTTGGTATTGGAAAAAACTGTAGAGTCAGATCTATTATAATTTCATTTAGCAAACATAGCAGACCCTAATCCAACAGCAGCTCCTGTAGAAGTAGTTTGATCTGGGTCTACTTGTAAAGGCACAAAGAGTGATTATATGAAGAAAAGGGTTAAGTGAACTGCAACAAACAAATTTGGTGGTGTCTCATTATATACAGTAGAACCCCTCTAATGCGACCACTTAATGAATATATAAGCAGGTGGTTGCTTCATGCAGGACAAAAGTAATGCAGAAAGCTCCTTTTGTCCTGCATTAAGCTACCACCTGCATCTAGCACCCATACTTATACCTCTTTTAGGTGGTCGTATTAGAGGGGTTTTACTGTATGTGGATTCAAACTGTTTGCATTATGAGGGTTATCACAAATTTATCAGATACCCTCTTACTCCATAAATTCAAGTACACACAAGAGTGCCTTTGCAAACAGAGTAGACTGAGATCAGATGTTAACACCTCTTTGCATCTCTTTGCTAATGAAACTAAATAGATCTGATTCTACAGTGTCTACCATAGCCAAAATTCCTGACTTCATGTGCCATATTGAAAAACAATCTAACCAATATTGATGATGTCATTATTTCTAACATGAATATTCATGGAGTGAAGGGATAGACTATTTGATAATTTCGCCAAACCTCTATGTTGTACCTGTATATGACTCCGATAGTGAAGACACAATTTAGTATCAATATCGGTCTTGGAGACAAAGTTAATGTAGGGTGTAAGTCATGCAGAAAGTTCCTAGAGGAGCTTTCTGCAAGACTTTCACCCTGCATTAGGCCACAACCTGCCTAAAAGTATCTAAATTCTTCTCTACTAGATTTATTCCGGTTTAGAGGGGTTGTGCTGTACCTGTATATGACCCTGATACTGAAGGCTGGTTATACAAATCCACAACGCCATTGTCGTCAGCTCTAAATTGACAGCAGGACTCTAAGCTCTTCTCTGATTCACGCATGATAGTGTGAATGGTCACATCTTGAAATTTTTCCAACCGTAGGACACAGATGTGTAATTCTTCATCCATAAGGAGATGACCACTGGGATTAACTGTCACTTCTGGTTTTGAACTCTGGTCAGTCATTGTAACTGACATATTTCTCAGTGGCTGGAGTTTTAAACTGGTACTATTGTTTAATGTCCTGTAAAATCTTCTTTGCACAACTTTATTTATCTTGTGTCTCGTCAGACCTGCATCTCCATTTATATTACAGTTCAGATGTCTTATGAGTACATGTAGTCCATACCTAGGCAATGTCCCTGAGAAAATAAAAAAAGAAGTCATTTCAAGCATTCACCCTTAATTTCCTTCATTTATTTTAATTGTACTTCCATGTAATTGCCAATAGAGTAGACCCATATCAGATGGCTCCTATATATATCTGGGTCTGCTCTGTTTGCTAATGGAATTTGACAGAATTGTTCCATTATTTTCTAAAATGGTTACAATTTTCCTCCTTCCATATTTCGTTATAACTATTTTGCAGGTACGAATCCAGGATTTCAGATTGGGGTGGGTAGGGTGGGGGCGTAGAATTTTTTTTGGAGGGGTGGGGTAATTGGGGGGGGGGGGGGGGGGGGGGGCATGCGATGTGTAAATTAATAGGATGAGTAAATTAAAACATTTTCAAGAACAACTTCTTTATTTCTCTATCAAAACCTATGTTGTTACCACTCTTTAGAGTTGCCTCGAAGAGATGATTCTAAAGAGTGGTTACAACATATATTATTCTTTTAATAGATATATTACAACCTTTCAATAACGGCCACTAAATTACATAAAAATATTTTGTGTTATATGCAGGTGACTGCTTAAAGCAAGGTGAAAGTAAAACAGAACGCTCCTAAAGGAGCGTAGTTTTACTTTCACCTTGTTTTGAGCAGCCACCTGCCCTAAATAGTAAATACCAACTAATTAACACAATTTAGTGGACATTATAGAGAGGTTTTACTGTATAGGGTTTGGTGGAGAAAAGATCATTTAAGTATGTACCTCTTTATAAATCTTTTACTCTGTGTATAGTGTTAACCCTTTCCCTGTACGTTCTATATATGTCTTTTGTCCAAATTTCATTACCTACTGAATATTCATGGACGGATTATTAAGTTATAATGGAATAAGGAAGGTGCAACATTGTAGCCATTTTAAAATAGACAGTACAGAAACAGATCTATCAAATCAGATCTATAAATTCCATTAGCAAACAGAGCAGATCCTGATTAGAGAGCTCTTTCCATATTTCATTATTAGTATTTTGTCTATGAACATCAAATAGGTTTTGAAATTTGGACTAAATACACAACAGGGAAAAGGTCAATTGACAGAAAGGTTTAATATGTATCATTGAATACCGTTACTATAAATAGTAACAAAATTGCCGTAGAAAACTGTCATTACGGAGTCATGTGACCAAAGCCATAACATCCCGGCGGGCCGATTATCCATAATCGGTCCTAGATCTTTTTCACGTGCAATGCATTGACGTTAGCAACATAGCTCTAGATCTAGATCTATTCCAACATGGCAAGAGAAAGGGGTTTGACGTTGTTGTCAAATCGTTTTCTAGACCTGGAAATCTGTAAAGTTTATATACAAGCATAAAATTATATTAAAAATTAATTTCTTTATTTGTATCGATCGGTACTGCCTAACTTTGTGTATGTTATTCAAAAATGACAGTTGTGGCGTCATGATTTCACGTCATCCATCGGAAGTTCTCAAACAAACTTATAAGTTAAAACAGTGTAGTCAAAAGTAAAGTCATCGTTAGTGTTAGTGGTTATTACGTCGGACTACATATATTTTTCGACGAGGATTCGAATCCCGATGAAAGTATGACTATTCCTTCCTTATTTTTGCAAAATTATAGATCTCTAGATCTATGTCTGTGGTTTGTTGGGATGTTACATCTACTGTAGATCTAGATTGTGTTGAAATGAATAGATGGCATATAGATCTATCTAGTAAAATGTGTAAGGTTTTCAATAAAAAGGTTAAAATATGGCCTGTGTGTGCCTAATGGCCATAATGGCACACCTGGTGTCACAATAGCCCTCGGGCTATTATGGCAACAGGTGTGCCATTATGGCCAGAAGGCACACCTAGGCCATATTTTAACATCTTAGTCTAGACGACAAACGAAAACCAATACCCCCCCCCCCTTCTCTAGTTAAGACCAGACCTATCCTTTGCGAGTGTAATTTATTTATACGGTAGGCCCCCCAAAAACTGGCCTATAGTCAGTTGGCAAGGAATGTATACTATACTAAACTTCCCTTACAGTTGAAAAAAAAAGAATAATAAAGGCCACTCAAAGTAGCAAAATACATTTCTATAAACTTCTACGATCTGCAGTAAATAGGACGGTACATCTCTACTCACCATCAATGCATCATGTGACAATTTTCACACGTCTCCGCACAAAATATGTTTATAGGTGTGAAACACATGCGAAAGCACAATGAAATTGATGCTGTTTACCTTTTCTTGCAATAAATGTACAGCATTGAACCATTGTTGCGTAAAACGGCCAAGCTAATAATCACAAACCTAGGCTGTAACAAACCTAGGACACAAGTGGAGGTGTAACGCCACTACTTCAATTACCGTTTAAATAGTACCACAGTCCCGACATGTACAACATTTATAACATCTTTAACTCATTCCCTCCTAGTCTATTTTTAGTTTCAACCTCTTTGAGTAAATCTACCGAAAAGGAGCATTAACTTTAGAAAAGGAGACTTTTAGAATTGTGTAGTTTAGAAACCATTGTGATAAATAGAGTATTTGCTCCATAGGAGCAAATGCTCTATTTATCACAATGGTTTCAAACTGTGACTTTACAGAGGCGCCAAAAGGCGTCACTAGGAGCGAATGTGTTAATTAACCCATTTATTCCCACGATCCCATATATGGGACATATAGGCAAACAGTGTAGACTTTAATCAGACACCGCATAATGCATAATGTTTGCACTGTCTACACTGTTTGCTGATAGGAATTTCAATATAAAACAAAACGAAATTTAAAATTTAGGCCAGGCACCCCTTAGATAAAAAAAATGGACTAATCCAATATATAAGCACGGAAGAATCCACTGGGAGCAAATGGGTTAAGTGTCGTCTTATTAGCTCGTCTGTTTCGAAGAAAAGTCGAGCTATTGTGATCACTGGGTCGTAGGCGTCGTTGGCGTTGTCGTCGTTGTCGTCGTCGTCGTCGTCGGTGTGCAACCTCATTAATGCAGCTCATTACTCGAAAAGTATAGGAGTTATCAACATCAAACTTCATAGATTCGTAGATCTCATTGAAGGGGATGCCCCTACATAAGAACAATAACTATTGATTTCAAACTTTTTGAGCTATGGCCCTTTTTGAGCGTTTGCACCGTACGCGGGTCTTGTTATTTCTAGGTTTGCAAATACTGTCATCAGTAGAAATGTGTTTCTAGAAGGCGATTCTTTACAATATTTATGTAAAATACGATACAAGACTGACCAAGTTTTTTAGTATTGCGCTGTGGCATTTACAGACATATATTGTCTGTGTAACTCTGAAATCGGTTTTCATGTAAAGCAATACTGTTTTTGAAATCTTTCTCTCAGTTGCAGATATTTCAAGATCTATATAAGTACAGTAGAACCTGTCTTAAGCGACCCTCAAAAAGGTGTAACTGTGAACCCATAAGGCAGATTGTAGCTTAATGCAGGTCAAAACTAATGGAGAAAGTTCATTTAGGAGTATTCTGCATTACTGTTGTCCTGCATTAAGCATACACCTGCTTTTTAAGACTCATGTGTTCAGTAAGTAAATGGTCGCTTAAACCAGTTCTACTGTAAGGGTCAATACTTAACTTTTCCGTTTACATTGTATACTTCTCCTTCTGTGCTATGCCATGGGAAATGGTGGCGTGCAATGTGCTGCTGTTGTCAGGCTAATGTTGTAATTTATAGTTGAAAAGATTTTTTTTATTATTATTATCATCTCAATTGTTCCCCATGTTTCCAAGGGGTTCAGTCCGTCCATCCGTCTGTCTGTCTACCCGTTTGTCGGCAATTGCTTTAAACGACATCTCCACTGAAACCGCATGGTAGAATGTAACCAAATTTCACATAAATGATCTTGGTTTTGAGCTCTATCAGAATTGCTAAAACAATCCGGATCCATAATGAACTCGGGTTGCTATGGCAACAAAAAGAAAACTCTACTCCAAACGCAGGGGCCAGATTTGAATGATACTTGACAGAAATAGTCTTTTGATAAACCTCTGCAAAAAATTCTAAAATGATGTTAATATCTCAAAATACATGACTGCCAGAGGCGGGGCTACTTTTCCGCCAGTCTTTCAACGATTTCGGCGCTTTGATTAAATCACATCGCCATAAAATTCCGGGTACAAACCGCCTTGTTGGAGGAGCAACTTTAAATTACATTAGTATATGCTAAAAAGTGTGAGCTTTCGGTAATAGAATAAATGTTTTACGAAGTTTGTCATAACTGTATCCCTGTTTAAGAAGTTATTTTAGTAATAACACGATTGCGTATATCGACGTCTCCAACAGAGGAACCTGTCCTAGCAAACCGGGTAAGTGGTAAATGTAAACTCCGGATACTGTAGCACGAGGAACACCAATATCTAGATGAGGGTAACTAACATGTTTAGATTCAAATTATCCCGCTTGTCGTAGATTTTTGAAGAGATAAATCCATTATTAATAGATAGATCTTAAGTCTAAAAATGTGCTGAGGTATCTGACATTAGTTTTACTTAACTGAAATTATTTTGGGGTATATAGAAGAAAACACAACATCAAAAATGGATTATCAATATTAAATATGTCATCGAGAAGGCAATGATGGTGTCTGCTTTAACCCTTTCCCCAATAGACTATTTTCAGACCCAACCTTTTTTAATAAATCTACCAAAAAGGAGCATTTCCTAGAGAAAAGGAAACTTTTAGAATTGTGTAGTTTTGAAACCATTGTGATAAATATAACATTTACTCCTATGGAGCAAACGCTGTATTTATCACAATGGTTTCAAAAAGGAGTGAAAAGGCGTCAATATGAGGGAATGGATTAACATGAAATCCCTCATATAACAATACGACAACAGGTCTGCCACAAATGGTGCGCAATTTGAATACTAATAACTTGACGATATATGGCATCCCAATAACGTACACAAATATTATCGAGAAGAAAGGTGAACGATTAACTTAAGAGCAAGTCCACTTAATGTAATTCTGAACCGTGTCATCCGTAACAATGCACGGTTAACGCTGCGTGCAAGAAGTATTCTGTGTTTCTAGCAAAGTCTTTTAAATAAGAGTGTTTAGTTTAGTTTTGACAAGATCATGTGGTAGAGAAGTGTATAGTTTTAGAACAGATGTGTTTCATAGTATTAAACACAATTTTGAATAATTATTTAGGAATATCAATAATGATAATAACTTATCAAAAGTTTATTTTATTTCCTGATTATCAAATCTAGCATATAGAATACGTATGTCATTTGACTACAAATATCCTTGTAGTACATGGAGCACGTGTGCTATTGGAATACAAATATCCTTCTAACACATGGAAAACGTATGTTATTTGAATACAAATATCCTTCTATCACATGGAACACGTAATGTTATTGGAATACAAATAACCTATTGGCTCAATGACACGTAATGGATTTTCATTTAGGTTATGGTAATAGTAGCACACATCATTGTAAACATCCCAGAGACCTTCCTACCTTGCCGTGGTTCTGGGGCTTAATTGTCACATGGGGATGTTTTTGTTTATTTGACGGAGATTATCCCCTCTGCCAAGAACTAAAAGGAAGGCAGGTCGGTGGTTTTGATCCCATGCACTGCTTTGCAGCGAATGAGATTATCCGAAATCATCTTCCTGATATCATCCCTCATCATCATGTCATCTCATTCATCGGCGCTATATGACATATTCAGTGTCGCAGTGCCGTAAAATCCAACTCACTCACTCAGTGTAAACAAGCAAATTCTTAGAATTGATATCCCCTGCCAAAGGTATCACCTAGTAAACGGCAAACAATGGGGGACCTTTAGATAATCAATTTAAAACATGAGGGTTAATTATTGATAGCCCTGGATCGTCAACCAGGTTTTACTTGCATTTGATACTTACTAATACCTTAACTAGATAGTTTGACCAACTTTATGAATATTGGGCCAACTTACTGCTTTCTACGGCAATCTTTAATAAGTGTACATGTTTTGATTCTGAATGAGCCACAGCAAGGGGAAATGTGCCTTATCGTATTACAAAAAGTATAGACCTGTACTAGACTGGCTGCCGCGTCTCCGCTGTGGCATCTGATCCTGTCTACTACTTTTTGCATTGGTTGTAGTTTGTATATTCTATACAGTTTATTCTGATATAGTGAATCTGCTGAATCATTACATATCGGATCGGGTGTTGCATTGGTGACGTGGTTGCTGATCTGTTTCTGAACTGTTTGAATCATAAGGCCTGTTTTATCTTGACACTGCTTGAACATGAAAGCTGTATAAAGCATATTCAAGTACTTAATGCAAAACAGTATTCAATGCAATACAGTAACCATCTGCTTACAGCAGGGGGTAAGGGCAATACTTTTATGATTGTGTGTGTTTCAAAGGGGAATAACTCCTAAAAGCTACACGCCATCTAAAACAGTAATACACGGGAATGATGCCATGGAGGTAATAAATATTCATGTTAAGTTTCATTGAATTCTGTCAATCCGTTACAGAGATATAGCTTTGGACTGAAAAAATATATTTTTTTTTAGTATCAAAAGGCAATAACTTCTTAATGTTACAAGTGACCTGGAAAAACATGGGAACGATGCTCCAGTGATAACAAATATTCATGTCGAGTTTCATTGAATTCTGTCAATCTGTTACAGAGATATGTCATCGGACTGAAAAAAATGTGTCATTTTTGTGTATAAAAGGGCTATAATTCCTAAATGCCGCAAGCGATCTGGAAAAGTAATAGGAACAATGCCCCCTGTGATAACAAATATTCATGTCTAGTTTCATTGAATTCTGTCCATCCGTTACAGAGGTACGGCATCGGACGGAAAAAATATGTCATTTTTGCGTATAAAAGGACAATAACTCCTAAATGCCAGAAGTGATCTGGACAAGTAATTCATGGGAACGATGCCCCATTGATAACAAATATTCATTTCGAGTTACATTGAATTCTGTCAATCCGTTACAGAGATATGGCATCGGACGGAAACCGGACGGACGGAAGGACGGATGGGTGGACAGAAGGAAACACGGAAGGACGGACGGAAGGTCGGACGGACAAACCCAAAACAATATCCCTCTGCCTTTGGTAGGGGATAAAAAATAAGCAAACATTGTATTACTACAAGAGAAAGATATTCCTTACATCTATCTCTCAAAATGAGCAGACCCAGCTCATACATAGCTTTCTGATCTGGATCTACCCTATGGCTCAATGACATTCAATGGATATTTATTAGGTAAGGTTCAATACGTCTATTTATACCTGATAATATTTTTTTTATAAATATAATATTAAGCAATCTCAAATTAATTTACCGTTTTGTTTTAAAAGAATGTGTTACCAGTTACGTAAATTGGACAATAACATACAACATGTGTCTTATCAAATACGCTTTCTATATTGTTTAACAGTGTCCTTCCCTCTAATAATATCTGCTGCCTTTTCAGCTACCATGGTTACTGGCGCATTGGTGTTACCAGAAGTGACTTTTGGAAGGATGGAAGCATCTACGACCCTGAGTCCTTTAATACCCCTCACCCGGAGTTGTGGATCAACCACCGCGGTTGCATCATTGGTGTTGCCCATTTTACATGTTCCAGCGAGATGCCAAAACGGATATCCAAGATAACGAGATATGCATTTCCAATAGTCGTCAGACTGAAACTGGTGTTCAGAGCAGAATGACATCCGCATATCACCGATGTCCACCCCTAATTTTCCCATGGCTTTTGTCTGCATTAGTTTCTCCCAGATTCTTATACCTGCAAGCATGGTTTCAACATCGGCATTTTCTGTAAAATAGCGCGGGTCAATGTCTGGAAAATCAAAAGGATCCTGACTTTTAAGTCTAATACTACCCTTACTTTTCGGATGTGTCAGTATTACAAGGGTGTAAAATCCATGGTCTGACGGTGAATACGTCGATATGTATTCTTCCGCGATCGGTTTTTCAAAATCCATGTTCATGATGAAATACACTGGCAAAGTACTTCCAAAACTTAACTGAATATTAGGGTAGGTGGTTCCCAACTTGGATTTGTCGGTATGCACAAAGCCATTAACCTCGTTGCCAGTGTATGAGAATAATCCGCTCCCAAAGAGCTGGTATTGGAGAGCTGTCCATGCACCCTCTGTCCAGTCAGAAGTTATACTGATAGGTTCTGTGATTCTGCTGGGTAGAATTAGCATTAGATGATCCTGTAAGTTTTGTCCAACAGGTAGATCGGCTATTACAGGTATACCCATCTCTGACAGATGCTCCTTCGGTCCTACTCCAGATAACATGAGTAACTGTGGAGAATTAATGGCACCAGCAGACACTATTACTTCTTTGCCAGCTCTGACGTATTGTTTTCTGCCATTCTTAATGAAGAAAACACCGGCAACATGTTTATTCTGTATATCTATTTTTGTAACGAAACTGTCAATTACCACGTGTAGGTTTTCTCGATCTGCAGTCCCTCCTAAGTATGCTACGCTAGCGCTACTGCGCACGCCATTTTTCACATTGATCTGCGAGATTCCAAAACCTTCTGGACTGGCACCGTTATAATCAGTAATGTTATAGCCAAGTTCTTGCCCTGCTTTCAATATTCTGTCTGCCAGTGGTGTACATTTGCCACTGGACACAGCCAATGGACCTCCTGTGTTGTGGTATTTAGAGTTTTTCAGTTCTGGTATCTGGATATCCTCAGATTTAAGAAAATATGGTAGAACATCTTTATAGCTCCAGCCTTTACAACCGTTCGCCTCCCATTCATCGTAATCGTAGGGGCTTCCTCTGTTGTAATGCATTCCATTTATGAGGCTAGATCCACCCAGGACACGTCCGCGTGGCAAAAACGCTTTCTTATCCTTCAGTCCCTGGCTGGTGTGAGCCTGTGGAGTAGTATAATATTCCCAATCATGTCGAGAGTGCAGCAATTGGGGCCAACTCATAGGACTGAGAAAAATTGGGTTTTCATCGTAGAATCCTCCTGCTTCTAAAAGAAGTATTCTGGTAGTTTTGTCCTCGGACAGTCTCGAGGCCAATACGCAGCCTGCCGATCCTCCCCCAACTATGACATAGTCGTATTCGTCGGAAACTTTGTCTGTTAGTATATCCTTTCCTTTGGGTTTCCGGAAGAAGAATATAACCCCAAGTATAATCACTAATATAGTGACAATTAAATGCAGCCGTTCCATGTTGGTGTGTGGTGTCGACACTGTGTAAAGTATATGATAAACTACAACATATTTTCTGCTGCGATAAAGTGTTTACCTATACTCTGCTAAACTGTAATGTCGACTCCAACCCAGCTCTGTTGTAATTTTACTAACTTCCGATTCCTTCAAGCTGTGGACAAACTGTTGTCCGAGTGTCAAACAGCGTGGATCCTACCGAGATGCCGAGTTACTCGGCGTTTCACCTGGACAAAAACTATTTACAAATGTCAGTCAAGTCGCGCTTAGCAGGTTAAGGGTTAAATGTGATACTACAGTAGAACCGGTCTTAACCCTTCCTCCATAGACCAAACCACTTCGAATAAATCTACCAAAAAGGAGCATTAACTAGAAAAAAAGGATTTTTTTAGAAGTTTGTAGTTTGAAACCATTGTGATAAATTGAGCATTTGCTCCTATTGGAGCAAATGCTCTATTTATCACAATGGTTTCATAGAATGACTTTTACAGAGGCGCACAAAGGCGTATTTATGGAGGAAAGGGTTAAGTGGTCATTTATTTATTGACCATAGGGCCTTGAATGCAGGTTGTTACTTAATGCAGTACATGTATAGCATGCTGAACCGCCTTCATGCCATATGTAGCATGCTCGTAAATACTCTTAACTGCTTTGTAAGTTACATGTTACATTTCTCTTAACTGTTTCGTACCATAAGTTGCATGCCTAACCGCTCCTACCTGCTTTGTACTACATGTAGCATGTTACATTTCTCTTAACTGTTTCGTACCACATGTTGCATGCCTAACCGATCCTACCTGCTGTGTACTTCATGTAGCATGTTACATTTCTCTTAACTGTTCCGTACCACATGCAGCATGCTTAGACGCTCTTCACCACATGTAGCATGCTAAACCGTTCCTACCTGCTTTGTACTACATGTAGCATGTTACATTTCTCTGAACTGCTTCGCACCAAGCTTAACCGCTCTTAATTGCTTCGTACTACATGCAGCATGACAAACCACTGTTAACCTCTTCGTGATACATGTAGCATAACAAATAAATGTTAACTTTTGCGTACTACATGTAACATGCTAAACCGCCTTTAACTGCTTCGTGCCACATGTAGCATGGTAAACCGCTCCATCTGCTTCGTTTGTTTGTTTGTATCGGGATTCAACGTCGTTTTAACAGTATTTCAGTCATATGACGACGCTCAAGTACTTACAGGTGGACTGGTAACGCAGAGGTATCACACTGCATGGAATAAAAAACATTGTTTCGTACAGAGCGCATACAGGGAGAACCACTGATATGTCTGAAGTCATCTGGAAGGTTTCTTCACATGGAAATCCAAATGCCTAGGCTGAGATTCGAACCATAGTGATGAGGGGCTTCGTGATGTTTTCTCGAATACCATTTCCACTCGGTCGGGCGCTGCCCTTACTACTTCATACTATATGTAGTATGCTAAATCGCACTTAATTCTTTCGTACTACATGTATCATGCGTGCAAAACCGCTTTTTAGCTGCTTCGTACTACACGTAGCATGCTGAAATGTTTTTAACTGCTTGGTACCACACGTAGCATGCTAAAATGCTTTTAGCTGCTTTGTACTACACGTAGTATGCTGAAATGTTTTAAATGCTTCGTACCACAAGTAGCCTGATAAACTGCTTTTAGCTGCTTTGTACTACATGCTGCATGCTTAACCGCATTTAGCTGCTTTTAGCGATTCTTTAAATAGTTTCTCAAACAAAATGCAATATCTATGAATGTTGCAGTAGACGACATTTTAAGCTTACGAAATCAGCTAATTAATATTCACGATGCCATCATATATCACATAGATATCCATGGAGTAAAGGGTTAAGATAGCACATATTGAATTACACGAGTCTGAATCGAGCATATGCAGTGTCATACATATAATGTACATGTCACAATATTTGATGCGCGTGTGTTTGCATACGAACCATGTGCCTTTGGGTGTCAAAAGAAGTCAATGTGATATGGCAAACATCATAAATCATGATTATACATTGTACCGTGTCCACGAACTGTAACATTGTGTATGTTATTTCAGGGCAGAGTTATCATCTCAGGCTTTAGCGAGTAATTTTAAATAAAGTTATAAGTTCACCCTTTGCAGACAGAGAATACCCAGATCAGACTGCTCGTGTCGGAACCTTTTGATCAGGGTTTGCTCTGTGTTCGTATTATATAATGACAAAATGTTTCAGGCGTGCCCTGTGATAACATTCAAACACAGTAGCTCCAGATCAGCTGCCATATTGAATTAGGATATCTGCTGTTTGCAGTGGTAAAGGGCAAAATAGTGTCTGCATATATCGAATGTGCTTAAGCTACCATCACTGGTGAGAATGAAAACCAAAAGGTGAGGTGGCGAGTATATATGTTTATAGAGGACCATGAACAACCGGGGACTGACACGTCAAACAATATCCTCATGTACACACTACACAATAGATGGCATGGCATGACACATTGACACAGATGAGTGATAAACAGACATAATGATCTTTGTGTTTCGTAAGCATATAAGTTTTATTAATTCTGACTGTATACCTAACCAGTGTCTGCAAGTGAAATATGTGGTATCAATATTTTGATGGAGCCCATCCAAGATGGTGTTAGGAGGTTTGGTGTAAACCCTTTCAACTCGGGGCATTCACTGGCATTTGCAAACAGTGTAGACCCAGATCAGGGGGTCCTATACGAGCCCTCTCATCAGGATCTGCATTGTTTATCATTCAAAATCCTCTAGCAATTTCGAGTTTTTCATACTGAGTGGCACCTGTAGTTAAATACTGGTGGGTCGTACCACTCTGAGACTTCAGTGTTGACAGGGTTACGGGACACTGGTGGGCCATACCACTCTGAGACTTCAGGATTGACAGGGTTACGGGACACTGGTGGGCCATACCACTCTGAGACTTCAGGGTTGACAGGGTTACGGGACACTGGTGGGCCATACCACTCTGAGACTTCAGGATTGACAGGGTTACGGGACATTGGTGGGCCATACCACTCTGAGAATTCAGGGTTGATAGTGTTACGGGACATTGGTGGGCCATATCACTCTGAGACTTCAGGGTTGACAGGGTTACGGGATACTGGTGGGCCATACCACTCTGAGACTTCAGGATTGACAGGGTTACGGGGCATTGGTGGACCATACCACTCCGAGACTTCAGGGTTGACAGGGTTACGGGACACTGGTGGACCATACCACTCTGAGACTTCAGGATTGACAGGGTTACGGGACACTGGTGGCCATACCACTCTGAGACTTCAGGGTTGATAGGGTCACGGGACACTGGAGGGCAATGCCACTCTGAGACTTCAGGGTTGAATGGGTTACGGGAAGCTGGTGACATTGACAACATAGTAAAATTAGTAGTGTTTAATTTTAATGAAACGAAACATATTATGCTGTATAATACTGTATTATATATGTACACTCGCAGAATGTATTAAATACCCGCATATTAGTGAAAGTTTCGCTTACCCATTTAGGTATTCCCTGATCAGATGCTTCTTATTTTATCACCGCTACATCAATAGTTATTGTGCTGTAAAAATTATGTCTGCCAGAACTCTGAGATTTTGCAGGTTTGATTACTTACGATTCGTATAAGCGATTGAAAAAAAGACCTGTTGATCGAGTGCCCAACAAACTGGATCGTGATGAGACGACCAGTTACTCGGCGTCTCATCTGGATCCAAACTGTTTGCCTTTATACACAGAGTAGACCAAAATAAGACAGCTCCGTGTGTGATTTGTTCGCTTATGATATAACATAAATCTGATTCTACAGTTTGTGACATGGAGAAACCGATTATTCATAATGAAATTATGAAATGTAGTTAAGATATTCAAGACCGTGTTTTCTTACATGAATTTTCACACGGTAAATGGTTAACTCATTGCTCAATAAATACGCGTTTCTATGCGTTGCAAACAAAGTAGGCCCAGATCAGACGGCTCCTGTAGGAGCCATCTGATCAGGGTTTGTTCTGTTTGCTTGTGGTGTAATATAGATATGATTCTGCAGTTTCTGCTATGGCCAAATATTTCCGTGTCCATGTTCTTTTATAACAAATAATGTAATTAATATCGATGGTGTCATTATTTTATTATCTTACATGAATATTCATGGAGTAGATGGTGCATCAAGTATGAAATCAAAGGCTAAGAACAAAACTATCCTAAAACACTCTATTTACGAGTTGTTGGCTACTTTTGAAATCAGACTGAATCTAGATGAAACGTTGGGTGACTCTGTGTTTCTTGGGGTCTAAATCGCAGAGACCCTGATAATGAGTTTTGAATATAAATGAAAAAGTGGTCATACAGATAAAGAATCGAGTAGACAGTTTTGGAATCGCATATGGTAGCGGGTGACACCAATTCTTCGAAATAATATGACTCCGTTCTTCTGTTGAACAGTGATTCTCGTACGACTGACAAGTACAGTGTACTTTATTTTGAATTTACGACCATTGGAATACATTATTTATTTGCTGTTTCGATTTATTTAACCCTTTACAACTTTACCCCATTAATATTCATGTACAAATAAGGGCCGTGAATATTAAATATATGAATGTTTATAATGGCATTAAGAACAAGGCCTTTTTTACAATAGCAGAAACTGTAGAATCAGATCTATATCACGTCTAACACAAATAGATCAGACCCAAATCAGACAGCTCCTACAGGAGCATCTGATTTGGGTCAGCTTTGTTTGCAAAAGTGTTAACCCATTCCTCCATAGGCTATTTTTAGACCCACTCTCTTTGAATAAATCTACTGAATAGGAGCACTAATTAGCGAAAAGGATTTTTTTTTAGATTTGTATAGTTCTGAAACCATTGTGATAAATTATCACAATGGTTTAAAAAAGTGACTTTTACAGAGGCGTAGAAAGGCGTATTGATGGATGAAAGGGTTAAAAGTGCATGTATGGAGTAAAGGGTTAATCTTACACAATAAAACATCTATAGGACTATACGTGTAATAAAATATCAGAGTTTGTGTAACGCAATGATGTTATAAGTGTATACAGCAACAATGTTTGAATACATGTATACATTGTACAGGTAACATACACAGATGTACAGTAGAACCTGTCTTAAGCGACCATTAAAAAGAGGTCTAATTATGGTTCTATAAGGCAGGTAATAGCTTAATACAGGTCAAAAGTTAAGCAGAAAGCTAGGAGCTTTCTGCATTACTTTTGCCATTTTAAGAGTCCTGTGTCCAATTAACATACGGTCGCTTAAGACAGGTTCTACTGTATATAGATATAATACTTTTAACTTGTGCATAGTATGGGAATATCCATGATGAAACATACATGTACTAACAATCTGGATGAAAATAACACGTGTCATTAGGATTATAATTAGGATTCAAACTCATTATTTTAACGAGAAAGGAAAATGTGTAAAGTTGAGTAGAAAATGCTTACATTGAAACAAGAAGCAGATAACTAAAATAAATTGACCAGTGTCCGAGCTTATAGAACGGCTTAGTCTGAGTCTGATATCATTCTCAATTATCTGGTTGGTCAGATTTTGAGCAAGCTCAAATATCACCATTCAGATCCTTGAGAATGATTTCAGACTCAAGCAAAAAGTTTATAACCCCTGGGCAGGGTAACACTTTGCTTAGTATGATGAATGTTAAAGACGTAGAAGAATACAGTGGTATTACCGATCACTACAATCACCAGTGATTTTACCGACCACTATAATCACCAGTGATTTTACCGACCACTATAATCACCAGTGATTTTACCGACCACTATAATCACCTTTTATTGTCTTGCAACTGTTTTACCCTCTACTTCATATAAGTTTTAACGGATTTGCAAACAGAGTAGACCTAGATCAGTCGGTTCATGCAGGAGCCGTCTGACAAGGGTCTGCTTTGTTTGTTTCCTTATGGAATTATATAGATCTGATTATACAGTTTCTGCAATGGTGAAAATGCCACTTATATCCAATTATGAACCAGGGTCCAAGGTTATAAAACGTCCGAGTCTGGGATCATCCGCAAGTATCTGGTAGTCAGATTCTGAGCAAGCTCAGAATCGGACCAATCAGATGCTTGAGAATGATCACAGACTCAAGTAAAAAGTTTAATAACCTCGGGCATGGTGCCATGTGGGAAACGAGTTATTTCAAACTGTGTATACCCAGACCAGAGGGTTCCTAGTAGAGCATTCTGCCCAAACTGTTTGATTGTCAAAATCTTTATACTCTTTCATACTGAATGAAATCTACCTTTAACAGTGATGGATTATTCCACTTTGAAGTAATTAAATGGATTAATATTCATGGGGTAAAAGGTTTAACTCATATACGACAAGATGGCGACTAGTTGATATGTGCCGACATGAAGCACCAAGGTCACGGATGTCATGATACTTTTCCGGTTGCTTTTTGGTTACTTCGACGCTTTCTGTAGTCACTGATGAATTGGTGCGCAGTATTCAACATGTGTTTAACGTCACCAGTTTTGCCACACGGGCCCAATGCCCCCATAATAGTAGTAAATAAACCAAGAGAGAAGAGGAGTGAGAATCCAATTGTGCAAAACATGAAGATCCCAAAGCGTACGAAAAACAATATCTGTGCGAAGAACATAAAGAGCGAAGCGCCAAGTGTTGTGCAAGCTCCAGAGAAGATAGAGATTCCCATGACTTCTAGCATGTCCTGCGTGCGCAACAACCGGTCACTGTGTTTAGAAATGTGATATCCCTCTGCAAGATGGACGACATAGTCAACGGTGAGTCCAACAACCATGCACATGTTCAAAGATTCCAATACCTGAAAAAAGGAAACAAGATTTAACACTTTACCTGAAGTAGATGGTTTTTGCAAGCAGAGTATGAAATGCAGATCGAGGTATGCTGCGTGTGCTTCTGGATTACCATTATACAGTAAAACCTCTTTATATCGGCAACTAAGTTGTGTTAATTAGTTGGTATTTGGGGCAGATGGAAGTAAAACAGAACGCTCCAATAAAAGCGTTCTGTTACACTTTCACCTTGAATTAAGCAGCCACCTGCCATTAACACAAACTACTTGATGTAATTCAGTGGCCGTTATAGAGAGGTTTTACTGTAGATCTAATTATACGGTTTCTAGCACGGTACAAAATTATCTTATTCATAATATCATTATAAAACTCCGTTAATACATTATTTTCATGAATATTTATCAGGAAAGAGTTACGAATAGAAATTATTTTTGTAGACATATCATTGCATGTAAATTTAATAGATGATGCCCTGAATGAGAGTGACATCAAGTATTGCTCTCATAAAATATTCTCGTTACCTCTGAGTAGAATTTAGTTAACTCAGAAGTCATTCTGCTTTGTACTTTAAAACAATATATCGTGTCCTTTTCTAGAAAAGTACAACCCGATTGTCACAAACAATTCAGACCGTGATTAGATGCCGAGTTACTCGGCGCCTCCTCTGGATTTAATTTATTCAGTAATCCGCGTTCTAAAAGTAAAATACAGTTAAATCTCGATTCAGCGAACATTCAAATACGTATCATTATCGATCTTTAAGACAGGTGGCAGCTTAGGAGCTTTATAGGAGCTTTCTGCATGACTTTCGCCCTGCATTAAGCAGCCACCTGGCTACTGGGACATAAATTCCTCATTACTAAACTTTCACGGTATCGAGTTTTTACTGTATTGCTTTCATAAGATCTTTCAGTAAAATGTACACTTTTTGCGTGGAATTATAATCCTAAAAATAAAGAATAAAATTAAACAGTTACCCCTAGTTTCCACCCTGCCAGCGGAATCACACCTATGACACAAATGGTGCTACAGCACATACAAAACGTCGCAAAGAAGCCGATGAGGACATTCTTAGTAGCAACAGTAAGAATGGGAAAAGCCAGACCGATCCCGATAGCAATTCCAAATAGAGCATTGTCCCTCATACTCTGAAAGAGAAAAGAAATTACAGTAGAACCTATCTTAAGCGACCACCAAAAGATGTCTAATTATGGGTCTGTAAGCCAGGTGGTAGCTTTCATTTTTTAAAAAGAAATATAACTATTTGATTAACGAGACATTTAACTGTATATTCATTACAAATCAATTTATTTACATTGAATTATATCTTAAGGTACTTAATCTGTATTACCAGAGCCCGTTGCATGCAACATATCTTGTAATGCCAACACTTTTCGGTCTTCTTGTTTTGTGTAAATATGCCATACATTTTCAATATACATGCATAATATTTTAAATATATACATAATAGAGACACATGTTATGATAAGATATTTTCAACCCACAGGATACAGACATAACGTTGTAAAGCCAGCGATCTAATACGTGTACCTTTTGCAAGGATATGGTGTGCCAGAAGTCTTTTGTTAGCTGGAATCCTCCTTTAAGGCCTTTAGGCATCTTGTCTACCTGAAAACAACAACAGCACAGTCAATAATATTGCATTGAATTACTAAGTAATTATAGAAAAGAGAAATCATAGGAATGCACACCAACTGTCAACATCAATACGAGAGCTACAGATAAAGGTGCGTAACCAACTACTAAAACATCATTTCTCCACCAAGCCCCATACGGTGACCACTGTTTAGAATCGTCTCTTTGAGACGATTCTAAAGTATGGTCGCAGTATAGGGTTGACCTCGGCAATAATGTTTTCAAGAATCTTACCTGGTGCATACTCATGAAATACTCCATCCATTATGAATAACAATCAATTGTTATTATTATTATGTTATAAAATAAGTGAGCCTATGATACAGTGTAATAAGTGTCTAAGATATATTTTACCTTTGCAAACAGAGTCTGATCTGACGGTCCCTATGGGAATCGTCTGATTTGGGTTTAATCCGTTTGCAAAGACGTCAAACGGCATGTATTTCAGGTAAAGTCTGTAACAAAATGGTTTGAGCGGCCACGCATAACTATATTTTCGAATCGTGTAACGTTTTGGCAACATCCAGTGAGTATCTTTGAAAACAACAAATTTAACCTATTCAAAGTCAAATAGCTCATTAGTGTTTAACTACAGAGTTTATTCAGTATGGAAGGCTTAAACTGTTAGAGGAATTTGAATGGCTGGTCGGAGAGTCATAGCAAATTTGTTTCTTGGTGACATTTTTATCTCTTGGCTTCTTGTTTCTCCACCGTTTACCTCTGTGCGCACGAATTTCTCCCATCTGTCCATTATCGGTCGACCCTCACTATAGCCTGTGGAGAACGTGCCTAGGGTTAAGTTCACTTGGATTCCCAGATAGCTGATGTGGTTACCGTAAAACACGCCTGGAAAAAATATACACATGTTCTTCATTTAGAACTGTAAGCAACTGTTATTTACGGAAGTTATCTATTCTCAACAAACTAATTTTAATTCCTTCTTGAATGTAGAATCAGAATGTCTTACAGCGGACAGAAATTTAACTCGGTATATGCCATTAGTAGGGTTTTTACATACACTATGAGCCAACTACCTGTGTAAATATGACGTCGATAACTACATAATTATACTGGTGTCTCAGCATTATATTCAAAGTAGAAATTTGTCATCTTAAACCTTTCCCTCATATAAACGTGTTTTGCACGCATCAGCAAACAGAGTAGACCCAGATCAGACGGCTCCTATAGGTGTGTTACTTTACTTTCTAAAATGGCTACAATGTTCTACCTTCCGTATTTCATTGTAACTATTTTTCTATGACTATTCAGTAGGTATTGGAACTGGGAATAACGTAGAACAGGGAAAGGGTATCTTTAGCAATTGCCATGCAGTGAGTGTTAGGCCAATTACGTATAACCTTACGGCACACTCCATCTACTACTATATTAGTATCAAATCAATTAACTAAGTTTCGTTCATTTTGATATAAAAAGTCTTGCTTGTTTGTGTTGATTTTGTTTGGATACATTGCTTTTGTAAATACATGTAGTATATAATCGGATCTCAAGTCAAGCAGAACAGACCTGATCAGACGGTCCTGGACGGAACCATCTGATCTGGGTATGCTCTGTTTGCAAAGGCACCAAGCGTCCCTATAAGGTTAAGTGTTAAGAAATACATGAACCCAAAATATCGTCATAGAATACAGAAAATTGCCCTTTATGAACCCGATTTAGGGAAATGCTGTCCAAGTTTCAATCCTTGACACAGCTTGTACTTGTAAGTAAAGTCTTGCTCAAGTGCCCACATACTTAATTAACATGGGAGTCTTTAAAAGCAGGCGATTGCTTAATGCAGGACATGTTGTCTTACATGTACATTAAGCTACCACCTGCTTTAAAACTCCAGAATTCTTTTTCTTTTTTAAGTTGTCCTATTAACTAGCCTGTTTTACCGGATAGTGACGCAAGCTCTCGTAACCATTTACTTCATGAATATTTATGAAAGATTCCATCCAATATGCAAAGTGTTTTATTTATAACACATATAATTCTTGTATTAAAAACGCATACTCCATTGCCATACAATACTTAAGAATCAGACATGTAGCATATAAGCAAAACGAGCAGATCCTGGTCGGACTACTGCCACAGAAGTCGTCTGATCTTGGTCTACTTTGTTAACAAAGGCGTCAAACAAATGTATAAATAATGATTATTGATAGTCTGCGTGTTTGGTACTTGTAACAAACCATATTAAGCCATTTCATCAGGATACTGATGTATCAGTCCTTTCGTAAAATGATCTGTGGGACCTGATTTGGCTCCAGCCTGTTTACCTCAAGCACTAAACTTACTTTTCAAAAATATTGCCATAAAATGATTTTGTTTCATATGATGCAGACGACCTTTTCAATGCAGCTATTTTGTATCCCAGCATGCAATGGGTTAAAGATAATAATCAAGGAGCACTGTACCAAATCATACTAATTACACCAAAACATGTATAGATAGACATAATGATTTCCTTCACCTGTGTTTTATAATACAGTAGAACCTGTCCTAAGCGGCTATTCATTTATTGAACTCAGCAATCTTAAAAGCAGATGGTGGCCGCGTAAGACAGATTCTACTGTACTAACAAACAACGAATAGCTACGACAGTACGGCTACTGGTCCGAACTTACTAAAATCCTCTTTCAGTGGTGTTGAGAATTCGCCAATTTCTTCTCCAATGAGAGTGTGGAATTTATGGAAGGCCTTCATGTTCTTGAAGCGATACCCGTCATTGAGCCAGTAGGAGATGGGTATCTGTAAACGTTGACACATACATTAACCTTATCCCGCATCAACCCTTTACTCCATAAACACACATTTCTACGTCTTTGCAAACATAGTAGACCCAGATCAGACGGTTCTTGTAAAAGCCGTTTGATCAGGGTCAGCTTTGTTTGCTCTTGAAATCATATAGATATGACTCTACAGTTTCTACTACGGAAAACATCCTGTATCCATGTGTCATTATAGAAAGGGTTCTAATTGATATTCATTATTTCTTACACGAATATTCATAGAGTAAAAGGTTAAATACGACGCCTGCCTAAATTGCCATCTTGTTGCTTATTTCCCCATTTCCTCCATAAATATGCCTTTCTACGCCTCTGTAATGGTCACTTCTTGAAACCATTGTGATAAATAGAGCATTTGCTCCTATACGAAACCATTGTGATAAATAGAGCATTTGCTCCTATAGGAGCAAACGCTCTATTTATCACAATGGTTTCAAACTACAAAATTCACAAATTTTCCTTTTCTGTAGTTAATACTTCTTTTCGGTAGATTCATTGAAAGAGGTTTGATCTAAAAATAGCCTATGGAGGAAAGGGAACTCTTGAATCACGCTTATCAAAACCTATAACCGAGTGTCAAACAGCTTAGATCCTGTTGAGACGTCACGCTCCTCGGTGTCTCATCTGGATACAAGGTGTTTATAAATGCGAGTTTGGTTGCACTTAACAGAGTAATGGTTTCCAACCAAGGCAAATTTTGTAAAAAGTAAATTGTCTTGTTAGTAAGTCTTCCATAATTCAGTACGGTAAAATCTCGCTAAAACGGTCACACACAAGAATTCTAATCCCGGGTTTTTAAGAAATGTGAAAGCTTAAGTCAGTACAAAAGTTATGCAGAAATCTCCTAGATGTCCTTTCTGAATCACTGTTGCCCTGCATTAAGCAATCACTTGCCCTTAGATGGCTGATAATAAGATGCCACTTTAGCGAGACTCTGTTGCAATTATTGGCATCTCAACTGGAATACAAATACATGTATGATCACGGAATTATACGAAAGACCAGCAGTGACATTTCCACTTCAAGATTTCATTTCACAATTTCACGATTTCACTTCAACATTTCACGATATCACAATTTCACTTCAAACTTTTACGATTTCACAATGTCACGATTTCACTTTAAATTTCATGACTTTACGATTTCACTTCAAACATTCACGATTTCACAGTTTCACGATACGATTGGGAAGTGAGATTTTGAAATTGTGAAATCGTGAAATCGTGAAATGTTTAAGTGAAATCATGAAATCGTGAAATTGTGAAGTGAATTCGTGAAATTGCGAAATCGTGAAAGTTTGAAGTGAAATCGTGAAATTGTGAAGTGAAATCATGAATTGTGTTTGTGTCAAATCTTGAAGTGGAAATGTCACCGCCGGTCTTTCGTAGAATTATCTGCAGTCAATTCGGATGAACACTGAAACTTACTGCAACTGACCTACAAGAATGGCAACAACTTGGCCTAGAAGCAGATTTGCTTTCTAAACCCTATTTCTACCTCAATGATATGCGTAAAGGCGGTTATGTCTTTACCTCCAGATACTCGTTGAAGGAGCTGTTGAATCTTGCTGTTGTGTACAGGTCACTCTTGGACTGCATAAATTCAATGGTCTTCCTGTAGTCCCATGGTAGGTTCCTGTTGATACCCACAGTTCGTGACGTATCCTGTACAATAGTACGTGCGAAACGTAAGCAATAATGAAGACAGTCACAAAGCCACCACCCAAAAGAAGCTCTGTATTCATTAGGTAAAGGTTTAACCCTTTACTCCATAATTACACATTCCTATGCCTTTGCAAACATAGTGCACACAGATCAGACGGCTACTATAGGGGCCGTCTGATCAGGGTCTGCTCTGTTTGCTTATCATAATCTATAGATCTATATTGTAATTGTAAAGCTTCTGACTGAGACAAAACATGTTTTGTTTATATGCTATTATTAAAAATGCATATGTGTAATTTAATTACTATTTTCGTACATGAATATTCATGGAGTAAATGGTAAAAAGAGGGTGACGTCTTAGTGGCGACGACACTAATGTGGAAAACTCCCATTGCAGCGTTCTGCATAACGTTCGTCTTGTATCAAGCTTCCACCTGTCTTAACTCATTCCCTCATATTGACGACTTTTTATGACTCTGTAAAAGTCACTTTGTGAAACCATTGTGATAGATAGAGCATTTGCTCCTATAGGAGCAAATGCTCTATTTATCACAACGGTTTTAAACTACAAAATTCTAAAATGTTCCTTTTCTCTATAGTTAATGCTCCTTTTCGGTAGATTTATACAAAGAGGTTGTATCTAAAAATAGCCTATGAGGTAATGGGTTAAATACCCAGAGTTCTCTGGCATGTGGTCATCGAAGAGAGGTTTTACTATACATTTTTAATATGTTGATTTATTGAACTTTACCACCATGGCAAACTATACATAATCAGGTCTGAAATATACATGTATAGCCATTTACTCCATGAATAATTCATGTAAGAAATAATGACATCATGAATATTGATGGACTGGGGAAATGTAGAAACTGTAGAATCTTATCTATATGCTTTTATAAGCAAACAGAGCAGACCGTGATCAGACGGCTCTTTCATAGGAGCCGTCTAATCTGGAACTACTCTGTTTACAAAGGCGTAGAAATGCGTATTTATGGAGTAAAGGGATACGCATCTGTCATTAATTGTTTGTAGTTATTTAGAACAAAATACCGATGTAAAAAATGACACCATGAATATTAATTAGATGAATTATTGAATGGCATATGAACACAGATGTATTAATTTTGTTCTTGAAAGAGACCTGTAGACTCAAACTATATTATTTCATTAGCAAGCAGAGCAGACCCTGGTCAGACAGCTCATGACTACAGGAGCCGTCTGATCTTGTTCTAATATGTTTGCAAATGCATGAAAAGGCAGTTATATCAGGAAAAGTGGAAATTACTATATCAAGATACAACGAATTTAATTCATATTTAATTTGTTATTCTAGTATGCAGATATATATTTCGTAAATGTTTAAGGGACATGAGTAATTCAAAGCAGAACGTGGTTGAATGGTAAGTAGAATTGACGCCACGCGTTAAATGAGAATTCACGAGAATTGACGTAAATCAACTAGATGGGAAGGTAACATACCATTTATTTGTAACCAACAGCAATTACACCGATAGAGAATACTATTTAAATAGATTTTAATGGCCGCAAGGATATAAGTAGTAATTGCTTATCAAGGCTTGTTTAGTTTAGTAAATCCAGCTAACCTCGTTTATATCTAATTCCCATGTAAATGGCAAACAATGTAGACCCCGACTGCTGCGCAATGTATTTTCCATAGGCCACATCGGCAAAAGAATGAAAATTCTGTTCATGATACACATTTAGGCAAGTGCACTAAGAAATAGCGACTTAACCTTTTACTCTATAAGTGCGCTTTCCGCGTATTGCAAACAAAGTAGGCCCACATCAGACGGCTCCTGTAAGAACTGTCTGATGGGGGTCTGCTCTGGTTGCTTATTTTATAATATAACATAGATATGATTATACAGTTTCTGTCAATGCTAAAACTCACTGATTCCGTGTCCTGTAAAAGCAATGTAATGAGTATTCATGAAGTTACTATATGTTTCATGAATATTCATTGAGTAAAGGGTTTAATGAGTGGGGTGGTGGGGAGGAGGTTTCCTAAAAGACGGAACAGTGGAACATACTAAAACACGGAATAATATTAAAACCGCAACTGTGGCACTGTCATGTCATTGTTCCGTTTTTCCGTATTGTTCCGTCAAATTGGTTTTTATGTTACCAAAATAAAAGAAAACAAATATTTTACCATTTAGTGTGTTTATTATTTGGCATCCATTCTGGGCAAAAAACCTGATCACTGCGTTCGAGTTCTTGCTCTGATATACCAATACAGGAAGGGTGAACATCTTTGTCACACCCATCACATATTATGTACAGAGTGTGCATATCAGGAAATTCACAAATGCAGTAAACAGGTGGGGAGGGGGTAATTTAATGAAATACGTATCATTACCGAGGGCAAAGGGCATTTTGCTCATTTTAACGTGGTTACTGGTTAATCGTACAGCCCATTCTAAAATTGACGTAATTAACCTGTTTGTGCCAATAGACCTTTAAAAAGGACATAGGCAAACAGTGTAGACCCAGATAATAGGGTTACTGAAGGAGTAAGTAATTTATATATGTATGTATAGTTCATATATTTGTTGTATAATCTGTGATTTGATACTGTACTTGATACCACAACTACGATACAGAAAAAAATGATGATAATGGAAACTGAAACAGGTAATAAAAGTTTGTAGACGGCATGTGCCAGCGAAAAAAGATTGAGCATTGTATAAACAATTTAACTGGGTCGGTAAACAAGGTCAAACTGTGGACATCCCTGGGCCATAGGTACAAGCAGCATCCATCACTGACCACTGTAAATAAACGTTATAAGTTCAACCACGTCCACAAACACGTGTCATAATCTGCACATGATTTAGCTCTTTCGCTTCCAAATATTGTCGTCTGCTACAAATTTCATTTGTTTAAATATCTCCCCTTTTCTTTCAAAAGAATTACCACGGTAACACACTGGCTGAATCCTGATGAAACGCCGAGTGACTCGGGGTCTAATCAGGACCCAAACTGTTTGCATATGTAATCACAGACTGTGAAAGAGTTTACTCATAATAATTACTTTACTGTGGTCTCATAGTAATTACTTTACTGTGGTCAGTGATGAATGTAAATGCTTTTTTGTCATTGACAAACAGCCCAGCAGTACTGATGTACTTAGCCTACTTGTAATTACAGTAAGGGCTCTCTATATAAGGTCAAATTATAAACAAACACGGTGTGTCTTGATGAATATTCGTGTAAGAATAGAATAACACGAAGATTAACCCTTCTCTTGCTATTCACGTCAATATACCTACCTGTAAATAGTGAAGACCCAGATGAGACAGCTCCTGCAGGAGCTGTCTCATCAGGGTCTGCACTATTTACAAGTTGATTGCGCAACCAGTGCACTCCACAGCAGTGTTTGCACAGCGAAATACGTGTACACAGTGCAGATATATGTAATTATACAACAGGGCATGGGTAAAGAAGGAGAAATGTATTTTAAAATTCAGCAAGCGAAGGGTTAACTACATATAGATGGTGTTTATTATGATTTATGAGCACATGAAGTTTTGACCTTGTCAGAAATTGTAGAATCGGGTCTATATTAGTTCATAAGCAAACAGAGTAGACCCTGATCAGACATCTCCTACAGGGGCTGCTTGATCTATGTCCGCTTTGTTTGCAAAAGCGTTAAAAGGTGCCCTATCATGTAAGCTGGTGCGATTTCTAGGCCTTTTGTAAACAGAGTAGACCCAGATCAAACGGCTCCTGTAGAAGGCATCCGATTAGGGTCTTAGGCTAGTAAACGTAGAGTTGGGGGTCGAACTAATTGCAACAGAATGTCTGCTCTGTTTGCTTATGGAATCATTTAAGAAATGAATGACGTGCTTCCGGTGTTCATGAGGTTATGCAACGAATAGCTTTACGAGCAAAGTTAGTGAAGCCCGAAGGGCTTCACGTGAATCTTTGCTCGTAAAGCTATGCGTTGCATAACCCATGAACACCGGGAGCACGTCATTCATTTCTTATATTTATATTCCTTTGTATTTCTTATATTTAAGAAATGAATGACGTGCTTCCGGTGTTCATGAGGTAATGCAACTTTCTTTTTAGAATAAGGTTATATAAGGACGTTGCAGGGCGAATGTAAATATATAGATATGATTGTAAACATTCTACTATTCCCAAAACGTCCCGTGTCCGTGAACTATTATAAGAATTAATCTTATTGATATTCTTTCCTTACATGAATATTCGTGGAGTAATAGGTCAAAAGGGGTGTTCGCTGTTTTACTTTAAGATATAAAATCATATTTGAATCCTTGATTTGAACAAAAGTTTATTCAATAAAGAAAAGGATTGGACAACAGGGGTAGCCTATGTGAGTTCTCTCCAGCTATTGAAATCCTTCAGTTAGACCTTATCCTGCCAAGTACACCTTGATTAGCATTCGCAAACAGCTTGGATGTAGGTGAAACGCCAAGAAACTAAGCGAATCACCAGAATCCAAGCTATCTGAAACTCACGTCAATCTTTTGTCAACTGTTTGTAAGAATCGGAGGTCAGTAAACATAAAGCTGATCATTTTACCAGTAAGAAAATGATTTTTCATGCCATCAGAAAAATAAATGGCTGTCTATTTATTTTAGAAACTGTGGTGAATTTGTGATGATACATCTATTACAATTTTTCCCGTCTAAACCGGAATTTTAAGAATCCTTTTGGGTATAGGTGGCTGCTTAATGCAGGGCGAAAACCATACATAAAGCTCCCAGAGAAGCTTTTTTCTGTACGACTTTCATCCTGCATTAAGCTTCCATCTGTCTTAAAGACCGTCATTGATTACTAATTTGAACATCCAGTTTTGAGGGATTTTACTGTATATCAAATAGCAAACAGTTTATATCTACATGAGACGCCGAGTAACTCGTTGTCTGATACCGATCAACACCGTTTGACACTCTGGTTACAGCCTTGTTAACAAGAGTGAAGAAAAACTGATTAGAAATCTGAATATATAAGAATTACTATGCTAGTAGGTTGGACGTTCAGTTGTATTTTGGTGAGTTAGAAAAGTTGTTAAATGCGAGCCTTGGCGAGCATTTAACTACTTTTCTGACGAGCCAAAATACAGCTGAACGTCCAACCTACTAGCATAGTAATTCTTTTATCATGCAACTCCAAGAAAAAAGGAGAAAATGAAGAAAAAGAAAGATTGCTAAAGCAGTTTCGTCCCCTGAATGAAAATACATGCAAGTACGTATTACGTGACGTCATGTTGGCATGCAGTGACGTCATTGACTTTTACAACATAAACACACTTGATTTAATCCTTTTATATGGACAAATAGTTGAGACAAAGGTGAGCAAATATGTTAATTTGATGTTTATGTTTAATTATGCCTTTTTCGTCCTTCTGTTTTCCTCCTATTGGCTGAACAATACTTGCATTCCAGTGGGGTCAGTACACATGCACTATACCTCACAAAATACAGCGTCGACGTGGAAAATATTATGCTAGTAGGAAGTGACTGTATTTTGTGACGTTGCATGATAAAATAAGACAATTTGTTAACTCATCATACTAAAGGTTAATACATTGTACATATAAAACAGAGGTCCAGATAAGATGCGGAAAGTAAGACATTTTCACGAATAGCTCCTTTATTTCTTCACCAAAGCCTATGTTGTGACCACTCTTTATAATCGTCTCTAAGAGACGATTCTAAAGAGTTGTCACAACATAGGGTTTGGTGGAGAAATGACGATTTTAGTATTTGAGTACGCACCTTTATCTGTTGCTCTGATAAAAGATAGAATTATGATCAATGTTGGTACTGACTGAAATGTCTAAGAATTACCTTCAGAAATGTGTCAAGGCTGTCAGCAAAACACTGAATTTCAGGTACACCCGTGGCGAAGTCTCGTCGGATTTTGTAGTAGTCTATCTCATTTTCTTTGAAGTTCAGCAGTTCATGGCAAAAATTCTGCAATATCCAAATTATCAAATATACGTTCCCTATTCATTGTTTTCAATGAGTCTTTAAATTCCACCCTTAACTCCATAAATACGCCTTTCTAAGCATTTGCAAATAGAGTAGACCCAGATCAGACGGTTCAAATAAGAGGCATCTGACCAGTCTGCTCTGTTTGCGTTTCAGAGAGCAATTCGATCTGGGTCTCAAATAGATTTTGTTTTTTTAAAAGAATATTTATAGACAAGTTTCCTTTACCTGTTGGCGACAATTGTCACACATTGCAAACATAGTAGACCTAGATCTGACGACTGCTAGTGGGTTTGCTCTGTTAGCTCATAAAACAAGGTAGATCTGTTACTATGACTGGTTACTATAATACAAATTTTGACCAAAACACTTGTCAGTATATCCTGATTGTTATTATAGATATCTATACGGGTATCACAAAATATATATTAAGTATTACAACATGGGATGTTACTTGTCTATAATGTATGCAATATAACCTAATTAATGCAGGGGAATCGGCTGAAATTTTCAAATCGGTTATCAGATCGAGCAATTTATCGGTAAATAATCGGTATTTTATAGAACAGAACAGTTCTGTTCCGTCATGTTCGGTATTTTATATTGTTATTTGCAGTACGAGAATTCCAATAAGTTTTCTTTTATATTGCATGCACTCAAGCTGCAAATTATTTACTTCAAAGTGTATCTAATAGTACATAACAATTTTAGAATTCTATCTCATTTTTTATGTAAATGAATCAATATATAATTCAATAATTGTATGTCAATACAATATGTAATATGCTTTCACAATCAACAGGGAATATTCTAGCACTATGTGTAGAAGTTGAATTTTTCGAAGAGGATTCACAAGTGTGATATTATCGGCTGTAATTTTGAGAATCGAAAATAGAATTTTACATGAATATCGATCGATTATCAAGTTAAATCCATTATTTGCCCAATCGCTAGACGTCAACGTCAAATTTACAATTACATAGATTCTATTCATATAAAAACTAATTAACAATGAATCTTAATGAGAAGAATTTTTTTATGGCATAGGAACAGAAGAATATTCGGTCATGGCAGAAACTATAGAATCATAAGACCCTATACTGCACATGTACTACATGTATACATTTATATTACAGTCATCGATTTGTAATCAGACTGTAGTAACTTTCGAACCTTATTTGTGATACCAGGAAATCGTGTGATGTAATTTATCTTAAGCTTGATGAGTAACTGTCGATTACACTGAAGTCGTTCCTTCTTATGCTAGATAAACAGTCGTGTTAAAGCGAAATCCCGTGAACGTTCAGGACAGCCCTCGTAGATCTTACTCGTATATTCTACAAACTGGATCTCGGTCGGTTTGGACCCTATTGAGACGTCTCGCAAGTCTAGACTATCTGTTTTCAGTCTTAGTAAAATATCATCCGTAGCATGCTATATGGTAATGAAATTAAACACTAACCCTGAGGGCAAGCTGGGCTTCCGGGGTGTTTGGGTCAAAGGTCGGGTCGTATTTTTGCGCGCCGAGACAGCGGCCGTCAGAGAAATGACATGTGTCCATGTCTCGCTCCTGCAGTCCCCACACAATGTATACCACTACGTTTCGGTCAGCCTTGCTGGCCACAAATCCGTGTAGCTCAAAGTCCATTGCTCGGCCATAGTTGTGGCTCTTTTTGTAGAATTGTATCTGAAAGAAATTTGCCAGAAAGTCTGTTAACCATTCCCTTCCTTAACATTCATGTAAGAAACAAATGACATCATGAATATTTATTTGCGGAACTATTATAAGGATATACATGAACATAGGAACTTTTAACCATGACAGAAACTGTACAATTAACACTGTTTTACCCGGTATGACATAAGCAAGCAGAGCAGACCCTGATCAGATGGCTCCTACAGGAGCCCTCTGGTGTGGATTTCCCCTGTTTTCAAAGGCGTTAAAGTGCGTTGTTTCTTTCGGGCAAAGGATTGATACGTAACTTGAGAAAGAAATGTTATTATTTATGTGAACTTTCTATTTACAATTCAATTGTAAAATGTATATTGAAATTCCCATATAAAATGAAGGTTTTACATTTATAACTAATGTAATCAATACCCTATTTCTATTACTTATATGAACTTTCTATTTACAATTTAGTAGTATATTTTGAAAGCGCCTAATAATAGAAATTTGCCACTATCCATGGACAGGTGTGCTCCTTATGGGCTTAGTTTTCTTAATTCGCAATGGTAATAATGAACTGTGTAATTTTAAGAGGAATGAATCAAAAGTGTCTTTAAATGTTCAATTGAAAAACAAATGATATAATTCTATGAAAATGTGATCAAGCTCAAAACTATACAATAAAACCTACCAAAAACAGACTTCATTTTTGCTCTTAGTGCAATTTGGTAGCTTAATGAAGGGCGAAAACTATAAAGACAGCTGTAAAAGGACCTTTCTGTATTACATGTACTTTCTTCCTGCATTTAGCAACCACCTGCTTTTAAAGACACCGGTTTCAATTCAGTAAGTTGTCGTTTTTGAGGGACTAAGTCAATTGACCCATTACCTCATAGGTTATTTTTATATCCAATCATTTTGAATAAATCTACCGAAAAGGAGCATTAACTAGAACAAAGGAAAATTTTAGAATTTTGTAGTTTGAAACCATTGTGATAAATAGAGCATTTGCTCCTATAGGAGCAAATGCTCTATTTATCACAATGGTTTCAACAGGTGATTTTTACAGAGGCATAGAAAGGCGTATTTATGGAGGAAAGGGATAAACAATCAGTTCTTTAATCAAGATGTTTCACACTTGATTATGCATTAATTCCTCACCTGTTCACTGTCCGTTTCGAGTTTGGAGACGCTGTAGGCGAAGAACATGACCACTCCAAGCAGTAAAAGAATGATCACCCATCTGATCCACCGATTCGTCACGAACTTAAAATAATATCCCGTGAAAAAGCGAACGAGGGCCTTCTTCTTTGCCCTCTTAGTATTAGACTCCAAACCAACTGTATTTCCAAGATCGATTTCGTGAAACCCGTTGCATACCTCATCTTCTGTGTCTTTTCCAGAGGAAGGTCCGTTGCTTTGGTTAATAGTATTACGTTTTCTGTCGACCAAGATAGAATCTGGCCCGTGATTATTGTCTTTTGTTTTATCTCGTTTTGGAAGAAATCCATATTCGTCTTTATGATCTGGTTTGTATGAAGGATTAATTTCACCGACGACTTCATAAACGTTACCAGCACTTCCTATTGCGGTATTATCTTCAAACAAGGAGGGGTTCTTGCCCCTGTGTTTTTCACTGTGGGTTTCAGCTGGGGTGGCTGGGCAGATATTACGGATATATCCCAAAACAGTATGCAATTTGTCACTGAGAAAAGCACCACATGGCCATGACCACATTTTGAAATATATATGATGCATAATCACCACTGTTGGAAAGTAAATTATCACAGATATATAGTTCACTATTACAAGCATACCGGCGAATACGCCAAAAGATTTAATGGCCAATTGAGGCGATATGGCACTCGCAAAGAATGCGACCGTAGTGGTCAATGAAGTGAAAAGCATGCTCAGAACAGAGGTTTTGTAAGCCTCAGAGAGTCTGTGAGCCAGACTTGGGTACTTCTTGAATTCTGTCATCTTCCAAACATCCAGAAATACAAATAAATCATCAGCACCAATTCCGAGAATGATAAATATAGCAATAATATGAAAATGGCCAAAGTATCTATAATCAAGGATAATTCTGTATATCAGATTTGTGCCCAGAAAACTCGTTAGAATACTAGCAACAGCCAAGAATGATACCCAGAGAGACTTTGTGTGATACACAACAAACCCGAATATGAACGTAATGCTTCCCATTGCTAGAAGTAAATCCGATGAAGCTTGTGTTATTAGGTCTTGCTTGAATAATAAATAACTCCAATATGTCAGCCTTAATTCATCCGAGGACTTGACTAGATGTTCAAAGGTCGGCTTCAGACTAAGAAGGTAAGCTTCCATTTCAGCTTCCATTAAATCTGGTTTATCTCCAAGCTTCAATGGGTAGCCTATTGGGATAATTGTCCTCGTGACTTGTGCATAAGCTCTTTTGGGCGTGATATGGTGGTCTTTTGACAAGAAGTATGCTATCTCACTCTTGGTAATGTTATTTGTCATGGCGGCATGTAGTACCCCTGGTATGTTATTATAATCCGTGTCATTGAATATGGGGTCCAAGAAAGCATATGTTCCGTCAAACAATCGCAAGATTGATGTCGGTTTGAAACACTTCATTTCTGAGGTAAGAACACAGTATGAGTTACTATAAGCACTTTGGTGTATGATGTAATTTTCAATATATTCCATTCTTTTCAAGGAAGACCTTTCGAAAATATTTCCGTTGCTCTTGTCATAATACAGCACAATGTTTGCCCGTCCGTACGCCATTGATCTAGGCCACTTGTCTATGCCCTGTAAAACATTAAGCGACAGTATTAAACCATTTATTCCCATATTGTTTTAACTCTTCTCTTGCTGAATTTTAAAACGCATTTCTTCTTCTTTACCCATGCCCTGTGGTATAATTACATATATATCTTCGCTGTCTACAATTATTTCTCTGTGCAATCACTGCTGTGGAGTGCACTGGTTGCACAATCAATTTGTAAATAGTGCAGACCCTTATGAGACAGCTCCTGCAGGAGCTGTCTCATCTGGGTCTACACTATTTACAGGTAGGTATATTGACGTGAACAGCAAGCGAATGGTTAAGAAACGTCGCCCAGATCTCACTTTTGGAATATTCCATTTTTTATACAGAGGTAGCATGACAAACAAAGTTTTACGGGCATAATCCATTTGCATTGAAAGGTCACTGTGCACCAAAGAGACGAAGGAGATGGAGGACCATGTGCAGACAGCTGTCGCATCTTGGAAACTTGGTGAAGAGCATGTACTATTTGCGACGCCCCAGGATATATAGTACTTCATTAAAAATACTACGCCTGAATAACTTAAGTTTTATAATGCATAGTCTTCTGTAGGATCAAATCTATATAATTCTATTAACAAACAGAGCAGACCGTGTCCGTGTCTGATCTAGCTCTGCTCAGTTTGCAAAAGTGGTAAAAGGCGTAACTGTAATGGAAAGGATAATAAGATAATTATGTGAGATAGTAACTGGAAATGTTTCACGAAGGCTTAGTGGTAAGTGGTGTCAGTAATATGCCACCATAGTTAAAGATTTCAGGACGATATCAGAAAGATTCGTTATTTTTCGACTCACGTGAATATCCCATTTTCGGATATAGCGATTTTCGGAGTGGTCCCGATATCTCCAGGCCAAGTCTCGTTTCCTCCATGGTACTGTGTAATCGTTGATGGGGAGCACCTCAAAATCCGTCGGAAACAGGTCAAACCCGGACAATAGTAGAAGTATTGTTATAATGGCAACAAGGACGTGACCGCTTAGGGTAATGCCTGCAAACAAAAATGAAGAAATAAACATGAAAAGAAAGACAAATTATGTTTTTTATTTTACACTGTTTCGAAAAAATAGCCATGTATAATGCCTGAATACAACACATCTTATGTCAGTATTTAAAGTTGCAGATCAATGTAAATCCAATACTGCAAATTCTCGATTATTCGAACACTAGAATGCGTATCATTATCGATTATTCGAACACTAAAATGCGTATCATTATCGATCTTTAAGACAGGAGGCAGCTTAATGTGTGGTGAAATTCATGCAGAAAGCTCCTCTAGGAGCTTTCTGTGTGACCTTCTCCATGCATTAAGCAGCCACCTGCCTAAATGGATCCAAATTTTTCTGTACAGAAAATTCGAATAATCAAGATTTTACTGTATATATTTTATTGTATGCTCGTATCAACACTGCGATACTTTCCAGAATATTTAAGTTTTTCCCTATTGAACATTTATGCCTGAATTGGCCACTTCATGAATGTTTATTGATTTAGTTTTTATAAGGCAAATGTTGTTCAGGGGAGTGTTTGGCTTAGACAAAAAACTGTAGGATCAGATCTACATTATCTGCAAACAGAGCAGACCCTGGTCAGATGGCTCCTATTCTGTTTGCAAAGGTGTTAAAAACGATCATATGAGGCAAATGGTTAACCCTTTACGCCATACATACGCTCGTTTGCGTATTTGCAAATAGAATAGAGACAATCTGATCAGGGACTGCTATGTTTGCTTATGAAATAATACAGATATGGGTTTATAGTTTCTGTCTTGGCTAAACATTCTTGTTTTCTGCTTTTTAGCAATGCCATTATAAAAAATAATCTGATTGATATTCATGATTTCATTAATTAATAAATGAATATTCATCTTGACATAAATGGTTGAATTATACTTAATACAAATTTTAAGTCATTTCCTCCTAGACTATCTTTAGACCCAACCTCTTTGAATAAATCTACCGAAAAGGAGCTGTAACTATAGAAAAGAAGAGTTTAGGGTTGTGTAATTTCGAAACCATTGTAATAAAAAGAGCATTTGCTCCATAGGAGCAAATGCTCTTTTTATCACAGTGGTTTCAAAAATTACTTGTACATTACAGAGGTACCATAAGGTGTCAGTAGGAGAGAATGGGTTAAGCACTTACAGAATGAAGCTTTCGGATATTTCGTTACTAAACGGAAGAATATGAACGGTTCCTTGTGGTCATCGGTGCTACCATCAGATGGAGATCGCCCCAGCTTCTGTAGACGCCTCCTTGATCTCGTCAGGAAACTGTCTTTATGTGTCCTACGATTTCGTTTTGTATTTAAGAATTCAATAAACCGTCTTCTTTTGTTTTCAATGTATTTGTTAAATCGCTGTCGCTTTGTTTCTTTCTCTGAATCATGTAAGTTGTTTTTCTTTATATCGTTCAGTCTGACATTAAAAAGATGCTTAATACTCGACTGTGTATTTAGTGCTTTATGTTGATTTGCATTTTCAACTTCATGTTCGTCAACAGTGTTATTTAGTGTTTTCAGTATTTCATTAGATGTATTTTTTTCTGCATCGTCCGGTTCATAAGCTGGATTTTGATATGCCCCTTGAGTTTGCAAGGGTTCAGCATTTCTCCTGAAATCATTTGTACGTGGTGCCCGTCTGTACGTCCCGTAGAAATTGATGGATTCTTGGTGGACTGGCTCTCGTATGACTTTTCCTGTCACCCGATCACTGGAATATCTACCAGAATTTCGACCAGCATCTTGTGAGTTTGATCTGTCGTGTTCCCCGAATGAAGATGCTTTCGATTTGAAGTAATTGAAGTTTCCGGGTGCTCTTCGATACGTCGTTAGTGGATTTAGATTCAAGTTTGTGCTTTTTGCATCAACAATGTGTTCTTTTTTATTTTCCAGTTCGTTCCAGTCGCTTGGCCGGTCCCCTGGCTGCGCTATTACTCCAGGGTACCAATTAGACCTACTTCTATGATCATTAATATCAGGAGATCCTCCTCCTGGTGTATGAGATATGGACCTCCTGAGTTGATTTCTGCCTGAATTTCTCCAGAACTCGTTATCAAATACACTCAGTATATTTGTGCGAGTTAGAGGGGCCCGTAGTAAGGATACGTTCGGTCTCTTGTCAGCCTCCTGTTGATCAGTGTCTACTGTATTTCTCACGTGTTCCATGTCTTGGTCATGTAATTACATTCATTTTGGAAGTCTCTGAAAACAGACAGTTGTTCCTGGGTTACAAATAAGTCTAGTTCTACAAGAAATAAACAATTTCCTCCATAAATAAGCCTTTCTACGCATTTGCAAACAGAGAAGACCTAGATCAGAGGGCTCCTATAGGAACCTTCTGATCATGGTCTGCTCTGTTTGCTTATGATGCAATATAGATATGATTCTATAGTTTCTGCCATTGCCAAATATTCCTGTGCACATGTGCTATACTAACAATTAACCTAATTAACATTCATAATGTAATTATTTCTTAATGCAGGGTGAATGTCATGCAGAAAGCTCATCTAGGGCCTTTCTGTATTACTTTCATCCTACATACACCTGCCTAAAAGTATCTAAATTATTCTCTACTAGAATTCCGGTTTAGATGGGTTTTATTGTATTGAATGGTTTAACTGGACTGTATAGACTGTAGCTTTCTTGATAGCCTTCGATCCGCATTAACCCATTTGCTCCCAGTGGATTCTTCCATACTTATATATTGGATTAGTCTATCTTTTATCTAAGGGATGTCTGGCCTAAATTTTCATTTTTGTTGTGTTTTATATTGAATTTCTTATCAGCAAACAGTGTAGACTCTGACCAGATGCCGCATTATGCGGCGTCTGATCAGTGTCTACACTGTTTGCCTACGTCCCATATATGGGATCGTGGGAGCAAATGGGTTAAGCTACCAACCGCCTTTATAAGACAAAGAAATAGACTTCGTTCTGGTGGTCGATTTAGAACAGTTTCACTATAGTTCAGTTTAGTGTTTCTCGTCAAATCAGACAACTTTATTTATGATCACATGGTATGTACAACAATTAACAGTACATTTACTTAATAGTCTTAATGCAAAACTGTTGTATCGTCGCCGTTTACCTTTATATTTCTACTCGCGACCTGGCTCTCATTTTGCAAACAGTTTAGATCCAGATCAGACACCCAGTAACTCTGAATCTCAGTAGAACCCAAGCTGTTTGAAACTCAATCAATGGTTTCTCAAAAAATTGATCAAGTAGCAAGAATTCAAAATTGCGCAAGATCCAAATTTGAGGAGACATTATTTTTTCTCAGCAGGATAAGGGTTAATGTTTACAAATCTACTTCAGTCTTCTTTCTTTTTGTTTTGTTCCAATTGTTTTCAAGACTACATGGTGTAAAACTAAATGGATCCATTTGAGACTCCGGGATACAAGTATTCCAAAGCTGTTTGGAAACCAGATCACTAATTCATCCGTAGAGTGCAGTTATAGTAGAACCTGTCTTAAGCGGCCATCTAATTATAGGTCTGTAAGACAGGTGGTAGCTTAATGCAGGTCAAAAGTAGGAGCTTTCTGTATCACTTTTACCCTGCATTAAGCCACCACCTTCTGTTTAACACTCCTATATTCAATAAATGAATGGTCGCTTGGGACAGGCTCTGCTGTACGCTAGTGTTTCACTAAGTCTTTAACCCTTTCAGTTCTAGCATTGTCGTCTACTGGACTCATTTTCGCCTTGTTTAAGTTCAAGACATGGCGTTTGTGCAATTTCTTTACAAAACAATAAACAGAGTGTCAAACAGTTTGGACCCTGATGAAACGCCGAATTCATTGACAATTCAACTGGATCCAAATTGTCTGCATATGCTGTCACAGAACTGTCACCATGACACTAAATGCGTTAATGCACAAATGATTTACAAGTCACCTGCCTCGTTTGACATTATTAATTAACCCCCTTATGTAAGCGCATTTTTACAAATCTGCAAACAGAGTAGATCCAGATCAGACGGCTCCTATAGGGACCGTCTGATCAGGGTTTGCTCTGTTTGCTTATGGTATATTATAGATCTGATTCTACAGCTTCTGTCTGAGCCAAAATGCCCTGTGTTCATGTGACATTATAGAAATAATCTTATTAATATTCATGACGTCATTATTTCTTACATATACAACAGGGAAAGGGTTAATAGTTTAGTTGTATAGTAAAGTAGAGACTCACTAATACTACCACATACTCCATTAACACGAGACTGTAAGAGCAGGTGGTTGCTTAATGCAGGGCAAAGGTAATGCCAAAAGCTCATATAGGAGTTTGTTGCATTACTTTTGTCTTGTATTAAGCTACCGTCTATTTTTAAATTCGGAATTAGCCTTCTTTTGTATGGTCGTAATAGCGAAACTTTACCGTGTTCACATTTGAACTCCCTATGAACGGACAAGACTTCTTTTGGACATTCAGTGCCTTTTGGGCAAATCAGACTTGCCCATAAAAATGTACTGACGTGTCTATTACTGTCACTGGACTACGATGCTTAACGAGAATTAGCGAGACGTGAGGTCATGGCAGGCAGCGTCACAAGTAAATTTATACAGCAAAACCTCTCTAAACTGGAAGTCTAGTAGAGAAGAATTTAGATTCTTTAGGCAGGTGACTGCTTAATGCAAGGTGAAAGTCATGCAGAAAGCTCCTCTAGGAGCTTTCTGCATGACTTTCATCCTGCATTAAGGTACCATTCGTCTCCAAGACAGATATATTCATACCAAATTTAACGTCGGGTTTAGAGAGGTGTTTCTGTACAACAAAGCTTCTCTAAATCGACCGCTCCAATTAAATCTAATGCTGAACTAAAGTAATGCAGATAGTGTCAATAGTAACTTTCTGCATTACTTTCGTTCAGCATTAATCCTTTACTCTATAAGTACGCCTGTTAAAATATTTGTAAAATAGCGTATATCCAGATCAGATGGTTCCTGTAGGAGCCATCTGATTAGGGTCTGGTCTGTTTGCTCATGTAATAATATATAATAGAGATACACTTGTAATTCTATAGTTTCTGCGATGGCTAACCTTTCATGTGTTTATATATGTGTTTAAACATTCATCTAATCTAATATTCGTGATGTTATTATTTCTTACATAAATATATCTGTAGTAAGAAGTTAATTATATAGCCTCCAGCTCTTGTACTCATCCTCTACTACTGACGCCTTTTTACGCCTCGATAAAACTCATTTATTGAAACCATTGTGATAAATAGAGCATTTGCTCCATGGGAGCAAATGCTCTATTTATCACAATGATTTCTAAACTACACAATTCCAAAAGTTTCCTTTTCTATAATTAATGCTCCTTTTCGGTAAATTTATTAAAAATGTCGGGTCTAAAAATAGTCTAGGAGGGAATGAGTTAAGATATCCCATGTTAATTAATTATTATCCTACTATTCGTTACCTGGCTTGCATTTGCAAACACTTTGGATCCAGGTGAGACACCGAGTAACTCGGCATCTTATCAGGATCCAAGCTGTTTGAAACCTGGACGATAGTTTCTCAAACTCTTGGACGAACCGGAAGAAGGCAAACATTGCACCAGTTCCGAATTTGAGCAGACATTTTTATTTAAGGTGTGATAAGGAGTATTCGGTGGATGTTTTACAGAAATTCTACTCTATACTTCGTATGATGGGGGTTTAACCATCTCCTTCATATAAACGCTGTTCCATGCCCTTGCAAACAGAGAAAACCCAGATCAGACGGCTGTTTACAGGAGCCGTCTGATCAGAGGCTGCTCTGTTTGCTTGTGAAATTATAATAGGTCTGACTCTAGTTTGCAACAATACAGAAAAACTCCTCTGTACATATACCATTATAAAAGTTCAGCTAATAAATATTCACGGTGTCATTATTTCTTACATGAATATTCAATAGGGAAATGACTAACCCATGCTTACCCTCAGATGACTCATCCGAAATGTCTGATACACATTGTATTTATTAATCCATTCCCTCCTAGACATTTTTTAAAAAAAAGTATCTATACACACAGCCTCTTTGAATAGATATACCGAAAGGGAACATTTACTAGAGGAAAGGTTAAATTTAGAATTACACAATTAAATTGTAGAATTGAAGCCATTGTGTTGAATAGAGAATGTACTCCTAAGGAGCAAATGCTTCATTTATCATGTTAAATGGTTTCGAAAAACTTGCTTTTACAGAGGCGCCAAAAGGCGTCGGTATGTCGGACTGGGTTAAACGAAAAAGGAGGAACGTTCAAGCAGATGAATGGTGCAGTCTACAGATAGGTTCAAAGAAATTTCATTTCAACAACATTGTTCAATCAGTAAATGAAGGCTATTTTTAGATAGAACTTTTTTGAATAAATCTACCGAAAAGGAGCAATAACTAGAAAAAAAGGAAAATTTTAGAATTTTGTAGTTTGAACCCATTGTGATAAATAGAGCATTTGCTCCTATAGGAGCAAATTCTCTGTTTATCACAATTGTTTCACAAAGTGGTTTTGACAGAGTCGTCAAAAGTAGTCAATATGAGGGAAAGGATTAAAGCAGGTTGAAAGTCATGCAGAAAGTTCCAAGGGAAGCTTTCTGCATGACTTTCACCCTGCATTAAGCAGTCACCTGTCTAAAACGACCAAAATTATTCTTTATTAAAGTTCTGGTTTATAGGGGGTTTACTGCACTGCATAGTTGCATCGTTTAATGCCTGCATAAACAGAGAAAGATCCAGATCAGATGGTTCATGTAGGAGTTGTCTGGTCAGGGTCTGTTCTGGGTCTGTTCTGTATGCTTATTGGATAATTCCATTGCTGAATTAAAAATGCCTATTAAAGCAATTCGTTACCATGACAAACAGTAGGGAATCAGATCTGTAATGTATGATCTTGCAGAATAGACCCTGATCGTATTGTTCCTACTGACATTGTCTGATCTGGATCTACTCTGTTTGCAAATATGTAAAAATGGCAGGATTGTCAAATAAAGGGTCAAGCAGTTGTCGTCTGTATAATGAACATTTTTCATAATATATTTGCAAAACAAGTTGATGGCTAGAAAAAAAATATGTATAAGAAGAAATACGTGCCTATTAGTTCGAATAACAAATCACATTATTTTACTGACGGTCTGAAACACAAGTAAATGATATAGAGGGTCCCAAACGAGTGATCATAACAAATCGTTTTTATGAAACAAGTTTACTATAGTAATATGACACGAGCTTTAGCGAGTGTCATATTCATTATAGTAAACCAGTTTCATAAAAAGCAAATGAACACGAATATAAAAGTTTTATGACATGCCTTTAAAACATGCAATAGAAAGTGAAAATAGCTAAACCTTACCGCTGTTTCGGTGATTGTTTACAAACAGTTTAGTAATACAACAGACGATGCCTATGGAGTGAATCGGCCATGCAGTGCTACGATTGGCTAACGATTACATACGCCATGCATTCATTACCGGTCGGATTGACTAAAAATGCACGAGTGCAGCTAGGGCATTACGTAGCACTCTGTTTCGGCACTCCCACACTGCAGGCTATGTGATAAAAAATAATTCGTAGATATACCACAGACGTTTAGGACTTCAACTGATGGCGGTAATTTCCTGGTGCCCGTCGTACTTAACCCTTCATCTCATGAATATTCATGTGAATTGATTTTTTCCATGACGTTAGCTATAGAATCATATCTTTATCATATCATAAGTAACCAGAGTAGACCCAGATCAGACGGCTCTTATAGGGGCCGTCTGATCTCGATCTACTCTGTTTACAAAGGCGTGTTTATTGAATATTAATATAGCGTGTTAAGCCATAATAGAATGTGTGATTGTCGTAGATTAGGCATTTTGTTTTTATTAAAATCTCCTCCAATAAAGAGTCATGCAAATAAAAACGAACGATTAAACATTAAAAACACACGGTTGACAATTCTCATATAGAATGACCGCAAATTATTTTACTATTACATTATGCATTAACCCTTTCCCTATTGCATATTCATGTAAGAAATAACGATATATGAACATGATTTTTTATAATGGCATGTGTACACATGGTTGTTTTGGTATTGGTTAAAACAGTTTTAATGTAAGTCATACCAATTAATGTATAATTTTAAAAGCAAACAGAACAAACCCTGATAAGACGGCTCTTACAGGAGCCGTCTGGTTTGAGTCTTCTTTGTTTGCAAAAGTGTAGAAAGAGGGAAAGGGTTAAGATAGCATCCTATCACATATCATAGATTACGAATTTTGATAAGTGTAATGTTATTGTATTTAGTAAGACAGCATATATTGGCTTTTAAAAACTGTCTGAATTCAGGTGGGACACGTCTGGTCCGACTGATTCCTCCTGTGTGATACTCGCCTTTAAAAGTCTAAAGAAAAAAGAACGAATCGGAAGTGGGTTAACCATTCATTCCATGAATATTCATGTAAGAAATAATGCCATCATGAATATTGATTAGATTAAATTTTATAATGGCACCTGGACATATAAAGTTTTGGCGATAGCAGAAATAATTTAATCAAAGGCTATCTATAATATTTCCTAAGCAAACAAAGTCGTCTGATCTGGTTCTACTCTGTTTGCAAATGCGTGAACACACGTTCAGAAAGGGAAATGGTTAAAGCGCCTTATTGCCTGAGTCATTCGGAACACTTCGGGTACATTTTACAATATAGGCCTATCCGGAAACAGTCGAAAGCGTCCCGGTTTGACAGTCGGCACCCTTTGTGCAATTAGACAGGTCAGACCTCAAATCTAATAGATCAATCTCTGATACTGGTAATTGTTTTCTCATCGGATTAAACCCTCCGAACACTCAGATAGCTTGCGTCTGCGAAAAAGTGTGGTCTTCTTAAACTACAACGTATGTTCCGTACATACTACTTTTATTCTACATGTATTTTATTTTATTTAAAAACAACAACCGCTACAATCGTGTTCAAACAGTTTAGATCCTGATTAGACACCGGACTACGTGGAGTCTCATCAGGATGATAGAAACTTTTACCTTGTACGAATGCCTTTTTCGCCTTTGCAAACAGAGTAGACCCAGATCAGACGGCTCCTATAGGAGCCGTCTGATAAGGGTCTACTCTGTTTGCTAATGGAATTTAATAGATGTGTCTTTATACTTTCTAAATAGCTCTTGTAAGGGTCGTCTGATCGGGTCTGCTCTATTTGCTTATGAATTTTACAGTGTTTGCCATGGTGTTGCCAAAAATCATATTTGCCATGATGAAAATAAATGTACATGTACATGTATCTGGTTCATGATTCTGTTTACATTAATAGGTTAAGCACATTTTAATAATAATAATAGTAGTAGTAATGAATAATAATAATTATGATAACTAATATAAATAATATAGATAATAATTATAATAATATTAATAATAACAATAATAATATAGATAATGATAATGAAAATAACAATAAGAGAGCGATGGTCAATAATACCACAAGGTATAGATAAGACGTGTAACCATTTTTAAGAGTTTCTTTTTTATTTCTCCATCAAACCCAATGCTGTGATCACTCTTCGAGACGATTCTAAAGAGATGGAGATGGAGAAATGACGAGTTTAGTACAGTAAAAACTCACTATCCGCCATTTTAGGACAGCTGTTTTGAGAACGTTTTATGCATGTGGCTGTTTAATGCAGGGTGGTAATTAAATTTATGTGAGTGTTCAGGGTTGCGAGAATTTACCGTATTTGAATACGCATCTTTAATTATGGCTCTGTATAACCTCATATTGACGCCTTTTGACGCTCGTGCAAAATTCAATTGTTTAAACCATTGTGATAAATAGAGCATTTGCTCCTATATGAGCAAATGCTCTATTTATCACAATTGTTTCAAATTACAAAATTCTAAAATTTTCCTTTTCTCTAGTTAATGCTCCTTTTCGGTAGATTCATTCAAAAGAGATTGGATCTAAATATAGCCTATGGGGGATTGGGATAATTAAAATAATCACGACCATAACCCATTCCACCAGTATGGTGGCATATTTCTGACACCACTAATTAACATGAAAGTTTCCAGTTAATATCCAATAAATTTAAGCAGTTATTTTTCACGAAATCTTTCACTTTTTTTCCCAGATAATTACATGTATCTGATAAGTGGAACCTGGAAAATTTTCACGATAAACTTTTGTCATGATACTGCTTGAAACTACCACCATTTAATGGATTTGTCTTGTTACTTAACTAGTTATTTATCACAAAAACAGATAACTAACTAGAAGAAATTCAAGTTACCATTTATCTAAAATTACAAACTTGTACATTCGGACAGAGACATATACATACGTATATGTATATGTCTCTGATTCGGATGACTGCGATAGTAGTCCATTAATGTGCAAGGACATAAAAATAAAATTACAATATCACTGAATAAGGAGATCTATTTTTAGATTTATAAATTAACAACAAAAGTATCGAGAAAATATTCGCGTTATTTATATTCTACGGTGGCAGTATATGGCACTAACATGTGAAAAGATAATTACCGTTATCATGAAAAGAGACCACTTTATAATTATGTGAGATATTAACTAGAATGTTTTCGCGAAAGCTAAATGGTAAGTGGTGTCATAAATATGCCACCATACACCATAGACTATTTCTTAGATCCAACCTCTTTGAATAAATATATCAAAAAGGAATATTTACTAGAAAACTTGATTCTTTTTTAAATTGTGTAGTTTTGAAACCACTGTGATAAATAGAGCACTTGCCTTTATGGAGAAAATGTGTTATTTTTCACAATGGTTTCAAAAAGGGACTTTTACAGAGGCGTCAAAGTGCGCCAATATAAGGGAATGGGTTCTGAAGAGTAACCATTCAACATCCGGGCATGATGATGTCAGGTTATAACTCTGACTGACCCCACGTGAATCACTATGTGTCTGTTACGGTCAAACGTGAATGAATTATCTGTCAAAGCCTAGTCGGCCTGTTGACACATTTAAGCTCACATCGATTAAATCCGACATCTTCACCTGCACTTGCAGCGTCCTATTTGACAAAATCTGTGTCTCCTTTAACCTCTTTGAACAGAACCACGAAGACGGTCTGTGGTATCATATGCAAACAGTTTGGATCCAGATGAGATGGTAAGAGTAACTCGGCTTCTCACCGGGATCCAAACTGTTTGACACTTTGTTTATCGTTTTAAAGCAGGATGTGTCCAGCAAACGACAATGCTGACTGAAAGAATTAATGCTCTTTCAGATTAGCATTACAGAATACATTATATGTGTGCCATTTGATTTTAATGGATTTTTTTTTAAATCGTATCTCTGTATTGACTCTTCTTTTGATGCATCTCCCTTTTGTACACACTTGTGAGCAGAGTATACCTAGATTAAACAGCTCATGAAGGATCCGTCTGATCAAGGTCTGTTCTGTTTGTAAATGATACAATATAAATCTGTTTCTACAGTGTCTGCCATAGTCAAACCCTGTCTTTCATAATACCGGTATAAACCATTAGCTAATTCATATTCATTATTCTTACATGCATATTCATCGTGCAATGTGTTACATAACAATATCTGTATTTTGTCACAATGAATTAACTACATGTATGTAATGATGACGATGTACCAAGTACATGTACAGGGTGTCCCAAAAACAAAAAACGGAACCCTGGATCAAATGTGTATTTTAACCAATGTAACCGGACACATTAAAAAATAAATACTTACTGTTGTAGACAAGTCATTTGTGCATGTGTCTGCCAAATTTCTCATTAAAATATACATTGGCTTTAAAGATATGAGTTTTTTTAATGAATGCACCTAAATTCTGTTTTAACACGATATTCTTACATTGCATAGTCCATGCCTATATCATGTTTAAAACGGAGTTTTGGGTGTTTTCATTTAAATGCTGATATCTTAAAACCGCATGGATATTTTTAGACAAAATTTAGACAACATATGGCAAAATGTTGTCTCTACTACGCTATGTGTGTATACTTTTAATTTAAGTTAGCAATATTGACAGACATGGGATAACTGGCAGCTCGAAATCCCGGGTTCCGTTTATTTTTGGGACACCCTGTACAAGTCTTTAATGCAATGGGTATTCTGTTATTACACTCTTTCAATGCTGAGTAGTTACGTTTGGAATTGCATATAGTAGTTTTATTTTCCTCATGTTTATTTTGAAAACTTCAAACAATATAAATCGATATTTAACCAATTACCTCATAGGCTTTTTTTAGATACAACCTCTTTGAATAAATCTACCGAAAAGGAGCATGAAAAGGAAAATTTTAGAATTTTGTAGTTTGAAACCATTGTGATAAACAGAGCATGTGCTCCTATATCACAATGGTTTCACAAAGTGACTTTCACAGAGTCGTCAAAAGTCGTCAATATGAGGGAATTGGTTAAGTATATTTGACTTTGAATTCTTTCACTGTCGGTATGGCAACATTCTCTAGTAAAAACAATTACTGCCAAGAACATGCTGCCGTTTGTTAACCATTCATCTGATGAATATTCATGTAAGAAATAGTAACTCCATGGAACTCATTTTTTTGTAATGACATAAGAAAGTTGGAAGTGTTGGCAATATCGCCAACTGTATGATCAGATCTATATGACTCCATAATACTTCAAAAGAAAAAGGGATAAAACTAAAAAGACGAAAATGGTAAAAGACGACAAAATGTACATAGAACAATAATTGCCATTGATAGAGTTAACCTGTTTTAGTCTTACACATACTTCAAGCTTTATCAGGTGACAGTGTGTCGTTGCTAAAGTTCTACAATACATATACATACATAAGTGAAAGCTAGTTCATATCACAAGAGCGATCAAGTACATTATAACAACAACAACAACAACAGTAAGAAACACTTCAAATATTGATATAAGCTGTTAGGCTTGTCTATAGATATTGCGATCTCGACATTGACTGGTATATCAGCATGCCATAGTGACCAGACTATCATTTTATCGCCGATTGATGTGTTCATAGCAAGATATATACAATGGTGGTGGACAGTAGAGACGTTTAGGATGGGTGCACCCCCCCCCCCCCACCCCCAACTCCCCGCTCCTCTTGGAGCTTTCTGTACGACTTTCACCCTGCATTAAACCTAAACCTACATGTATCTAAATATTTCTCTACTATAGACTTCCGGTTTACTATATGTTGTATAGGCCGACAGGGTAGGAGTGTTGATAAAACGATGTGAACCAAGTCCATGATACTTTTCTAAATACATTTAAGCGGACCAATAGGCTTAATTTAAATGCTATGAAATACGGTACCTTTCTCAAAGTAATCTCAGGTGCATATATAGAATATTGTCGCGACACATGGTCAAGTTGCTAATTATTATCTGTATAATGTTGTTCTATATGTTGGTCTTAATATATTTAACCCTTTACTCCATAATACGTATTTCTACACCTCATCAAACAGAATACAGTAAAACCTCTCTATAACGGCCACTAAGTGACATCAAGTATTTTGTGTTAAAGGCAGATGGCTTCTTAAAGCAAGGTGAAAGTAAAAAAGAACGCTCCTTTAGGAGCGTTTTGTTTTACTTTCACCTTGCTTTAAGCAGCCACCTGCCCTACATACCAACTAATTAACACAAATAAGTGGCCGTTATAGGGAGGTTTTACTGTACGTAGAACAAGATCAAACGTTTTCTGCACTGGCCAACAAAATCCTGTATTCATGTGCACTGGCCAACAAAGTCCTGTATTCATGTGCACTGGCCAACAAAGTCCTGTATTCATGTGCCATTACAACATACAATCTAATCAATAGTCATGATTCCATTACTGCTTACATAAATATTCATAGAGAAAAGGGTTAACTCTATTTGATTTATTGGTTCATCCAAATTAAATAGATGAACGCATTTTGTAAACCAACTGACCATTTATCTGATAGAAACGTCTCTTTTGCGCCTATGCAAACAGAATGGAACCAGACCAGAAGACCCCGTAGTAACCGTCTGGTCAGGGACTGTAAGACCCCGTAGTAGCCGTCTGGTCAGGGACTGTAAGACCCCGTAGTAGCCGTCTGGTCAGGGACTGTAAGACCCCGTAGTAACCGTCTGGTCAGGGACTGTAAGACCCTGTAGTAACCGTCTGGTCAGGGACTGTAAGACCCCGTAGTAGCCGTCTGGTCAGGGACTGTAAGACCCCGTAGTAGCCGTCTGGTCAGGGACTGTAAGACCCCGTAGTAGCCGTCTGGTCAGGGACTGTAAGACCCCGTAGTAGCCGTCTGGTCAGGGACTGTAAGACCCCTGTAGTAACCGTCTGGTCAGGGACTGTAAGACCCCGTAGTAACCGTCTGGTCAGGGACTGTAAGACACATGTAGTAACCGTCTGGTCAGGGACTGTAAGACCCCGTAGTAACCGTCTGGTCAGGGACTGTAAGACCCTGTAGTAGCCCTCTGGCCAGGGACTGTAAGACCCCGTAGTAGCCGTCTGGTCAGGGACTGTTTGTTTCTGGATATGATTCTACAGTCTTTGCCATACTTCATGTGTTCACATCATCATTAAAATGCATCTGATTAATATTCATGATGTCATCCATGATTTCACACGTGAATAATCATCAGGTAAAGGGTTAACCCTTTACTCCATAAATACGCCTTTCTACGCATTTGAAAACAGAGTAGACCCAGATCAGACGGCTCCTATAGGAGTCTGCTCTGTTTGCTTATGATATAATCTCGATCATATCCTGATGTTTCTGTCAAAGATAGATATCCCTGTATCCATGTGATATTATAACAGTTAATCTAGTTAATACTTATGACGTCATTATTTCTTACATACATATTCATAGAGGAAAGGGCTAAGACGATACAGTCAAATGTATTTCAGATTATTCTTGATCTACTTGTATTGTAACCAGGCGTATTCGACTTGTCCATAATCAAAACTAATGCGTTGTTTCCCTACAAATCTATCATTTATCCTATTTTCTCATAGCAAAACTGAGATATGAATTCTGAAAACGTTTTGTTCACATAGAATATATAATAAGACAAGAGAAATGTTAAATATTAATTACTTACCATATGCAGTATACGTATCCACATATTTGTGTTCGTTTGCACCGACTATCAGATTTGCCTTTGACAGGTAACGGTTTCATACACATAGTGCTCTTGTCCCCCGGGCATCATAGTTAGCGAAACCATTTCCGCATTGATATATGTACTGTCACACGCTTCGGCAATGTCCGTCAAAGTTCGTTGGGTGAACTTTGCTGAAGTACAATTTTAACACTCAGTCCTAGGATCATCGCCTCATTATAATTCTAAAAGGCATTATTTCTACAATTTATTGACACAGTCGCGATCAGAGTGTCAATCAGTTTGGATCCTGGTACGACGCGGTGTTACTTGGCGTCTCATCAGGGTCCCAACTGTTTGCAAATGAAATTGGTCAAATGTCATAAAGTGGTTTAAGGGAAAAAATGGTTCATTAAAATTTATTAACAGCCACTGTGGCCTACTTATGCAGAAGATCAAAAACATTTTATACAACTCCAGAAGAGACTCACCTGAAGAGTATTATTCCTGTGAAATGTCGTGGGGATCCGTTCAGCAATTTAGGAGAAAATGACATCTAAAGAATTATTTCTTAAAAAATCTGTTTTAGTTCGTGTGGCCTACTTATATAGTAGTGAGAAACAATTTATATAACTGTAACAGAGGGTCACCTGCAGACCATTCCTCTAACATTTTGTGAAATTACAGTCAATGGTTTAGGAGTAAATGTTTAACCCTTTACCCCATTAATATTCATGTAAGAAATAATGACATCATGGATGCTAATTATAGTATTTTATGACACATGTACACGGAAATGTTTGGCCATAGTAAAAAATGTGGAATCATATCTATACTATTTCTTCATAAGCAAACATAGCAGACCCCCCCCCCCCCCCTCCCCCGATCACTCTGTTTGCATAAGCGTAAAATGCGTGTGAAATAAAGTGCTAAATTTAAGACATTTTGTTTAAAATCTGTTTTAGTTAGCTCCTGGACCCACTTAACTTTGTTAGGGAGTAACCTGAAGATGATTCCTGTGATGGAAATCCAGTCTGTGATTAAGAAAGAGAAGCCATTTCAAGAAATTGTTCGATAACATCTATTTTAGCTCATGTGGCCTATGTATACCACGGACTTGAACCGCTTATATAATTTGATAGAGAACTGTTGAGTATATATTATGTAAAGTCAAACAGTTAACCCTTTCCCTCATATAAACACCTTTTCATGCATTTGCAAACAGAGCAGACCCAGATCAGACGGCTCCTATAGGAGCCGTCTGATCAGGGTCTGCTCTGTTTGCTCTTGACATTGTGTAGATCTGATTTTACAGTTTTTGCCAAAGCAAAACTATCCCTTGAAAAGTTTACATTATTAAAATTCAGCAAATAAATATTCATGATGTCATTATTTTTTATATGAATATTGAACAGGGAAAGAGTCAAGACGTGTTAAGGGGACGTTAAAAGATATACGTTTAGCTCCCGCGACCTGCATAAATACCAGAACTGTTTATACAAAGCTGATAAAAAGTCACCTACATAGTGACGTACACACCATTCCTTTAACATTTGGTGACAATCCAGTCAGTGGAGATGCCATTTAAAAATTGTTTTTAATTCTATTTTAGCTCTTGTTACCTATTTATGCAATGGACCGGAATTATTACTGATAGAGGATCACCAGAATTTTAAATCTGTGAAATTTGGTGAAACTCATTTCAGTTGTTTTACTGGGTCCAGCCCTACTAGGCCTTACGACCACTTAAGACCTGTTTACGATTGCTAGCGACTTCTGATCGCCGATATTTGTACAAAAGTCGCACGACAAGTTACTGGTAATCGCTGATGGTCTTCAGTAATCGTTGGTAATCGTATCCAGTCGCGTGGCAAGTTTCAGTCGTAGAGAGGTTGTTCATGCACAACCACCCCCTTAGGGCATAGTCCCACTAGGCTTTACGACTCCTTTAGACATGTGTACGATTGCTAGCGTCCTCTGGTCGCCGATATTCGTAAGAAGGTCGCACAAGTCACTGATGATCGCTGATGGTCTTCAGTAATTGTTGGTAATCGTTTCTTGTCGAGCGACCAATTTCAGTCGTAGAGAGGTAGTTGATCATGCACAACAACCTCCTTACGGTCGAATTGGTCGCTGGTGGTCTTTAAGAGGTAACTTTAAGGTTTTAGGTAACCGTGCGATCGTCGTACGAAGGTCTCCAACAATCTTTAACTAGTCGTTGGTGATATTCTCCACATTCGTACGACAGCCAGCGACCTTTCTACAATTGCCTACGACTGCCATGCTATCACCAGCGACTACCTAAAGATTACCTGCGACTAGGCATAGACCACGTGGCACCACAATGGGTCGGATGTGATTGTGGAACTTTCATGCGAATACCAGTGACTTGGTGAATGATTGTCGTACGATGGTCGCCGAAACATCTCTAATGTGACTGCGAAGCATTTTTTTTAATTAACTCGCCGACAATCGCCGGTTTCAGAGGTCGCCAGTGGTCTTTAACGATCGGAAGCGGTAGTGGGACTGTAGCCTAAGAGATGTCGTTTAAAGAAATTGTCAGTTATTGGAGAGGTCATCAGACCTCTCCACAGTGTTGGAATTGGATGTCGGTGTATTCTGGAATGGTTTGCAATTTATCTCGAGGAGTTTTGAATGGAAGCGGTAAAAACAGGTATCACCGTCTACCGTCGTGGCTTGAGATACATTACGCATGCGCGAGTTCTGGTTATACATGTATAAAAATACGCAGTCAAAATGAGCTACCGAAAATAGTTTCGATACTTACATTACTAGAAGCGAAAACGTGGTTGAATTTGTAAACTAAGATAATTTGAATCTAGAATGTTGATATGTTAATTCAAATAGACATGAATATTATCTCCCGGACGCACTCTGGACAAAATTCGAGTCTCAGTTTCTATTTTTAAATAGGCCTACTCATAAATCAATTGAGCTGAACAGACTATTTAGGTATATGACAATTCTCGCCGTTTAAGAGCTTCTTAATCAAATTATCATGCGAGTGAAAAGAAAACATCTACTATTTATACGTAAAGATTTGCTTCCTGGCTTGATTCTTATTAAAAACGCATTTCCCCAGCGGTGTATTAATATTCTGAAAATGGGTGATCCCTCGAAAGCAAAAGTAGAAATGCAAAATGAGAAAATTGCAGACTCGGTTTTATTGAGTCTGTTCATGAGTAGTAATTAAAAGAGCAACACTACTCACGCCCCCTAGCACCGGCTTAAGCAGTATTCAATTTTCTAAACTAATAACATCAAAACTAATGATCCCGAAGGACCAGAAAATATAACAACACTGAGAATGAAGTACGGGGCGACTTTTTACGGCCGCCACACAAGCACTTAACACCTGCTGTTGTGAAGTACATATATTCTGAAAATGGGTGATCCCTCGAAAGCAAAAGTAGAAATGCAAAATGAGAAAATTGAAGACTCGGTTTTATTGAGCCTGTTCATGAGTAGTAATTA